>CM073134.1:1310000-1965000 GCA_037039145.1 Fundulus diaphanus | reverse complement strand
CCGACTGTCGCAGCAGAAATCGAGACTCATCAGACCAGGCAACGTTTTTCCAATCTTCTATTGTCCAATTTCGATGAGCTTGTGCAAATTGTAGCCTCAGTTTCCTGTTCTTAGCTGAAAGGAGTGGCACCCGATGTGGTCTTCTGCTGCTGTAGCCCATCTGCCTCAAAGTTCGACGTACTGTGCGTTCAGAGATGCTCTTCTGCCCACCTTGGTTGTAACGGGGGGTTATTTGAGTCACTGTTGCCCTTCTATCAGCTCGAACCAGTCTGGCCATTCTCCTCTGACCTCTGGCATCAACAAGGCATTTGATGCCAGAACTGCCGCTCACTGGATGTTTTTTCTTTTTCGGACCATTCTCTGTAAACCCTAGAGATGGTTGTGCGTGAAAATCCCAGTAGATTAGCAGTTTCTGAAATACTCAGACCAGCCCTTCTGGCACCAACAATCATGCCACATTCAAAGTCACTCAAATCACCTTTCTTCCCCATACTGATGCTCGGTTTGAACTGCAGGAGATTCTCTTGACCATGTCTACATGCCTAAATGCACTGAGTTGCCGCCATGTGATTGGCTGCTTAGAAATTAAGTGTTAATGAGCAGTTGGACAGGTGTACCTAATAAAGTGGCCGGTGAGTGTATATATATATATATATATATATATACAGACAACGATCTACAGACAACAGCACTGATCTACATAGGAGCAAAACTATATACAGACAAGTGAGAACAGAGGTGCCCATAACAGCATTTAAAAATTATATATTACAAACCGCAATCTGGGGGGGAAAAAATCAACAAAAAACCTAACGCATCTTAGAATCAAATACATTACAAAATCATAGCAAAAACTGTATAATATCCCCCCCCCACAAATCATGTCTATCCAGTAATTTAGGACCATTTTGTTTGTTTTTGGTGTTTAATGTACTCTTCTCTACTTCCATCCCTGTACCAATTAGCACATATTGTGTTTATGCCTGAAAAACTGTAACTGTAAAGCATGAGGATTATCTATCATAAAATCTTACTTATGGAAGGTAATTCCCCAGGATCTGGTTCCTGGTGTCCTTTTATATGCGCACCCATAGGCGGAGTAAAAGTCGGGCTTCCTGGGACGGAGCTCTGGAAGTTTGCTTACTTTCAATACAAAATCGAAATTATTTATTAAGTTAGACAATTATTTAATTCAATCAATTGGTCCCATGTAGCCCCTAAAGGGGTGACGTTTTCAGTCAGTTGATTTATCTGGAAATCGGGCGAGAATTCACCGGATTCAGAGCGTCTGAAAACATAAAGTACATTTTCCTGACTTGACTTGTATTCTGTCTGACTGCAGCTTGGTCTGACCTAAGATGGCCGCTCTGTCGGCACGCCTCTCAACCGAGGACGCGGCGTCTACGTATTCATGTCTGTGGTGCGGACAGTCTCCTCACTCCGGCTGCTCTCCGCTGTCGTGGATGCGGTTCCAAAAAAATCCCAAATGCGTTTCTGTGCCATAGTTCCTCCTCGTTTCTGTCATTAGACTACGTAAATTAACTAGTCTGCTGCCGCGAGCGGGATACCTCTTTACTCGGCGACCACTAGCTTGCTTGAAGTTGCCATGACAACGTAACTTCCGTGAAGTTCTGTTGATTAGGCCTCAAAATAATTAAATTATAATCCAAATACACGTAATAGTAAAGTTTTAAAAATGTCAAAATCATTTCCCAAAATATTTATAAGAAATGTATAAATTGTGCAAAGTATTTTTAATACATTTTATAAAAATCTCCCTCTCGCCACTAGGGGGTGCTGCAGCACCCCCAGCACCCCCACTTCCCGCGGCCATGAGAGTTACTGTTGACTAGCGTCAAAATGCCCTGGCCCCCGCTAGGGCAATGTCCAAGTATCTATCTCTCTGGTGTCCCCCCTATCGAACTTAGTCGTTAGTGGGGTATGAACCCATTGAATCCTGGTACAATGGCTCTGAAACAGTCCAGCACATATTATGTGCCACTCACAACATGGCGGACGCGCTGTCGTACCGTACTCTTGTACTTCTACGCTTCCTGACGAGCATCGCGACCTCGCTCTTCTCGCGAGACTGTGTATGTTGTGGAGCGACAGAGCGGGTGACAGTTGCGACCAGCTACCGTGGCTTTAACGCTGATTTTTAGCCCCGTGAAGACTTTGTTTCTACGCGTTGACCACCATGGCTGAGACGGACCCGAAGTCGGTGCAGGACCTGACCAATGTGGTGAGTCGTGACGTAAGGCGAGCTAGCGCTAGCGACGTAGCGTTAGCTGACGCTGCTAACTGTGCTAGCGGAGGCAGAGCTAGGCGGCGAAGTTTAGCCCCAGAGTGACACATCCGCAGCATTTAAAGCGCCTTAGCGGTGGTTGTTGACGTGTTGAGTCTGCTTTTTATTTATAAGAATAACTGTTTAATTTTATAAGTTCATCTCTGCATGTCATATTTGTCCTGACCCAAACCCGGTAGCGTTGCGCAGCAGCCCGTTTATTCTGCGGCGGGGTTCTGCATTCGTGTGAAAGTTTTGATTTGGTCGTTTTAATGAGTGAACATCATCTGTAGCGGCTGTTCTCGCCGCGGTTTGCATGCGGACGGGCCGGAGTTAAAGGCGTTTATTTAACGCCCCCGCCTCAAACATCCACCCTGACCGGTGAGTGAGGAGAACAGATTCAGCGATTAGCATCCGCCTTTCCTCCAGCACTACACACATCTGGGTGACCTAGGTCTACGTCAGGGGTAAACTACAGTAGATTCAGGCCCGTTAACTGGAATATGACCAGATAAACGCCTTTTTTACTTTGCACAGCAGCTTTAATCTGCTCTGCAGCTGTAGAGCTGAGCCTTGCAGGCTGGAGAGACTCCCCACAGAAGCTGCAGGCTTGGAGGCGCTCCCTCCCTCCCAGGTTGCTTTGGCTTCCTCTTCAAGTTTAAATCAATTTACTCTCATTTCATACCACAAACCCTACAGGCTGTAATTAGGAACACCTTCGCTGTCTTTTAAATCACTACAAAGCCTCTGAACCTCACATCTTCACACAATTAAGCAGGAAAAAACTGTTTTAATAAGCGACAAACTGCAGGAAGGTGCCTGCTGCTCTAAACCACATTTTAAGTGAATTATTACGGAGGCATCTCCATGGTTACCCATCTTTTTCAATTGTTGGCATGGAAACAAGCAGAGAACCTTTTTTTTTTTTTTAAATGTCCTTTTAGGAGGAAAACGGAAATCTGACCCTCGGATCCGATGCTGTGAAGTGGCAGAAATGAGAGGAGCAAATATTTCTGCACGTTTATTGCAACTCTCGTCTTTCCCTTCAGGTCCAGACTTTGCTGCAGCAGATGCAGGACAAGTTCCAGACCATGTCAGACCAGATCATCGGGAGGAATATCCTGTTATAGCGGCTTCAGCTCGCTTTTAATGCACAGGTAGTTTTATCTTTAAGCGACTAGACGTGCGCTGCGGCACCGTTTGACCTTAACCGGCTGATCACTTGACGAGATGAGCACGCGCATAGATGACCTGGAGAAGAACATCGCTGACCTGATGACCCAGGCGGGTGTCGAAGAGATCGAGGCGGCGCCAGAAAAGCCCAAAGAGAGTCAAGGGTCATAATGAAGGTAAGCGGGGAGCCGTGCGTCCTTTCCGCCGGCGTCAGGACCTCAGGTTTTAACGGGATGTGTCTTCTGTCCCTCAGGCTCCTGAAGACGGCGTAAAGTTGCTCCTGCATCCCGGAGCGGCACTTTTTCCACTGAAAACGACTCGTTTTGGTTTGGTGTAACGTTGTGTGAAATGCTTTTTCTATATATCGAGTGTTGTGACCCGGTTCCAGACGCTGTGAGCTAGACTAGTTTAATGTGTCCCTCTGAACTCAGACCCGGAGATCATCGAGCCGCCATCTTTTAACGGTTTCAGCCCAAACACCTACAGGCTCACCGGGCCGGTTCTGTACCAGCCGGGCCTGCGCCACCAGAACTGTTCCACCACACTGTGGGCTGCATTCCACCAGTACTCTTCTATTAACACTGAAGTTTGTAACCTGTGCTTAATATTTAACTGTTTGGTAATGAAGAAACGTCGAATACAGCGACTTTAAGGTGCTTCTGTGTCTCTGTGACGTTTTACCTGCTGCCAAGGAGTCAAACCTCGTTTCCTTCAGAGTGTTTTTAAGCATTTTAGTCTGGTCTGCAGAATGTTTAAGATTAAAGCCACTAAACTCCTGTATTAATTATTCACGGCTGCAGAAATAGGTAACGTAGCGCTGTTAAACGGCTTTAAATCACGGTTGTAAATGTGTCTTTTAGGGCTCGTTTCCCTTTAGGGTCCCACACAGGGGGAAATAAAGCATATCAATAAATTAAAAATCATGTATCGATAGATAATTAACAAATTCAAAAAAATTTAAAGGGCAGCCCTGGGCATTTTATGCTGTTGCTTAGCAACCTATTTTTAAATACAAACACTGAATTCAAACTCAAGCCTTTATTCAACCAACTTTATACCAAAACGCAAACTCTTTGAAGGGGGCGGAGCTTCCTGGGTGTGCATTGTGATTGGCTGGGAGGCAGTAATGACTCATTAACCTGCATAGCTTGAATGCAAAAGGAAGGAAAACTGTTATTCTACTGTACTTTTTATTGACCCTTTATATATTTACCATATATTTCTTATTGAATCATCATGCAGCCTTGTGTCTAACCCGTCCCTCAGGGAGCAGCAGTCTGTGCTCAGGGGCCCAGTGACAGTTTCAAACCAGGAACCTTTGCAGCCTCCCTGCCTTCATCACGTTTGCCTGTTTCATCTTCACCGTGACCGTTCTCGCTCCTGTCTGCATCGGACCCAGCAGCACCGGCCCGTTTCCGTCAGATTCTGTTTCATCTGAGGAATCAAACATTTTCGACGAGGCTTCGATCTACAGCAGGAACCTTTATTGACACGAATCCAAACAACCAACAGCAAACAAATTAACAACAGAGCCACATCTGCCACTTAACGTGCTAGAAATGGGATTTTACAGAACCGGTTCCTCGGGTCCGTTTCCCCGTCCGGCTTTAAAGCTAGAATTCAAAGTCCGCCTCGGTCATGTCGATGGCCCAGGCAAACTTGTCCCGTTGGGTTTTATTGTAGATCTTCTCTATCGGCACCTCCATGTTCTTACACCTGGACCAACAGAGGAGAACAGGCCAGGTTTGGCCTCCGTTAAAACCAGAACCAGCAGAACGTCACTTTAAAACCTGCATTTCATTACGGCTCCTTTGAGCGGGTCCGGTTCGTCCAGAACCTTGTGGGTCGGTGCCTAGTTGATCAGTAAATCAGGTCCGTTTCAAAGACCCGAGACGGACCGAAAAGCTCAGAATCCAAACATAATTGTGAACTAAACCTGCAGAACTTCATTTGGCTTCAAGAACCGGATGTTTTCATCAAGCGGGTTCGCTGTGGTCAAAGTTACCAGCGACGCCATTAAACAGCGGTTCTGAATGGATGCATTCAGAGCAAGTTGTTCATTTGGACTGAAATGTTCCCCAGCCCTCATTCGCACCCAATCCACAACAGTTTCAGAACGTTCTCCCAAGTCCAGAATTTTCCAGAAACTAATTTCTAAATTTCTCTGGCAGTTTTTAAGGCGTGAAGACGGAGATGTTCCCTGTTGGGTTGTCGGTTCTTGGTGACCCGCTGGGTCGACGCTTCTTTGGCATCCGGGTCAAAATCCATAACGAACGAATCTGAACGGATCGTCCGCGACTAAATTCTGATTCTTTACAGCCGTTTGTGATCGGCGACGCTTCCTCCTAGCAATAAAAGTTCCTAAAACAATTAGAACTTGTCTCCTTGGACCAGAACCACAGGTCTGGGTCTACAGGGTCCAAAGCGAGGCCTATGGGCCAATTGTTGGACCCGCAGCGAAAAACATTGACCTTGATGCAAAAAGAACCCCGACTCGGGTTCTGCCACTCAGTGACCCAGGCCCGGTTCCTGTTGCTGAGAAAGAATTAGACTTTTATTAACTAGGATGCATCAGCTCTACGGCGCTTTAAACAGTAAATCGCTGCTTTGTTCAAATATTGCTTCATTTATTCTTTTAATTAAAAAGAAACTTTTCAGCCCAGATTTTAAATTGGCTACTAGTCTAGAGGGAATATTTAAGTTTAAACTGACTTTATTGGACTAAAGTAAATCACTGAAAACAATCTTTACCTTCATAGAAAACCAGACAACCAGATTTTTCTGAGAAACACTGAATAAGAACCAGAACCTGCTGGCTTTCCCTCACCAGGCCACGCTGATGCGAGGGTCCAGGTAGTTGAGCTTGGAGGTACCGAGAGCGATCTGCTTGTTCTCCTCTCTGTCCGTCGCCTGGACCTCCATCTTCAGCAGCTGCTCCTCACAGCGCTTCACTGCTGCCTTCTTCCTCTCCACCAGGCTGACGAGACACAGACCAACACCGGTACCGCTGAGCCCGGTAACTTAAAAACTGGCAGGAAACTACATTTAAAGGTCTTAATAGGAGAAAATGCCAGCAGGTCATTAGTGAAAACACTGGAAAGGAGGAGAAGCCAGCAGAACCTTCTTGGGCTCGTTAGCTGTTCTGTTCAGACATTTAAAGCAGCGAAGCGTTTCTCTGACGCTCGTAGCTTCCTGCTCCTCCGCAGCGGTGCCTCCCATCTGTCTAAACGTCTGAATGTTGCACGGAGCCGTACCTCTGCAGCTTGGGGTCCGCGTTGCCTTTGGTTTTCGCCTCCTTCTTGGCCTGTTTCAGTTCGGTCTTGGCCAGAGCCAGCTGCTCCTTTCTAGCGTCGATCTGAAACGGGACACAGCAGCAGCAGCGATGACACGTGAACACAGACCCACGCTTTAAAATAACACCGCCGTGTTAAAAACGCACTAAAGCTCAACAGTTTCTGTTCCTAAAACTGCAGATAAAGCTGCCGATTCTGATCCACATGGGACAAATTTGTCTAATTGTTCCCAGATTGCAGAAAGTGAGGAAAATGTAACGTCAGCGTTTCTCTGGGCTCTACTGTGACGTTTTCTTGTCTGAACTGAAAGGAAGGTTCCTGTGAATTGAACTGCGTGGCTTTGCCAGAGAAGCTGCAGGTCTGCTGCTGCCGGGGCGTTAAGGTCCGGCACCAGGTTGGTCCTGCTGGTCGCTGCTCGTGTTTCTGGGGAAGTCGTCTTTTCTAACGTTTCAGGGCGCTTCCTCCAGCCTGAGGTAACATCGTCTATGTGAATGTATCCAGGATCTCTGGTAAGAGATAAAAAGGCCTGACAGCAGATTATGAGCTTCACCGTTTACTGGGACTTTAAATCTGAGTCGGCCTCTGGCTTCTAGACCCAAAATGAACAACGTCGCTCCCTTTAGAGTTTCAGCGAATGCTAACCACTTCATCCAGACGGACTTAGTAACTGCAAACCACACGTGTCAAACTCAAGGCCCGCGGGCCGAATCCGGCCCGTTAAGGCAATTTATCCGGCCCTCCAGAGCCAAAAAAGGCACAAAGTAGAGGCATATCTCCTTTTAAACTGTATAAAGTGGCTAAAACTGAGCCTCCTGTAGGGAATGTTGATCTTTTTAACTGTGTAGTAACAGCATCCTGCCACTAGATGTCAGTTTTCCCACAACACATTAAAACAACCCAGAAATGTCCAGAAAGAGAAGAAGTGATGCAGAATGATGAGTTTAAACTGTAACTCACCACAATAACAACTTTTTTCCCCCAGATAAACTATAATCTGGGCCTAAGGTGCTACTTTTATGTTATGGTGCATTTTTTATATTTCTATGAACTTATGAAATCAAAAGTATCACCTATACAGGTGTAACCGGCCCTTTTACTGACTCCATGATGCCAAAGTGGCCCCATGTAGAAAGGACACCCCGGCTGTAGACCTTCACTCTGGAGCCGATCAGTGACATTTGGCTCTGATCCATTTGTAGAGTCGCTGCCGGCTCCTTTCCACGCGTCTCTGGTTTCTACTCTAAAGCATCTTTCTCCGTTTTTATCTCCATCGTCATTGTGAACGTGTTCCTTTCCTGGCTGAGCCCCACAGAACCAGCAGCAGACGTGTTCTGTTGGTTTTCTCCAACTTCATCACAGCTACTGGTTTGGTTGCAGGACCGATTCCTGTCAGAACCAGAGTGGATCTGGTTAAAGATGCCGGACTCACCCCAGGCAGGCGATACTCACCTTGGCCTGAAGGTTGGCCATCGACTGCTCAAAGGTCTTTGGCGGCGCCCGCTGGTGGTTACAGAGAATGGCGACGGCTCGGTTTGCCCTGTTGTAGGACAGCAGCTTCTCTGCCACGTTGTCCGACTCTGGAGGAACAACGATTCTCGTTAAAACGGCTAAACTGAGCGGAAAACACGAGCAGAACTAAAATCCTGCTGACCACGTCACACGAGTCCATTTGTTCTCCATGTCCACGCTTCACCTCCTGGACTCCAAGCATGAACCTGTTTTTAATCGTTACTGCTGCAGATCTAAAGGTGGTCCGTCTCTCCTGCAGTCCCCCCCCCCCCAGCAGGAGCACCGGCCACCCAGAAGTGTCACTTCTACCTCTGAACTGATAAGGGCCGAGGAGGCAGTCAATGGGACCCTGATAAGGGCTGAGTTGGGGTGCTTGGTTCTGACAGCGGCGATAAAATGCATCTGCCAGAGCAGAAAAGGCTGACTGACAGCCAGATATGGAGGAGAACGCTAAAAATAAATGTCTCAAGTGTGAAAGTTTGACTGATAGCAGGAGCTGGAGAGATAATGAGCCCGTTTACGGTAACGAGCGTTTCATGCAGGACGGCCCTGTTCAACAGTAATGAAGGTGCTACTCACTGTTGGTGAGCTCTTTGAGCTGCTGCTGCAGGGTGATGGAGGCGTTATACGTCCTGAAGACCTTTGCAGTGAGGCCAGGCATCAGAGAGCTCAGATGTTTGTTCAGCAGGGCCGTCTGTAACGATGACAAATGGCAGCTCAGCCAAACACACACTTATCTGAAAGCCATCAGACCAACATAATCCCCGCCACCAGGTGGCGCTGTGGTGCTGCGCTCCTGGAGCTGGGTTTGCATCATAGCAGATAAAACATCAGAGCAGATTGAGGAAAATCCCAGTAAACGTCCTAATCTGCAGGAATTACAGAAACCAAAGCAGCTTGTTTGACCGTCAGAGACGTCTAGAGAGGCGGAGGGACAGAAGCAAAACCACTCCCTGCACACCAGAACCTCATCAGCACATGTGCTGCAAAAGTCCAAATCTATGAATCTATTCAGTCCAGATCTATCCGCCCATGAAGCTCATGAAACGTAGTTAATGAAGTTTCATGCAGTAAAAGCAGGGCGGTTAGTCTCCTGGCCGACGGTTGCTTTAAAGACACGCCACATCTGGACCTCTAACGCGTATAAATGCTCTGAATCAGAGGCTCACCAAGCCGTGACAGCTTTATCTGGGCTATCCCAAATAGTTTAAAGGCATAATTAAAATAAAATGCTGAATAAGAAAATGCAGAAACACTCCTTTCCCAATAAATTCTTTGACTAAAGTATAATTCAAATGGACCTAAAACAGGAAACGGTGCGACGTGTGGCCAGAAACAAAAAGATGTTCTAACGGCGTCTGTAAAGACGTCTTTCATGGACGAGTCCCTAAACCCAGTTTTTACTGAGACGTTTGTCTCCAGAAGGCCTAACGAGGGAGTCGGTAGTCCGAGGAGCATCGATGGAAGACCTCCGAGCCTCCGCTCCCGTCCCGCCCACGCAGAGCAGAGGGTGGTGGTCATCCAGAGGGGCTTTAGTGGGCAGAGCGACTCCTGCTGTCCCCGTTTCCATCAATAAAACCAACGTTTCCGTTAAGATACAGCCAGAGACACTGAGGCAGGGAACCAGCTCACTGGAGGAAAATCAACTGAAGTTACTGAGACGATGTTAAATCTTTATTTCGCTGCAGGCAGTAAAGGTTCAGAGCTAAACCCAACGCTGAAGGTCTGGACATGATTTCTCAGTTCAATCACAAAACAATCCACATCAGCCCAGGAAACCGTTTAGTTAAAAATTAAACAGACTTAGAAAGACCAGACCTGCAATATTCAGTGAGGCAGATATAAAAGTCGGCTCTCAGGTTCTCCATAGACTTTAATTCCTTCTACTATTAAACACTAGATGTTTATGAAAGGTTTATGTGTGTTGTCTAATTACGTGTAGGTTACCAATGAAGCCACCCTGCTTAATAAAGTCAGAGCTTTAACTAAGCAGCAGCATCATGGCTGAAATCAAGAAAATCATTTCCAGCAGCTCTGAGCCGCTTTTTTTAGACCTTGGCCAATTTAAAACAAGTTAATTAGAACAGAAGGAAATCTCCAGCTCTCCTCCTCCTCGAAGAGGAAGACATCCCTGTTGCTACGTTTACATCCAGATGTGCACATTTTCACCAGATTCTAAAGGATCTCAAAGAGGAGCATGCAAACGTGTTCCTCTGCTGCCAATATGCAAATCTATGAAGATGGTTGTGACGTTCACAGCCAGAGACGGACGGAGCGATGAGGAGATGATGAAACTCAAAGCCGCACAGATCATGTTCTTTTTTAACCAGATTACATCAAACTATCAGAGTAATATTAATATCACAAGGACAGAAAACTGGATCTAGCGTCTCACTGCTGAGCGGGTCAGACGCTGGACCCCTGAAGAGCTGTGAGATCTACAGGACCGTCCTGGTTTTGGGCCGCCTCTCCAGAGCACCAGCCAACCAGCTGCTGAACCGACCCGATTCTCAGCCTCCGGCGTTTAAAACCGACCAGGTTCACGTTTTATCACGTTCTGTGGATGTGGACATCTGGGCTTTTATCTCTGATTGTTCAGTTTCTTTGCTTTGTCTCTGTGGTAACCATGAAATAACGACGATCAGCTGATTCATTTAAATCCACATCAACATCCATGAGGAGCCTGGCGTCGACCATTTATGGCTGAATGTGGGCGTGCAGAGGGCAGAACCTGAGGAGGAACCCGGTACCAGACGTTCTGGTGCTGCTGGTGTCGGTTTCATGGTTTTAGAAATCTGAATTTCCTTTGGTGGACGCCATTTTCAACGTTTGGCCATATGTATACACTCCATTTGATAAAAGTTAAACCTTCACAGAAAACGAAAACCTGAACATTAACGCTCCAACTCCAGGATTTCCCCTTAAGGGAAGCGATTTCTTGTTTTTGTCCTTTCTTTATTGAGACCTGATTGTTACTGCATGCTCCAACCGTTCACCGTTAGCCGGACCAACCAACTGTTGCTCTGGTCGTCTAGTCGCCTGCAGCGGCAGCAGAGAGGATTCTGGGTGAAAATCCATCCACCCAGCATGTTCCCTGTAAATGTTTGCCCTCCGTTTCGTTTTTATCTGCCAGAGTCCAGCCCCTGCCTCTTTTCAAACTCCTCTCCTGCTTTCAGCCTCTCAGCTTCTAATATTCTCGCTCCTCTCCTCACCTCCTGTTACCTCGCTTAAGCCCTTTCATCTCTCCACACCAACAGCTCATCCTCATTCAATCTCATCGGCTGCACCCGGCAATTTTCTCCCTGCTTTTTGTCCATAGCAAAGATAGAGAAATGTAATTCTATTTTCCTTTCACCGTTCTCTCTACATTCTCTCTTTACAGACCCCTGAAGCCCAAAGTTCAGTTTGTCCTCCACTCAAAGGCAGCCATTATTCTGCCAGGCGTGTTTGTTAAGCAGTCGGTCTGGGTTTAGCGTAGCGGTGCTCGGGTTTTAACACAACTCAGGAAGAGGAACGGCCAGACTCACGTTCAGACGATCAAAGAGTTCATCTCCAGGCTGCTTGTTCTCCATGAACAGTTTAAGGTTCTTAAAAACCTGGAAACAACAGAGAAAAGTTTCAGTCTTCATCCAAACAGACATTTCCAGTGTTTTAATGTATTTAACAGCAAACGTGTCTGAGGTGCTCAAAGAGCAGAAAAGAGTCTGGCTGTTGGTGGTTTTCAGAGCCTCCGTTTGTCCACAGGCCCTAAAACTGGAACGACGGCCGACGTGACATTCTGGGTTCACAGAATAAATGAGGGAAACAGGAAAGACGAAGAGCTGCAGATGCTCCTGTGGCCTGAAGACGGACCCACAGTAGTCCTCATTCAGTCGACTTAGAGAGGTTTTCAAATGAAGATGAAAAGAAACTAAATGGTTTACTAGACCAAACCAAAACAATGACCTCATATCACCAAACCGATTCAGATTTAACTCAAAATAAATCAAATTAAAGGTGATATTAGCTGACATTAAATCATGAACCAGATGCTTCCCTGTTTATGATAGAGGTTAAGAGGAGGAGCCTCCATGGATCTGATTTCCAGCATAGAAGACGGACTGGATTAAGACCCGAGGAAATTAGAGACCAAATCAACTCCTCAAACCTTTTCTGAGGGGCTTGAAAGGATGACGTAAAAACCGCACTGCATTGTGGGATACCGGGGCATCGGGAAACCGGCTTCTTCTTGTTTACAGGGCCTTCATCCAAAACGCTCTTTGTTTTCTGGATTTAAAAAGTTAAAAACATGGTGCAAACGTGCTGTGTCATTAACTATTCACACAATAGGTTGAGATTTATCGTTTACCAGCATGGAATAAAAACCAACAAGCTCTGAACTGAAATAGATGCTGAATGGACTCTGGATAGCAGCCATGAGACCAAACCTCACTTTCAACACCATAACCCGATACATGTGGTGAGTTCAGGGCATTTTCAGACTGCTAAGTTTAAATCAAAGCTTGTTGTGCTGTTTCACACGGAGCTTAGCAAGCTGCTAGCGCTAGCCAGTTAGCGCTAGCCTAGCCCCCTGAGGCTAGCAAAAACAGTTTGAGTAAAGGAGAGCCTCTATTTCCTCCATGCATAGGAGATTATATTAGACATTACATCATAAACTGTCCTGTGATATTTCATTATAACTGAGCATTTAAAAGTAATAATGGGTATGAGTCTTTCTCAAAGCTTATGTTGTTTTACTCAGAGGTATTTGTGCGACTGCATCCCACAATGCATTGCAAAATCCCGTGGCCTTTGGGGCCCCAGGCCGTTTCTCAATATGCGTTCTTGAGCGTTCTCGTGTGCTCGTGACACGTCATCAGCCTCAGCCCGAGCACTGTTCCAATGCCGAGAACGCCAAATCGAGAACGCGCCGAATTCCCCGGATGTTGTTCTCGCCCCGCCCTCTTTATCGAGCATGCATCAGAGCAGACTTGTCCGTTCTTCAGACTGACCGCTTTCCCACAATGCACCGCGGCAAGATAATTTTTAGGCTTTTTAGAAATTAAAAATGTTTTAAAAAAAATTTCAATAAGATTTATTGTGGTGTAGTATATAAATAGTTTTGAATGTTAAAGAAATGCTAAAGAACTGTGCGTCTCATGACGTCACAAGTACGCTTCTGTTCCAATACACCATACGTGCTGCGTGCTCGCGTTCTTGTCAAGTCCGATCTTCCTGTGTTCTCGCCAAGACCGGACTTGACGAGAACGCGAGTACGTACTCGCGTTCTCGTGAATTGAGAAACGGCCCCAGTGGTTTTCGGCAGAGAGCATCCTCCTTCTGCAAGAGGCCACGGGCAGCAAGGAACACGGCGTTCAGGTGTTTGGTCTGCTCTGCTTAGCCGGCGCTACGCGTCGACACGACATCCACATGGAGTCCAAGGTTCCTCAGCAGAACCCGCCTCAACAAAAACCCACCTGTCTGCATTTATACTGGAAGTCGGTTCTGGCTTTTAAACAAAGGTTCTGATCAATAAGTATTCAGAAGGAAAATTCAAAGAGGGGCAGAGCAATGATGTATTGGCAGCTCATTATTCAGCCTATTGTTACTTCCTTCCACTGGACCTGATCCATAAATTACACCCGACGCACATTATTGGTGCTCCATTGTGTGCGTTTGAGACGTTCCCTTATAACCAATAATGTGTCTTTTTCTAATATTACCCCATGGTCACATAAAATATAACATCCTGTTCAAGCTTCTGGGCTTTCCTGACGTATTCAGACATATTTCCTCAGTTAAAAACAACATTTTAATGAAGTTATTTTGTTTAGTGATTGGAAAAAGGTTAAAAAGTGTTAAATGTGTCTCTTCGTCTTCCTGGGTCTCGCTCACAAACTCACGATTTACTAAGTTGTGACGAAGCTTCTGCTGGTGAGGCTGCGCCCATCCGGCCATGTTGGCCACAACTATATTCAGATTAAAGGTAAACGTCTGGCGATGAATGAAAGCTTTGGGTCATAACTGGATGGCCAGTGTCATTTCCTGCACCCTGCAGGGGTTTTAATGTTCTGGCTGATTGGTGCATTCGGTTCAAGGGTTTTAAAAGAGCTAAATAGGTAAGAAATTAAAATTCCATCATTTGATTCTTGTTCCGTTTTATTCCAAGTGACATTTAGCAGCAATCACACTGATTTGCCAGGGAATTGATGATGCTAAAATATGCAGAGACTAATTAATTCCAGCAAATGTGATGCTTTTGAATGCACTCATTTGAATAATTATATGTTCTGCCAAGAAACAAAACACTTTGGCTGTCAGGTGTTAAAATTTCTTTCCCCGTCTCTGGAACAGAAGATGGCACGGGGCTGACATCAAACGAGGGGTTAGAAATTTACATGCAACCTGCCGATGAACAGGACCGCTGTTAACCAGGGTGGAAATAAAAGAAGATTTTATTCCTGTATTTGCTTTTAGGGCTGGAAAATCATAGCTCAGTTGATGTGTTTATTAAGAACAAATAAGAAAATTCCTGCAAATAAGAATAGACAGGGTTCCCATTAAAATCCGAGGTTAGATACAACTTTACAGCCTGGTTTCCTGCTCTGTATCAAACTCACCATTCATGACTCCTGATGCCATTTAAAACGGCTAAATAAGGCTTTTCCAAGAAGACATTACACACAACACTATCGATTTAAAAAAAACAGCAATTTAGAGAATTTCTTATTTGATTTGCTGAATACCTGCGTCTACTTTAATGGGTAAAGAATCTAAAAGCTATTAAAACGTGAATGCCTCCATATTACTTTATTCCCACTTTCATTTCAGTGATTTTAATCCGATGGGACCCAACAAAAAAAGCTTATTCCTCCATCTTTCCTGGAAAGAAATGCAAGAGGAAGAATGGCTGATAGAAACAAAGCAGAAATGAACCTCAGCAAAAAGCTATTAAGCTGCACTGAGGACTATGAAACGTGTGAAGCAGCGGGGAGATCCTGAATAAGCTTCAGCAGCCTTCCTGTCATCAGTCTTACACTGAAAACAACCTTTGAGCGGCTCAGGAAGTCTACGTCGTTGGGAGAAGCACACGTGGTTCTGGATGTCACTACAGGGGAAGAAAAAGGTCTTTAGACACCAGCCTGGAGTCTGATTAGAGTCTGGAAATGTTGCCAACTGGGGGTTTTCTAGCTTGACTTATAATAATAGGCCTTTTCAAATTAATTCCTGCCTTTGTTATTCTGACTCTTAACATTTTAGTCTTTCTATAAGAACCGATGATTCAGATCAGAGGTCCAGAGCACAGTTTGGATTACTTAAAGGAGACAGATGATGCTTTTTAATGACTTCCCCTTTAAATCATTCAGTTATGGTCTTCATAAATTCTACATACATTTTACCACTTATTGTTTTTACCTGTACAGTGTCCTTGAGTGTTTTGAAAGGCGCTTGAAATAAAATATTATTATTATTAAAGATGAAACCACATGAAGCCGTGACAGGCGTTGTAGTACCTCTGCCACGCCAGTGAGCGGCGCTGTAACGCTGAGAAAGGAGCCGTTTGTGTGCACCGACAACAAGGTAGTGCACAAACGGAGTAAAATGTGTGAAATCCACAATACAATGAACAGTGGCTGAAACAACGCTGACGTCCACCATTGTTGTTCGTGTTGAGAGAGGCGAGGTCTACATGGCTTACATGCACCAACACGCCCGTTTGCAGCCGGCTGTGCACAGCGGGGTGTGAAGACTTATCCGCCCTGGGAGCACATTTCAAATGTAGTCGGTTTCACGGCTGTTTCACCTGAATGGGAACCTCTTTCTGACCAAAGCCAGCTTCGTGTGGATGGCGGAGCAACTAGTTCAGGCGCGGCCCCTTTAAAAAAGAAGGAGGTGCTTCACATAAAACGGCCCCTAAAATGTCCACGATTGGACCTGGTGGGCATAAAAAACCAAAGCCTGTGTAAAGGATTATTTCCTCGTGTAAATCTGACTTTTATTTTGAAATGATTTTACTTTAAAAGCAGCTGCTCTGGTAGCCTCGTTAACGCCACTGGCAGCTCAAGCTAAAGCGGAACGGCTGATTTAATGATAAACGGACCTATAAGTGATTATTGCACAGCAATAATGTTGTTTAGAGTCTCAGGCTGAGGGAGTTCAGACCCCACAGAGTCTGGTGTTCAGAAGAGTGGGAATATTTAGGCTCTGAAGGACCCGGTTATGTCAGAAAGCTGCGATGCTCCTCCAGGTGGGACCTTGTAAATATCTTCTCCAAGTTTATCTAGTTTTTAAACTATTAGCCAACCAGAATTAAAATGCGTCACGTAAACAAGCCGATCAGAATATTGTGATCAGATTAAGGTCAATCAGAATGAAATTGTAATCTGAGTGAGACAGGTGGTTTATGCCGACTGATAATCTGATCAGTGTGTAAACGCTGGTTAGGATCAAGTTATTCTGAATGTGGCAAACTGACCTGAGCGCCTCCAAAGAAAACGTGATTTATTTCTGTTCACTACATTAAAAGAGCTAAAATTATTATTTATTCAGTAACGTTTCAGCCGTAATTAGAAGCTGGTGCAAGTCCAGCCTGGAAGACAAAAACTCCTATAAAACTGCTTTCTTTACTTTTCTTGTTGTTCGGCAAAGACAGAAGTTCTTCTTCTCTGTGTTTTAGGGAAATTTACTAACTGCGCATGTCAGAGTGGTTCTATTCTGAATAAAGCCAGGTGCATAGAAAAGCACATGATGATTGGATTAACTGTGCGCCCCTATAAACAGTACAATCTGATTATTTTTGGATTTTTAATCAGAATATTTTTCAATCTGATCATGAAATTTTGTGCATGTAAACATTGACCTTAAGGTCCAAGGCGCGGCCAGAAGGTTTTTTATTTCACGTTTCACAACATTAAGCTATGATGCACATTTGCACCTTGATGCGTTTTAAAAATGTATTTTGTTCCAACCCCTTCCTAGAACCGAACCGGTAAATCAGGCCCAATCCAGCTAACCAGAACCGGCCACCCTGTGGACTGTTGGCATTATTACTCGTTTGCCTTCTCATGCTACATTAAACCGTTTGGAGTTTTGAAGATTTCATCAATCTGAGGGTTCAAACCTTCAAGACCTTTTAAGATTGTTAAAAACTCAACAGAAAGCTTTGATGGGTCAGATCAGGAGTTCTGGTAAGACGTCACGAACCACACAGACAAAGACATTAAAGGTCATTTAAAGCCACAGCTACTGATGGAGTTCATCTACCTTCTTGATGACGGGGACCTTGTTGTAGTAGCGGATGGAGTCTTTGCCCAGGAAGTCGAACTCCACCACGCACTCGTTACCATCCAGCTGCTCGTGAAGCGTGATGTGCTCGACGCGCAGGGAGCAGCAGCCAACCGTGTCGGCCGTCTCTCCCTCCTCCTTCTCGTTTCCAGCCCTCAGGGCCAGCTGGTTCACAGCGACAACATGTACGGTTTAACAAACACCTCAGCCACACTACAAGCACTCTAGTCTAATATAACAAAGAACGTTTGGTTCTTTAACATGATCAGAAAATGTAATTAAATGTAGACGAGGCTGCTGTGAAACGAGCCGCACCTTGTCTATGAAGTACAGAGCCACGGCTCTCTGCCTGGTGACCATCTGTCTGGACCGGAGGTCCTGGAGGTACTCGTTACGGATGCTGTCCACGCAGGACTTCAGCTTCCGCGCGACCTCGTATTTCTCCCAGTCCTTCTCCCCCTGCATGTTTAGTTTGACGGGAAGGGAAACGAAATGAGTGAGACGGGGAGATGCAGACAAAAACAACGCAGGATAAGACCGAGGGAGGCCGGATGAGGTAAAGGAGGCGCCGAGAATAAATGGAAACCAGAATGGAGGAAAAGGGCAAAAGTAAAACACACTGGTGGCGACACCCTGAAATTAAATGTTGAAGAACTTCAAAATAAAGGTCAATTTTTATGAGAATATCATGAATACATAGCCTGAAACAAAGACTAAAGCTTTGATAAAATTCTCATTACCTCCTGTTTGCTCCAGCTTCTCAAACGTGACCAAGAAACAATTAAACACTGTTATTACGATGGGAACAGCCGACTAACAACCTTTCCACGTGAAAGACGGAACCGATGGAGGACAGAACCCAGAACGAGCTGGTCTACTGGCTCCGCTGGTGGTTTCAGAGAAAATCTGCCTTTAAGCCCTACAAATGATGCCCTGCAGGTAATATCAGCCCCATTAGATGACTTGGTTTTCTGATAAAACACGAAGAAGTGCGTCACTGGGAAAAGGAAGATATTTTTAAGCCCAGTTTACGCTGCCACTCCTAAAGTCAAGCGATTATTAAACTACACCTGAGAGTAATTTAAGTTTTCACCCATTTATGACCTCAGAGGTTCTTTAGAGAACATCCAGCATCATGGAGAACAAGGAGCCCAGCAGACAGGTCAGGGAGGAAGTTCTGGTCCAGTTCAAAGCAGGGCTGGACAATCTTTAGGCAGCCAAGAGTTATAACTCTCGGTGATAACTCTGGGGCAGCTGCAGAGATCCACAGCTCAGGTGCAAGAATCTCTCTACAGCTACTAGTTGTGCATTCTGGCCTTTATGGCAGGAAGTCATTGGAATAAAGACACTTCGTTCAGATCAAACCGAATTTAACTTTTAGATCCCCAAGTTAGACACTGCAATTTACCCCAAAAAGACCAACTTCCCTGTGAAGCATGGCGGTGGCAGCATCATGATGTGGAGAAGCAGAGAAAAGAAGTCAGAGGCTGCAGAAGACCCAAGACTGGGGTTAAGGTTTGCTTTCCAGCAGGAGAACCACCCTGAACATGCAGCCAGAGGAATTATGGGATGGTTTAGGTCAGAGCAGATTCATGGGATGGAATGTCCTAGTCAAAGTCCAAACATAAAAGTTGATGACTTGAAAACTGGAGTTCGCAGATGTTCTCCATCCAATGTGACTGAGCTCGAGCCGTTTTGGGAAAGGTCCGTTTCTAGACGTTTGAAGCTGATAAAGACCAACTGCAGCAGGAGGCGGCTCTCTAAGATCAGGGGGCAGAATATGCAAGCCGCACTTTTCAGATTTTCATTTGTTAATGCTTCCGAAAATCCTTTTCCTTCCACTTCCCAACTATGTGGTCATGTGTGTTGTTTTATGACATTAACTCCAGTAATATAAATAGTTTGTAGTTGTAATGTGAAAAAGATAGAAAAGTTCAGGGGCTTTGATCACTAATGCAAGTTACTATAAAAACAGGCCAAGTCTGCAGCAGCAGAGACTGGGACGCTGGGTGACCAACCATCCCGTGCTTATTAAACCAGCAAACATTTAGATATAAACTGCTGAAAACTGTAACAACAGACTTGCTCTCATTTCTCTAAGCATGAAGAAAATTTAAATCTTTCAACATAGCAACTATTTTCACGCTTAAAATGGAGCTAAAACATTCTTCAGAAGTGTAGTTGCGAGTATTAATAGCATATTGATACAGATGACTTCCTTTAGCACCGCTTGCTGCAGAGCGACTACCTTCAGCTTGGAGTTAGCATTGAGCATAATGTATTTAATGGAGCCCTGGATGTTTTCCGTCCAGCTGGCCAGCCACGTCACGGTGTTGTCATGTCGGACTTCCTTCCAGTGGTGACCAGCAGGTGGCAGAGGTGTGCTGGAGTCTCTGCCAAACACACAAACATTAAGGTGCAACTCAGCCAGAGCCTTACGCCACTTAATCCCATGCTTAAAAAATGTGCCTGGAGGAGGCGGAGCCGCTTTTATGACAACATGGCAGTTTCTCCTGACGTCACAAAAACGTTTCAACCAATAGCAACACTGATTAGACATTCAATGCAACACCTTCGTTGGACCAGAAGAGGGCGCCGCACAGACGGGTTTAGACACAAAAGCAGGATTTCAACAAAAATGCAGTAATTTGTGAAAATAACGACCAAGATATGTGGACAGCAATATAAGACCACCAGTTCATTAGTAAAAAACGTTATAAAAATAGTTGATTTGGGGGAGAGTTACACTTTAAAAAGGTCATAGCTGCAACTTTTTCCATCCAAACGAAAAGTTTTAAAAAAATGATACAGCCACAGAACATCTGGAGTGGTGCAGAATAAAAACCCTATTTTACTGAAAAACAATACGCTGAAAAATCTGTTAAAATGTGTTAGCAACAAAGCCGCGCCGCTCAATGGATATTAGGAGCATTACGGCACACTGTGTCACTACCTGAGGACCCCTGGGCTGTCTACCAAGCTGCCTGACTGTAATGTCTAAACTAGAAGTGCATTCATGCAAGGCAGCCTGGAGTACGCGCTAGCAACAATAAACCTTTAAGTTAATTTAATATAAAAGCTTATTTTGGCCTTATGTTAGAAACAGGGCAGTGTAGTACAGCTACTCTGTCCCACAGAGACGATAGAGAGCTGTGGACGTGGAGGAGAGATACACACTTGGGAAGAATATTTAGTGCTCCTTATGGTCTGAAAATACGGTATATAAATAATTGTTTTATAAATGTAGACGCGTGCAAAATTTATACAGGTTTACTTCTGGTTCTGATGCCAACATCGACAAAAGGATTGGGCACCAACAGGAACGGTAGGTTCAGTGGCAACAGCGATGGAAAAGGAGCTTTAAAGACCTCATCTCAACACTGCATCACGCTAATCTTTTGAGTAATTTAATCCTGGAACAAGTTTTGGACTCCAGGTAGTAAAGGGGAAAATGAAGTCGCCTAAAACTTGTGGCATAGTTAGTGCAGCACCATGGCTTTGTCCTGCAAGGCAATCAGTGAAAAGAACCACAGCCAGGAGATAACCTGACAACAGCCAGATGCATGTCGCTCCGCCTAGCTCCACTCACATACATCTGGGACACCGCCATAGGAATGGCCTTTACAGAAGGCTGGGCCTTATCAAAACTCCTTGCATATGATTGGATAAGCCACTTGTCTGTCATCTTTATCGACGTGCTATTTCAACCACTCACACCGAAGCTAACCCGTGACGCTGTGAGAGCGACACAGGAAAAAAAAAAAAATTTTTTTTTTTATGTGTTTGCGGCTCTAGTGGCACGCGTTTTATTGACAGTGAGCTGACAGGAAGAGGGGGGAAGACAGGCGGCAAAGTGCCGCGGGTCGGAGTCGATCCCGGGCCGACCGCATTGAGGACTTAAGGCCTCCTAATATGGTTAGCGCTAACCGCTAATCGCTCCGGGGCGCGTCCGCGTCCGCCGCGGACGCGCCCCTGAAAACAAAACTTGCCAAATCCGGTCGGGAGAAGGGCGAAAACATGGTTTCCACCAACAAAAGCCTTCAGAGCCGTTCTCTGATGTTCTTTTAATGAAACAATATTAGGTAGATTGGACAACACGGAAGAAATAGCAGCATCAATGCTAACGCTTGCTTCCTCGACGAGCCGCCAGTGCTATCAAAACAGTCTCACGTCATGGTCGCGTCTCCACTACGTCACATCTATGAAACTCCAGCCCTGCGTCCTGATTGGCCAGACCATAAAATTGGTTGGAGAAATCACTCTCTATGGGCGGTGTCCCAGATGTATGTGAGTGGAGCTAGGCGGAGCAACATACAGCTGGCTGTTGTCAGGTTAGAGACCTCAAGGGTATAAATGAGAACTTTATGGATCATTTGCAACATGCCACTTTTAATAAAATAAAAAAAAATGTTTTCCTTCTGAACCGATACTTTTACATCGTTTATGTCTTTTAAAAGGACGCGTGTCTCGTTCCGTCTTCACGGTGTCACTAAACAAAAGCGACTCACTTGCCACAGTTGATGATGACGTCTTCAGGCTGGATCCGTTTCTTCAGCATGCCCTGCTTGGGATGCTCGCCTCTTCCCCGGAACAGACCTGGAGGCTCGATCTTAAAGTTCCCGATCCGCTCTCTGTGGTGATCCAGCAGGCAGTAGCCAAATTCATCCACTATTTTCTGATTGGCTTCTTTTAGAGCCTACAACAAATATCAAAGTCTGAACTGTGAGTCCCTCAGAGCTTCAACACAGAGACTAATAAGAGGAGGGAAGTACAAACGATTATTACCTGTTTCTCCTCTTTGCTCAGGTTCTTCCGGGCTTCCACCTTGGCTTTGTGCATGGCGTGGATTTCACTGAAGTCACACTTCTCAAGGTCTTTAATCAGGGACCTCTCTTCAGGAGTCATTTCCTAGCAGCCAACAAAGGTGTTACACTGATTTATGTCCTTACCTGAGCATAGAGGTCACGGACTCACTGGAGAAACTTTTAACATATAATTCTACATAA
Organism: Fundulus diaphanus; assembly: GCA_037039145.1. Classification (NCBI taxonomy): domain Eukaryota; kingdom Metazoa; phylum Chordata; class Actinopteri; order Cyprinodontiformes; family Fundulidae; genus Fundulus; species Fundulus diaphanus. Next base: position 1,942,471 of record CM073134.1, on the reverse strand, counting down.
CTGATAACAAAGCCTAAGCTAAACTACTGTAACTCTAACTATAAGGCGCACGTTAAATCCTTAAATCTTCTCAAAAATTGATGGTGCTCCTCATCTATGATCACCGTTGTGCTTACTGACTGATTTTATGTGGAACAATGTGCTCATAAATCTGTTAAAATGTTTAAGTACGACTTTGGTTAGCAACGAAGCCGCTCCGATCAATGGATATTAGGAGCATTACGGTACACTGTGTCACTACCTGAGGACCCCTGAGCTGTCTACCAGACTGCCTGATTGTAATGTCTGACCTAGAAGTGCATTCATGTAAGGCAGCCTGGAGTAGCGCTAGCAACAATAATCCGGTGCGCCTTATGGTCCGAAAAATACGGAATATAAATAAAAGTTTGATAAATTTAGACGGGTCCAGAATTTATACATATTTACTTCTGGTTCTGCTGCCAACGTCGACACAAAGGATTCTGTGTGTGCTGCTAAACTACCTGTAGTTACTGCAGCAGCTGTACTCTCAGCATTAGACGTTATAGTTCTTCTAAATGGACTTCCCAGTTCTTTCAGTCTGTTACATTCAGTCTTATAGTGATGAAATTTAGGGCAAAATTAGCTTAACGTCTAAAAGGTCCAGAGCACAGACCGTAGCATCACAGCAACCAGCTCTAAACCAATCCTAAAGTGTAACTCAACCTCATGTAAAAGCAGATTTCATCATTAGGCAAATTTGAAAGACTCCAAAGTGGGCGGGGATACGCGGGACCGGGAGGGGTTGATCTGATCTGGGGCTGCCGCTCTGCGTCTGCGTGAATATCTAATGTCCGACCATAAACGTCACCGCGGTCTCACAGCAGCCCCTTCCCGGCTGCCTCAAACTTGCTTTCACATAAATTCCCCAATAACACATAAAAAGCTGGTAGATTTGTTTCTTGTCGCTTATTTGAAGAATAAAAAAAATTCGCTAGAGGGATTGAAAAGAGCAACAGTGCTGCTATGGAGGCAGAGGATGGAGCTGTGTTTTTTTTAAGGTGGAGCTGCTTTTATGATCCACAGCAGCAGAGCTACCGACGTCACTCTTTCTCAATTACGTCACAGCAACCAAGACCAAAGTTCATTTATCAATGGCAATACGGATTCGAAATTCAACGCCAGACCATCATTTAATGCTAGGAGGGCGCCACACGGATGCAGGATTTCATTAAATATGCACCAATTTGTCCAAATAATGACCAGGATATGTAGACAGCACTATTAGACAACCCTGTTAGCAGTTTACTGTCAGAAAAAGTTGATTTGGGGGCGAGTTTCCCTTTAAGGTAACATTATGCACATGAGAGTGAGCCTCATCAAGCCCACAATGCAGAGACGGCACCAGTTAATTACTCAGGTTCCCCATGATTAAATACCCTGAGTATATTCTAAGATCACCTTCTGTCATCAGCCCGGTTCTGCCGGAGGTTTTCCTTCCCGCTAATGGGTGGTTTTTCTTCCCACTGTCGCTTCATGCTTGCTCAGTATGAGGGATTGCTGCAAAGCCATGTACAATGCAGACGACTCTCCCTGTAGCTCTACGCTTCTCCAGGAGGGAATGCTGCTTGTTGAGACTTTGATGCAATCAACTGGTTCCCTTATATAGGAACATTTTTGACCAATCTGTATAATCTGATTGAACCTAACTTGTAAAGTGCCTTGAGATGACATGTTTCATGAATTGGCGCTATATAAATTGAATTGAATCAACAAATGAAGTGTCAAAGTTGGGTGGAACATACATGGTATAGCCACAAGTATTCACTCCCCCACCCTACTAATGGAGATCAGCTCCTCCATGGCCACAGGTACCATCCAGGCCTGCAGACGCTCTGCAGACATCTGGGAAGGAGCGCGTCGCTCTCAGCAGCTCAGAGAACTCCAGCGCGGTTCTGTCACAGGAAGCAACCTGGGCAACAAGTCCAGTCGGGACGTTTCTGCACTCCTGGAGATTCCCCAGTCAGCTGTCAGCGGCTTTAGAGCAGAGTGGAAACAGCTGGGAAGGAATCAGCCACCAAGCGGTCGGCCAGGTGAACCGACGGAGCGGGGCAGCGCCGCTGAGGTCAGAGGTCATCAACCTGGACTCTGAATGCTTCAGCAGAACTAGAGTTCTTGGACTCCAGCTTTGTGGGAGCAGACTGCAGACGGTCCCTTCCTCTTCCACCACGACTGAACCAGAACTCCAAGCGAGGTCCACAAAGACCTGGAGGAGAGAGTTTGGTGAGGAGGACCTGGACCCACCTGCAGAGTCCTGACCTCAACCCCACAGAACACCTCTGGCATGAATTAGAGCGGAGACTGAGAGGCAGCTCCTCTCATCCAACATCAGTGTCCGACCTCAGGAAGAACGGCCAGAAAGTCCCAGAAACACTCCAGAACCTGGTGGACCGCCTGGCCAGAAGAGCTGAAGCTGTTGTAGCTGCAGAGTTTGGACCAACGTCAGATTAAACCCTGTGGATTAGGAATGGGAGCTCACTGAAGTTTAGACCAGAGTCATGGCAGGGGACTGAATACTTTTGTAGTGTTCAAAATGACTAAAGTCATGACAAAGTGTGCCTAATTAAGTGGCCACTGAGTGCGTTAGGAAACTACGGGGCTGTTCCAATAACCTCACGCACTGCTGCAGCAGGCAGGAAGCTAGTTCAGCCGTCATGACGGTTCCGTTCAATAAACCACTGATTCCTCATAATAAAGCTCTTCACATCTATTTACACAGATGTAAGCACTTCTATTTCTATGCATGTTAGAAAATGAGATGCAAACAGTTAAAATAAGCGTTGTGTGGAGGACCTGGCGGCGTGGACATGCAGGCGGTCGGCGAGGCTAAGCATGAATGACAGCAGACGGTGGGCGGGCACCGAGGGCAGTGAAGCGAGGAGGAGGTTTTTCCGGCTATAATAAAACACCATAATTGGATTTGTTCATCTGCAGGGAAGCTAGTTGTCTGGATTAGCATATCAATGCTTTCACATAAATCGTGTTTTCAAGAGCATTGAGCATTAAGCAGCACAAAATTAATTCACATGATATGCCTGGAGGTTCGGCCCGATGTTTTCTCTACAGGGAGACGCCGAGTTCTTCACACGCTCAGCTCTGCCCTGGGTTTCCACCGCAGGGCTGGACTACGGACAGACAGAGGCCACTCTGAGCTTCATCAGTAACTTTTTAGGAGCTAATGCTAGATCTACGTGTTATAGAAGCTGCACAGATGATACCCCGGGCTGGGTCTGAGGTTGGGGGGGGTCGTACCTTCCTCCAGTCTTTGAAGAAGTTCTCACGAAACACCTTCTTGGTTGTGTATTCGTGGTCCAGCATCTGGGCGAAGAAAACTGCCACCTCCTCCGCGGCCGGGCTCAGCTTCACCTTCTCTCCTGAACAGAACCAGACGTCTAGCCTTTAGTTTCTCTTTGAGTAAAGCGACAGCCCTGAAGGAAACTCTGCCGGACTAATCTGTGCAGCGCTAGACCCAAAGACCTTCATCCTGCCTCCAGGACGCGGGATGAACGGATCAAAGCCGCTCCTGTTACACGCCGTCGTGGTCAGGCGTGGTCACCTGAAACACCTCCAGCATCCTGAGGTGTGAACCAGAACCAGAAGCTTAGAGCACACGGTGCAGGTCACCGTGGTCCTGCTAACTTCTCCATCTCATTACGACTATGTTAAAAACATGTTTAGAACGACCAGACGACTCTCCGTGAACACTTTGATGTCCTGTCAGGAGATCTGAGGTTCTGGAAAACCCGTTTGGGTCCATTGAGAATCTTAAAGCTCAACAGACTTGGGTTTTCTAAGCCAGAGGAAACTACGATAATGTGCGGAGCTTCGAAGCACTCTGGGGAATAAGGATCCTGTGCGTCCTGCTGACTGGAGACACAGGAGGAAACGGTGTCAGACGTTAAAAGCTCTGCATTCTGACGCCCCCCCCCCGGGTAAAAAGCCCAGGTCTGCAGCCTCTCAGCAGAAGAAAAGCTCATTGGCCAGTAATGATCATAACTGGTGAATTGACAAACGACTGTTGTGAAAGTCTTCCAAGGCTGTGTGAGTTGTTTGTTCTGAGCCTCTCCACTGACCGGACCTTTATAGAAGAAGTTAACGCTGTCGGGGAGAGGCTGGTACTCAGGAGGGAAGTAGGGCCCTTTGTGTTCCAGGAACTTCCATTTGACTCCATCTTCATATTTCTCTTCCTCCCACCTGGCAAAAAGCAACACGATGAGAAAAACAGGAAGCAGGCGTGAAGTCAAGGCAGGATGAAAAGGGCAGAATTTCAAAACCATCTCCAGCGGTTCTGCTCCTCCTCTTCCTTCTTTTTTATCTTTAGCCGTCTCGCTTCTTCTATCTCTTCCCTCGTCTTCTTGGCTCTTTTGGACACTGGATGCTCTCCTTCCTCTTTCTTGACCGTCTGGGCAGAGATAAACACTTAAGACGTGGGTTCAGACGCTCCCGCTGTGACCTGCGCTTCCAGACCGCGTCGGCTAGAGATGGAGGAAGATTACAGGAACACGTTTACCTTCTCCCTTTTCTTCTGGGCCTTTTTCTTCTCGGCTTCCCCTTCACCCTCTGCTTCACCACTAAGGTGCCTTTTTCTCTGCTGCACCGGTAAGCTGCAAGTGATGTAAAACGGAGAAGTGTAATAAAAATGTTTAAATAAATAAGTAAAAAGCCAGTTAGACTTACGTCGAGGATACGGTTAATTGTGCAGCTTCTTCCGCCGGCTCTTCTTTCACCCTCTTCCTTTTCAAACCTTTTTTCTTTGCAGTGAAGTCTTGATCCAGCGGCTCTGGTTTCACCAAGTCACTGATCACACAGAAAATAACAGGATTTATTTCTCTGAGCACGAGTCCACACTCTTTGTAGCGTCAATAAGTCACAAATTTGGGTTAAAACAATCAGATTTATTACAAATATTGGAGCCTTAGGTCTTAAAATACGATTTCAACAATCACATAAGTAGAGTTTTCACTTTATTCCTCTGAGACCTTATTTAACATTATAAGATGGATGCATTTCATGTTTTATCAAACTTTATTGCAATTGATATTTCAAAGAGAAGCTTCATGGCTGCTTGATTTTCACCATTTGCCACATGACCAACACAAAATAGTTAATTATGGCATAAAATAAAAACAATAAGCACACAAAGATTTACTGAACACGAGTACTCACTCATTACTGGCATAATTAAACATCATGGAAACAGGCCTGGCAATTATATAATTACAGCTTTTAGACAATTTCTTTTTACAATAATCACACAATTAGCTTTTAAATTATGCAGCTAAGAAGAAAATAAACTGATGGGTACGGCAAGAAGAAAACGTTAACGCTGATCAGGCAGCTGTAAGACCTGAGACACGGTGTAACGCAGTCATAAAGGGCTGGGAGGGAACAGACAGAAAAAAGCTAAAAGGCACATCATTGTCAAATTGCTGAAGTCCAGCCCGACGCAGCGACTGCTGCCCCGGCACCGCTGATGGCTTCAGATGGACGGTAATGAGCCTCCATCAGAGGCTTCGCTCCCTGGCTGCGTCTGGTTCTCCCTCCACACCGGACCAGCTCAGGCACACAAACGACGGCAACCCTACATTTTCTAGCCAACGAAAATAAAACCCGCCACTGAAATTAAACTAAGAGGCAGGAATGTAACAAAACCTTTTAACAATGAACCAGAATTACACACAAAATGTTTTCAGGGCAAAGCGTCCCGATGAGAGCAGAGAGAAACCAGTTATATCGTCTTTTCCTACAACAGGAAGTAGAATCGCTGCTGAATCCTCTAAAGTGGATCAGCTGGTTTCATCCAGAAACTCTGGTCAGACCTTAAACTTCTGCACCAGTTAAAACTGAATAAACGTGTCCTTTAATCCTTACTAAAGTCAACATGAATTATAGATATGATTTAGACAAGCAGCCAGATGCTGACACCTCGATCAGAGGTTCCCTCTGCAGCCGGTAAACGCTGCAGCTGTCGGGCTTATTAAGGTCATTAGGAATAAGGCAACGGTCTTTATATCGTCACAAAAACTCAACCTTTGTCCAGCTCTCCAAGTCTAAGCAGATTCTGATAAGGAGCAGCTCTGATGAGAATAAATAAACCTGGAGTGCTGCTAAAAAGTGACCAGTTCCTTAGGTTTGCTTTGGCTTTTAGTCTGTGGTTCTAACAGCTTCGTAGTTCTCCAGGCCTTAGCCCCCCCCACCCTCCTCCCGCAGAGAACCACCGAACCAGAACATTTACCACCCGAAGCTCTGAAGGGGTGTCTCCTCTGAAATGTCGCTTATCACGGCGGGTTTAGGTTAAATCTACATCTTCTAAATGATCCGCTAACAACCATAAAGGAGCGCCGCTGTGAGACGGATTAGCCGCAGCAGGCCTCCGGCCAGAGTCCTCCGCTCAGGCCCCTTCCTGCTGAGGACCCAGCCATGAAACCATGCACGCTCATTTATTACCTCCATGACAGGCCACATTCCTCCTCAGCACAGAGTCAGAGTTAAGTTTAGAGAGTGAAAACGTCTGTGTTCCCCAAACATCTCCATCCCCTTGGCAGGGAGAGACACAGAAGAGGTGCAGCGTAATCTTCTGGCTGCTCGTCGTCGGCCTTTAGCATCTTTTAGAGTTAAAACTGGTTCCCTACCTGGAACTGCTGACCGGCTCCAGGCTCTCCACCTCAGGTGTCTTCACCTGTAAGGAAGACGGCGCATTAAAGCTCAACAGACCACGCTATGTGAACAAGGTTCTGACCAACGTTACACGGCTGACCTTGTTGCATCACATTTTAACTCGTGTTGCAGCGTTTTATCTTCTAACCCTTTTAGCCATCCACAATGACAGAAAAGCTTCGTTTAAACGCTGGAAGCTGCACTGCCGCTTTAAAGCTTTATGGCAAAACAACTCGACATAAAAATGACCTCTTGGTCTCCTTCAAGGCTACTGCTGGTTCACTGTAAGATAAAAACAGAAACGAGGCTTTTACCTTCTTAGAGGACCCGGCAGAGCTCCTCTTCTCTTTGGACTTCGCTGGCTTCAGACTATTTAGCAGAACATGAGGACAGAAGAAGAATGTGAGGAAAAGATGCTGTTAACCAGACTTTGTGGCCTTTATCAGGCAAATTCAGCTTGATTCTAGCTTTTATTATCCTTCAGCACCAGCCCTGGGTTTAAATCAAACATGTATACAGTGTTAATTCTGTGTGCTCATCCAAATGGGCATTTATTTAAAAACCTGCTTATGTTTTAAAGCCTCCCTGGTTGATCCTGGTCACCTCCTGCAGGTGATAAGCAGGTTTTGCACCAGCAACCAGGTTCCCTGTGAGAAACCTCAGCAGCGCTTAGTTTGAGGGAAACCGTCCGACTTGCTCTCATGAATTAATAAAAACAGTTTAATGCTGCCTAAACATCATTGGATGTGCAGTTTATTACCAAGTACGCACAATTAGAAAAGTTGAAGACAGAAAAATATTCCACTTCTGTTTTTAAAATCATTTCTGTGTTTAATTTGAGTTAAATGAGTTTGTTTTCCTCTAGAAAATCCCAGCAACATTTCCTCCCAGGTGCAAATAATAAAAATAGTCCTTTCAAACTTTTATGTGCAGAAAATCAAAAGCGGTCAAGTCGGAGAAAAATAATTAAGAAAACTAGTTTCAACGCAGCACAAAGAGATGAGGAATAAATGTTTGCTGAAATAATCCTGATCTTCAGCCACAGCTTCCATGCGTCCAGGTATGCGCTCCACCTGTCTTTCACCTGATTGGCCAATCAGAACCAATCAGAACGCCGTAAAGCAGGAGGTCAGGAATGGGACGGCAGCCAACGCTGTGGGTCTGGACAGCAGTCACAGCTGCTGAGGTCCAGCTTCACAGCCTCCAGACTTAAAACACCTGCAGAACAAATAGATGTTTTCCTCCCACTGATCCAAATCACCTTTTGCTGATTGGAGAAATTCATTTCTAGGATTTAAGAAATTTAACTCTTTTGTTTTAGTGGAAACAGAACAAGTAGAAACCATCTGAATTCTGAGAAGATCTGATGTTGGCGCCACCTGTTGGTGTTTGTTCGCCCTTTAAACGGTCGGCCTCAGTTAGTCTTCAGAAATCTATTCTGTGAGCCATCAGCAGGTCCAGCTGCTAAATGTGTTTTGGTCCTGAAATCAGCAGGAACCGGTTTGTTGGAGGAACTCTAGGTCTTGTGAAGTGGGTCCCCAGCTTTAGAGGTCAGGGACTGATGCAGAACTTTGCTCACTGGAAATTGTGGGTAAAAAATTTAGCTAAATAAATTAGTAACAGAACTGTTCCTCCAGGTTAACAAGAAATGAGTCACAGGGAGGCCCCAGGAGTAAAAACTCCCCCCCTGTAAGGTGTTCCTGTGTTCCTGCCTGCTGCCCGCCTGGTCCAGACAGCCCACAGAGCAAACTCAGTTCAGCTGCTTTCATGCAGCTTTTCAGGAGGATTCACGCTGATGACCCTGAGTGAAGGTCACAGCCCAGAGTCATCAGTATGAACAACACACCAAGAACCGTCTGCCCCCCCCCCCCCCCCCCGGGTCGACCCAAGCCCAGGCTGAATCAGAGGAATTCTGCAGATTTCTGCTCAGGGTTCTATGCAGGCACTAGAAGACGTTCCTCGTCGTGGTTCCACTTCCAGCCAACCGACTTTCTGCATTCTGGGGATTTAAGTCTGCTCTGCGTTTCTCACCTGAAGCCAGAATAACGTGCAGCGTAAACCAAACTGATACTTTGAGCTTCAAATAGAGATTTAAAGGTGTTTAGCTGATGTCAGACTCTCTGCCCTGTTGGGATCATTTTAGAAAATGTCTCCATGTTAAGCGGCAGGATTAACGCACACCTTTGACTTTGCCATCCCTCCCAGGGCGGATGTGACATGAGCTGCAGCTACTCCACGCTACGGTCATGTGGACTTTATGTTTCTTTTAGCTAAATCTGAGCCCATGACGGAGGCATTAAGCCCAGAACGACTTCTGCAGCCAACCACCATCACTAATTCAGTCAGAGAGCCGTGAAATACGACCAAGCAAGCCGTCAATAAGCCGACTGCTCTGTGGTGGCGGCGCTGCTTACAGGTGTCTATTCATCCCTCTGCTCCCATCAATTACACGAGCCAATGACAGATCATTCTGCTTTCATTTGTCTGCTCACATATGCATGGCAATAAACGCATTTGATATCAAAGTAAATTAATTTATTCATATGAAGATGGAGTATGCGCTGTGCGGTGCCTAATGAATGGAGGCTGTCAGCGCCACCAGCCTTCCTGACAGCCAAGCATTCTCTGCGTTTTCACGTTTAGCAGCATATAAATGATCTTATTTATCAGCGTTTCAAGCACATAGCCTCCAAAGTTAATTTGTCTCCACATCTGAACAGCTTGAGCGGCAACATGAGTGTGAAACTGGGCTTTGATGTGAAGATACGGAACAGATGTTGGATGAGCTGCAGAAAGATCATAAGCAGTGGTTATTAGGGAGCTGCAGTCATGTCGCTGATTAGTTATCGCTTCCCCGTCTCCAACCGTCTCCCAACGGTTCTACCGTCAGTGAGTCTGAGCTGCTGGTTTGGTTCCCGCCGCTGGATCTGCAATCGCATTAAGAACCTTTCCTATCTGCCACCGTTGGGTTTAAAGAGTAAACACACGTTAGGGCACAACGTCAAACTTTCTGTCTGACCAAATCATGTTGATTCATCTGAGGATGAACAGATTTTTTTATTAGCCCAACAGTAAATGTTTTCAGGTGAGCGATGCTTTTCTGACCAATCAAAAGGCTGTGTCCAGGTCAGGAGGTTTAAAAACAGCTAGGCGCGCTACATTTTCACCCTTACAGTTCACATAATGTTTGGAACGCATCGGACACAAACCTTTAAAAGGTGGAAGGTAGAGCTGGACGAGAAATCACTTCAACAGATTCATTCAAATTTACGGTTTAAGATTTCATTTTTGGAAAAAGGGGATTTTATTTGGCCAATGGATCAGGGCGGCCATTTTGTTTTAGTTTGGATTTTGTTAAACTTTGAATTCAGATCAACTCCCGGAGGAAATGCCTCATGTACAAGTAAGTTTTCAAAAATATTTTGTTTTTGTGAAACAAAAAGGAGAAAAAAAGGATAAATGAATAAAACCGGAGGTTTTGTTTTTTTTAAATCGCCCAGCCCTAATTGAAACAATCCCCGAATGACTCGATCAGGATATTTTCTTGAGGTTTTGTTAAAGCGTGTTTAAATTATTGTGTATATGTTCTGGCCGGGAGTCATTTCTGCTGCACATCGCTTCCTCTGGTGATACTACGCCGCTGACAGGTGGAGGCCAAACGCAGTCAGCAGCTATGGATGGAGGTATGAGGGGCAAAAAGAAGCGCTGAGAAAACAAAGTGTCAAAAGTTTGGGATCATTTAAAACTTAGAGAAAAAAACAGTGAAGCTTGTTTTCTGCTAAACTGAATGAACTTTCCATGATCGCTCGTTCTGGATGATGCAACAGCTGAGCAGGTAAAATCTGCTGCAGAGGCCGGCCCACCCGAAACAATTTGATTTAACATTTAATTGCTGCAACTTTTAGGCTTCTCTTAAAACACTAAACACAAAAACATTCATTTCTAGATGTTAAGATCCTAAATTAAGAGGCAAACTTCCTATCAACAGTCAATTAGCTCTGAACTGATGTTAATTCAAACAAAGGGTTGAGCTTCACCCACCATGTTACAACTGTTTATTTTAATTCTTTTTAATATCTTCAGTTTTTTTTAAAGGGATTTTAACTTGTGTTTTCTCTTATGTATTTCTATTACTCATAAAATAACCTTAAGTAGTTAAATGAAGCATCTGCAGAATGTGCCGGTCACTCAAGCTGTCATAATCTCGACCAATCAGGAGAATACGCGACTACTAAAACAGTCCTTAGCTGCAGCCCTAATTAAAGGTAATTAAGAAAAATTTGGATTTATTCATTATATAATTTACTTGTAAGGCTGGTTTTGAAAAATAATTCAAGCAGAGCGACTGAATGTCCCAGTCGTCTGATACTTTTCCTAATGGTGAGAATTTACAGGTAAGGATCAGAAAAATGTAAATATTAGGAACGTAACTAAAGAAGCTGGTTGTTCACAGAGGGCTGCATCCAAGCATATTCATAGGAAAGTTGAGTGGAAGGAAAAAGTGCCATCAGTGTTTTGAGGATTGTCAAAAAGAACCCTTTCTAGAATTTGGGGCTCAATGTCAGCGCATCAAGAGCCTCAGAAATGAGGTGAACTGCTGCTGCCCTCATGTCAGGCCTGTCCTGAAACAGACGCCACAAGCGTCTTACCTGGGCTGAGGAGTTAAAAGGTCCATAATCCAGGTTGCTTGAAGTCCAGCGTAAAGTTTCCACAGTAAGGTATGTTTTTGGGTGCTGTATCGTCTGTTGGTCCAATGTGTTTTCAGAAGTCAATGCAGTCTTCTACCAGAACATTTCATTCTTCTGCTGACAAAATGTTTGAAGATGCAGATTTATTTTTCCAGCAGGACTTGGTACCGGCCCACATGCCAAAGGTACCAAAAACGGGTCCAGTGACCATGGTGGTACTGTGCGTGACTGCCCAGCAGAACCCAGAACCCCAGAGAGACTCTAAGGAGACGTTCATGCTGCACGTCTTCAGGCTCAATTCCAATTTTTTGCTGAAATCTGATTTATTTATTTTTTTAGGTGGCCAGTCATACTACTATTACAAATTGTAATTGTTTCTAGAAGTGTTCAATAAAATTTGTTTAAAAGAATATAAAATAAAACGCTGGTACCAGCCAGCATCTCTCCTTGTTATTAGAAAGCTGTTGAGCAAAGCAAAGCGACAATATTAAGACCACATCATAGCGAGACTCAGTGAGGCAAGAAGAAAGCAGCAAAGCTATTAATGGTCTTCTATGGAAAAAAATCCAATACGTTTCCAAATTAGTACGACACATGGAAGTGGCACAAATCTGATTTTATGGGCTGTTTACACCACCATGAAAAAGACAGATACAGGTCGCATACGGGCAAAAAGATGGGATAGTAGTGAGAAGAGGAAGATGAGAGAGACCAGAACCAACAATCCAGAAGGCCTGAGCACTGATATCAATGTTTAAATATCCTTTTTCTAAATCACCCGTTATTCAGATTTCCTTAGATATAAAACCTAGTTTTCATTATCTGCATGATGCCTGAGCTGATCCTCAGTGATCCGGGTCAGCAGCAAACTTAAATCAGAGGCAGCAGGACTTTCTCCCAGCTCTCCTGAAGACGTTTCCACACCTGTCCAGGAGTCTGTATCAGTTCTGGAGGCTCTGATCAACCTGCAGGTGGAGCGCTGCTGTTTCTAAGGACATGGAGGTCCATCCTCCTAGAACCAGTCCAGGTCAGAACCAGTGACCCACCATCACTGTCCTGGTGGTTAGAAGCTGCTGCTTGGTGTGAGTGGAGGACTTGGTCTCCTGAACCAGGATGAGATGCTGATGTAATCTCTCTGGAACGTGTTGGAGGACCGAGCTGTAAACTCTGGGGAGCTGAAGCTCCATCCTCCCTCTGTTCACTGATGGCTTTGCTCTTTGGACCAAGATGGCTTCTTTCAGCCTCTTCCTAACATCTGTTCTCCCTGTCCAACATCTGGACATCATTGTTGTCAATCTATAATCACCTAAATTACAACAAATATTTCACCCTATATGCGATCGTGCTACGACTTCTTACTTTCTGAAATGTGACGAAACATATTGAACTTTTTCCACAATATTCTAATTTTTATTTTGAACCTGTATATCTTTCTATTGTAGCAAACTCACCTTGCGGCTGAACAAAGCGATCATAAGTTGATTAAGCAATTATTTACTGCAACCACTAGGCAAAAACAGATCATTGATCTGAGAACATTTGATAACGCAATATTTTAAAAATAAACATATATAAATAACATAATACGTGGTGGTTTTGTCTGACAGCTTTTCACATATTCTGATGTAAATTTAGGGACATACATTTCCCCAGAATTTTATTTTTAACCTACAAGCGTGACACTTTGAATTAGATCATCGATTGACACAATTAGTCTGAAAATGTAGCAAAAGTGCTGCTCTGTGCCCCACCTGCCAACCCGTGGCTCTCACGCGCCGTCTCACCTGTTCTTCATCACATCTCCACCGGAAGCGGAGCTCTTACGGTCACTCAGCCCTTTCAGCTTCGTCCCTTTTTGCTTGGTCTTTGCGTCTCCTTTGTCGTCATTTTCGCTTCCCATTTTACCCAAACGCTTAAAAGGCAACACACATTTCATTTAAATACAGTTCAGATACATTTAAAACAGACATGCACAGCGCCCCAAACATCAGCAGCTCAACTAGCAACATTAGCTAAACCTCACGCCTCTTTACAAGACTAAGCCGCATAAACGATAGCAAACAGTTGACCAATTAAAATTCACCATAGTTACAATTGTATTTTATTGCTGATCGGGGGAAATAAAAAGTAAATAAACTCACCGCTTAGAAGTTCGGCAGAAAAAATGAGCGATATAGGCTGTTTTCCGCGTAAAACACGAACTTTAAAATAGCCCAACGGCTGACAGCGCACGCAGCAGCTGAATTGTGATTGGTCAGCTAGGAGGAACCACGTGAGCTTTCAGTTTAACTCCATGGCTGCGATGCCTGCATGTCAGCGCCGGGGGCGCTAGAGAGCTGAGAAAGAACGGGAGGAGGCGGGGCCGGAAAACTACGCTTTATTTTCCAAAGGCTCCACATCAGCCACACGGTTATGAAATTACAATTACAACAACAAAAAAACACTAAGATTACATGTTTCAACAGCTGCTGCCAGGTTCTCAGGTGTGCTGCTAACATGTCGTGAATTAATTGGAAATAAGAAAACATGTTTGTCAGGTTTCAGCTGTAGTCCAACATTTATGTTGCGTTCCATTCGCCTCGGAAAACGGAAATAAGAGCTGAAAATAGGGGAAACGTGGGGGGAAATGGAAAGTAAAAGCATTCCAGTCAATATAATCGGAAAAGTCGGGATTCCAAAATAAAAATTAAATAGATAAACAATTAAAAGGTCAGGATTCCAATATGGCGAAAGCCAGGAAAGCTGTTGTATTGTTTGTGGTACCTGTTATAAATGTCCTTTACGCTGTGCTTTTCACATGTAGACACTTTTTTTTATTTTTTCGGTCCAGAGTTGCAGCCGCTAGATGTAACATTGATTTTAGACGCACTATTATAACTGTCTTGTAATTCAATTCAATTCAATTTTATTTATATATCGCCAATTCATGAAGCATGTCATCTCAAGGCACTTTACAAAGTAAAATTCAATCAGATTATACAGATTGGGTCAGATTATACAGATTGGTCAAAAATTTCCTATATAAGGGAACCAGTTGCTTCAAAGTCCCGACAAGCAGCATTCACTCCTGGAGAAGCGTAGAGCCACAGGGAGAGTCGTCTGCATTGTCCATGGCTTTGCAGCAATCCCTCATACTGAGCAAGCATGAAGCGACAGTGGGAAGAAAAACCACCCATTAACAGGAAGAAAAACCTCCAGCAGAACCAGAACCAGGCTCAGTATGAACGGTCATCTGCCTCGACCCACTGGGGGTTACAGAAGACAGAGCAGAGACACAGAAAGCAGAGAAGCTCACATTGATCTAGTAATCTGTTCTACATTACATGGTAATAGCGGTGATCTGTCTTCCCTGGATGATGTCACAGCTAACAGAACGCCAGACCAGGTGTACCTACTAGAGAAAAGATAGAGAGCAAAAAAAGTTAAAAGCTGAAATGACGACAAGCAATGCAAAACTGGAGAACAGTAGAACTCAGCAGAGTGAGAGAAATAGATCCTGATGTCATCCAGCAGCCTAAGCCTATAGCAGCAAAAATATAGAGGTAGCTCAGGGTAACATGAGCCACTCTAACTAGAAGGTTTGTCAAAAAGGAAGGTTTTAAGATTAGTCTTAAAAGTAGACAGGGTGTCTGCCTCACGGACCAAAACTGGGAGTTGGTTCCACAGGAGAGGAGCCTGATAGCTAAAGGATCTGCCTCCCATTCTACTTTTAGAGACTCTAGGAACCACCAGCAGACCTGCAGTCTGAGAGCGAAGTGCTCTGTTAGGAACATACGGGGTAATCAGAGCTCTGATATATGATGGAGCTTGATTATTAAGGGCTTTATACGTTAGAAGAAGAATTTTAAATTCTATTCTTGATTTAACAGGAAGCCAATGAAGGGAAGCTAAAATTGGAGAAATATGATCCCTCTTGTTGATTTTCATCAGAACTCTTGCTGCAGCATTTTGGATCAGCTGAAGGCTTTGAACTGCATTTTGTGGACTTCCTGATAGTAAAGAATTACAATAGTCCAGCCTTGAAGTAACAAATGCAATCACAATACGAAATAATACAGCATTCCAATTTTTGGCACTGAATTCCAAGCTTTCTCGAGGCTTTAACGACGTGTTGATTACTTAAAATTTGAGGAATTTATGTGTTACTCATTCTTACAGATTTTTTATTTATTTGCTCCATTGTTTTCCTTTTAGGAATAATCGGATAGACGTTAATTAAAAGTTATTTTACAAAAAATTGTTAGAAGCTGCTTAATTCACCATTGAGCCCGAAAAACAACAACAATAAGATCTCAGATCTCAAGTCTAGTCTCATTTATCAGCACAATCAGAACCCGTCTACTTGTTTGAGTAAAAGGCGCGCTGTCTCTTTAAGAGACCCGGAAGTGGTCCTCTCCGGTGTCCGCTGCTCGGGGTTGACGGACAGCTGCCATGATATCCAACCCTGTTGCACGGGCTGTCCGCGGCAGTGCGAGGTGCTGGCGACACCGAGCTGTGTTTAACGGGCTTCCGGTGGCCTCAAGCGTCAGCGGCTGGCGCTGGCGCTCTGCTCCGACCCGCAGGGCTTCCTCGGCTATGGAGGAGCTCCTGGCGAGGGTCGCGGTACCTTTGCCTTCATATGAAACGAGAGACAAATCCCCACCTCCGCCCGAATCGACCAGCCTGGAGTTCATGAACTTCTACAGAGGACTGGAAAAGGAGGACAAAGCGGGTTTCCTGTCCAGACTGTCCCAGGAGTGCGGCGTGGACCACAGAGCCGTGTCGGACCTGGCCGTCAAGCTGCTGGACACCCAGCGCCGCGACCAGGCGACCATATTGCAAGCGGAGGACCGGCTCCGGTACAGCCTGACGCCGCGGTACAAGCTGCTGTTCAGCCACGTCAGCCGGGTCCAAGGCGGGGTGAAGTTCCTGGTGGACCTGCGCGCCGATCTGCTGGAGATACTGGCAACGAAGGCGAGCGACAGTCCGCACATCAGGGTAATGTTTGTTTACTGTCTGTACGGGTGCTCGGAGGGCTCAAACGCTGCCGCTCGCGTTTCTGCGAATAGCCGCGCGGCAGAGAGGATCCGTGTGACTGGAGCCGCTGTGGCCACAAGGTTCACGTTTCATCCCCGCTGATGTGACCTTTAGTCCAGTTTCCCTTCGTGGAAACCGGTGATGTGTCCCTCCGCGGCATAAATCACCTCCATAGAGCCGGCCTTGAGAAAGTATTTGCACCCTTCAGTGCATTTTATTAGGATTGTAAGTTAAAGAGCAGTACAAAATAATGCATAATTATGAAATGGATAGCGATTTATGAAGATAATCACGAATTAGCAGTTTTTAAATAAATTATAAATTGAAAAGTGAGGCATGAACGTTTACTCATCACCAATGGCGTAGCCAGGAACTGCCTCTCAGACAGGCCTAATACGGGTGGGCCACATAATTATAGCTGAAAGTAAGTTTATTTGTAAGAAGATACAGGCTGAGGGGAAGGAGAAAACACCTTCTGTGTTCAAGTGAAACATCCTTGAACTGACAGCAGAGAAAAAAGAATCAGAATCCATCACCTGTAAGACGATTTAGAGCCACAAACACAAGTAGCTTCTTGATCATTTAAACTGCGGCAGCCTGTCAGAGTCATTATTTCCATTTCTGAACGCAACGACACTTAGACGTCTTTTTAACGTATGGAAATCTTCTGCTAATTTCTTTTCTTTTATTAAACACAGTATCACAGTTAAAAAAAGGGGGTTGGCCGCATGCTTCAAGTGCTGCGGCTCTTGAAGGATGTGGCGGTTGTTATGCAGGATCCAGCTGCTGAGTTTTCCTCTGACCTGCTCCTGTAGATTGTTGCATTTCACAACCTTTGTCGTCACCTTTCACAGCGACAGGTTTGTCATCTTAGCCTCCTCCCTGATCAGACATTATTTCCCTGTTTTTACGGAGCACGTCTCTAAGCGTGAAGCCCAAGGCTGAGTTTGAAGCTGTTCTCCAAGCAGATGTTTCATGTTTGTGCTCCAAGCGGAGGCATGGACTCCTGCTTCACCTTTAACCCATTAGTGTTAAGCCTACAGGAAATGGCAATATAGGAAGTAGTACTTTTATCTATCTACTGTATCCTCAAACAACATACAGTCTCATGTGTTTAACAGGGTATTTTAGGATTTAATCTTTAACTCCGTCCATCTTCCAATGAATTCTGACCCGCAGAAGAAAATCATGGTGGTACCTCCTCCATGTGTCAGTCTGGTAATCCATATCTGCAGTTTAGTGGAGTTCATGATTGACAGCTGTCCTGTAGATAGATTCTCCCTCCTGAGCCGTGGATCTCTGCAGCTCCTCCAGAGCCTCCATGGTCCTCCTGTTTCTCTGATCAATGCTCTCCTGGTCCAGCCTGTCAGTCCAGGTGGACGTCCATGTCCCGGTAGGTCTGCAGGTGGTCCATCCTCTCTCCAGGTCCACATGATGATGATCAGAGCTCTGGATGTTGCTGTAGAACCTGATCCTGCTGTAAACTGGACCAGAACTTCCTCCCTGACCGTCTGCTGGGTTCCCTGTTCTCCATGATGCTGGTTGTTCTTTCTAAAGATTAAATTAGACACAGATGTCTGATGGATCCATTTATGGATTAGGTGCCTTCTGAAGACATGCTTGGAGTTTATTTAGGGGTATCAGAGTCAAAGGGCCCGTTTATATATGGATACAAATGTATCCATATATGTATCCTATGTCTGCTTAAACTAATTAATTAATTGAAACAAATCCAACCACATCTCCTGTCAGTTCTGTATTTTCCACTTTTAAGATTCAGAACCTATAAGTTCTGTTGGGTTTGGGTCAGAGGAGCCTGGAGGCCAGTCAGTGGCATCAGTTCCTTCATCTTCCAGGAACTGCTTGTCTACTTCTGCCACATGAGGCCGAGCATGATCATGCACCAGGAGGAGCCCTGGACCCACGGCACCAGCTAAGGGTCTAACACTGGCTCTAAGAGTTCATCCCGATACCTGATGGCAGTCAGGTTCTGGCTTTTAACCTGTACAGGTGTGTTCCTCCATGGAGACGCCTCCACAGACCAACAACGGCCCACGGCCAAACGGATCCTGCTGAACGGGGCTGCAGGCAGCATAACGTTCACCACAGCTTCTCCAGAACCTTTCACGTCTGTCCCGTGAGCTCAGAGGGAACCTGCTCTCATCTGTGAACAGAACAGGGCGCCACCACAGAACCTTCTGGTTCTGACGTTCTCTGGCAAATACCAGTCGAGCTCCACGGTACCGGGCAGCGAGGACAGGGCCTCCTGGAGGAGGTCGGGCCCTCAGGCCCCCTCATGAAGCCTGTTTCTAATGGTTTGGCCAGAAAGATTCACACCAGCGGCCCGCTGGACGTCACTTTGTAGGGTTCTGGCAGAACCCATCCTGCTCCTCCTCCTTGCACAAAGGAGCAGAAACCGGTCCTGCTGATGGGTGAAGGACCTCAGATGGTCCGGTCCAGTTCTCCTGGTTACTGCCTGTCTCCTGGAATCTCCTCCAAGCTCTTGAGGCTCTGCTGGGAGACACAGCGAACCTTCTGGCAGTGACCCGTATGGACGACCCGTCCTGGTGGAGCCGGACTGCCTGTGCAACCTCTGCAGGGTCCAGGCATGGCCTCATGGTACCAGCAGTGACTCTGAGCCTGGTCTGATGGAAAACTATAGTGCGTGGTCCTTGTAGCTGAACAGATGGACTTTGTGCCAATCACTTCTTTCTTCCTGTGTTGCAGGAAAGCACAAATGAAAAAGATCCTTTAACATTGTTTGATTCGGCGCACGAGGAGGCAAGTGCTACTCTGCTGCTTTTACAAATTGAAAGAGCTGAATATAAATCAGGCATGTAATGAGTATTTTGAATGAATCTTTTGAAGACAGAGTGGATTGAAAGAAAAGGTAGTGGAAAGAACAAAAAATACATTTCTGTCGCAGTCAGGGACATGACTCCAGTGGTTTTTGCTCCCTTAATGTTAATTTTTTTTGGAAACTCTTCTGTTTTTCCTAGGAAAGCTGCTCTCATGTACTGCATTGTTCAGTTTAATATAATTACAGTTTTCACTTTGGTTCTGTAAAAAGAGTGAAGCAGCAATTATCCTCTCCATAAAAGCTGATAGGTAGGCTTGCTGCCGTCTGTTGTATGCACTTAGTTACTTAGAAATACAAATAAACTCAGCTGCAGACCCAAAACTACGCTTGTAGGAAAACATTTTAATTCTACCGTGTCATTATTAGTCCGGTCTGGCACTTTAACTCTAGGTAAGATAATATTGGTAGAAATCTGAAGGTGTTTTTTGTGCTGAGCGTTTCCTCCTCACAGATTTCTTCCCTTTCTGCCTTTTTTGTCACATTTAAACGTTTCAGATCAAAAAATGATAACATCAAAGATAAAACGAATACAAAAATCAATTTTCAGATGATTATATGGGTTGTTTTGAGAATCTAAATCAAAAAAGCTTTATTTATAGAGCACTTTTCATACATCATCATTTGATATTTGATTTATCATCAGATGTAATCCTGTGATTTTGGTAACAAAGTAAAAAATCTTGGTGTTATTTTTGACCAAGACATGTCATTTAAATCCCATATTAAACAGGTTTCCAGAGTTTCCTTTTTTCACCTCCGGAATATCGCCAAAATTAGAAACATTCTGTCCAGGAGTGATGCTGAAAAACTAGTCCATGCATTTGTTACTTCAAGGCTGGACTATTGTAATTCTTTACTATCAGGAAGTCCACAAAATGCAGTTCGAAGTCTTCAGCTGATCCAAAATGCTGCAGCAAGAGTTCTGATGAAAATCAACAAGAGGGATCATATTTCTCCTATTTTAGCTTCCCTTCATTGGCTTCCTGTTAAATCAAGAATATAATTTAAAATTCTTCTTCTAACGTATAAAGCCCTTAATAATCAAGCTCCATCATATATCAGAGCTCTGATTACCCCGTATGTTCCTAACAGAGCACTTCGCTCTCAGACTGCAGGTCTGCTGGTGGTTCCTAGAGTCTCTAAAAGTAGAATGGGAGGCAGATCCTTTAGCTATCAGGCTCCTCTCCTGTGGAACCAACTCCCAGTTTTGGTCCGTGAGGCAGACACCCCGTCTACTTTTAAGACTAATCTTAAAACTTTCCTTTATGACAAAGCTTATAGTTAGAGTGGCTCATGTTACTCTGAGCTATCTCTATAGTTTTGCTGCTATAGGCTTAGACTGCTGGAGGACATCAGGGCCTATTTTTCTCACTCTGCTGAGTTCTCCTACTGCTCTCCAATCTGCATTGTTTGTTATTTCAGCTTTTAACTTTTTGTTCTCTGTCATTTCTCTCTTCATAGAAGGTACACCTGGTCTGGTGTTCTGTTAGCTGTGACATCATCAGGGGAGGCAGATCATCCTCTATTACCATCTAACATAGAAAGTACTCCTGGATCAATGTGAGCTTCTGAGCTTTCTGTGTCTCTGCTCTGTCTTCTCTAAGCCCCAGTGGGTCGAGGCAGATGAGCGTTCACACTGAGCCTGGTTCTGGTTCTGCTGGAGGTTCTCCTCCCTGTTAAAGGGCAGTTTTCCTCTCCACTGTCGCTTCATGCATGCTCAGTATGAGGGATTGCTGCAAAGCCATCAACAATGCAGACGACTGTCCACTGTGGCTCTACGCTCTTTCAGGAGGAGTGAATGCTGCTTGGAGAGACTTGATGCAATCAACTGGTTCCCTTATATAGGAAATTTTTGACCAATCTGTATAATATGATTGAATTTGACTTTGTAAAGTGCCTTGAGATGACATGTTTCATGAATTGGCGCTATATAAATAAAATTGAATTGAATTTTATTGATTTTACACAAAAAATCAATCACACCAAACAGGCTAGACCAATATATATATTAGACAAGTGAATAAACACAAAAGATACATTTACTCTTCGTTTATCTTATATTCTAAAATAATGCTAAAATTAAGAATAAAAAGTAAATAATATTAAAGGCAGATTCTGTTTAAAATTGTAAAATGTAGTTATAGAATAAAACGATACATAAAGATGCTTAAAATGTTTTAGACTAGTAAAATAAATAAACCAAGATACAATTATGAAGGTTTATGTAAAAAGAAGTCAAAAAGGTGAACTTTTAGTTTTATGCTGTAAAATGAAAGGTTCTCCACGTGTGAGCTATAATAAATCTTAAACGTTTTGTTGTTTAAGATTTAATTTACTTTCCCTTTCCGATTAATAAATTATTTTTGAATTTATTAAAAACGAGAGTTATTTGCGTCGTCCTCTGATTTAAAGCAAACTGCTTGGAGTAAAATCTTTGACTGTTTCCATCCATCGACGCCGTTTGAAAGCTTTCAGGGAGCCGGTTGAACTCCTCTGGGTCTTTTTCCTCTAATTGGGATATTTCTGTGTGCTGATCCTTTCTGGTTTTGGCTCTGATGGATGATGGGGTGAGACCTTTCTGCCGTCCTTGTGGCTAACCTGGCTGTGCTGCGATCTACAGCAGAGGCCCTGACGGCATCCTGCTCTGAGCTGAAACTCGTCTGCTTGTTCCTCTCCAGCTCAGGATCTCAGTTTTTCCTGCTGTCAGTCGTTCAGGGGCGTTCGGTCTCTGTAGGCTCGCAGAGCGCTTGTATAGACTGCAAAGGTTCCCGGCTACCGGTACCGCCTTGGTCGTGGCGGAGCCTTCCAGCCGTTGCTTTTTGTTGTTATTTCCGGGATTGATTGAGCTAAAAATGAGGAAAGGTCATTTTGGATGTGAGGCGTCTTGTAGCAAAAGGCTGTTAACTGAGTGGAGGAAATCAAAGTGAGCTGATTATCAGTGAGGCTAAAACGGCGTCAAAGAGACGAAGGAAGGCTGGATCATACAGCTCTGCTCGCTCTGCCACCTTTAAGTTCTTGTGAAAAATTACATTTTGAATTTTTGATCAGTCACCTTCATCAAGTAATTTATTTTTGATGTTTCTTCTATTTCTGTCCACCTCCGGGCTCTTTATTCTGTTCAGTCCCCACTGGGAGGGTGAAAGATGATCCTCAGGGTTACACAAGCCCCCCCCCCCCGGCCAGCTGACTAGTGGCTTGTAGCCCACTGGGGTAAAAGTCTCGGCTAAGACACAAGTGGAGAAAATCTTCCAAGCAGCTCCACAAAAATTCTCTGCTAGAGTAACCTGCAGGCTGAGGAAGTTTCCTCGTCCTGCATTTAAAGTGCTGTTAGAAATTATTCATCCACTTTACAGATTTCCTCTGTTTTTGCTTTTCTGTCCAATTTAAATGTTTCAGATCGTACAAATTTTAATATCAAGCTGAGGAAATACGAGAGTTTTTAAACTTGTTATTCCAAACCAACCTGGCCCTTTGTGAAAAAGTTATCACCCCCTAATCGGTAAGATTTCACCTAAATCTGGTACAGAACTGCCCAAGTCAGCTCTGGTCTCTGAAACCTAGAGGAGGCAGAATGAAGAACTGGAAAACATGTTATTTACACAAAGGTACATTTATTTTTGCATTATATCACAAAAATGCAAAATGTTTAAATATTATGTCACCAAACTGTATCAAGTTGCTCATTTGAACAATTTTTGGGTGGCCCGTCCAAATCACAGACTTGTTTAAATAGAAATGAGGAAAATCAGCTGACTGCAGAACATAACAGGTTCAGGTTCTGTTCAAGCCCACACTAACTCAAATACAATTTATTAAAATATATTCTCTATTTATACCTGTAAAATTATTTATGCATCCATCCAATATATGATGATTGATAGATATGTGGTGTGATAGGAAAAAAAAAGGATAGATAAAAAGTTCAATAGAAGAAGAGTTTTCTTCCCTTTGCTTTCTAGCCTATCATGTAGGTTAATCCTACAGCTGTTACACCCTCCCAACCAATCACAACGCAGACCCAGCAGAAGGCTCCGCCCCTTCAAAGACTGAATTATTTTTTGCAATTCTGGTAAAAAGGTGGTGAATAAAAGTTGAGTTTGAGTTCCTTATTTGTGTTCTGTAACTAAAAATCGGCCATTAAGCCACAGCATTAAATGGCTGCACTTAAATATATCTTAAATTCTTTTGATAATTATGAATATGATTTCTATTTTATGGATATGCTTTTTTTCTACATGGTGCAGCGCTAACATCTCTACCCATTTATGCATCGCTCTGTAAAATGACTGCTGTCCTTTGGTGGAGGGTCTAGCTCTTGATTATTGGCTTCTCCCTCCTCCACCCCCGCTACATCAGCCCCGGCGTTATCACAGCTACCGCGGCTCCAGGCGCACAAGGTCCTCGTCTCAGAGGCCGTATCGGCGCCCAGCATCAGGGTCGACGCTCTCCTGATCCAGATTCAGGGGGAAAACGTGCCGCTTTATTTCCCCTCTAACAGAATGGAGGATTTCCTTCTTTAGCCCTCTCCTCTGTTGCCCGGTCTGCTGCCTGCCTGCGGCTTTGATCCGTCCCTTTCTAAAGACTTCATCTTCTGCAGGGTCAATGAAATACATATCTCAGTTTGACCTCCCTTTTGTGTGGTTAAAAGTCTGCTTCCCGGGCGGCGGCGACTCCGCTGCTATAGAGCGGCTGCTGTCTCAACAGAAATGGCTTCACCGCAGCTTTAGGGACGCACGCCGCAGCACAGCAGCAGGAAGGAAAGCTTTGTTTACCTGGAAGTTCTTTCCTAGATCTCTCTGCCGTTATACATGTGTGTGGAGAGGAATTTTTGCAGATTAGGCTCTGAACGGCGCTCAGAGCTGTTGTCTTGTGTCAGCCGCTATGATTGACAAGGCGCTATTAAAGAAAGCCCGCAGAGGAGTGGTTCTAAGGAGGCGTCTGCGCTCCATATGCTTGTTTGTGTGTTGGAGATTTGCTTTAAATGAAGTCTGACCTTTGCTGGAGGACAAGCCTGCTTTGAAATGGCAAGGTGTTTATTGAAGTGGCCCCTCTCTGTCCGCTGCGAGCGCCAGCCAATCATTATTCATGATGTGCAAACATTGCAACGGCGTGCAGGCCGCCAGGGGAGCCTGCAGCTGGCACGCTGTGGAAGATAAGAGCAGGGATACTTGGTTTCCTGCTGGCAGCTTTAAGCACATCTATGCTGTAATATTCTATGTTTTAATTTGAGCTCTTTCAACATGAGAACGAGTTAAAAGCAAAAGAAAAAAAACGAAGGTGAAGGAATGATTTTCAGCCCCATTCAGTCTGGTTTTCTCCTCTTGCAGGACCTGAACAGTACTCTGAAGAGCCTGCTGTCTGAGTGGTTTTCTGTTGGTCTGCTGCGCCTGGAGAGGATCACCTGGGGGTCGCCCTGTGAGATCCTGCAGAAGATCAGCCAGTAAGGTCCTTCAGGGTTTCCACAGTGTTCCCGTCTCTTTGCCGTTTCCAGCTACTCTTATTTTCACCCCTGTGAAAGATTTGGTTAAAAAAACAACCTTAAAATAAATGAATCTGTTATTGCAGTAGAATCATCTCACCGAAATTTTTTTGAAAATAAAACCTTTGGTTCAAGTTTATTTATTTATAGGAAATAACGTTAAAAAAGTTAGTTTTGTCTCGAATTTCACCGGCGCCTGGTCTGCTCCTTTAATATTTCACACAGCAGAACCAGAGAGAGATCATCTCTCCTGGCTCCTCTCTTCAGCCTCCAGGGGAACTGAGATGACCATGGAAGGTGGATTTCTATCTCTGAACCATTTCTGTGGTGATTTGGCCTCATGGGTTTTATCAGGATGCTGTAGATCGACCCATTTTCAGGCTTCTGGTTGTGAATTTGACTCGCCAAAGCACCAAACCAGTGAATGCCACTGAAATAAAACCTGCCACAGTCCTGCTGCTAATTGATGAAGAGATAATGAAGGCCCACTCTGCACCTGAACACTGAACAGATTGAGTTACTGCTCCAAGAAAACTATTAAATGGCTGTAATTTCTAAACTCTTCCTCTGCGTTCATCTGCCAAGCACTAACTCTGCAATTATCAGATCAGCCGCTCCACCAGCTGAGCCGCGGCACCGCGCTGTGGAAGTGTACGGGCATGAAATCTGAGTCAAAGCTATTTCTTAAACAGCAGTCTAAATGCGAGTCCAGCATGGAGTCAGCTGGGCAGTTTCCATTGTGTCGTTGCGTTAGGAGCTGTGGAGCGTGAATAAATATCTTCTAAGTAGCTGGAGCTGATTTGGCCGTACTGCCTGGAGGTCCAAGACTTTGGGTCGTCTCCTCAGTGCTGTGCAGTGGTGCAACAACTGGATGCAGGCCTGCAGGGAGTGTTAGCCCTGCTGCACAGCTAATGTTAGCCATGCAAGCGATTCAGTCGCATTCACAAAGAGTGAGGCCTGATGGTGTTGATGCATTAATGCAAGTTAAGGTGAGTAGACACAGGTTAGAGTAGACATGTCCAACGTGCCGCCCGGAAAGATTTGGTCCAGCAGCACAGGTGGCTGATGCCGATTTCAGTTTTTAATTAAAATTATTATTAAAATTATTACAGAAAAGTTAAGATCCTACAATTAATTTTTAATAAACACACTTTTGATATTCTCTTCAATTTTGTTGTAACATCTATGCAATGATATTTAATTACTCAAATGCAGACTTTGGTGCATTAAAATCTGCTTTCAATTATCAAAACGGGATAATTACAGCAAGTGTTTTCAAGGAAAAACTGACCCAAATCCTTTGGTAGACTAAAAAGAGTAAAGTTTATTGTTGTTAGAGTAACATTAAATTATTCAAAATAATGTGCAAACTGGATGACCGTCTTTTAATACAACAAATGAGCAAAACCCCTTTTTTATTCTGGATCTACAACGGTTTACACATTCATTTCCTAAAAAAAATCGGACTAAATTGATCATATTTTGTAGAGCAGGTGAAAAATTAACATTACAAATTGTGTTCATTTTTTGACTTGACAATTTTGGCCCATGTGCCGAACAGTTTGGACTCCCCCTGGTTAGAGAGTTTTCCTCTTAAATGAAGAACCAAAGCTACCAAACCGTTAGAAGTTTCCTTTTCAAAGGATTTTTCAAGCACAAATGTAAAAAAGTGAAAGTGTGAGCTTTCCTGACAGGTATGAAGCGGTGCACCCCATCAGGAACTGGACGGACCTGAAGCGCAGGGTGGGCCCGTACAGGCGCTGCTTCGCCTTCACCCACGCTGCCATGCCAGGAGAGCCCCTGGTGGTGCTGCACGTGGCCCTGACTGAGGACATCGCCGATAACATCCAGGTCAGAACCAGCAGCTGCAGGCCCAACAGCTTTCCCCTTCCTGCTGCAAGCAACTTCCACACGTTCCACGTGTCTTAGGAGCACGCTGGTGCTGCACATCAGAGATTCCTGAGGAGAATTTGCAGAATGAAATACTTTAGCCAAAGTAAAGAGTTCGGTAAACTCTTAAAGAGTCACAGAAAGTCCTAAATCTTTATTTTAGGTCTTCAAAGTTTTAGACACGCCTGCATTTGCAATACCAGGTCCCAATTTATCTAAATTTGTCTAATTGATGTTTGACTTAATGTCTTTTGGATCATCGTTTAGGGCTGAAACAGTCGTCGACTAATTTAGTAATGGGATCGTTAACTGGAGTAGACAGACATCTGCTGAAAGAACAGCCCACTCAGCAGTAATGAAGCCAAAACTGTAAAAATACATTTATTTAGCATTAAAGATGAAACACCCTTTGTCTCGAAATGTGCTCTATCCAGAAGTTGCAGTTTCAGCTTCACCTGGTTCAAATTCTGTAAAAGATCCGTTTATACACGTCTTGCTATCCGATTAATCAAAAAGAAATTGTCAACAGCTTTATCGTTTGTAAAAATAATGATTAATTTTAGTTTTTTCCCCTTCATAATTAATATTTCTGGCACTGAACGCAATTAAGCTTCATCCATAAATGAACAAAAACACGTTTAGAGATCTAGAACATTCAAACCCGATGATGGGATAGCTGCGTTTCCGCTGCTTTAAAGAGTCGTTATCAACGTGCAAAGACATCGTGTATTTTTATCTCCTCAGAGCATTGTTCGTGAATTTGCGACGCTTGACGCAGAGGAGGACATAAACAAGATAAACTCAGCCATCTTCTACTCCATCTCCTCAACCCAGGCGGGCCTGCAGGGCGTGGAGCTGGGCAACTACCTCATCAAGAGGGTGGTCCGAGAGCTGCAGGTGGGTGAATGTAGGCGCTGCCCTGCCAGAAGATGCCTGATTAGTTAAAGATTAAGAAATAAAAATGTTAATGGCAGCAAACGAGTGGAGTCTCTGCAGAGCCAGCCTGTTCTCCTGAGCTTCAGGGATGTCTGTCCCCAGACTTTCTGTAGGAGGTCATCACATCTGTTGGCTTCCTGGCTCAGTTTTAGTGTGTAGAAAGAAAAGCGTCGCATGAATAGACTAATTAAGATGAAACACTTTAGTTACGTTTAACGTCACATTAAAGGATAGAGCTTCGTTTAGAAGATTGCAGCTGTGCAGCTTCCACATCTCTGGCTATAATAACCAGTTTCATCAGTGATGGTTGGGACTGGCCTGCCGGAGCGCCGTAACGCCACCTTATCGTTGCGGCGCGTGAGACAAACACAGTCATGGATGTTGACTCCAGAGGAGCGCCGCGACTGCGTGATGCAGAATCAGAACGGCCGTTTCACACTCAGCTGTCTGCCAGCTGGCAGTCGCTCTCTTCACAGGAACACGCTTCGTTGAACAGAGACATCCCAGCTTGGTTCTCAGAGCTTTTCAGGGTACAGCACCTCGCTAAAGTATTCACACCCCTGTAACAAAGTGAAGGAAAACGTCAGATTTTCAAAGGTCTTTGCATAAAAAGAAGTGTGAATTTGTCTCTAAGCCCGTACCTGCATGTCAACGTTAAAACCAAAGGTTTTAGAAAACTAAATGTAGGACCTTTACTAAATCTGTTGTTGCAATGAGTGAGTGGAAAACCTTCCTAAATGAGATTAGAACAAGTTGCTCAATGCTCGGCCGTCTGACACAGAAATGGCTTTTATCACAGCAAGTTTGCTCTCATTAGTGATGAATGTGTGTGAGTGAAAGCTGTGGGTTAGTGTATAGGTGCGAGTGTGTGTGTTTTTAAACAGGCTATCGTGAGTTATGGATCCAGTATTTGCTGTGTTTTAATAGTGTTCCTGCTCACTGGTCATCTTTTTCATATAATTACAAGAAAACCGGTCCAGCTCAACATCAACCTGACTACAGGTGCACATTAGTATCTGTTTCCTAAAGCTCTCACCTATATTTCCTGCTTTTCTGTTGAGAGACAGTCAGGGAGATACAGTGGAGGATTTAGATCAAAGCAGATCAGTGGGGAAGAATGGCCTAGTCAAAGTCCAGATCTAAACCCAACTGAGAATGTGTGACCATATTTGAATACTGATCGCAGATGTTCTCCGTCCAGTCTGACTGAGGTTGAGTTGTTTTATAAAGACGAGAATCGGCTAAGATTTCAGTCTCCAGGTTTCCAAGCTGAAGGAGACGAACTCAAAAACCTTCGCAGCAGAAACTCCAGGAAATGTTTTTACTACAGAGCATTTCCTCGGTGGGACTGAATATGAACGCTCGCCACACTTCTCCAGTTTTAATTAGCAGAAAACGTAAAAAAAACAATATATCTCAGTTATTTATCACTTTGTGTTGGTCTTACGCATAAAATCCCAGTGAAACACATTAAAGCCTGTGGTGTGACAGAATGAGGCAAAGTTTAGGGGGTTTAAATACTTGAATGATGTCAGTGCTGTGCTAGCATAGTAAATGTTTCTGGCAGGATACAGCAACGATCTGTGTGTCTGCTTTAAACGGACATGTTTGACAAACAGGCCGGGCTGTTTTTTATTAGACGGGCAGTAATGAAGTCTAATCCATCCCTCTCAATAAGGACACAAGGGCCCTTCATGTCGGGCCGCTCCTGCTCATTGTTTCATGATTAAAGATCCTAAATGGAACATCAGCAACCACTCAACTCAACAGATGGAGAAAAAGCACTTTGAAGCATATATCCTCATCAAAACCTGGTTTAGGCTCCTTCAAGTGTATTTATTCATGTAATAAGACTGCTGTGAGTGGTATTTACCTACAGACTGAGCCTAGAATGGGCATATTCAGAGGAGGGAGAGCAGCTTTCTGCTTCTGTCTTCAGGCTTCTTGCTTCAGCGAGTGGAAACCAGGTGATATTACGTTGCGTTGATAAATCACTTCGGGTCAGTGAGATTAGAGGATCCGTTTATTTGTTGAACCGTCGGCAGTGCAAGAAAACTCATCTTCTCTCCCTTTAGCTCCTCTGTTTTAGAAAAACGTCAGAAAAGGGTGAAGTTTAGGAAGAGGTCATTTAAATGTTGGCATAAACAACGTGGCGTTACTTTCATATGATGATGGAGGCCAGTTCCAGGTTCTAGTGGCGGCTGACCTTCATGAAGACATGGACTGCTGCCGCTGTGGGAGGAGAGGACCTCCTGCTGGTCGTCAGGCGGTCTAATCATTCTCACATTAAAGGCGTTAATCTGAGGGAAAGACAGAACCGGCTTATCGGTATCTTTTGGTGCACACACAAGGCAGAATATGCTGTTTAGTTTTTAAAAATTGGCCTGCAGACGTGGAGCACACAGAAAAAACGGCAGGCTGTCTCTGGGTTTCATTCATGTACTCGCTTATTATAGGTAGTTTATTCTCTCAGTCCAGACTCGGGCACCTCTAATAATCTCACGTGTGAATGATTGTTTGTACATTGTTATTTTTTATCAGCAGATATGTCGACATGTTAACTGTAAAGCAGTTTTATGGATAAGAGTTCAAACATTCCTTCCGTCATCTCATTACTTGTTACAGTAGGAACCGGCCAGTAGCACCAAACTCAAGGCCCGCGGGCCGAATCCGACCCGTCAAGGCCATTTCAGTGCAAGATAAACTGCTAAAAAATAATGAAACATATGGGCAAACATTTTGTTATTATTTTTGACAGATTGTCTCTCAAATGGGCTCATTTTTGTGTTGCCATAGGCAGAGCTGTCAACCAAACAGTCATATCTAGCAAGCATCCACATCTACCATTTAGAACAAAGGTAATGTGAACGGTGGCAATTATAAGTCAAACGTGGAGTAAACATTACATATGCTTTCCTACAACAGAGGCTTAGACCAGCCTAAATACTAAAACACACAGTAGGCAGACAGATTTCTCAGGGGGTCAAATGTTATGCTGATGGCTAAGATGAGCCGTTCAATTGGTGAAATAGTAATAAATAGAAGTCCTGTAGCTAACTTTACAGCGTTACATTGCAATGTTTAATGCGGTTTCTTGTTTAGCCACTAGATGGCAACAGAACACATGAATTGTACTTATTGTTCAGTATTTTTGTACATCTAAAAAGTTAAATTCTCAAATACAATAAATTTGTTTCCACAACAGAACAGTTACACTGTGGCCGTAAAACATACAACTCCCTGTTAGCACAGTCTGCAGTATATTGCTATCATGGAAACGCCAGAGATATTCAGCTCAGATTATACTAACAAATGCGCGCTGTATGTCTCGGCCTAGCGCGCAACAGTGCGTGTGGCGTGATCACGTTGGGGCGACGCCTCCCAGAGCCAATAGAAATTAATTTCTGTGTCCAAAAAAAAAAAAGACTCTTACCATGTTTATGGGAGCGCCTGGGGCGATTTTCACCTTGACTGAAATTGCAACAAGGGGCGGGGCTTCT
The DNA here is from genome assembly GCA_037039145.1 of Fundulus diaphanus. Classification (NCBI taxonomy): domain Eukaryota; kingdom Metazoa; phylum Chordata; class Actinopteri; order Cyprinodontiformes; family Fundulidae; genus Fundulus; species Fundulus diaphanus. The sequence goes on along the minus strand of CM073134.1, from coordinate 1,911,427 downwards.
GGTGGCTGCTGAACGTCACAGCGATATTCAGGCTGCTGATTGGACAATATTATTAAGACTTAAACTCCTGTCCCACTCATTTATACTCTGTCTTTATACTTACAGCCGCAAGCAGCCTGGTTGGCAACTAGCTAAGCTGAATACTTCATGTGAGCCTTTAAACATGGATGATGTTAACTTTAATCGGACTTTGCATAGCAAGCAAACTCGGTTCACCTTTGGGAGAGAAAGCAGTCAACAGCTTTCTCTCCTCTTTCTGCCTTCTTTCTTTCTCTTTCATCTCTTTCTTCCTTTGAGACCCCAAGTAATGCCTTTTGGGCAGCATGATGTCTAGCCCTAAGGTCATTAAATCTGGACTGACTGATGTTTTGGCCGTTGCCGGTTGCTGCTGGGAGGACTAAACCATTTTGCCCATCCAACAGGGGGCCCCTAGAATGACCAATATGTCGGGTGGACTCTAACTTAAAGTTGATTCTCTCAGTTGATCTTATCAATATGTTTGACATAAACTATGACACCAATTAACACCGGAGGGCCCAATTCATTTGAAATAACCTCCCCCCCCCCAACACACACACACACACACACACACACACACTACCACGCCCCTGAGTTGGAAACAGGGGTTAGACTTTAAAAATGTCATCCAGACGCCCCAGGGATGCTTTGAGCAACAAGTCAGGAATTTAAAGTCAGAGCAGCGTCAGCAGACGCTGTGGTGTGCGTGATTTAATCAGGTAAGCCGATGCTGAAACATTTTGAAGCCTTTTTAGTGCAACTGCTATGAATTCTACATACAGGCTGCACGTGTTGCAGCAGTTGCTCAGTAACATTAGGTAATCTCCTTCTAAACTATGCAGAGGCTCGGGCTACGTCGATGAAGGTGAATGCTTGCAGTGGTTTCATTTCAAGCTAATTCAGCTAATAATTATGTGACCTTTTGGGGAGGGTCAGACTGCATAGATTAAACTTTCCTCTGAAGATGATCACGGATCATTTTGTTGTATACAAAAACAAACAAGACTTTGACCCAATACAGTAACATTCGTTCCTACAGCCGCAGCATACCGGAAGTTTTACACCTTTAATCCCAACATAAACGCAGTATATAAAAGCGAGGAACATCATAAGCAACAAGCGTACGTGTTCTATGTGGCAAGCAGAGAAACGGTTTGTCTCCGTACAGTTTTCACAGATTTATCTTTGTTTTATACGTCATCCCTTGGTAGGACCTGCTGTGTTGGCGAAGATTAGAACTGAGTGAAAGTCCCGGCAGATCTGCAGGTTGTGAAATTTACAGATTAGCCCGCCTGGCACCAACAACCACTCCTCGTTCAAAGTTTAATGCCCCTTTTCCCCCATGGTGCTGCTCGCTCTGATCTTAAGCCAATCACCACGTCTGAGTGCATTGAGTTCCTGTTGCCTGATTGGCTGATGTGCGATTGGTGTTGAACAGGTGTACCTGTGACACGGTCAGCTCTACCTTATGAGCTGTAGCTAACCTGTGGTCTGCAGAGATGCAGGCTCTCTCCCATAAAGGTGATGAGGACAGAGAATCACCACAGAGGATTCGCTGTAACGATGGATAGATGATGAAGTGGGGAAGGAAAGGTCACAGTCGCAATTTCAGGTGCAGAAAGAATGCCTTGCTTGTCTTTGTAGATTTGAACCCGGACACGTCTCACTCCTTCATCCTTTCCTTCCCCTTTGCTTTTTCACCTTTCCTGCTGCTTTCGTTCTTATTCCGACGCGCTCTGCTGTTAACTTGTGCTCTCTAAAATGGAAACCTAGCAGAGCCGGGTGTGAGGAAGGGAGAAGTACAACACAGCCGAGTGTGACAAACACAAAGCGGAGAGCCAGCACGGGGGCCTGATTTTTAAATTGAAAGGTGGGTGAAATGAGGGAAAGCAAGAGAAAAATAAAGTGTCCCAGCAGGTGGTGTCTCACACATCCACTTTCATAGACAGCTATTGTCTTTCTGCCTGACATATTGTTCTCTCACTTATTAACGTGGACGCCTAAGCACCGAAATGTGTCTGAAAAGAAGAGTGAGACTTTATTTCTGCTAAATGGAAGTGTTGGCGAGACGGCAGAGAGCTGAGATGAGTGGATGGTTGGTTTCAGATGAGACGGGGACACAGGAGGAGGACGGCATTACAGGTGAGAGTGCAAGGGATGAAGGAGTAGGAGAGGATCATCCATCACCATCAGCAGGCCCGGCTCACGCAGCCGCTGAGATGATTTCCAATGAAGACCCAGACTGAGGAACTAAGGAACAAAAACAAGGATGTTACGGTTAAAACTCCATGTCTTATTTCTCTTATTTGAAAACTGGTGTCCTTTATATTCAGGTTTTCTCCCTGTTGTCTCCATCTGTGCCACAGAGCCACCCAGACAGCAGCCAAAGACGGCTTTAAGGAAACAAACTGTTTCCATGTGAATGCAAACATTTAGCAAACGTCATTTTATTTTCACTTTCAGTTGGATATTTTTGCAGAAGTGGTCTTGGTCCATCTTGGTTCATCCAGATTAATATTTCTTTGTTGGTGGGTCTGCTTCCAAAATATCTTCCTCCTCTGATTCCATCCATGGAAATCAGGGCAGCAAAACATTATAAATTTTTGCATCACACGTTCCTTTCAATCCATGCTTTACATGGAAAATATTAAGTGCCGGTGCTCCCCTTAATGTAATACAACTATGGGACAGAAACATGGGTAGTATGTTTATATAGATCTATACATCTATAGATTAATGGCTTCACTGTGCAGAAATGACAAAGAACAAAAGAACAAAGGCCGTTCTGAATCAAATCCACATGACGCCACTTTTAACTTCAAGCCTAATGGTGTTAACATGGGCATGAGAATTAACATATAAAATCTAAAAGTGTAAACCAAATGATCCTTAAAAACATAAAAGATGATTAGTTTTAGACGTAAGATTTCAATAAGCTTATTACGGTTACAGTTTCCTTCTATAACACACATTTCTTCTCAGTATTGGGCCTCAACAAACCCATGTCGTTTTAGCAATATTCTCTTCGCTTCGCTCCACACGTCTTGTTCGCGTTCGGTGTGATCGCACCTTAAACATGAATGGTCTTTAAAAAATGATGGAAGGCCTGTTTTTGATTTACTTAGGTCTCAAAATTTTTATATTAAAATGTTTTATGGCTCTAAGATAGAAAAGTTTTCTTTTTCTGCCGATCTTTCAGAGTGAGTTCCCGCATATGGCCCAGTTCTCCAGCCTTTCACCCATCCCAGGGTTCTCCTCCTGGCTCCAAGGCCTGCTGAGCCAGTGCAGGAAGGAGGGCCGGGGATCGGACCTCCTGTCCGAGCAGGAGTGGGCCGAGGTGGAGCAGGCCGTCGGCTCCAACCCAGGGACTCCAGCCGCTGACTCGTTGCGTAAGCTGATCGCCACCGGTGAGTGGACCCGCTCGGAGAAGCTGTCCCTCGCCCTGGAGCCCGTCCTGATGCGCCTCTGTGCCTGGTACCTCTACGGAGAGAAGCGCCGAGGCTTTGCTCTTAATCCCGTGGCCAACTTCCACCTCCAGAACGGCGCCACCACGTGGCGGATCAACTGGCGCGCCGACACCAGCCCCAGGGGGGTGGCCAACTCCTGCGGCATCATGGTGAACTACCGTTACTTCCTGAGCGAGACGTCCCAGAACAGCGCTCTGTACCTTCAGAGCAAAGCCGTGGCGGCATCGGAGCAGGTTCTGGGGCTCGTGTCCCAGTTTCAGAAGAACAGCAAACTGTGACTCTCTGACGCTGCCGTATGTTCTCAGGTAGGATTTCTGTTGGTTTTAAAGACAAAAAGACTGCCGTGTTGTTTTAGTCAAGCTGTCTTTGATGTTTGCCACATCTTCCCAAGTATCCACCACCAGCAGCACCCCTGAATGGACTTCCTGACGCGGCGGTGGAGCAGAAAGTGGGCCATTTCTGACATGATGTAACGCGGCCCATCTGCTATTTGCCTCATTAGATTTCTAGCCAAAGCTGTTTGATATTGTGTAAGTGATTCTCAGAGCAGACTGCAGCTAATGAAGCAGAAGGCATCTATCAATGCCAAAGCATGTTGGTGGATAATAGCGTGTAATGGTGAGGCCGGTGTGCACCTCCTGGAATAAATGATGTTGACTCTTTCGGGTTTCTCTGGTTCGCTCTGGATTCACCGGCGGTCGCTCTGCTTTTTGCCTTTGAAGCTCATTACAGAAAACAGTCATCCTCTGGGAATCTTGCTTAATGATAAATAAACATGTTTTTAAAAAAAAAATCAGGTTCACCTTTTGTATAGAACTGGACTTTCTCATCACAGCGGTTTATTTTCCACATCATTTTCCACAGAGAGACAGCCGTTCTCTTCAGAGATCATCACTGATGTCCTAAGTACTCGGCACCGGTGCCAAGCAGGCCTCGCATCAGCCCGCACCCCATTGTTGGGAAATAATATATCACAGCAAGTTGACTGTGAAATTACATTTTATCTCTCCAAGGAGTCCAACTTTCTTTTTATTCCCCCCCCCTCCGCCTTACCTCTGTGCTGCTCGGTGTCCTAGAAACTAATGGAGTGAAAAATAAAGTGAAACTAAATGGTTAGATTGATGGTGTTCAGTTGTGAAGGAAGGCGGGAGGAGGACGAATAAAGTTGTTTAACGTTTGCCCTTGAGAGACGAGAGTGCGAGTGTCTCCGGAGACACTGGGGACAAAAAAAAGCACGTCTCTGTGGAGACGGAGGAAAGATCAGCACCATCACGCCGTTTCTGCCGTGGAGCCGAATGGACCCGCTGCCATGGAAACAACGCCGACATATCGCTCGCCTGTTTGGACTCAGCAACCGCTAATAATGGTTTTATCAGTTAAACAGCTTTATTAATGATGGAATAATGTTAAGTGACTAATATTAGAACTAAAATCAGTGAGTTTCTTTACACAAAACAATATAAATGTCCTTGAGGGCTAATTCAGTCCATGCAGCAGTTCTGCTCAGAGATTTATTCTCATCACTGTGACTGTCTTTAATCTGGGGTTTTAAAACAAATCCAGCCTCAATTATTATTGATTACATTTTAAGAAATGTAATCAATAATGTAATAATAGTGAACTACAGTATATCCAGAATAAATAACCTTATTGTTGCACACCTTATTTATTCTGGATATACTGTAGTTCACCTAAAATATGGAGATGCTTTACATTCCAACTAATATCAGACTGAAAGCTATTAAATTTACTTTCATGATTTTCATAATCTGCAAAAGTAGGGAGACTGTTTAACCTTATTTTTCTGTCTAAGTGCTTAAAGTCCTGATTTTTAAGAATTAAAGAATCATTTTTATTGGGTTTCTGTACCTCTGTTTGAATCTGCATCTCAATGCAGACTTTATTGAAACGTATGAATCAGTTTGGTTTTGCAGCAAAGCTGCCTGGTCTGCATGTTCTCACCAGGAACCAGCACTGAAAAGGAAAACACTGTTATTTGATTTTAGTTTTAAAATATAAAAAATGGAAAGATCATGCCTTGTGCCCTCATGTAATTTTTTTCTGGTTAAAACAGAATTTTATTTATGTTCATGTTTGCTTTTAGAACAATACAAACACATAAATGGCAGCAAAAAGTACAAAAAAGCATTTTTTTCACTTTCATAGGCTCTTATTTTCTGTAGTCGTGGTCTGTGACTGTAGGTGGCGCTGTTTCTCAATTCTGTACATCTCAACGGTTGTGCTGGACGTTTGTTTTTGCCTAAAAATAAATATAGACAAACAACAAACCATTAAAATAAACCTGTATGAAAAATCTGGATAACTGTAAGAACACGTTTTATTACGGTTTCATGTTTTTTAATCACATCTCTTCAATGTTTGGGCGATAAAGTCACAGGAGACGCCACTTTAGCAACGTTGAGTTGAGGTTGACAGAATATTGCATGTTTAATATTTTAAATGTATAAAAACATTTTATTCTAATCTCTGCCCTGCTGGGGGTTTTAATCACAGAAAGAGGACCAGTTTTTATATACATCATTATGTTTTTGTTCTTTAAAGTGAAATCAAAACGACTACTTTTTGTTTTTTATTGCTGGTTTACAACAAGAATATTCAAATATCAAAACATGCACAGACCTCCCTGATATATTGAAGCACAACAATCTTTAAAATAGGGTTTGCAGCATTTCAGTTGCAAAGGACTGCTTGGATGTTAATATTTAGCAGCATTTATTGTATAAAATTTCATGCATTCATATTTTCTGTGTTTCCAGAACATATTTTAGGAGAAATCACCTCTAACTGGCTTTATCCTGAAGCTGGAGCTCACAGAGCGGTGGAGGGACTGTAAAATCAGAAAGTTCACAAAAACTCATGATCAAATATCAATCAGATCGGATTTACACATAAAAGCTTTGCTTAAACTAATTTAGCTCTGATCTTCAGACCAATGTTGGTTTTCCTTTGGAGCAGCCAGAGTTCAACACAGTCTTGATGTTTTTTACCTAAACTTTTGTCATATTCACAGAACAGGGTGCTGATGAATTCATGACCCGTGTCCTGTGCTCCGACACGTCTTTCCTCTGAATAATGTCCCCACGCCTCTGGTAGTCCCGCCTCCCAGAACCAAGAAGAACCCGTTACAATTGACTCCAAGTTCTCTTTTGAGGAAATTTGTGCCTGGGCTAAAAATAACCCGGTAATACTGACGGCCCTTCTAATTTGCTGCGAGGTGGTGTGCATGTGTGCATGCTGATGGTGCATTTCGTCATGAGGAAATAGCTTTACGAATGAAGCTAATCTATTCTTTACAGATCAAAGTGACCAGAATAGCAGAGCGAGGCGGCCATGGCGGTTTCATACTGAAATCGATTCTGGATAGCTGCAGATCTGCAAAGAGAGTTTTAAAGAAACACGAGACAAGAATTTTCTATTTTTACAACAAATGAAGACATGTAGAAAAAATAAAAGGCTAAATAATTAAAATTTACACCTTTGTACATTCCAGTGAAAGGTTTCCTCTGCATTGAGCCATTAGGGCGCAGCGGGCTGAGGGTCCTGCTCAGGAACCCAGTGTGGAAGTCTGTGGGATTCAAACCAGGGAACCTGCAGCCTGCTAACCACCACTTTTCCTAAAGGGCTCATCCTAATTTACATCTGGGATTTGAACCGAAGACCTGTTGCATCCAAAGCGTGAATGAAAGCCCAGACGGACGAGCCTGCTGTTAGGCTGCCACCAAATGAAAACGTGAAAGGTTAAATTTGTCGGCACCAGCTCTCTTAAGTGTGAACAAACTGAAAGTGCCACTGATCCAGTGTGTTAGCAGGTACAGCAGGTAATGTAGGGGAGATCAAAAACAGAAATGGAAATTAAACTCTTTAAAAGCACAAGCTTTAAGAATCAAAGCATTAAAATTGTCTACTTTTAAGACTAATCTTAAAAGTAGACAATTTTCTAGTTAGAGTGGCTCATGTTACCCTGAGCTACCTCTGTAGTTATGCTGCTATAGGCTTAGGCTGCTGGAGGACATCAGGGTCTATTTCTCTCACTCTGCTGAGTTCTCCTACTGCTCTTCAATCTGCATTGTTTGTTGTTATTTCAGCTTTTAACTTTTTGTTCTCTGTCATTTTTCTCTTCATAGAAGGTACACCTGGTCTGGCGTTCTGTTAGCTGTGACATCATCAGGGGAGGCAGATCATCCTCTATTACCATCTAACATAGAAAGTACTCCTGGATCAATGTGAGCTTCTGAGCTTTCTGTGTCTCTGCTCTGTCTTCTCTAAGCCCCAGTGGGTCGAGGCAGATGAGCGTTCACACTGAGCCTGGTTCTGGTTCTGCTGGAGGTTCTCCTCCCTGTTAAAGGGGAGTTTTCCTCTCCACTGTCACTTCATGCATGCTCAGTATGAGGGATTGCTGCAAAGCCATCAACAATGCAGACGACTGTCCACTGTGGCTCTACGCTCTTTCAGGAGGAGTGAATGCTGCTTGGAGAGACTTGATGCAACCTGCTGGGTTTCCTTAGAGAGGAAACTTTCTGACCAACCTGGAGGATCTGATGGAATCTGACTTTATAAAGAGCCTTGAGATGATATGATGTGAATTGGAGCTATATAAATAAAATTGAATTGAATTGAATTAAAATGTTTAATATTGTACAAATGTATTATCCTTATGCAGGTTCTGTTGTATAATCAGCATTTAACAGTTGAATGGAAGTAATGAGGAACTACAGGGAGTCTTTTGATCAACCTAATAAACAGAACAAATCCAAAACAAAATTATTTATATCCCAAAGCAGGATTGAATAAATATGTGCAGGGCTGTGAAAAAGTATTTACCCCTTTAAACCCCCTCTGTGTCTTCCTTTTGAGTCCCGCCTAAATGTTTCAAATCATCACATTTTATAATAAAAGCTAAGATTTATTTGTGATATTGAATCAAAGATAACTTTCCACTGATGATTTAATTATTTAATTAATTTAAAGGGGAACTATTAAACTTCCCTTTAAACAAGTTAAAACAGGTTTCACAAACATGTTTATTTCGTTATTTTTCACAAACTCGTTCTCAGAGGATGAGTTTTCTGCTATTCTGAGCTTCTTGCAGAATGAGCAGTTTTATGGAAATAAGCGGCATCTGGCCACGCCACCAAACTCAATGTTTATGCTCGCTTTTTATGAATGTGAAAATTAGTAGCTTATTGTTAGCATTGGCTTGTGCTAAACGACAAATCCTGTCAGGGTTTCTGAGGGAAGGCAGATCTTTGGTTTTATTACAACACCGTTCGCACTCCTTTGCTAACGTCATTTATAGTTTCTAGTTATAGATCATTATAAGAACTTCCACAGAGGTTTTCTTGGCATTTTTGTTTTTTAACTGTAAGCATCTTGTGAGTTTTGCTTGGCATCCACTTGCAGGGCATCGGCTCTGTTCCCTGTAGAAATCTACGCCGTGTGTTATTGTACTGCTGCACATTCTCCTGACATTTGAACCAAATCAAAGCCGCCTGCATTTGTAGCTCGAGTCGCTTTTTACATCCAGAGCTTCAGCGCACACATTGTAAATGTCACTGTGGGGTCTATTCACTGCAGCGTTTGCAGGTAAGTTTGGGGGTTTCAGTTGATACAGAGCTGGGTTTTCCTGCAGGCTACCGACCAATCCTGTGTGTGTGTGTGTGTGTGTGTGTGTGTGTGTGTGTGTGTGTGTGTGTGTGTGTGTGTGTGTGTGAGAGATCCACTCAGGTGTGTTAATCCATTCATCCTGCTTGCTGTCCCCGGCCATCCTTCATGCTTCTCAACTCACATCATCTCCATTTCGCTCCTCCTCCAACCTCTGGCAGCCAAACCCTGCATCTACAGCCTGTCCGGTCCTTTGGACTGTCTTCAAAGGGCTTCACGGTTTTGTGAGCAATCAGGACACATGCGGGCCACATGTGCCCCCCCCCCCCCCCCCTACACACACATGAACTCCCTGAGATGCACACCGCCTTCTGAAGCTCCACTCTTCAGTAAATAACCTTAAGAGGGCAGCAGAGTTTCACTCAGACTGCAGTTCTGGTTGAAATGACGCTTCCCTTTGGGTTTAGAGGCCAAACACTTTAATTCTCTTGTTTTTCTGACGCACATAGATACTAAGTCTTTCTCCATGGCTTGGATCCCCTCTCCCACTGGCACGGTTGGTCTGAGATTGACAGATTTTCTCTATCTGGTTATAAGAGGTAATTAAAACTCATTTGGCTTCCTGATAGATGCCCCCCCGCCTCCCAATTTAGTCAGTATTACTTGACCCGACGTCTTGTATCAGATTAGATAATTGAATAAAACCAAATAAAAGGAGGAGAGGGACCGCTGGCATTACCTAAAGGTGACAGACCCAGGAGGCTGAATGTTGTTACCAGACGAAGAGAGTTCACACTTTGATGCAAAATCACCTTTAAATATGTACGGGCCTAAAAATGCTCTCACAGAGCAGGTGCTGCTGATTGGTTGATCTGATGAACACTAACCTGCTGGATAATCCACATTTAGCTCCAGAGTCATTCTCTTTGTCCTTTTCTCTGTATATCTGATGAATTTAGTCACTTCAGAATCACAACAGTTTTGAACAACGTGCAGCGGAGCAGATGTTCTGTTTTATCTCTTCAGGGCCGATATTTTTACCCTGTGTGGAAAAACTTCAGGACGAGGCAGACACTCGTTTCAGTCCCACCCACAACCCTGATCAGAGAAATGTTCAGAGACAGGAGGTGATAAAGGTTAAAGGTTTTAAATTGCATCATGACAGCTAAAGAATGAAAACTGTTGGGTCGTGCTGGACATTATCTGCCTCTGGATGAGCTCTCAGGTTCACAGCCACTTGTTTAGCAGCTTTTAAGGTTCCCTGTTTGTTTCTTTTTATTAATCTCAGATGATCCCAGAAGGTCAGAGACCAGTGGGGTAGGTAGTCGATCTCCTGCTGTTTGATCACTTAAAACCACAAACATCAATATATTTTATCTGGATTCTTTAGTCGTCGAAGCAAAAACTCGGGCGTGGGAAGAGTTTGGAGAGGCCATGGAGAAAGACTTCCGTACGGCTTCGAAGCGATTCTGGTCCACTATCCGGCGTCTCAGGAGGGGGAAGCAGTGCAGTACCAACACTGTTTATAGTGGGGGTGGTGTGCTGCTGACCTCGTCTCGGGACGTCGTGTTTCGGTGGGCGGAATACTTCGAAGACCTCCTTAATCCCACCAACACGTCTTCCATTGCGGAAGCAGAGCCTGAGGACTCTGGGTCGGGTTCTCCCATCTCTGGTGCTGAGGTTGTTAAAAAGCTCCTCGGTGGCAAGGCCCTGGGGGTGGATGAGATTCGCCCTGAGTACCTTAAGGCTCTGGATGTTGTGGGGCTGTGTTGGTTAACGCGGCTCTGCAGCATTGCGTGGACATCGGGGGCAGTTCCCCTGGATTGGCAGACTGGGGTGGTGGTCCTCCTATTTAAAAAGGGGGACTGGAGGGTGTGTTCCAACTACAGGGGAATCACACTCTTAAGCCTCCCTGGTAAGGTCTATTCAGGGGTTCTGGAAAGGAGGGTCCGTCGGATAGTCGAATCTCGGATTCAGGAAGAGCAGTGTGGTTTTGGTCCTGGTAGTGGAACACTGGACCAGCTCTACACCCTCAGCAGGATCCTGGAGGGGACATGGGAGTTTGCCCAACCAGTCTACATGTGCTTTGTGGATCTGGAGAAGGCATTCGACCGTGTCCCTCGAGGGATCCTGTGGGGGGTACTCCGGGAGTATGGAGTACCGGGCCCTTTAATAAGGGCTGTCAGGTCTCTGTACGACCGGTGTCAGAGTCTGGTCCGCATTGCCGGCAGTAAGTCGGACTCGTTTCCGGTGAGAGTTGGACTCCGCCAAGGTTGCCCTTTGTCACCGAACCTGTTCATAACTTTTATGGACAGAATTTCTAGGCGCAGCCAAGGTGTTGAGGGGATCCGTTTTGGTGGCCTTAGGATTGCGTCTCTGCTATTCGCGGATGACGTGGTCCTATTGGCTTCATCAGGGCGTGATCTACAGCTCTCACAGGAGCGGTTCGCAGCCGAGTGCGAAGCGGCCGGGATGAAGATCAGTGCCTCCAAATCCGAGACCATGGTCTTGAGCCGGAAAAGGGTAGAGTGCCTCCTCCGGGTTGGGGAGGATGTGCTGCCCCTAGTGGAGGAGTTCAAGTATCTTGGGTTCTTGTTCACGAATGAGGGGAAGATGGAGCGGGAGATCGACAGGCGGATTGGTGCAGCGTCTGCTGTGAAGCGGGCGCTGTCAGGGTCCGAAATTAACACTCGCCAGTCGCCAAATGCGAGTAAATTTCCCGTTTGGCGAGTGAATTTCAGAGGGCTAGCTGCCACATGGCGAGTAAATGTTTGTACCAAATAAAATAAAAATAACATAAAAATAACGAAACCCATATGATCCGTTCACAGCTCTGTCCATCCAGAGCTCAGTCTAAAAACGCCTTCTGCGGTGCTGGTTCAGCTTCTTTCACATTCAGAACCAGTCATGGCTGCACTCTGGATCAGAAAACAGATCTGCTAACCAGATACAGTCTAAAACGCCAAGTAGTGTGTTTATAAGTTTCGTTCTTATTTATTCAGATTTTTTTTTAACTACCTGCGCTGCGGCTCTGTGCTTCACTGCTCTTACTGCGCCTCCCCCCCCCCCCTCTCGCAGCAAGGTGCTTTTATCAGCGGCCAGCCTTCAAAACCTGAATCGCTACGTTTAATGTCCTTCCACTCGTACCAAAATGTCCCAATTAAAGTCAGTAGGAGAGTCAGTAACTGTTTTTCATGCTGTTTTGTTTTTAACGACACAGAACCAGCGATGCTTCGGTGGGCGTGGTGCCTTGCGCTTGAATTCAGGTGCGCAAAATTACGTCATATGTAACCTGTAACATCGGGGGCGCAGCGCACGAGGGTAAAATCCAGTAGCTAGATCAGCGTAAAGACGCAGCGTGAACCCTGAGTGCTTTAAGTGTTGCAGGTGAGGGGAAAATTTTGAACCGTACACAGGGGCGGTTCTGGACAGGGGCCAACAGGGGCCTGTAGAACTGTTCCTGGCCCCTGTTATGGCCCCTGTAATAAAAACACGATGTTAAATTTCTTAGGATGATAAATGCTGACAAAGATAACGTGACTGGTCATTTGGATCAGTTGTATTTTTTTCATTTATGTTTTTACCCAATAATAAAATAACAAAATAATTAAAAAAAAAATATAAAAAAAAATAACAATAATTAAAATTAAGCTGTTTCACGTTAAGCTCCCGCTGTATTGAGAAAAGATCAGGGGTCTGCAACCTGCAGTTCCAGAGCCACAATTGGCTCTTTGGCTTACTTAATATTTTAAACGATGAAATGTTGACCTGTTAAGTCCCCCCCCCCAACAATCCTTTGTTCTGTGCCCCTGTGAAAAAACACTGGCCCCACCCTGGCCCCCCTGCTAAATTTGGTCAAAAATCCCCACTGACCGTACAGGCTTGATGAAACTCTGCCTCATTCACAAATAAGACCAACATGGATAGAATAATGATAATCTGTAGTGTTTTTTTATCGCCTGGATGTGAATCTGATAATTCATATTGTGTCTTTTATAATCAACTACAATATTTTCTTTTTTTTAAGTCAGGAAACAAACATTTCTCTTCCAGGGTCCAGTCAGCCATGCCCCCAACCACGCCCCCCAAAATTAACATAATCTCACCCTTAATTTTTATAAAAGTTGTCAGGAACTATCCACCTACAACGTGGCTGCCGTCAGGGCTGCCCAGCCAGCCCAGTGCTCTTTAATCTCTATATCGAACCTCTTGCTCAAGCCATAAGACAGAACCCCATCCTGGAGGGCATCACAATAAAAGGCATAGAACATAAAATATGTCTTTACGCAGATGATGTCTTGGTCAGCCTAAAGAATCCAGAGTCGGGTATTCCAAGATTAATGGATTTCCTGTGTGTGTATGGAACCCTGTCAGGCTATACCCTTAATGTCGATAAAACACAAGCCTTGACATTCAACTTTGTCCCATCGATGGATCTTAAAAACAAGTATAAATTCAACTGGGACTCTACCTTTATTAAATACCTGGGTGTGAAATTAACAAAAGATTTAACACAGTTATTCTCAGAGAATTATGTAAGTATTAATTCCCGGATAAAGGAAGATCTGGATAGATGGACCTCCTTACCCCTAGAACTGGGTAACAGAATTCTGACAATTAAGACAAATATCTTACCCAGATTACTCTATTTGTTTCAGTCCTTACCCATTTGTGTCCCTGAGAGTCAATTTAGAGACTGGGATAAGTCGATATCCCGCTTTATCTGGAATGGCAAAGCTCCCAGGGTCAGATATAAAACTTTACAGCTGCCTAAATGTAGTGGGGGGATGGGCTTGCCATGCCTTAAAGACTACTATTTAGCGGCACAAATAAGACCACTGCTGCTCTGGTGCAATAAAGACTATTTTGCGAAATGGAAAGAGGTGGAGTTATCACTGTCGGACAGACCTTTACAGAGCCTATTAGCAAACCCAATCTTAGCTAAACAATATGATATCCAGAGCCAGTGGGTTAGATTCTCTATAGAAATTTGGTTTGGCCTGGTGAAACAACTTAATATTCAGAAAGAGATTAGAATTTTAATGTGGCCAACCCTTGACCCAGATTTTAAACCAGGTATGAGTGACGGAGGTTTTACCCAATGGGCGAGAAAGGGACTCTCCACCTTATGTCTTCTAATCGAAGACCAGGATTTCATAGACTTTAAAACCATCTCGGACAGATATGGTCTCGCCCGGCAGGATTTCTATAGGTATCTCCAACTCCGGCACTACTTCGATAAGAACATTAAAGGACTATTAGAGCAAAATATATCAAGTATCACGAAAATGTTTTTCAAAGCCTATAATTCAAAACTGTCCAAAAAGATTATTGGTGATCTGTATAGACATATATTGGACCTAAGAGGCCACTCGACAAACTATATTAAAGAAAAATGGGAAAAAGAATTGGGAACCGTAATTACTTTTGAAGACTGGACAAATATAATTGACACCCAAATCTCCACTACGTCCTCACAACTGTGGAGAGATTTCTCCTGGAAAAATTGCATTCGATTTTTTATAACACCAAAGCAAAAGTGTAAACAGACTGGACAACAACCTGTATGCTGGAGAAGTTGCGGACATTGTATGGCAGATCATACACACATATTCTGGAGTTGCCCCGCTCTTAAACCCTTCTGGAAAGAAGTCCAAAACACAACCAGAGAAGTCTTGCAGTACAACTTTGATTTTACTTGCCTGTCATTCTACCTAGGTAACATGGACGCTGAACTACCAAAGAAAGACAGATACCTCTTAAAAATTTTCATGGCAGCGAGCAAAAAAGCCATAACAAGAAGATGGCTTAATATGGAACCTCCCACGATTAATCAGTGGAAAGCCATAATTAAAGACATTCAAACTATGGAACTGCTAACCTTTAGTCTTAGATTACAAAGGGACAAAGGCAACGCCCTCTGGGAAAAATGGAATATCTACACCACAAGACAAGGTGATAACCTTCCTTAAGGCTTTGTATATTTTGGTTTAGGAAAACAATGACCATAATGCTATAATCAGTGGCGACTTACTCGCAACCCCCTGGTTTCGGTTGTGTGTTCTTATGTTCTTAGGAATGTGTGTATGCGTATAAGTACAAATATGTTCGATTAATATGTCTACTTAGACACGTAAGGGTATGTGAACTCTTGCACATTCGTGCTCAGATGCACTGGCTTATGTGTACATGTTTATTTTCTGTTCTTTCCATTTTTGTTGTTTATTTTCTCCTTCACCAATTTGGGCACATAGTGGTCAGCACTTTAATAATTGCCTGCCATCATATACATACCCTGACAGTCTTTGTACTGATGATACACATGTTCTGTGCAAAAAACTTGAAAAAATAAAGTTATAAAAATTTTTTTTATAAAAGTTGAGGTCTGGTCAGGATTAATATTTTGGCCGGTAAAAAATGTGCCTGGCCGGTTGATTTTTACATCTACCGGCCAACTTGGCCAGTGAATAACAAAGTTAATTTCGGACACTGGGCGCTGTACCGATCCGTTGTGGTGAAGAGAGAGCTGAGCCAAAAGGCGAAGCTCTCGATTTACCGGTCGATCTACGTTCCTACCCTCATCTATGGTCACAAGCTTTGGGTCGTGACCGAAAGAACGAGATCACGGATACAAGCGGCTGAAATGAGTTTTCTCCGTAGTGTGTCTGGGCTCTCCCTTAGAGATAGGGTGAGGAGCTCAGTCATCCGGGGAGGACTCAGAGTAGAGCCGCTGCTCCTCCACGTCCAGAGGAGCCAGTTGAGGTGGCTCGGGCATCTGGTCAGGATGCCTCCTGGACGCCTCCCTGGTGAGGTGTTCCGGGCACGTCCCACCGGGAGGAGACCCAGGGAATACCCAGGACACGCTGGAGGGACTATGTCTCTCTGCTGGGAACGCCTTGGGATTCCCCCGGAGGAGCTGGCCCAAGTGGCTGGGAGAGGGACGTCTGGGCCTCCCTACTGAAGCTGCTGCCCCCACGACCCGACCCCGGATAAGAAGAAGACGATGGATGGATGGATGGATGGATTCTATGAGACAGATCAGCAAAAGGTAACAAATGCAATTACACTGTGGAAGAAAAATAGTTTTGTTTTTATGTTTTTTAAACAAACTATACAGGGTGCTGTGCATTTCTGGCCTCAGACGTTCTTCAGAGAATATCCAGCATCATGGAGACCAAGGAACCCAGCAGATGGGTCAGAAAGTTCTGGTCCATTTTTCAGCAGGGTCAGGTTCTACAACAACATCCCAGAGTTCTGATCATCATGTGGACCTGGAGAGAGGATGGACAACCTGCAGACCTACCAGGACATGGACGTCCACCTGGACTGACAGGCTGGACCAGGACAGCATTGATCAGAGAAGCAGGAGGACCATTGTGGCTCTGGAGGAGCTGCAGAGATCCACAGCTCAGGAGGGATAATCTGTTCCAGAAATTTGGTCTTAACGAAAGAGTGGCAAGGAGCAGCCATTGCTGAAAGAAAACCATCCAGGAGACACGGCAAACACGAGAAAGAAGATGCTCTGATCAGATGAGCCAAGACATGGAAAACACAATGTGGTGGAAAACTGTTCAACACTGAAAATATGATTCCCAAAGTGAAACATGGTGGCAGCATCATGCTGTGTGGAGGCTCTTCTTCAGCGCGGTCAGGGAAGCTGGTCAGAGCTGATGAGAAGGTGGATGGAGCTGAATGGAGAAGAACCCTGGAGGAGAACCTGTGTTGGATGGTCACTGATTTCCGTCTCTACACGTTTACAGCAGCAAAAGGTCAAATGAATTACGCAAATTGTAATAAGGAAAATAAATTGGTTTAATGGAAGCCGGATGTTACTACGGGTGAAACAGACGAAGAAGACGACGGGAAGTAGCAGCAGGATGATGGAGCGCCATGTTTGGATCCACGAGGAGGCGCCGTGTTTTTTACATTTAGTTTGTGACAGGGTATTACAATCAATCAATCAATCAATCAATCAATTTTATTGTCAACTACAATTTGCATTGCAATCGAAAATTCAGTTCCAGTACAACCGTCCATCACATACACTTAACAAACATTTTGGGGGAACGATTGACTGAGGCCTTGTGTTGCCAAGGAACGCAGCCAGTCGGCCGCTGCTACATCAGCGCAGCCGTTAGGCGCATTCCTCCAAACTGCCCCGGACCCCGCCTACACGGTGCCCACAGGCGCTGCTCTTGAAATCTGTTGAAGGAAGATTAAAACATGGGGGAAGTGGAGGGAGAAAAAAAGACAAGAATTTATCATACTCTAACCTCTCACGATACAGTATAAGAAATCCTACAAAAAAAACTCATTTGCACAAAAAGGCACAAATATAATGAAACACATAATAGCAGAAGGAAAACATTTGAGATTTGTCGTGTGTAAGTTCATGACATAAAATGTGAGTCAGTAGTGTGTGCATGTTGTGTGGAATTTTGTAGGCAGGCAAGTGTCCTTGATGGAAAGTCTTTATCACTTCGCAGCCCAGCTTGACGCATCCACGGATGTCTTGCAGGGGGGGAGGAAGCAGGGGGGAATAGTTCTGTCCAATTTCGCCATAACAAACCAGGGGAGAGTTTAGATAGTGGGAAAAGTCTGATTAGAATGCACATTTTGTTATGAAGAACAAGCTGAAACCGTTTTTCCTTCAGCTTTAGTGATGACAAGTCTTTGTCATCACTGGCTCCAGGATCCAATATTTCAAATTACTGGGCTGTTGTCATGTTGTCACTACCAGATTTTATCCCATCTCACCTCTGAGTCCAACCTGCACAGCCAGCTTGTTAAGCTTACTGTTTTGTTCATTCACCGCCTTAGTGATCGCGTCGTACGTAGCCGGCGGCCTCATCAAGGCCAAATTGACCGCCAGCAGTCTCTGAAGTTGCTGATACATCAGAAATCCTCCGAATCCAATAAGAAGGAATCCAAGAATCAAAAATCCAAACAAGTACACGTCTTCCACGTCTTCAACGGAAAGAATTGAGTGGCATTTATCCCACGGATCCAAGGTGTATCCCGCAAAAAAGGTTCGTCGGGACAGGCACGCTCCCCCGTTCTTTGTTTCCAGTTGTAAAAATTTGATCAATAGCATTGAGAGACCAGCTGACGAGATCCATAATTTCCTTAGCTTCGGCTTCCGAGCTCTTCGGCTGCTATGAAGAAATTGCGCAGAGACACAAGACGAAGCAGAAGCGGGTGGGGTGGATAAGCAAGAGCAGAGAAATGCGACCGACCTCGAAGAGAGACAGAACAGAAATACCAACGTACTAGATTAAAAACAGCAAAGAAAGACGAGCATTTACCAAGATCTTGAAGCAGCCATGAAGGAAGCGGAGTTCCACAAGCCGTGGAAAATCTTACGTTCAAAATGGAAAACTCAAAACAGAAATACCTGCTGGAGAAGAGAAAGCTGGGCAAAAGTGGCGTCGCTGGAAAAGATAAAATTTGTTTCAAATCCTTCTCCCTCATGGACGAGATGCTCGCGTGAATAAAAGTATTGACGTATGATTTTAATGGCATTTCTTATTTAATGGAAGCGCCACAATTGCAAAAATTTGCTTTATCGAAATTAGCAGAATATCGACAATGTTTTGCACATTTGTAATGGAAACGCAGCTACAGTTATGTGTTGCTGTGTGTTGGTGTGTCACAGAAAACCCCAATAAATATAATAAAGTTTGTTGTTTTAACATGAAAACAAAGAATACTTTTGAAAGTGGCTGTAAATCACACCTGTCATTGACCAACAGCCACGAGTTTAGTGAGAGGGTGGCAACTGTTGAAGTGATTATTTCAATTAATAGCAGAAATAAAGCCAAAATGTCCAACAGCTGCTGGGTTTGGAGGAGAGTCACTGAGTCTGACGTGAAGATAACCATCATGACTGTGGGGCACGGAGGTGAAAACATTGTTTTTCTGATAACTGAACACGGTGACTCCTCTGCATCGGGGCGCTGTAATAACGAGACGTTCCACCAGAACAACAAAGACAGGGCCAACACTGAGGCACTTTAAGGTCATGCACAGTCTATCTTGTCTTCAGAGCCAAATCCTGCTGAAAATGCTGCAGTTTGACAAGCAGCAGCTGAGAAAACGAAAAGGTTTGAAAGTTTCAGTAAAACGGAGCGAGCAACACGGTCCTGAGTGAGAGGAGTCCAGGTCTGGTGACCAGAAACAAGGATGTGACACGTTCTGTTGATGCAAACCTTTATTTATTTGATTAATCAAATGTACTGAGCAGTTTGGACATTGGTTCAAATTATCACAAAAACTACGTATTTCTTTGTGGTTCTGGGGAGATCATCTTATCTACTGGTTGTTCCATAAGCCAATCATTGTGCCGCGCTCCCCTATGTGGCTAGGAGCCACGACAGGAAAGGCACGGTCACCTTTATTCTTGACTCTGGATCGAGTAAATTCAGATTATTTGACCTCAAAGATCTTGTTGGTGTATGGAGGTGCAACGTATCTTGCAAACAAGTTAGAGCCAAGCCATTTAAAGTTTTAAAAACTATCAATAACATTTTAAAATCAATCCGATAAGATACCGGAAGCCAAAGTAGGGACGCCAACACTGGTGCTGTTCTCAGACCCAGTTAGACGTCTGGCTGCTGCATTTTGGACTGAAGGCGACGTAAACTATTGTGCTCTAACCTTTCACACAGTGAAGTGCAGTAATCCAAACGAGCTGTTTTCTCAAAATCCTTAAAACAGATGCAGGACTTGACCTGGGATAAGAGACGTAAATGAAAAAAACTCCAACGGTAGAATTTGAACATGGCTGAGAGCAGTGATGTGCAGTCAGGGGAGGCAAGTGAGGCCAGGCCTCACTTGTCATCATGGAAAGAAAGAAAATATATAATAATGATAACATAATATAAATTGTGATTCACTCAGTCATTTGTAATAAAAGTTCTTTTTTTTATCTAATTTCCTCATTTTTTATCATATTCTCTTTAAAATCGCAGACTTTTCGCTATTTTTCATGTAAATCCTTGGTGGCGCTTCATAGCGAAGCCGGTGAGGCCGCAGCGAGCTTGGCCTCCCCTGGGATTGCGCAACCCCATGTTAACTGTGCTGGCTTCCATTCTGTGATGCATCTTCCTGTCTCTAGATCATAAATTCAATTGTTCAAGCAGTTATGAACTGATTTTCCACAATTTAATATATGTGGATTACGAATTGTGTTTTGGTCATCAAACTATGTGCAGGTAACATGTTTTCGTGCTGCTGGCCGATCATAACTGGCAAAGCACTGGTTGTAGGTGAGGCCGGCAGTTCCTTGGCCTCTAGGCAGGGGGCGCTCAAGGAGAACCGCTCGTGATCCCAAAACTGTAGAGTGACAGCAAGTTATGGATGTTTTATTAGCGAGTTATGCTAAACAAGAAAAAGCTGTGGAAGGGTATACAGCATTTAGGGCCGGCCACTTGAAGCAATTGCATCTCTACTCTTACGAATGATGTGGGTGTTCCATGAGTGAACCACTTTTTGGAGTTCTTTCTGAAAGACAAGAAAATAAACAAGTTATTAAAGTGCATACTACATATTTAAAAGCATCTATCATATAGTATTTATCTTTTACATTCAATTAGGGAATGTAAATGCCCCCTATCATAATTGAACTTTATTGATCTCACAATGGAGAAATCTGCATCCATGAATGAGGGCAGTCTGTAGTTCTTATTCCTTGCCAAAATCTTTAGAAAGGAATCTTTTCACTGTAGATGAGCTGGACAGCTACCATCCAAGCATTCAGCCTCAGAGATGCAGGTGTCATTCACTTGCTTGTGAATGCTAGTCACATTAGAAAGCTTTGTATTCATCACTTTGATTTTACACAGTAAAATGCGAATAAATGTAGCATTATCTAGCTTAACCTCTCAGTGTGTAGAGCACAGATATACTTGAATAGCTTTACAAGTGTCGAATTAAAATGTAATTTCATTTCATTTCATTAAAATTCATAAAGGTATAGGTGCAGTCACAGGCCCTGTTTACACGGACACAGTACTTGAATGGTGTAGTTCCCATGCCGCACCACTAGTAGTGCTGTGATCTTTGAAACTCCACGTCAAATTGCCCAGAAGAAGAAAACATCGCCTAGAGCAGTGATTTTCAACCAGTGTGCCGCGGCACACTAGTGTGCCGTGAGAGATCATCAGGTGTGCCGCGGGAAATTATCTAATATCACCTAATTAACCACTGTCGGGTGTCTGTGCTGTAATAAAGTGTAACAGATAATGTAATACTCTTCTATTCCAGAGGGTGGCAGCAGAGGGTCATAAATGCCTGTAATGACAATAGAGTTAGTGCTGCACGACGCGTAACAGTTTGGGATCTCAGCAAGACGAGCAAGTGACAGTGATGGAGAAGTTTTTGAGAAGGGAAAATGCAAAAGCCGAACAGGGCCCTGGACAAAATTCTGACACAGATGAAGGCACTAGTATGAGTGGTCAAAAGAAAAAAGACAAGACGGTGAGCTTGAGGCAATACAGCGAAAGCTATCTTTCATTTGGATTTACTTTCACCGGGGATCCGAATGCTCCGACGCCGCTATGCTTGGTGTGCGGTGAGAAGCTATCCAATAGCGCCATGGTGCCGTGCCAAGCAAGCTTAAACGCCATCTCCAAACGAAACACCCTTCCGTTCAAAACAAGCCGATGGACTATTTTGTACGCTTACGTACAAACAATGAGAAACAGGCAACTTTTTTTAGAAAAACCACAAAGTCAAACGAGAGAGCCCTCAAAGCTAGCTACCTTGTTGCTGAACTCGTAGCTAAATCAAAAAAGTCACACACTGTGGCAGAAAAATTAATACTGCCAGCTTGTAAAGCCATTGTAAATGAGATGCTCGGGCCTGACGCGGCCAAAGAGATAGCTAAAGTGCCTCTCTCAGATAACACAATTGCCAGACGTATTGATGACATGTCTGCGGACATCGAAACTGTTGTTTTGGAAAAGATGCGCATCAGCAAGAAATTTGCCTTGCAACTTGATGAGTCAACGGATATTAGTGGACATTGTCAGCTCTTGGCCAACGTGCGTTTTCTGGACACCGATACCATTAGAGAAAACTTCCTATTTTGCAAGGCACTGCCAGAAAAATCATCAGGAGAGGAAATATTTCGGGTCACGTCGGAATATCTTGACAAAAGCGGGCTTACGTGGGAAAACTGCACAGGTGTCTGCACTG
The DNA here is from genome assembly GCA_037039145.1 of Fundulus diaphanus. Taxonomy (NCBI): domain Eukaryota; kingdom Metazoa; phylum Chordata; class Actinopteri; order Cyprinodontiformes; family Fundulidae; genus Fundulus; species Fundulus diaphanus. The sequence goes on along the minus strand of CM073134.1, from coordinate 1,889,123 downwards.
ATGGAGCCGCAGCCATGGTCGGGCACATCAAAGGCTTCGTAAGTAGGGTCAAAGAAAGAAACCCAGATGTTATTGTTACTCACTGTTTTTTGCACCGTGAGGCCCTTGTTGCAAAGACCTTACCAGCAGATCTAGCTCCTGTGTTGGATGATGTTGTGCGCATAGTGAACTTTGTGAAGACGCGACCTTTGAAATGTCGCTTATTTGCGTCTTTGTGTGAGGAAATGGGAGCGGAACATAAGGTCTTATTGCTCCACACGGAGGTCCGGTGGCTGTCACGCGGCAAAGTGCTGGCTCGTGTGTATGAGCTGCGAGAGGAACTTAAAGTATTTCTGACAAACGAGAGGTCCGATTACTCAAAGCTGCTTGCAAGTGATGAGTGGTGTGCAAAGCTGGCATACCTGGCTGATGTATTTCATCATCTGAATGAACTGAACACACGGATGCAAGGCCGAAATGAAAACCTGCTTACAAGCACTGATAAAATGAACGGATTCCGTTTAAAGGTGCAGCTCTGGCAACAACATGTGCAGCGTGGCAACCTTGAGATGTTCCCGCTCACCGAGAAACGTCATGATGGCAACACTGCTGTAATGTGCGAGGTGATTGGCACACATTTGAAAACTCTGGAGGAGAAGTTGTCATTTTATTTCTCTTCAGCCTTCACAGAGTTCTTTGACTGGGTTAGGGACCCATTCAGCTCAGCGTCTGTTGCTGGAAAGGACATGACTTTAAAGGAGCAAGAGGAACTTATTGAACTGAAACAAGATCGTGGTTTAAAGCTAAACTTTGCTGATCTTCCTTTGGACAGTTTTTGGTTATCTGTTGCCAAAGAGTTCCCCCTTCTGGCCAACAAAGCTATTTTGACATTGCTTCCGTTTTCAACCACATATCTATGTGAGCTGAGCTTCTCAAGCTTGACTGCGATAAAAACGAAAAACAGAGAGAGACTGAGAGCTGTTGAGGAAGAGCTTCGTGTGTGTCTTTCTGCTATTCCTGCCAGGATATCCATTCTGTGTTCATCAAAACAGGCCCAGGTTTCACACTAAGTGAGTGTAAATACATTTTGAAACTATATTATTAACTATATGTATTGTATGTACTGTGTTAGAGTGTCATTTTGGTTGGTGGTGTGCCCCAGAATTTTGTAAGTGTAAAAAATGTGCCGTGGCTCAAAAAAGGTTGAAAATCACTGGCCTAGAGTACTGTTTCGGCTGCAAACTCTTCTGAATAAACCCACAGCTATAGCTGAAAGTCTCCCTAAGCAACAGTTAAACCTTGTAGTGTATAAATGGACAGTACAAACGTAATGCAAACCTATTTTTGTCGTGTAAACAGAGCCACAGACAGTACGACAGTGCTGCAGGTGTAATCAGTATGGAGTTGCTAACTATAAATAATAACTATCGAATCGATCAGCTTTCAATTAGGCTATTTGCTTTATATGCTTGATTTACCTTGTCACTCCTTAGTGCACAGACCTCTCAACTTTTATCAAAAATTAAGAGTGAGATTATGCTAATTTGGGGGCGGGGCTTGTTTGGGGGCGGGGCTAACCGGACTCTGGAAGAGCCGGTGGAGTCAGCTCCATCTCATTTTTATCCCACCAGACAATGAAGTAGACATGTATTGCTTTTGTTAAAAAGAGAAAGAGACGCATTAATACTTTATTGTTCAGTTAATGGATTAAAACATAAAAAAATACACAATTTTTCAAATAATACTGAATAAAATTAAGTAGTTTTAAGTTATTGACCGAATTATTACACTGTTACACATTCATCTATGGGTTTGTTTATCATTGTAGATCTATAACCTGATTGGTGGATCAGGCTGAGTTTCATCAAGCCTTTATGGTCAATATTTTCCCCTCAGCAGCAACACTGAAGCTCACAGAGGTTCCCGCTGCGTCTTTACGCACGATCCAGCTGCTGATGTCTCCCTCTTTTCAGCTCAATGCACTTCTAGACTGTTACAGTTTATAACATTCTCATCACCTTTCACAGCGACAGGTTTCTCAGTCAGTCGCCGCGCTGACCAGACAAATCTCTATTGCTCTCGTCAGTGCGCTCTGGGCGGTGAGTTGGGCGGATTTTACCCCCGTTGGTGCGCTGCGTGTGAGGGATAAGATGTGGGGAAAATGCATAACTAAATACTGTAAAGGGCTCCTTTAGAGGAAACAGGGGTACTGACAGGTCTGAGATGAAGCCCCTGATGTTACAAGTTCTTTAAAATGACCCTTAAAAGTGCGCACCTGAATTAAAGCGCAAGGCAGCAGCCCACCGAAGCGCCACTGATTCTATGTTGTTAAAAACAAAAGAGCATGAAACACAGCTACTAAATCTCCTATTGACTTTAACTGGCACACGTTGCTACCGATGTGAGGACATTAAACGTAGTGATTCACGTTTTGAATGGTTAATGGTCAGTGACGGACTGGGATTAAAAAACGGCCCTGGCACGTGCACGCGCGTGCACGTGTCCGCAACACACAGATATAACTTCACATGCACGGAAACAGGGTCCGAAATTAACACTCGCCAGTCGCCAAATGCGAGTAAATTTCCCGTTTGGCAAGTGAATTTCAGAGGGCCACATGGCGAGTAAATGTTTGTACCAAATGAAATGAAAATAACATAAAAATAACAAAACCCATCTGGGCTGCGGATGATCCGTTCACAGCTGTCTATCCAGAGCTCAGTCTAGACCCGCCTTCTGCGGTGCTGGTTCAGCTCCTTTCACATTCAGAACCAGTCATGGCTGCACACTGGATCAGAAAACAGATCTGCTAACCTAAAACGCCAATTAGCCTGTTTATAAGTTTCGTTCTTATTTATTCAGCATTTTATTTAACTACGTGCGCTGCGGTTTTGCGCTTCGCCGCTCTTATTGCGCCCCCCCCCCCCCCCACCCCCCTCCAGGTGCTTTTATCAGCAGTCAGCCTTCAAAACGTGAATCACTGTGTTTAATGTCCTTCCACTCGTACCAAAATGTGCCAATTAAAGTCAATAGGAGAGTCAGTAACTGTATTTCATGCTCTTTGGTTTTTAACGACACAGAACCAGTGGTGCTTCGGTGGGCGTGGTGCCTTGCGCTTGAATAGACCCCTTGCATCTGACGTCACAGTCAGGTGATCGGGGGTGCGCGCCTCCATCTCGGTGGGCACGCTAGCGTGACAGCCCACCACTGCACTGGTATCACTAACAGTATCATAGTTCATAAGATCAGACTGCACCTTCATTCATTTTAAACCCCGCGGTTCCGTCGCACAGTTTGAGATGTATATAAGTACCATGACTGAAAAACTCGTACAGTGTATGCCCGGCTTAAGTCCGATCACATCAGACTGCATCTCTGTTGCCAAAGCAATGTTTACAGTTTAGGGTCAGATGTTATCGGACTATATGCAGCTAAAGCCGGGCGTACACTGTACGAGTTTTTCCCCTTTTCGGGCCGATTCTTCAGCCGTGCGAGCATTTTTTGAATCGGGCCGAATTTCAGCTTGATCGTAGAGGGGGGGAGGAGGGGGGACTGGCTTCTCACGACTACCTCCCGATCAGGAATCGGACGGTCGGTGAAAATCAAACATGTTTGAAATTCAGTCGGCTGTCGTGAGGTTTTCGTGAGCGCATCCTGCTGTTCAAGCAGAGCTACGAGGGAGCGCCCTCCCCTCCTCTCCGTCCCGCCAGGGGAGGGAGGTGAGCGGGCGTCCCTGAAGCGACCTCCGCCCAGCCCGCTCGCGGGGGGGTTGGGAAGGGCGAGAGCTCTGGTCCGCGCAACGCGCTGGCCGCCTGTTTCGGCACTTCTCCGCTCGCGGGGGGGGCGGGCCAGGCGACCTGCCGTGCCGCGGGGCCGCCGGTGCGTCTCGTCCCTCCTCTCTCCCCTCCGTTCCCCCGACGCCCGGTGCCTCTTGCGGGCCTCGCCAGAGCTGGGCTCTGGGTCCCTGTCACCCACCGTCGCTCCCCTGCCTCTGCCACCACAGCGAGCGGTCCCACAGGGGGCACGACGTACAGTGTGAGCAGTCCGGTCGCCTCCGAGCGTCGCGCCGCACAGATCGTGAGCGGTGAACTTTTTAAACCCCGCGGTTTAAAATCAGTCGCACAGTTTGAGATGTATATAAGTACCAGGACTGAAAAACTCGTACAGTGTACGCCCGGCTTAAGTTATGAGAATAAACAACATTAAACTCACCCTTCCACGGACAACTGCTACATCATTCAGGTAACAAACAGACAGTTCACGTATCCATCCGGCAGTGAACTGTTTGTGCGCTCCCAAACTCTTGTACGCCTTCATCTGATCGCCACTGTACGTTGGGGTGGGTGACAACACAAGGTAGTTCTCCAGATCCGCGTAGCAAACTGATGGCCAATCATCGGGATTACTAGAAAAAACCTTATCAGGAAGAGCCAAAGGGTCCGCATTACCGATCCTTGTACATTTAGCGAAGTAAACTGCCTTATCAGAAGGCTGTAACTCATCCACATAAGGTTTGGATCGCATGTTGGGTAATGGCGTGCCAATCAATATGGCCGCCACGCAAGGGGTTCTGGGTAACGGAGTCACGTGATTGCAAGGGGTCTATTCAGGTGCGCAAAATTACGTTAAAAGTAATTTAGGTGTGCACAGGGTCATTTTAAGGAACTTGTAACATTGGGGGCTGCAGCTCAGACCAATTATTTCTTATCTCCTCCCTAAAGGAGCCCTTTAGAGTCTTTATTTATGCATCCCCACTGTTTATCCCTCGCGCGCAGCGCACCAGGGTAAAATCCAGCAGCTGGATCAGCGTAAAGACGCAGCGTGAACACTGCGTGCTTTAAGTGTTGCAGCTGAGGGAAAATGTTGGGTTGTATAGGCTTAATGAAACTCCGCCTCATTCACCTACATGGATAGACTAATGATAATCTGTAGTGTTTTTTATTGCTTGGATGTGAATCTGATAATTCATATTGTGTCTTTTATAATCAACTACAATTTTTTTCTTATCAAAGTCAGGAAACAGATTTCTCTTCCAGGGTCCAGTCAGCCACGCCACCGAAAAGTAACATAATATCACTCTTGATTTTTATAAAAATTGAGGTCTGGTGAGGATTCGTATTTTGCCTGGCCGGTTGATTTTTACATCTACCGGCCAACTTGGCCGGTGAATCAGGAAGTTAATTTCGGACACTGCACAGAAATAACACGCAAGTTTGTAGCCCCATTGGTGTTGAACTCTAACTTTAATATGCATAAAAACTGAACCAAGAGGCATTTGGCTTATTAGTGGGCCGAGAGACAACGTAGGCCTACAATGAACAGGGTGAAAGGGGCCGCGCACACCTGACGATCATGCCGCCTCGTGATTGGCCGGCCCAAACGGCCCACGAGGGCCCGCGGCCCTTCTGGCACCTGCCCAAATGCCAGACCGTCCAGTCCGTCACTGTTAATGGTGATAAAAGCACCTGCTCCGAGGGAAAGGGGGGGTGGGGAGAGGAGCAAGCGCGGAGGCACAGAAATACGTGGATGTTGTTAAAAAATGCAGAATTAATAAAAACAAAACTTATAAACAGACCAAGTGGCGTTTTAAACTGCATCTGGTTAACAGAACTGTTTTATGATCCAGCGTGCAGCCATGATTGGTTCTGAATGAACCGGTCATCTGGCAGCAGCTCTCCCCGCCCCCTCCCCTCCTGCGTACGTAGTACAGGACCTTACCGGCTCGCTTTCACCACTGTTAAGACTAAAATTATTCATAACTCTGATCACTCTTCCTGCTGCTCTGTTAACACGAACTGCAGCAGGAATTACTGATGGTCACAAGCTGTGAAAGAAGCGAAACAGCTCAGCAGAAGGCGGAGTTTTGTGATTTTTATGCGTGAGAAATGCCATGTTTGCGTGTGAAGTCAGTGAAATGCGTGTGTCACACGGTCAATGCGTGAGAGTTGAGAGCCCTGTTAGTGCAGATATAAATTCCTCCGATAAATGACGACTTCTTAAAAAGAAATAAAGGGACTCCCTCTGTCTCTACATGTTCTCTGATGACACTGAAATATCCTGCGAGCGGATGCCGAGTTATAACGCTTCCACAGCAATGACAGGATCTCACATCCTTTTGACGTGAGATCCTGATCTCGTAATTATGAGAAAAGATCTCATAATATTGAGATCACGATCTCGTAATTATGACATCTTATCTCGTAATTATGACATATTATCTAGTAATTATGACATTTTATCTCATAATTACGAGATAAGATCTCATAATTACGAGATCAGGATCTCGTAATTATGAGATAAGCTGTCTGATTTTTTTTTCTTTGGTGAATGCAATACGCTTCCGTAGAAATGTGCGTAATGTGTGTTATATTTTTAGAATGTGTTACAAATGCAGAAATCCATCTTAACTCATAAACTGTTACCAATCAAATGACAAATAATTTTGTTTATTTTTTTTTAATCAAAGAATCAATATTTTTCCATGTATCTTGGTGAATTTATTTGGCTCAATCAGTCTCCTTCAGCACTTTGCAATGAGTCTCCTCTGTAGAGTGTATATAATTGTAAATCTGACTCTGATGACGTCAGTGCTTCACCAGCTATGAACCCCACCGCACGTCACTGGCTGAGAGTCACAAGAAGTGAACAGCGTTCATGTTTCTGAGAAGAGGAAGAAGGCCTCAGAAGAAAGAAAGAAGACCAGAGTGATGGTGGGATGGAGCGGGAGACAAACAGACGGTTTGGGACTGCCTCTGCTGTGGCGCCTGCGCCGATCCGCTCTGTTGGTGTGAAGAAAGAACTGATCCAAAAAGCAAAGGTCTCAATTTACCGCTATGTTCCGACCATCACTGACACTCATTAGGTCTGAATCAGGACCAAAATGAACTTCCTGTGGAGGATGACTGGGCTCAGCCTTAGAGAGGGGGGGGGACCTCTGGGAAGATCCAGAACTTTCTGGAGGGACCGGATCTCTGCTAGCTGGAAGATTATGGATGGAGGGAGGGATGGATGGATGGAGGGAGGGAGGGAGGGAGAGTGGGAGGGATGGATGGAGGGAGGGATGATGGATGGATGGTTATTTAAGGCAGGATTCACGTTCATGGCCACTCACTGTTCTTCTACTGAGATAGATTCATTTTTGTTTCTTCCAAACTCATTGATTAAAAGTTTCAAATAATAACTGTAATATTGACCAAAAATAATAATTATAACTTTATTTCCTGTAACAAAACAGCCCTAGAATCTGCAACAAAAAGTTAGTTACTCAAGGTTAACATCTCATTTAATATGGAAATGTTCCTTTTTTGATCTCAGACTTTTGTTTTCATAGAATTTCACTCAGAAATCGCGTCCATTCAGGAAGATGTTTTCCAAACTTTTCAGGCAGCAGCTGAGCAGTCGATCCACAGCAGACTTTGTCTAATTAGCATTATAACAGTAATATTCACAATGACCTGAATAATCAATCAAGAGAAAAATCTAAATGCAAAAAGTGTCAATTTTACACATCAGCTACTTTAATTAAATCAGTGTGTAACGTGGGCCTCCCCGCATCAAGCCTCCAATATGTTTAACACCAAAGGAAAAATCCGATAATATTGTGAAGTTAATTTACAAAGTATTTCTGAAGAATCCATTATTCAGCTGCTTTCACACGTCGCCTGTTAAAAGCTCACAGGTGTGTCATTCACACTCCATCTGAACGGAAAGCTGTGAAACAGAACAAGGATCCGCCACTCTGTCAATTTATGCACCAGTTGTCAAAGGATTACCTTCACTAATGAAGCAGAAAATAAATGCAGAGACAGAATTTTCACCCTGAATAACGAGGCGGCGGTTTCTGCTGTCAGCAGTTGGTCTGGTCGCAGCGTCTTTGCGCACCCCGACCCATTAAGGCCGTGGCCCTGCCCTCTTTCAGGCTCCCTCCTGCATCTGGAGGACTGTTCTCTGCCGTTTCTCCCCCTCAGATCGGCTCGTTGTGCGTCGGCGCGCTCCTCCCCTCATCCAGACGCGCACAGCCGTTGCAGAGCTGCACATAGAAAGGATACGGCGGCTCAGTCATTTAAAAGGATGCAGCAGCTGGGCTGACACACAAGCCCTGCCTTGTGAATCCGTGCTTCTCTAGCAGTGGGAGTGAGGGAAGAGGAAGCCTGACAATGGTGTGATGAATTGCGTTTTCTTGTTTTTCATTCAGCTGATTTATTTCTTCCTTTTACTGCATTAGCAAACAGCCACACGTCAGCCCCCAACCCAACCTCTGCCACTCCCTGATCCGGTTTCCTGTGTCGCTCCTTCCTTTGGAGCGGAAGGCCCATGGCAGTGCTAATGAGGGAGGTTAATTGGCCTTGCTGTGACTTAAGCAGCCTGGATAGTAATGATGGTGGTTGCAGGGTGGGCTACAGGGGCTGTTTCCCCTTGAATGCCTGAAACCTCCCTGCTGAGGAGCCTCTTTATCCTGGCATCATGCAGATAAGAAAAGAGACTTTCAGCATGAAGGCTTTCATGCACTCACACCTTTCCTGCAATTCAATTACTCAGAGGTCATACTTCAGTACCGCACGCTGTCACAGAGTCCAGCGGTCTCACATCTTTGGCCGGGGAAACAAAAATTGGACAAAAATTAATACTGGACAGAAAATGTGCATTTCTCTGAAGATATAAGTTAAATATTTTTGCTAGAAAAGGCCTTTGGTAAATATTCAGTATTTGCTGTCAACTAGTGCACAGCATATGCAGCCGTGTGACAAAGGTAGGACCCCACATCTCAGTTAAGAGCTGTTCACATATCCAGCTCTAATCTTATTTTACATCTTTATGATTTTAAGATCATCCTTGTTATTCTCATTGAACAAATCTATAATCAAAAGGTTTGCGCCACTGTTAGCTATTGTTACCCCTTTTCTTCTTTCGTCGATCCTCCATCTCTGCCATCATTTACAGGAACGTTTATCCCCTCCTCACTTCCAGCATGAGATGTTTGAGGGTTTTCTTGTTCAGCCTGTTTCATGTCACGCTACAGCATCTCTGAGAGCGACGTGGGCTTTGACTAGACCCAGGACTTTACATTTCTGCATTCTTAGCCAGATCCTTGGTGGATTTACTGGTATGTTTTAGGTCATTGTTGCGCTGAAGGGTCCAGTTCTGCTCCAAATTGTTATTATTTCCATTTCTTTTTTTACAGATGGTTCTCCCAGTACTGAAACAGCCATACCTGGGTCAAAGATGACCTGTTCCCTGCTGATCACGGCTCCTCTTCAGTCCACATTCTTGCAGGGTTTATTGGCGCTGCTTTGGAGGGTTTTCAAATTTACCTGATGGACAAATCTGAATTTGCCTCCACTAGGTGTCAGGTGCTTGAGCCATTTTACCCCAAGCATCAGTTCTGGGACCCCTTCTTTAAATTGTTTAGGGCTGCAATGATGAGTCGACCTCATGGATGCGTCAAGCATAAACCGGGCTTTAGGCTGATGATGTCTAACGTTTGTTATTGGGTTTATTTCAGTGTTTCATTTATCACTGAGATTAATGGTGGAGATCAATGTGAAGATACATGACAGGAAAGTTTTATTTAACTTTAATATCTATCTGGAGCAATGGAGAGTGTATTTGGAAATTAATAACTGTCTCCTCTTCTTTAATGTTGATGCGGGTAATATTTCATCATTAAACAGAACAAGCCTGATTGCAAACATGTTAATACGCTCCACTTTTTTACAATATGGTTTAAAATCTTTTTAAACAAGTAAGCAATGTTAAAAGCTTGAAGGTCAAACGATTTTGTTTTTGAATACATTTGGATCTTTATTTGATGTTTTAAATACATCTATTTTGAGAGACCATAAATTTAATCTAATTTAACTGACCATAAAATGTTAATTTTAAATTTAACTGATTTAGTTTATTTTTAATGTTTCTATCAAAGTAGATTTGTTTATCGTAAAAAAAACCCATTTAAAACAATATTTGACCTTCAAAGTTTTAACATGGATGATAATTTATAAATGTAATAAAGGATAGTGACAACGAGAGGCGTTAAAAGAGACATTCAAAAGTGTGTAGACGAAGATGGTAGCAGCATGCATGTAAATAATGTCTCTGTAATCAACGTTCAAATCTGTCCTGAATTATCGTTAGAAAAAGACAAACATGACCTCTATACAAGTGGGAAGGTTGCCTTGATCCATTATTCTTCATCTGGCTCCCTGTTTTGCAGTTTCCTCACCAAAAGCTCTGTCCACTGACCTTCTACCCTCAGCTCCTCGCCGTCCTCCGTTCTGCTGCCTCCATCCATCTCAGAGCAGCGGTCGCTGAACCATGGATCATTACCAAGTCAGGCTTTTACACCTAATGAAATCCTTGTTCGCTCCGTCCACAAATGCAAAGAGCCAGAACAGGGCAACACACATATCGATATGTGTGTGTAAGCTGGACGGCTTTCATTAATGCAACGAGAGGCAGGTGGATGGATGAACTGCTGTTCTCTCACTTCATGAAGAATGTTTTACTTGACTATTTATCATCTGGTCGCCCTGCCTCTCTTCTTGGTTCTGATTAGAATATTTCTGATGAGAATATATATCTTTATTGTCCTAAGTGGTGATGATATACTAAAGTTGCTAACTGGGTCACTGGGGTTTGCAGCTAGTGGCTTCCTGCTGAGGCAGTGGCGACACCGGCGCTTCACTCTCAGGTTCCTGGTTCTTTAAAAGAAAAATAATGTGTTTAAAAAACAAAACATGCATTACTGAAACTCTTCCGGCCCTCGGTGAAGGCGGACACTTTTTCTCTACCTCCCCATATCTCCCTTGCTTGTGCTCTCTGCTTTATCCCTTTTTAACTCTTTCAGAGCCGTTTTCTGCAAATCATCCAAACTGCAAACCATGGATCTGGTCAGCTGGTCGCTCAATGCAGCTGATCAAAGTTTCTCGATGAGAAGACCGGGTGCTGGGGAGCCCAGCTTTCCTGGGGGGACATTTGCAGCTGGATACACTCTGAACTCCTGGAAAGGAGGATTGTGTGTTTGTCTATTTTGTCCGTGGAAGACGTGTCCATAATTGAGACCGGCCACAGCAGAACTGGACACAAGTCTCCCTGGGGCCGGTTTGAGTTATTTACAGATTCAGACTTTCCAACGAAGTCAAACTTGTGGAAATCAAATCAAATTTGAAAAAGATCTGACCTTTTGAATGTTGGCACTCTGCAAAGAAGATTAGGGAGAAAACAAGCCTCAAAGTTTCTTTAGCGTCACCCCAAGCAGGGCGTTAACAAAAGCTGCTGATTTGAATTACTTTGCAGCTCCTCCCACCCCTGCAGTTCCTGTCAGTGGAGTCCAGATCAACTCACTGCACTATTTTGTTAAGTAAAGATAATTTACTAAAAATGACAACACCAAATTTAATGGTAACACAAAGATACACACTCATATGTGCAAATTAAAAAAACTTAAACAGTTATCATTTACAAAATTGGTAAATGTCAAACTGCCTGTTTTCGTGTCTGCAAGCTGCATCATGCATAACGCTATTGTTGCTTTTTAATTGCTCATTCTGTTGTCTTAAAATGAACTTTTCAAAAAGCATTTTATGGGCACTTGTTAAGATAACATTTCTCGTAGCCATTACAATACAAAATAATGTCATGGAGCAACATTCAAGGCTAAACCAATTTTTTAAAGGCTGAACTACCAAAGCAGCTAACCTGGCGAGTCAGACTGATAATGTTATTATCTTATCTTATTATCCAATCCGTTCAGGGAAAGGCGGGACATTCAGCAGAACTCTCCAAGCTGATTGGGTGAAGCGCCACCTGGTGCCTGCCTACCAGAGCTCGATGTTAGCCAATCACGGTATCAGATGACAATGTTGCGAGCAGCAGGCACCATGAGAAACTAAGGGAAGCTGGTCAAGGCACTTGATGTTGATGGATTCTGACCAATCAGATGTGAGAGCAGCAGCTACGCCTGTGTCCTCCTGCGCTGCCATGTTTGTGGTGGTTCGGCTGTGGGCTCAGCAGCTGTTTGTCCCGCCTTAAACCATAATACTGCAACATGATTGGCCTGAACCGTTTTTTTTTGGATCGGTTCCGAATGCTGTTCATGTGCACGTACGTGCATGCACGGCTGGCCCGGCTATGTAAACAAGAGACTGGAGAACAACACAGAGATGGTGTGTGACGTTTAACCGTAGTCCATCTAAAAAGATTCCTTCTGGTCGTCACAAAACTATTTTTTAGTTCTTTCTGTCTAAAATAATGAAGTTTTGCTTAATGCTCCTTTAACCAAAATATTACAAATGGCTTCCTTCTTCCAACTCTTCCATAAACGCCAGATTTGTGGGCTCAGTCACTCACAGTTGTGCTGTGGACAGATTCTCCCACCTGAGCAGTGGATCTCTGCAGCTCCTCCAGAGCCACCATCGCCCTCAAAGCTTGGGATGTTCTTGTAGAACCTGACCCTGCTGTAAACTGCAGCAGAGCTTTATCCCTGACCCGTCCGCTGGGTTCCTTGGTCTCCATGGTGCTGGATGTTCTCTAAAGAACGTCAGAGGTCAGGACCAGAACGTCTGCAGCTACACTGAGCTTAAATTACACACAGCTGGACTCAGGTTAATAACTGGGTGACTCCTGGAAGCGTTTGGTTAACCTGGTTTAATTAAATCACAGCAGAGTAATGGGGGCTGAGTACATGTGCACTGCACAATTTTCTGATCTCTGTTATTAAAGCGTTAAAGAGCCATGCTTCATTTCACTCCATTTCACATCTATATGCACCACTTTGTGTTGAACCAGCACATAAAATCATAATAATATAAGTACAGAACATTCTCTGAGTTAGCGGTCCATTACTTTCCATTCAGAGTCACCTGGACTTACCTGGTCCAGCATTCATGTTATGGACATGACATGAATGCTGGACTGAGGGAGGGAGCCTTGGTACCAGGACCCAGGCGCAGCGAACTACTCAGCATGTAAATAGACAATGGATGGTTGAATGATTAATAAAGGAGAAAGAAACAGCTAAATAATATAAATTGAATAACTGAAGGTCATGTTTGACCTCACGTTGAAGTAGAATGATGGGAAGTTGAAGCTGCATGGAGACAAAGATGTGCAGGGGGGGGGGGGTGATTCGGTGCTGGACCTTAGGTCATCAACCACATGTAAACCGACAGGATTGTGTTTTAGCTTCATGTTTTACCTCTATAAGTATCACAGATTTATTTTCCAGAATAATGTCTCATATCTTGGCTCAGTGGTCGGTACTGACTGCCTCACAGCAGCACATGTTCACATGGGTGGGTTCTCTCCAGGTTCTGTCGTTCCCTTCAACAGATTGGACACCTACACGTTGGCTTGACTGCTTCCTGTAAATTGCCCTTTGCTATGAGAGTCTTGTTCACCTTTAAAGTATTTAATCATCTTTGAAGGAGATGAAGGCGGACACCCACAGAGGGAGCAGAGTTGGCAGCTGCTGCAGAACCGTCGACTGGAGGCGTTGGAAGACGTCACAGAACTGACTGACCTGTGATGCTGTTCAGCTCCTTCACAGCCTGACGCAAACTTTTCCCTCACCTTCTGAACTAAGACCGCCTTTGAATTGGCTGTTAGTCCGCTGCTGTCTCCGAATATGCAAATCATTTCTGATCCTGCTGCCAACCACTTCATAAAAACAACGGCACCACTCTTTACTTAGCTCTGCCTGAATGTGAAATTCACCAAACATGTAAATCTTTGGGGTTGTAAATATGATCTTACTTCCAACATGGGTTTTCAGTTTCTGGACCGGTTGATAGGAAACACTCAGAATCAGCTTTAATGTCCAAGTTGCTTCAGACAACAAGAAATTTAACTCCGGTTCCACCTTTGCCCTCAATGAAGACATTTAGTACAAAACAGGAAAACAGAGATATTATTCTAATAAATATGAATACATACGTGTTCTTTACAAAGGAGGAAGACATGGTTGGATCAGTGCAAATAGGCCTGGTCTGGGTCCTCTGACTGGTCAGTGTCCATCAGAACCAGCCTGGGGGGAGAACCTGTCTCCATGGAGGCCGGGTTCAGTAAACAGCGCTCTGTAGCGCCCCCTGGGGGTGACAGTCCAAACAGGTTGTGTGGGGTTCTGCAGAGATGTTAGCTGCCCTTTTCCTGACCTTTGACCTGCACAGGTCCTGGATCCTCTCCCAGACCTGATTGTTTTCCTGCAGTTTGGACCGGTCCTGTTCTGTGGGTGACCCGAACCCCCCAGGGATGGAGGGACACAGGACAGACTGGACGATGGCCGCGGGGAAGAAGACCAGCAGCTCCTGGGAGTGTTTGTACCACCAGGCATATTGAATAGTTTTCTTACGTGGTTCTGTAAATCGGCTGCTGTCGCTCTTCTCTTTTAACTCGTAAATTGCATTTTTACCTGAATACGCCGTGTTATCTATAGATTTTAGATATTTGTCCCTTTCTGATAAGTTCTCTACAGCTTAACTTTAAAGGTGGCTTTTTTAAATTCACATTATTTAACCTAGTGTGCAGGTCTGGCGTCTTCTGTCCATTTGTTCTTGCCACTGTGAAAATCTGAATTTGACACTCACACAATGAAGGTATTTCTATTCTATTCTATTTAGGGAGACAGGCAGTGATCATTCGTACATGCAGCCCCCCCCCCCCCCCCCAACACCTGCTTCTATGATGCAAACAACCACTGAAAAACTGTTTGTCCAGATGTGATTTCTTAAAATTTCCTGGTTGGGTGCAGCTAAAGGTAGCACCGAGACACTCCACCTGAAACATGTCCCAGAATAAATTGCCCTTCATCCTGACTGACACAGACACATCCTGGTCTTCCTATTTTCAGCCACATGCAGGAGGAGCCGTGTTCTCAACGCCTGGAGGCACAACGCTGTTTTTTCTGCACATGCATGAGAGCTGCTGATGCACCACCTAGCTAAGCTGCCCCTGTGGCTCACAGCAACAATCAACTCTTCCAACACCTCAAACACACTGCTTCCTTGTGTGACATCATGGGAAAAGCAATAGGAAAGAAAACGCTGTTATCCACGGGGAAACAAGGCTGAAACTGTCCCAAACCACCATTAGAAGCCAGACGTCAGCGCAGTGAAAAGGACGTTACATTCTAGAGACTGTGGTCTGATAAAACTAGAAGTGTTTAACCATAATGATCATCGTTACATGTGTAGAAAAAGAAGGAAACAGCATCCCTGATGTGAGGAATGGAGGTGGCGGCATCATGCTGCAGCAGGAGGAACTGGTGCGCTTCACAGAACATATAGCATCAGGAAGAAAGAACATTATGTGGAAATACTAAAGCAACTGCCATAGACTGGCGACCTGTCCAGGGTGTACCCCCCCCGCTCGCCCATTGACAGCTGGAGATAGGCACCAGCCCCCCTCACGGCCCCACAAGGGATAGACGTGTTAGAAAATGGATGGATGGCTGGATAGATACTAAAGCAACTTCTCAAGACATCAGCCAGGGAGCTAAAGCTTGGACACAAAAGGGTCTTCTAAACGGAGAATAACGATCAGCTTACCACCAGATAGTTGCAAAGTGGCTAAAGGACAACAAAGTCCATGTTTTAGAGTCACCATCATCATTAAGCTCTGATCTCAGTCGCACATTTATATACAAACGCTCTCGTAGCACATCTGCTATGGTTTCCTTCCAGTCGCTCTGTTTTCCACAGACACACATTCACTCCTCCAGACATGAAAGCATCAGAGCATTTCCTCTGCAGCCTTGAAATGGGAGACCAAAGTATGGCATTAATGGAGCTATCACGTCCCCCCGTCCTCCCTCAGACCGTGCAGACACCACAAACAGCTCGTAACTGCTCTGCCATGGATGGTTTAACCACTGTAAGGCGAAGCAGATGAATAAATAAGTCAGCAGAAGATAGAAGGCGCTGACCAGAGAAGTGGGGAGGGCAAACGGGGCCTGGAAGAACATAAAGAAATACCAGAGATACAGGAGTTGGCAGCATGTTGTGTAAATATGGAATTTTGTTTCTTTTAAAAAGTCAGAGAGAACCAGAACATTTGTTTTTTTCCCTTTTGTCACATTTCTGTTAAGCAAATCTGTGGAAGAGCTGTTCATTCAGTGTCAAAGTGTTCATGCAAGCACAAACTGCAGCGTTTTACTGGGATTCTCTGTTAGATCTCAACACAGTGACATCCATACGATTCTGATGTGGACAGAGAAGGATTCATGGTTTTCAACCTTTTTTACATATAAAACTCTGAAACATGGGTTTGCTTTTAGCTCTACCCTACTTTGGGTGTGGGCCTCAGAGGTTCCTTAGAGAACACCAGAGAACATCCAGCACCATGAAGACAGAGGAACCCAGCAGACGGGCCAGAACGTTCTGGTCCAGTTTACAGCAGGCTCAGGTTCTACAGAACCTCCAGAGCTCTGATCATCATGTGGACCTGGAGAGAGGATGGACCACCTGCAGACCTACCAGGACATGGACGTCCACCTGGACTGACAGGCTGGACCAGGAGAGCATTGATCAGAGAAGCAGGAGGACCGTGGTGGCTCTGGAGGAGCTGCAGAGACCAGCAGCTCAGGTGGGAGAATATTACCATTAAATACAAATTAAATATTTCCCTTTATAGTCCCACTGAGGGAAGATGTGTCTCTTTAACGCACTCCTCAGGGAGCCGTTTGCTGCCACTCTGAGTGGTCCACAGGGAGCAATCTGTGGTCGAGGGTCTTGCTCAGAGACCCTGAGGGACAGACTCAGGGTCTCTGCTGGAAGGAGAACCTCCTTCCAGCAGGACAACCAGCCTGAACCTGCAGCCAGAGGTATTATGGGATGTAAGGGGCATCCTAAAATCCTGAATCCTTTTAATTCCACTTCACAATAATTCAGGATTATTTATCAGACAAAGCTGCAGTTTAATGCATCAAAGGTTGTGTTTGTGATGCAAAAACTGTGAACACCTTAGTGAGGCATAAGTAGAAGATGGAAATGATCATTTTTACACTTTAAACCTGTTTTAGGTGCAATACAAAAGATTCAAATAATAATTGTATTTTAATTATTGATGGACAGAAATGGCCTATGGTTTACTATGAGCAGGAATTAATGCAGGTTTTCTCCACATACTGACGTAAGGAAGACTTGGTGCTGCTCTGAGCAGCAGAACAGCTGTTATCGCTTGAAACATGAAAGTTAAAGATGAAAAATACCGCAGGATGTAAATGTCTTTAAAGTAAACACTGTTTGATTTCTCTTTACATGTTAGGCTGGGACGATATACAAGAAAAAGGATGTCGATAAAATAGAAATCATATTGATCATCATCGATAATTATCAACAAATTAACAACATGTATTTTAAGTGCAGCTCTGACCATTTTATACTGTTGCTTAGCAACCTATTTTTTAGATACTAACACACAAACACTGAATTCAAACTCAACCCTTTATTCAACCAACTTTTTAACAAAACCGCAAGTTTTTAAAAACAAAGAAGAACACGTGCTCTCTGACCTCTTTGAAGGGGCGGAGCTTATCTGGGTCTGCGTTGTGATTGGCTGGGAGGATGCAACAACTGTGATATTAACCTACATGGCTAGAATGCAAAAGGAAAGAAAACTGTTGTTCTATTGAACCTTTTATTGACCCTTATTTTCTATCATCGATATATATTGTTATTGAATTATCGTCCAGCCCTAAAAATGCATAACAATTTCCACCTCAGGGCTCCTGGTTGCAAAAGCTATTGTCACAGTGTCACAACCAAAAACGGACTTTGGCTGCAGGCAAACACCTCTGTTCAGAAATCCACTGATAAAGCAGCACAAAGGGTCCTTCTAATAACAAATGTGTTATTAATCAACTGGGAACGATTGGTCGGTTCAGGAGCTCGTTTACTTTCCCACTGATTGGAACTGTAATAATAATAATTATAAACTGTTATTCTATTGAACTTTTTATTGACTCTTTTTTTCTATCATCGATATATATTGTTATTGAATTATCATCCAGACCTATTACCATACATGTTTCTCAGACAGTTCCCCTTCATGGTTACACTCAACAGGAGCCATTTTACAAAACGTTTCAAGTAGAACTTTTTTATAACGGACCTCAGAACCACGTAGTCTCAGCGTAAAGAACCACGGTGTGCGATGTGATTCTGTGCAACCCACCGTACATCAGTCCTCCACCACAGGACGAGCAGCGCAGCAAAGATTTCTCTGAAAGCATAAAGCAGAAAAATTAAATAAGATATAAGATGTCCTGATGCATCAAAAATCCTCTAGGTAGAAAAATACAGCCTCTGGACGGGTTCTGCTTCGTTGAAATGTTCCAAACCCGTCCAGAGGACCTTTTCAGTTTCTTTTTTCTTTGTAAATCAGAAACATTTAAATATAACAACTCACAGTTTTTAGCAGAGAAGCCGGTTTTTAAACGACTTTAAAATCTTTCAGTGAAGAATGAAGAAACAAAGTGAGATAAAGTGACATCAGCACCTCAAGAACCAGGAAAATATGTTTGCTAAAGAACTGCGAGGAACTTTGCTTTATGGAAGTATGTAGTTCTTTATAAACACATGTAGGAAAAATAAAACTGGGTCTCTTTGCACAAGTTAGCTTAATTTATGGAGTTAGACCTCAGATTCTATTGTTTTAAATAAGGACAATGCTACTTAATATGAAAAAGATCAGAGTTTAATTTATTTTTTCCAGCTTTGTCAAATTGTCGGCTTCTTGGTTTGAACATTTTGTGAATCACTGCTTACGGTAAAGTTTGGGGGTAAAGGCGTAAAAGATGTAAAGAATAATAGAACGGAGTTTGAAGGGACCGCGATGCTGTCATTGTTTTTGGAGATTTTAGGATGAATCGGATCAGGAAGGCGATCCTCTCTGACAAGCTGTTACCTTTAGTGAGAAATGAAGCCACAGTTCTTGTTAAACTTGGAAAATAAAGTAGATTATCATGCAGATTTTTGTTTTTCTACCTTTGGCTCAGACTGATCTCTACTGCATGTGAAATACTAACCGCTTAGAAACTTACCACATAACCTCCCTTCTTTGATATATTCTTTTTCTGGCACTAATGGCTAATTTTTTTCAAAGTAGGCTGACAGGAAAGAGCTTTGAGAGGGGGGGGGGGGGGGGGGCATGCAGGACAGGACCTCAGGCCGGAATCAAATCTGGGTTGTGCTCCCTACCCCTACGTCATTGGAGCACACATAGCCTCACTTTTTAAAAGATCCTACACATTACTGTCCCATCAACTCATCTTGATAGATTCTAACCACTAATTAAAAGATTTCACCTGATCGTCAGTGATTAGCGCCTCGTTAGAGCGTCTATGTTTGCCTCTCAGACTTCTCTGCTGCCGCCGTCTCCTGCACGGTGCCTGGATTTGTGCAAACGATAAGCAATGTCACGTTTATCCGAGGTAATCCCCAAATCCTGCTTTTACCGGCAGCTATTTGCTGTGAAAGGTACAAACAAACATTCCCCAATAGGACTATTTGCTATGATTTATTGGGGCATTGCTTCTGAGAGGGATGTTGCTGATGAGTTTTAAAACTCAGTCCTCTGGCTACTGTAAAACAAAACATGATAGAAAGTAAATGGAGCGTGCTACTCCGTCATTTGGTGCGGTCGTGTATGAACTGCACGGCTATCGATCATTTCCCGTTCGGGAGCAGAACTTCAGAAGCGAGTTCAGGCAGTTTTAGGGCTGCTGTCGACAGAAATGAAAAGGTTGGACACTCAGTGACTCCCCATGGTTGTCATGCATGACCTCCTGCATTTACATAGAAAATCAGGACAGTGTGGAGCCTCTCCTGAGATCAAAGCAGTTCACATGTTTTCATGTAAGAATAATTAAATAAAAGACAAACCCACATTTAAGAAAAACTATGTGATTTGCTAATCTTACTTATTTTTTCCTTCAGCAAGGCTATCAGCTAACTGTTGTCGGCGTGGCTGTAAAATTGCCTCATCACAAAGAAAATGGTATGAGCTCAGGCTGTGGAAATAATGTTTGTGCGGCTGCTGAGTCCTCCCATCTGTTTCCATCAAAATGAAAATGAGACAGCTCATTCATCTCCCTGTCAGAGTCAGACGCACACATCTCGGGGACAGGGACTGTTGACACATTTAGTATTCAATATCCATTCAAGTGACTGGGTGACTACCGTGTTCAGTGTGTGCTTTAATAAATGAACCACGGTCGAGGTTATGAAACATCGCTTTCCTCGTGGGAATAAGGAAATAGAATTAAAAGCTTTTATTCTAAATTTATTCCAGGATATTTTTGCTGTCGTCAAACAGAATCTTTGGAGGACACTAAAAAACCCAAACAATCCAGAAACCTGAATCAGAATACATAAAAAATGGTTGTAGCTGTTTTATTTTATTATTTGTTGAGGGAAATGTAAAAATGCTGCAGCTAAATAAACCGTAGGTTCTCACAGTTTTAAAGTGCGGCTATAACTGAATAATTTGGTCCTGTTTGGCATGGAGGAGATCAGCCTGTGGTTCTGCTGGGGCGTTCAGCTCGTCTTCATCCATGGTTCTGGTGTTTCTCGCCTGGACAAAAGCCCAAAGGTTCTCTGTGGGGTTTGGGTCACTTCGCTGGTGGTACCATGGTGGTACTGGTGCCTCTGGCAGTGAGGGCCGGTACCAGGTCCTGCAGGAAAGTGAAGCCAGCATCTCCATGAAGCTTGTTAAGAGAAGGAAGAGTGAAGGAGTCCTAAAAGGTGTCGCTCTGATGAAACCCGGCGGACCAGCACCAGCAGAAGATCAGACCATCACTGACGGTGGAAACGTCGCTCTGGACCTTAAACGTCTTGGATTCTGGGCCTTTAGACTCTGGGTCTTAACTTCCAAATGAGATGAAAACTTCACTTTCATCTGAAAGGAGGACTTTGGACCTCTGAGCAACAGTCCACATCAGTTTTCTGCTCAGACCAGGTGACACGGTTCTGATGGTTCTGTGCAGGAGTGGTTTCCCAGCTGCAGCTCGTATCCTGGTCTGTGCGTAGAGGATCTTGAGGCTCTGACTCCAGCCTCAGTCCGCTCCTCATGAAGCCCTGCAGCTCTCAGATGTATTTTGGTTGAAAGCTTGCTGCACCTTTTCTGCTATGTTTTTTCTTCCACTCAACTTTCCATGAATCTGCTTGGATGCAGAACTCTGTCAACAACCAGCTTCTTCAGCAATGATCTTTTGTGGCTTCCCTCCCAGTGGAGGGAGTCTGTGACCGTCTTCTGGACATCTGTCCAGTCAGCAGAATGTAAAGAACTGGATTTGGGGGTTGCTGGTGCCTATCTCCAGCGTTCACTGGGCGAGAGCACAAGATAAATTCACCTGATTAACTATAATAATAATAATACATTTTATTTAACAGCGCCATTCTGGACACTCAAGGTCACAGAAAATAAAAATGAAACTACAAAAATACAAATACAGGAATATAAAAACAGTTATGGGGAGGGACAAGAGCAATGTATTTATAAATAAGTGAGCTGGAACAGGTGGGTTTTGACTGACCCCTGCTGAGCTCTGTAGCGTCAGAGGTGCACATGGCCGATACTGTATCTGGAATATTCAGTAAATCTTCGCGTAACAACTTCAGCAGTTTATCGTATTGCTGAAGACTTTTACAAAATAACCATTTAGTCTCGTTCTAAAACAAAGACTCTCTCTCTGCTGTGGGTTGACCTCTTCTCTGATAACCTCCACCTTTCTTCCTCCAACAGCACTTCTGATCGCTCAGCCGCTCGGCTCTCAGCAGCCTGATCTCCTTCTAGGTTGGGAGGTTTCCCTAAAGGGAGATCTCTCTTTACTCAGTTGTCTTCTCCCTCCTCATGCATTGAATATTAGTTTGCGTGCTTTGTTCACCATCTTTTTAGCTGTTTTATGGGACAGTTTTCCCAAATATTCCCCTCTTTAATAAATATGTTCCAGACTCCTTTCTAATTTTTAAAAATCTGCTACAGAGCACTCAGAACCTCTCAAAATAGTTTCTTCTTGTCATAAACTGTTTCACCCAAATGCAACTTTGCTAATAGTTGCTTCCTGTTGAATTATCCCCATTGTTTCCACTATAATCTTCATAACCTACAGCAGTTATGGTGGGAAAAACATCCCAGTATCCCATGAAGGTGTCACAGTGAGCCCAGGTTGACTTTTAACAGCCGATGTCTAGAAAAGAATGGGAAAGCTATTGCAGCTCTAACTCATTTAGATAAATTGATCAGTTTCAGACATTAGGAAGTCCTTCTTACTGCAAGACGATTTAAAAATTCATCACTGTCCAACCCAGCTATGCATAACTGCATAAGATGTGGTCTGCATGGGAAATGTGTGGGCGTGGTTTGGGGGCTGATTGCATTGTGTTTGTGTAGGGAGGGACGAGCTTCCCGTTGATGTTTGTGAGGCTAGAGCCACTGAGTAACTCAATTTAGTTTTTCATGGAGGCAAAACAAAACCGTACAGACGTGGAAGCTGAGATCCACACGAAAAGCAAACAAATCACAGAAGGAAAGAGAGGAAGATGGAATTAAAAAAAGTAATCCTTCAGGTTTGATCAGAGCAACGAAGTTGATGGGAGCCAGGGTTTGTAAAAAGTCCTCGTCCTGCAGGTTGTGGACAGTTTTGATGCTACAAATGTCGTCAAGAATCAAGAATCTTTTATTGTCACGCGTGTTACAGTGGTGATATTTTTTCCAGGACATACTCCGGCTTAGGAAACATGCAATACACAACCAGCAATAAATAGTGGGTACAGGTAGTAACGCAGCAAACAATGTGTACAGGTTTTTATTTATATATATATATATATATATATATATATATATATATATATATATATATATATATATATATATATATATATAGAGAGAGAGAGAGAGAGAGAGAGAGAGATTAAAGTATGTAAAACAAAACAGTCTTTAGGGTTTGCAAGGACTCACACCGAGTTCTGAAAGTCAGTCCTATTTAAATATGAAACTGTGCAATATTCTTAAACCTTAATGTACAGAACTGTGCATGAGACTGTGTCATGAAACCTTCCTGATTGTTAAGAGTGTGCAAAAAATATGCATTCAGTTTATTGTAACGTGTACAGACTCAGTCTTCTCAGCAGGGGGCGATAGTCCTGACAGCGTTTGTGAAGAAGTCTAAGTCTGTTCATTTTGGATTTGATGTTCCAAGTGGTCCTGAAGTGGTCCTCCATGCTGCTTGGACCTCTGCTTGGCCTTCTGGACCTTTTTAAGTTCACATCTAGTCCTGCTGTAGGCCAGTCTGTCTCCAGATCTGAACGCTGCATCCTGGGCCTTCAGCAGGGACCGAGCTGTCCAGCCATGGTTCTGATTAGGACTCTGATTGTCTTTGTGGGGAGGACAGCATCAGAGCAGAAGTGGAGACAGGAAAGCACAGATGATGTGTAGCTTTCTAAGTCAGCGCCCTCTTTAAACTCATCCCAGTCAGTGATTCCTAAACAGTCCTGTAGAGCTGATCAGGCTCTACTGTCCTAACCTGAATGTTTTATCACAGGTCTGGTTCAGATCAGTGGCTTGTAGGCAGGAATCAGGTCCACAGAGATATGGTCTGATGAACCAAAGTGAGGAGCTGCAGCAGCTTTATATGCTGCTGGGATGTTACAGTAAACTTGATCTAATAAATTATTGTCTCTGGTAGGGAACTTAATGAATTTATGGAACTTGGGGAGCACAGCTTTTAGTTCAACATGATTAAAGTCTCCAGCAACGATCACAGCGGCCTCTGGATTACTGTTCATTTGGCCGGTAACAAAGCTATAGAGTTCCTCCAGAGCTAGCTTAGCGTTAGCTTTCAGCTTGATGTAAACTGCAATGATGATAACAGAGCTGAACCCTCTAACAAGTTTAAATGGTCTGCACTTAACTGCTGGATATTCCAGGCCAGGGGAGCAGAAAGTGTCGATCCACCTTGCATCTGTGGACCAGGCGTGAATGTACGTCACCAGGCCTCCTCCTTCCCTCCTCTCTGCAGCAGCCCTTCAATCCGCTCTGAACAAAGAGCCGTCTGCTAGCTGCACCGCAGCGTCGGGAATGTTGCTAACCAACCATGTTTCTGTAAAGATCGTCGCACAGCTGTCCATCTTACATGCAGAGATTCTTCCCCGGATCTCATGGAGTTTGTTGGCGAGGGATCTTACAGGACGAGGCTCAGTAGTGCTGGTCTGTGTGGGTTATTTTCTCAATGCAAGAGTTAAATGAGTTTAACTCCCATCAGGCTTTATGATTCAATTAAATGTACATAGCCACATTATGTGCTTATAAAAAAGATCAAAAACCATTTGATCACAATAAAATAAAGTTATATACACTAAGCCTCCTAATAATGTTTTGATGGTCATTTTTGAGCAAAAGATAATTCGCTCTCTGGCGTGATGACCAGACATGGCGCCATCTAGTGACAGTATCGCAGAACTATCATAATGCCAGTTTGCTTAATTAATAAATCAAAATAAATAATTATGGACTGAGCCTGACCCTCTGCAATGCCTCACTGTAAAGCTGCAGCTCAGCGTGATGAAGACCAACGTTATTACTTAAATAAACCGATCTACAGCAACTTTAAGAGCCTCATATCAGAACAATTACTCACGTCAGTCAACTCTGCGTCACATCTCAGCCTCGGCAGGTTCAGCGTCTGCTTCAGTGAACACCAACCTTCATATTATATTCCCAGAGACATTCTAGGCGTTTCCCTCTTGGAATCATATTTTTTGTTCTTTTTTTCATTGAATCTTGGACCTTTCTTCATTATTTCGCTGGGAGATGCTAATAGCCGTTAGCCGCTTCCTTGTTTTAACCCCCGCAGCACATGTGCAGTACGTACTTCCTCTGTTATTATAGATAAACATGAAAGGCTTTATTTACTAAAAAAATTGAGCAAAAACCAAGCGTAAAACACCAAAATAACAACTAATAAGCCAGCAGGACATCATAATCTTTCATAAAAACTTTGTATGCACCCAGAGTGAGCTGCTGATGTATAAATAAACAAAAGTCAA
Source organism: Fundulus diaphanus (assembly GCA_037039145.1). Taxonomy (NCBI): domain Eukaryota; kingdom Metazoa; phylum Chordata; class Actinopteri; order Cyprinodontiformes; family Fundulidae; genus Fundulus; species Fundulus diaphanus. The sequence goes on along the minus strand of CM073134.1, from coordinate 1,864,104 downwards.
ATGACGTGGCTATGCACCTTTAAGCAGAATCTATATCAGTGATGAATGTGCATCAGTGATTGTTAATCAGAAATCAGACCGTTCATAGTAAACGTTTACTCTCATCATGTACCTGTCATGAATGTAGAACATCTAAATGCGTTATTTGTTGTGTCATAAAAGAAGCTTCTATTACAGCTGTTGTATACTTTGCAGCTACTGCATCCACTTCTGGATTCTCCACGAAGACACCTCATCAAAATAGTCTGCATTAGTCTACATTTTGAGAATGGCTGTGTTCAAGTTAACGCTCTAACTTCAGGAAGAGTTTTTGCAAGCCAGTTAGATGCTGTTTGTTTTTATAGTGTCACTTCATCACAAAGACATCTTCAGCCACTTTCCACAACAAGAAGATCAAATTCATGCACAGAAATGTAACCAATCCAACATTCAGGTTCAAATTCAGTTACAGATGTCCTAGTTTTAAAAAAGTGCAGTCAAAGCCCACAAAGGGGTTCCCCAAGGTTCAATTATAAGCCCTACGCTGTTTTCCTTATATTTAAATAACCAAGGACGTTTCGCTTCTATGCTGATGACACTGTAGTTCTGCAAAGTTTCACAATAAAATCAATGAGGAAAAGGTATTCAATTTACTTTAAACCCCTGTTTGTTTAAACACTGGATGTTTAATCGACGAAAGCTTGTCTTTTAAGGAGACTAGTTTTACATTATTTATGTAAAAACTAATTTATTTGTTTTTTTAAACAAGAAATAATCACGGTATGAAGTGCACCTTTTTTGTCTCCGAATGTTAAAGCAGACCTATACACTACGGATGTGAACTTTTAGACCTTTTCTTTTAACATACTTTCTGCTTTACATAGATTACAGTGACAGTCTAAAGCTGGACAATAATTCAATAACAATATATATCGATCGACAGATTTGTGTTTCGATAGAAAAAAGGGGGACAATAAAAAGTTCAACAAAAGAAGGGTGCATTCTATGCTACCATGAATAGCATAGAATACTACAGGCGTTAAATCCTCCCAACCAATCACAAACACAGACCCAGGAACGCTCCGTCAGCCTTCAGAGTTCAGAGAGAACGCTTTCTCTTTGTTTCTTTTTTTAAGACTTAAAGTTTTGGTAAAAAGTTAGTTGAATAAAGGGTTAAGGGTCCATTTATTTAAAAATAAGTAATTAAGCAACAGCATAAAATGGTCAGGGCTGCACTTAAATGTATGTTTTGATAACTGATAACTGTCAATATCAATCAATATGATTTCTATTTTATTTATATGCTTTTTTTCCATATCGTCCAGCCCTAACCCAGCACAGTTGTTGAAATAAAGCTCAAGAGTTTGTTTAGAAATGGCCTTTTGAAAGGATCTTTTCCAAAAATTTAAATAACTTAGTTTCCTTTGTCAAAAAGTATTTAGGTAGTGATATATTAATGGCTTACTTATTTCAATATAAAAAGTTAAAAGATTTAATGAGTATTAGCTAACAGGAAAATAAATGAAGCCCAGACATCCTCTGTTCACAAAGCACCACTACTAATATGTTTATATCCTGAATAAATAGATATTTATTAGTTTTAAAAAAAAACATTTACTTATCTATATTTTGCTTGTGCTGACATAAGTTCACGCCTGTCAGGGAAAACACGACAGTGAAGCCATCATCTGAATCAAGGCCTTTAGTTCACAGCTGATTAGGTGAAGCAGCCACTAACAGAGCTGCTTTTAAAACAGGGGTTACAACTTCAGCTTGAAATGACCACACCACCTGCTTTCTAATGTTATTTAGCCAAGCTGTAACTTAAGGAAAATGAAGCGAAGGTTAGCATCCACCCCAGACACTTACTGAACCAATTAAGCAGCTCTGTAATCAATTTAAACAGCTGTTTATCCACTTACCTTGGACCAGCTCATCGTTAGCTGAAGCTCATTTCTCAGCAGATTGGATCGACAGCGGTGGGAGGTTACAGTAACAGCCGGTTCTGGGTCGGTTCTGGGCCGGTTCTGGGTCGGTTCTGGGTCCACTTCACAGGGGCTGAAATCCTGATTCATGTTTCTTGCACACATGAATACATGAATGTTTTAAACCTGTAATTTCTACCTCTTTTAGGGAGGTCCAAACCTTACAGTCTTGAAAATGAGACTCAGCGAGGTTTAGGTAAATAAGGGGGAACTAAAAATAAAATAATTAGGGGTTAAAACGTCTCCCCCTCTTCACCTGTAATCCCCATTGTGCAAACAAGCGGAGCTTTTCCTCTGGTGTAAAACTGAAACAAGTGGAATCAACCTTTATGTCTGTGCCTCGTTGTTTGGGACGCCACAGGACACTGGGACTTATTTCTGACTGTAGTTCCCCACTCAGCGTTTGCTCCAGGCAGCGGTAAACGGGTCATGCTCACTGCCTCAGTCACTGCTGCCTTTTCACCTCAAACCTTCCAGTTTCATCCCCGCTGAGATGGAAAGAAATCAAACAAAAAACATTTTCAATTACTAATCAATTTGGAAAGAAATCGGTTTGTAAGAACTGATCTTAGAAGAGAAATGTTTTGGGTTTGGAGACTGAATACCGACTCTCCTTGGCTTTTTACCGGTTTTGTTACAATATGTAATCTATATGATTTTTATTTGATGGATCTGCACAAAATAGTCCAAGTTACTGAAGTGACACTACTTTGCCCAAAGGCACATGGGCAACTCCCCAAACGGAGGAAGGAGCTCTGGTCAGATGAGACTCCACCAAGGAAAACACTGTCTGACAGAAACCCAATTAAAGCAATTCATTTCCCTTTGGGATTAATAAAGTATTTTTGAAATGGATTGAACGCCTCCCATCACCCCATCGCCACAGTGAAACATGGCGGTGGCAGCATCATGCCGGGGGGACCGGGAAACTCCAGGGAAAGCTGGATGGTGGTGAATGCAGTGATGTTCTGGAGCAGAACATCGCTGGGAGGAAACAAAGCAGGAAAAACAAGGGGATTGAATACTTTTACAGGACACTGTACACTGCTCTGTTGTGTAATGGTTGTGTTTAAACTCTCTGGCAGGTGAAAGACGTCTGTGATCTGAAAGCGAAAAGCCAGTTAAACGAGGGAAATCAAGGGACTGATGTGGTTTAGTTTTGACTGCTAATCCTTCAGAAAGGAGAAAAAGATTTGGTTCAGTGGAAATGCTAATTATGATTTATGCTACTTCTTAACTCTGACTTTATAGGTGATCAAAAAACAGCCACACAGGGGATGCATTTTGTTCCAAAAATAATAAATCCTCTTTATTTTAGACTGCTTCATTCCTGTTTTAATGGCGATTAAAGCATCAGGAAAGCAGAACAGGAAGGTGTCATGTACGCTGAACGTCTGCTGAGTGTTTTAAGCACGGCAGATTGTCCAGTAAAGGCAGTCATCTGGCGTTAGTTGCTTTCTACGATGCAGTGGACGGCAGCGATCTGCATAATGATGGAAGCTGCTTCATATATTCTATCTGATCAGAGAAGTAGATGCAATCATGAGAGAACAGAGCGGCTGCTTTCTCAATCCACCCACCATGCATAATGCAAAGAAACAGCCAGCGCCCTCATACATATTCCTCCACCCGGCTACACACACACACACACACACACACACACACTATATATATATATATATATATATATATATATATATATATATATATATATATATATATAGTCAATGATTATAATGATTTTACAGTTACCGCTAATGAAGACACAATGTTTAAGATTGAATTATTACATCAGACCAGTTAAAACACATTTGTAACAGAAGTGTGGGCTTAATGAAAAGTAGACTTAGTAACTGCTGACAGGATATCTTTTCAAAGGGTAACGTTTAATATGACAAACGAGGCTCAGTGAAGTGTACATCCAAATCTAATAGATATCACTGTATATAAAAATAAAATCCTTCTAGAGTAATACCATTCAGCTCTAAGGCGTGGAGGTGGGGGTGTCATGATGGGGGAAGCTGTGCTGCAGCAGGAGCTGATTCCCCGTATGTGAGGGAAGTGTGAGGCCATCTGGAAATTAGCTTGAGACTTGCTCTTAAGGTAGGAGTGTCCACACGTCCAGCCGGTGGACAATTTGTGTCCCTCGGCAGGATTTTGTGTGGACTCTGGACCACAACTCAAGAATAGCACAGATTTCCTCAGCAGAGCAAGTTGATGCAGATCCAGAAAAAACAGCTGGGATGAAATTCCTAATGAGGCCACGCCCTAAAAAATATGCAGAAACATAGTTTTCCTAACATGGAAACAGCAAACCATCCATCCATCCATCCATCCATCCATCCATCCATCCATCCATCCATCCATCCATCCATCCATCCATCCATCCATCATCCATCCATCCATCCATCCATCCATCCATCATCCATCCATCCATCCATCCATCCATCCATCCATCATCCATCCATCCATCCATCCATCCATCATCCATCCATCCATCATCCATCCATCCATCCATCCATCCATCCATCCATCCATCATCCATCCATCCATCCATCCATCATCCATCCATCCATCCATCCATCCATCATCCATCCATCATCCATCCATCCATCCATCCATCCATCCATCCATCCATCCATCCATCCATCCATCCATCCATCATCCATCCATCCATCCATCCATCCATCCATCCATCCATCCATCCTTCCATCCATCCATCATCCATCCATCCATCATCCATCCATCCATCATCCATCCATCCATCCATCCATCCATCCATCCATCCATCCATCCATCCATCCATCCATCCATCCAGAGCTCATTTCGGCTGCTTGTATTCAGGATCTTGTTCGTTGGGTCATGATTCAGAGCTCATGGCCTCAGATGAAGGATCATGGGAACCTTTGTACTGCGTGGATTAGACGTGTGCATTTAGTTAGACACTAGAGGATTCACGTGCTGAAAAACTGATAGCGTCTCCATGATGACGCGTTCTTCCTGCAGACGACAAAGAAAGGAGGCAGCCTGAGACTAAATGTTAGGGTGTCGTCTAAGAGAGGAGAAGGAGGGATATGCTCTGTCTCTTTTACTGATGGAGTTTGTGGAGTGAACAACAAGAGCCTCAGCTGAAACTTGTAATCATTTCTCTGCCGTGTCAGAATAAAGGGTTAAGCTAAAAAGTTGAGCCATTCTGATTGGGTGTACACAATATGAACACAACGCCTCAGACCTCATGACCCGAAGAAGCCAACAGAACCAGAACATCAGCAAAAAGCAAAGATGTGATCCTGACACCCGTCTCTCCATGACTGCACCCTGAGATCGTCACAAACAGATCAGTGACAAGAGTTCACGCTTGATAAACGTTTTGCAGTTTGCTCCATATTTCTCATCTTACATTTAGAAAGTCATTAAAGACCAAACAGTTGTTGGATGCCAACAACAACATCAGGAAAAAATATGAAACAATTAATCAAGTTCAGCTTCAGACAAAATCACAACCGCAGCTTTTTAAGTTGGAGAACCTTTACTGGCTTTAGATTCAGGACAGTTTTTTCTTGGCAGCCATGACACCTTGTGTTTTTATAAAGTGTCAGAAAAGAAGAAAAACTGTAAGAACAAACTGATAAAAAAGTAAAGCCTTTATAATCATGGACCAGAAGCTTAAACATTATAGTTATTACATAAGATGCTGTGCTTGGTAGTTATTACTAAACAAACAGCTCAACATTTAAGGGTAGTTTTCCATCCTAACTTTAAATGCTAATGTTTCTCTGTGATGTTCCTCCATCTGTGCAAAGGTTTGGTTAATTCAGCCAAAGCAGTCAGCGTCCGCTGTAATCTGCTGGAGGACAGAACATCAACTCTGGAGACGGCAGAGAACAGCCAGTTTCTGCGGTAGATCATCCTCAGAGGCAAAAAGACTTTTCAATAACTGTAGCATTGAAATAAATAAAATAGAAAACTAGCCGAACAGAAAAACAATCACATTTAGGGCAGAATATCACAAAAACATAACATTTTGACCCAACGCTGGAACACGGCATCTTCTTTCTGCAAAGTGACTATTATGGCCCCTGATGTCTCTATATTTTTAAATCAATCAGATTCATGTAATCGTCCATAAGCCACAGTCTGCTCCTGACTGCTTTTGCTATTTTGTTGTGCATTATTTATCTGGATAAACTGAAACCAGCCTCCTTGTTTCCTGTATGTCTCTCAGAAATGTCATGAAGTACAGCCGGTGCTTTGTTCTTCAGTGGTTTTTACATGTATGGATTCTGGACACTTTGGCAACAACCCAAGGAAGCGGTTCAGTGTCTGAAACGGTCAGATTTTATTTTCAAGTACCAAATGCAGCATATGTCCTGCTGGGACCATAACCACGGCCCATCATGCACCACAGCTGGAAAAACTGACGACCATACCTCCACCCACAGAACAACCAATACCATCAATCCAGACCCGGTCAGCAGCAGAGGGAAGGAGAAAGGACAAGCACATAGATTATTTCAGTTTTCAATGGTAAACATGATCCAAGAGATTTTATTAATGAGAAAATAAAGAGCATTCCAGTGAGTAAAAGAGGATTTAGGAAACAGCACATCTGATTCAGTTCTGTTGGTTGATTGACCCTGCTACCAACCAATCAGAGCCAGGCATTCCTGCTGGCTCTGATTGGTTGGTTCTGGAGTGGAAAGAGCTGCTTTTTCCCCCATAGATTATCTGTCTCATAGCCTACTAGCAAAACTTAGTGGCATTTTTAACAAATGTGTAAAAAAAATACATTTACCATATTTTCTGGACTATAAGTCTCACTTTTTTTCAAAGGTTGGCTGAACCTGCAATTTATAGTCAGCAGCGACAAATGTCTAATATAAAACAGGTTTTTAAATCATAAATCATACTGACCAGCATGAACCAAGGAGTAAACATTACCGTCTATAGCCACAAGAGGGCGCTCTAGGCTTGTGGAAACTATATGCTGCTCCTCTACAACTTAAAAATTAATTGAAACATGAACTTGTAGACAACAAAGGCTGAACATGTTTGTATGTTGTATCGCTGTTTCGGTCTGCATTCACGCAGTGTGGTGCAGCTCTAAGAGCCCAGACCGAGACAGAACCTGTTATTGGGCCGTCGGTGAAGCTAATAACAGCTAGCGCTAGTTTATGCTGTCGCTTATGCACGTTCATGAGCTTTACTGACCTTTCTATGTTGCTCTCAAACATCCATGTTGTACTGTTAGCTTAACATTTAGCGCCGCCGCGCTCACAGTCTAATTTCAGCAGCCCGTTACGCTGAAATGCCCTGGAAAGAAACTTGCTGGTAACTTGCTAGTTGGAGTTGCTGGCTTGTTACGCTAATTTACCCCATTGAACATCCCAGGTATGCTCCATGTTATCCAGGCTGTTGTAGATACATATGTGTCATTGAATAAGTTACCTTACCAGGTTAAATTTCAGTTTTTAGTCTTGGATTTTGTGAAATAAATATCTAAATAAATGAGACGTATTGTCTGCTTACAACGTAGAAACTTAGTCAGAAATGAGATAAAGAGCAACTCTAGATGAAATATGTAGTTGAACAGATTAGGCTCACTATTTGGCAGGAAACTGGTCAGTTTTGTCTCTTGCTTGTCCTTGATTAATGCATAACAAACACAAATTATAAAGCGTTTACAGATTATTTAACATATCTATGAACTATTTATAGGTCATCTATAGGGGGAGCCTTATTGCAAAGTGGTGCTGCTTTTTTTTTGTGGGAACATAATAAATAGGGAGGCTTCAGGGAAAAAAGCTTGGGGACAATTTGTGATGAGTCCTACATAATCAAAGTGAAATTGTTTGGTTATTTTCTCCATCTTTGCACATCACTGCAGACACGGCTTTCAAAATGGGTCTCGTTAAAAAAAATGCTGGCCATTAAACAATTACATGCAAATTGGCAAACAAATAACAACATGATTAATCCATGGATCCATTAAATGAAGCAGCCTCAGGATGGAGACGTCTGAGGACCATCGAGAACAAGAATAATTTACTCTGGTGACAAATCTGGATTTGGATTGGTAATCATTTCAACATGAGATTCTTCATTACTAAACTGACTCTTTTCTATATTTGCTGCTGTAAATGCTCCACAATGATGCTCTAAATGAAGAGCTGTTTAAAATTTAAAACTAGCTCTTCCTAAATCATCTTTCAAATGATACACAAACCACACTCGAGCAATTTCAGGCAGAATTTGAACTGTTAGATGCTATTATTCATGTGTTACTTGTCTCAGTGTCAGTCATCTTTATCAGACAGGAAATATCACTTGCTAACTTCAGCAATTTATAAAATGACTTAAGCTGTAGTGGCAGACAAACCCTCTGCCTGCTAATCGTCTAAAGATGGTTCCCCAGGCTCCAACTGTCTCTCCGTCAGGCGTAGTCATATTTCCTTTTCCTAGCTGCATAATAAATGGACAGTACATAACAGAATTATGGTTTATGATTAAAGGAGGAAAGCTTATGATTAAAGCGTATTATCTCATTACCTAAACATGACCTGCTCTGGCATCAGGAAGTAAAAAAATAAATAAATGAAAATTATATATACATATACAGACACACACACACACACACACACACATATATATATATATATATATGTATATATATATATATATATATATATATATATATATATATATATATATATATATATATATATATATATATAAGCTGTAGAACAGAAACAGTCAGAGCTGCAGAAATGAACAATACTCTTTCTTCAAAGAAGATATAATTGAGGTTCATTTTCCTGTTGTTTAAAAAGCACGTATTTTTTACAAAGTTTAGAACTGAGGCAGTGAACATATAGGAACCAGGTTTGAAAAGGAGCCAAGCCATCTCCATAGGAGGCCAGCATTTATGGAGCAAGTGGTGGTGTACAACCTCTGTACATACACGCCAAAGTGCAAAACCTAAACTCATACCACTCATGCACTTTCAGAGAGACAAATCAACTGAAGATCCAAGTTTTCAGACAGTGGGAGGAAGCTGGAGGACCTGGAGAAAATTCATCCATGCAGAAGAAGAACACGAGGCCCTGACCAGGATTCAAACCCAAGACCTTCTGCTGCAAGGCAACAGTGCTAAAAACTACACATCTACACATTTACTGGTGGCTGGTATAATTCAGCAGCAATAAAGCAAACATTTGTGAATTGTTCATTAGAGCTTATTTTGCCATTTAGACCGTTAAAGGCAACCTTTGTCTCAGGAGAGATGCACCCCTTAATCCCCCCCCCCCATATGCATCCATCCATGAATGAAATAGTATTGTGCAACATTTCATATAATCAAATATTTTGCTCTGATTATAAATATACAGTATGGTTTAGGGAATTAGATTTTAGTGATGCTGCTTTGTGAACAGCCCAGGTCACCTGGTGTTTGTGAAAGAGACGTTTTAAATGTGTTATCAGTGAAGGTGTCAGCAGTGATAGTGGTAGATCACACAGCGGTAGCACCAGCAACGTCAAGGCTGGCCTGATGTTGTAACGGCAGCTGTTTAAAAGGCTCTGGGATGGATGAGGGGCAAGAGGTCTACATTAACACCTTTCTTTGTTCTGGGGAGAAGCTTCTGACTCAGAAGCAAACTGCAATAATACGAAAACCTTTTAAAAACAAACAGTTTAGCCACTCTGGATGCTTCCTTACTTTGGCAGATGTTAACTATTTAGCCATCACAGGATAAATTAAAGGTTGACATATCTGGATGGAGTTGAAGCATTTGTGGATGGATCTGAATCTGAATGGTGGAGGACAGTTTGGTCCTGTAGCTCTAGATATGTTGTAACTTTAAGTAGGGCCAGACGATAATTCAGTAATGATATATCGATTGATAGACGTGTGGTGCGATAGAAAAAAGGGCCAATAAAGTAAAGACTGCAGTCCTTACATCCTCCCAACCAATCGCAAATGCAGATCCAGGAACTCGCCCTCACTAGGCTCCGCCCCTTCAAAGACTTCAGAGAGCACGCATTCTCTTTAAAAAAACAAAAACAACAAAACAAGCTTGTAGTTTTGGTAAAAATGTGGTTGAATAACGGGTTGAGTTTGTATTTGTCAGGTGGAGGTCAGGTGACCTACCTGTGCGTCGCTCAGACTGTCTCCGGTTCTTCCTACCTGTCGGTCCGGTTCCCTTTGGCACCTTGAGTATCATCCGTCCTCCTTTCCCCTTCTGGTCTCGGCTCCTCTGCTGGCAGTCAAGGAATCCAAAAGAAGGTCATCATAAAAATGATCAGGGCTGCACTTAAAATATGTGTCTTTAATTTTTTTATAACTATTGATATCGATCAATATGATTTCTATTTTATCTATTTACATCCTAATTTTAAGTTAAAACCTTTAATATTTTTGGCATGTGCGATCTTCCTCTGAAGCTCTGGTGGTTGTGCAGCTGCAGTTGAATCTGAAGTGAAGATCTCGGCTGTGAACAGCTTGGTTCTGTCGATCTTTTCATGCAAACTGTAGAATAATGGCAGCGTTCATGTCTCACTGTGAGCCAGCTAGCACAGGCTTGTCTGGTTAAACTGTGAAACACAATGAAATGAACAATTAGAAAGTCTGTCCACTGTTACTGCTGCCATGGTTACCAAACCCCTAAATGTGATTTTACACACTTTTAAGGGACAAAAACAAATGGAATTAAGAGCTGACAGTCAGACTGTGAATCTAACAGCAACGTCTCCAATTAAATCTTTGTAAATAAGTCAGTTTTCTTCAAGCGTTCTTCCCTTTTGAAAACTCTGTTGCAAAATATCCAGAAATGTTCTCCGTGTTTTTGACAGTAAAGGTGAAGCCAAGCAGCTCTGCAGCTCCTCCAGTGGGACGGCCCAAGGCGCTCTCTGACCAGCTGGGACGTGTCATCCCTGCAGCCTGCTCCGGGTCTGCTCCGGGCTCCCTGCCTGACCGGAGGCTCCACGAGGGGAACTGGAAACACCCAGGCTGCCTTTATGCAGCTCCTCCTAAATATAAAGGCCCTCATCTCTCTGATTCTCTGTCAGACACTGTTGCCAGAAGTAACTAATCTGAGCGGGTTTCCCTTTTTAACCTGTAGTAAACAAATAAAACTGTAAAATCTACTCATGGGGAAATTAGGCGGTTTGTTATAGTAAATAATATGTGAATATTTAACCATCTGTACATGTTCATGAATAATTTAAAAGTATTCTCCCACAGAGTCTTTGGGAAAGTGATGAATCCCTCCCCAGCTTATCTGGAGAAACTTTTGGCGCCTCTGGGAGCCTCTTTCTGAACCCCTGCATGTTACTTAATGAGCTGTGGGATATTCCAGCAGCTCCATGTTCTCTTTATGTGTCGCTGATATCAAAATAAAACAGGCATGTATCAAGAAAACACAATCAATTTAAATATTCCACATGTTGCGCTTGTGATTTCTTTCCTTTCTGTTGTGAACTACAGCATTTAGTCCGCACAGAGAATAAGTAATCGAGCTCCAGTGAAGCTGAAGCTAATCAACGGGATAAATACCAAAACACAATCATAAAAACACAAGCTGCGAACATTTTCTGTTTGCCTTTATAGTCACATTTCAAAGAAAATATTCAGCTTTTGGGTTCAGGGAAACATGAAAGGAAAATTCACAAGGAAGCTATTTTTTGGTTGCTCTGATTATACAAAAAAAAAAAAACCCAGGGTTTATTTCGAAAAGGGACAGCTAAAGTGAAAATAATTGGTTTGTAAATTAAAAGGTTTAAACTATTTGAACTTTATAGACCAAGACTGATTTCTAAGTCAGCAGGACATCCTCTAAATGTAGAAGATTAGATGCCGTTAGCTACATGCTGCGCTCCCAGCGGGGCCCTTGCAGCGTCACTAAGCTGGACAGCAGCTGGCAGCTGCAGTCTGAAGCAGCGTTAGTTTGTGGATTTTACGCTCACTCCCTTCACAGCATCTGGATTGTGTTGAGGAAGATACCTTTGGTAGAAGATGTTCTTTAATAATGTGAAAAGATTTGGCAGAATAAACATTGCAGCTTAATATTCTGTATATAGGTGCTACAACTACAAAATCATTGCAAGTGCTTCTCAGAGTCATGCCCATATAATAACAGTACTTATTCTCATGCTACACTGTACAGACGCTCTGTCTGCACAGATAAAGGTTCCTTCACTTTCCCAAGAAAACGGCCCAGAGTGGATCCAGCTAAATATTTGACCACTTGGGGACGCCCATATACTGTCTCTATGGTTTAGATCAGGGGTGTCCAAACTTTTTAGCTCATGGGCCGATATTGTCAAGTCAAACGCACTCGAGGGCCAAAAAGTGAATAAAAATAACTAACATAACCAAGAAAAAAGTGTTTTTTTTTAACCTGTGTGTGCTGTACCTAACATTAAATTAAACATTTAAATTTAAGATATTAACTTACTGTAATAATTTTGCCCTAATTAAAAATAAAATGTTTTTTTTTCTGCACTAGCCACCAGTGCTGGTCGGCATCATCATTCTTGAAATGCAGTTGGGGGGCCACACAAAATCAGTACAGGGGCCGCAAATGGCCCCCAGGCCGCACTTTGGACACGCCTGCTCTATGGGAATAAACCTTCATCTCCCTTTTATCTGGAATGGAAGCACACAAATTACACCTTATTTGCCTAATAAACTGCGGTGTCTCTGCATTCGGGTCCAGTGGGGCCAGGACCCACCAGATGTCGCTGTCGCTCTATGTTTTCAATAATTAGCGGGACATGATTATTCTTTAAGGAGCAATATTGTAAATAAAAGACAGATTCCCTTACCAATAAAATTCTGTTATTAACATCTGTGTCTATATATCTAAGTCTGCCAGAAAACTGACGAGCTCAGCAGCTAAATCCTCCTGAGGCGTCTTGATAATTGGGGCCGACCCTCCAAAGTTTGTTTAAATAACGAACATCTGAAATCTCAGTGAGCATGCCCATTACGCTCTCAGTAGACAGCTGTGGGGCACAAACCCTACGGCCCCAAGCTTGGATCGTCCAATCAGAATGCTGGAAATGCAGACGTTACGTTTACGTTCTGCTGGATGGTGTGAGACCATCTAGGCAGGGCAAATTTATTTGTGCAACACATTTCAATTCAATTCCATCAAATCCTCCAGGTTGGTCAGAAAGTTTCCTCTCTAAGGAAACCCAGCAGGTTGCATCAAGTCTCTCCAAGCAGCATTCACTCCTCCTGAAAGAGCGTAGAGCTGCATTAGATAATTTAGCTCCCTTGAAAAAGAAGGGGATTATTCACAGGAAGCTGGCTCCCTGGTTTAATTCAGAGCTGCGTTCCTTGAAACACAATGTTAGGAAATTGTAGAGAAAATGGCGCTCTGCACACCAAGAGGAATCCTACTTAATCTGGAGGGACAGTCTATTGTTGTATAACAAGACCCTTCGCAGAGTTAGAGCAGCATATTTTTCATCATTAATTGAGGAGAATAAAAATAATCCTAGATTTCTCTTTAGTACAGTTGCCAAACTTACTCAGAGCTGCAGGTCTGTTGATCCATCCATTCCCTTAGCTCTTAGCAGTAATGACTTTATGGGATTCTTCATAAATAAAATTGATTCCATTAAAAATAAAATAATTGGCATCCTCCCAAACATGATTACCTCATCCCCAGTAAGTAAGGCTGCATTGGAGGAATCTTTAGAATCTGCGCTGTGTCTGAACTGTTTAGAAGCAGTAGAGCTTTCTGAGATATCTAAAATTTTAGCTTCATCTAAACCTTCTACCTGTATGTTAGACCCAATCCCAACCAAATTGTTTAAGGAGGTATTCCCTTTGATTAGTGGCCATATTTTAGACATGATTAATCCATCCTTAGTAAATGGATATGTACCACAGGCTTTTAAAGTAGCTGTTATTAAACCTTTACTTAAGAAACCTTCTCTTGATCAAGATGAGCTAGTAAACTACAGACCTATATCTAATCTTCTTTTCCTATCTAAAATTCTTGAGAAAGTAGTTGCTAATTAACTTTGTGAAAATTTAGAAAGTAATGACCTACTTGAGGAGTTTCAGTCAGGCTTCAGAGCTCATCATAGCACTGAAACAGCTCTGGTGAAGGTCACTAATGATATTCTCATGGCCTCAGATAATGGACTTGTGTCTGTACTTGTCCTGTTAGATCTCAGTGCTGCATTTGATACAGTTGATCACAATATTCTCCTACAAAGACTTGAGCATACTGTAGGGATTAAGGGGAAAGCATTAGGCTGGTTTAAATCTTATCTGTCGGACAGATTCCAGTCTGTTCATGTTAATAATAAATCTTCTTCAAACTCTACGGTCACTTGTGGAGTACCACAGGGTTCAGTCCTTGGACCAATTCTCTTTACTATATATATGCTTCTGATCGGCAAAATTATCAGACAGCATGGGATTAATTTCCACTGTTATGCTGATGACACTCAGATATATTTATCCATAAATCCTGATGAATCCAATCAATTACTTCGACTGCAGTCATGTCTGGATGACATCAAAAGCTGGATGACTTTAAATTTCCTGCATTTAAATTCTGACAAGACAGAAGTTGTAATCTTTGGGCCAGAGTACTCAAAAAATAAACTTCTTAACCAATCACTTAATCTGGATGGCATTAACTTGGCCTCTGGTAATAAAGTAAAAAAATTGGTGTTATTTTTGACCAAGACATGTCATTTAAATCCCATATTAAACAGGTTTCCAGAGTTTCCTTTTTTCACCTCAGGAATATCGCCAAAATTAGAAACATTCTGTCCAGGAGTGATGCTGAAAAACTAGTCCATGCATTTGTTACTTCAAGGCTGGTCTATTGTAATTCTTTACTATCAGGAAGTCCACAAAATGCAGTTCAAAGTCTTCAGCTGATCCAAAATGCTGCAGCAAGAGTTCTGATGAAAATCAACAAGAGGGATCATATTTCTCCAATTTTAGCTTCCCTTCATTGGCTTCCTGTTAAATCAAGAATAGAATTTAAAATTCTTCTTCTAACGTATAAAGCCCTTAATAATCAAGCTCCATCATATATCAGAGCTCTGATTACCCCGTATGTTCCTAACAGAGCACTTCGCTCTCAGACTGCAGGTCTGCTGGTGGTTCCTAGAGTCTCTAAAAGTAGAATGGGAGGCAGATCCTTTAGCTATCAGGCTCCCCTAATGACTGTTGTCATTTCAGCTTTTAACTTTTTGTTCTCTCTCTTTTTTCTTTATAGTAGGTACACCTGGTCTGACGTTCTGTTAACTGTGAAATCATCCAGAGAAGACAGATCACCCACTATTACCATCTAATGTAGAACAGATTACTGCATCAATGTGAGCTTCTGTGCTTTCTGTGTCTCTGCTCTGTCTTCTGTAACCCCCAGTCGGTCGAGGCAGATGACCGTTCATACTGAGCCTGGTTCTGGTTCTGCTGGAGGTTTTTCCTTCCCGTTAATGGGGAGTTTTTCTTTCCACTGTCGCTTCATGCTTGCTCAGTATGAGGGATTGCTGCAAAGCCATGGACAATGCAGACGACTCTCCCTGTGGCTCTACGCTTCTCCAGGAGTGAATGCTGCTTGTCGGGACTTTGAAGCAATCAACTGGTTTCCTTATATAGGACATTTTTGACCAATCTGTATAATATGATTGAATTTGACTTTGTAAAGTGCCTCGAGATGACATGTTTCATGAATTGGCGCTATATAAATAAAATTTAATTGAATTGAATTGATCCAGGAGTACTTCCTATGTTAGATGGTAATAGAGGATGATCTGCCTCCCCTGATGATGTCACAGCTAACAGAACGCCAGAACAGGTGTACCTTCTATGAAGAGAAAAATGACAGAGAACAAAAAGTTAAAAGCTGAAATAACAACAAACAATGCAGATTGGAGAGCAGTAGGAGAACTCAGCAGAGTGAGAGAAATAGACCCTGATGTCCTCCAGCAGCCTAAGCCTATAGCAGCATAACTATAGAGGTAGCTCAGGGTAACATGAGCCACTCTGACTAGAAGCTTTGTCACAAAGGAAAGTTTTAAGCCTGGTCTTAAAAGTACAAGGACAAAGCAAAGTGCTTTACGTGATTAAAACATTAGAAAATAAAACTGAATAAAAGCAGGTAAAAAACACAGTCGGAAAAAAGTGTAGGAAAATTTAAATAAAATAAAACATAGGAAAATGAACTAAGACCAAATATTAATCTAGTGTTGGTTGTCCTTGCTAGCTCATTGAAGGATTGATGTGAATCTTTTCTGTTCAATACTGAATTTACCACAACATGAACTTCATGTCTTCATCTTTATGACCAGCGCAGACGGACCTTTAGATACAGCAACACACATCAGAGACAGAAATGCGTTTGAAAGCATCTGGTTCTTCTGGAGAACTTTCTAAGTTCGTTTAACCTCTAGAAGGCAAAGCCAGGTGAAGGTTTGGAAGATTTGTCTGATTTTTCCCAAACAGATTTCACCAAATCTCTAAACTATGAACTCTGACCTCCTCCAGACAGATACGAACATGTCTTCTGTTAGCAGCTAGCCGACAGTGGTCACACGTTGACGTGGGAAGCTTTGTCCTCTGAAGGGGTCCGAATGTGTTCTGCCTCCTCAGTCTGGGCTCAGTAGGTTCAACGTTGGATCTGTTTCAGCTAGCCTGATATCTGGGTTTCATTTTCCTTATTTTCCTTTGCTTTAAATGTAAGATTTAGCAGTTGACCTGCACTTTTTGTCTTACATTTAAAATGCTAAAAAGGTTCAGTTTAAAGAGGTAAGAACCAAACAAAGTGATGAAACAACCTCCGCCTACAGCGCAGGAGAAGCTCGCAGACGTCCACCCCACAGGGTACGATCACCACTCCTCATCACGAAAAGGTTGCAAAACATTTAAACACTAAATTCACTTTAACCAGCACAGCACATCACAGCAACAACCGACATAAAAACAATAATTTCGTCCTCCTGATTATTCTTTGTTATTATCTATCAGAATAAAGCAACGTTACATCAGTCTTATAATCTATTCAGCTGCTGCTTTTATACATTAAAAGCCTGCTGGCATTTTCTCTGGATTTCTTTTGGCAGCAGGGATTTCTCTCGCCCAACGGTGGACGGACTTTCATTTAATCTGCGACTTCACACTGTTTCTATCATTTCCAACTGAGCATCTCAGCGACCCTCAAAATAAAAGAAAAGAAAAGAACAGTAAAAGCGTGTTGTGATATTTTTCCCCGTGAAGTCCTGCGCTGACTGACGTCCAGCCTGAAGGAGAGGCCGGCCTCGGCCCTACGGTCCCGGCGATCAGCCCCTCAGATCTCTGCATGCTGCTTCACAAAGACACAAACTGAGTCCAGGTCAGAGACCCCAGGAGCAGGAAGGGAGGGCCAGGATGTCCATGTCCTATCAGGACACGGCCCACTCTGTAAGTGGGTGGGTGCGTGTGGATGCCGGCACCTCAGGGGCCTCCAGCACCAACTGGACACCTCTCATTTAAATGCTCCATTACACAAACTTAAACAGATTTGCATGCACCGATGTTGCTGCTCAGTCAAGCGTCACTCGTGGAGGTTCTGGAAATTTGCAGGGGCCCGATTAGCACGTTAAATTCCCTTGTTGAAGAGGCGATGGGGCAGAGCAGTGCGTTGTGCGGCCGTTCTAACCAGGGACATTACAGCCAATGCTTCCTGATGTACGCTCCGTGGTGAAATGTCTCATTTCATCATGTCGCTATCATCTCTGCGCCCTTTCTGTCCCCCGTGGAGCTCATTTAGCTGCCTTTTCCTGTCTTTGCTTTAGCCAGTTGACTCCTTTGGCGCCATTCTTCCAGCGCTTCTCTGTCTTTCTTTAGTTATTGTTTTCCTCACTGTTTCTGTCTGAGGCAAAACAGACAAAGTCTAGTTATTCAGAACAGCGGGGGTGTCTCTTGATGAAAACCCAGAGGAAATATGATGGAAACTTGTTTTCATTTTGTTAGAGACGAGCCACATCAACTCGCCTTTGATGGCAGTTGATTCTAACGACTTTTAAATGGACAAATAATTACTGCAGCATCTTCAACGCACTGATAAATTGGGGGGACGTCAAAAGAGACTTTTGAACTCATAGTTTTCTCACCCTTGAGAAGATATGATATAACCTTTATTATATGAATGCATACATAAAAGTGTGCTGCAGTGTGTGAAGGGTTTATATGCGTCCATAAAAATAGGCACAAAATCTTTATCTCCTTTTATTCAGAGGCAATTTGAGGCACTAAGAACTTAGCAGACGTATTTTCCTTTAAAGTGTTGCAAGTTTAATAAAGGAATTAAAATTGAGAAAAACAATGTGTAAGGAAAGCAGTAACAGCAGGTAAAATGGTGGCCTCCTTTATCGGGACAATATGCCAATGCAGTCAGGCTCCAGTGAAGCAGTTTTTCTACCTGAACAACCTCCCTGCACACCTGATTTATCGCTATGAGACTCTTTGCTTTTGCTTAAAATCAACCCTGCACTCCAGGGAAATCATTTCAGGTGTCTTCCAGGGTTGAAGAGGAAAAGTCTAACTTCTGCTGGAGGACTAGCTGCAGTGCTGAGATGAGTGGGAGAAAGAAAGATGCAGCAAGCATTGGAAGGTGTTGGAAGACACGAAATACAAGTTGATCTAATTAAAGGTGAATTATAAAGTGATTCTAATAATGAATTAGCCTGTTTATCTTTTTAAATATGATTAACAACACTACTGCTACTATTGTATAAAGTATTTTAGGGAGTCCAAATGATTCTCGCACTAAA
The DNA here is from genome assembly GCA_037039145.1 of Fundulus diaphanus. Lineage (NCBI taxonomy): Eukaryota > Metazoa > Chordata > Actinopteri > Cyprinodontiformes > Fundulidae > Fundulus > Fundulus diaphanus. The sequence goes on along the minus strand of CM073134.1, from coordinate 1,845,355 downwards.
ATAGGAATGGCCTCATAAAACCATGATGAAAAAGGAGCTACTTGACAAAGAAGAAACAATTTTAAGTCATCTGACAAGGTACCTGTTTAGAGATTATAGTAATAGTAACACCTCTGTTACAGTTTTGTTTCAATAGCTGCAATGAGAGAAAAAACCCCACCACCTGAGCAAGTGCAGCTAAAGCACTGCAGTAATTACCAATAAAACTAAAACTAAACTATGCAGACGTTTCAGTCACCTCAGCATCCAGGAAGCGTAACTGACAGCATCACTTCCTGTCTGTCTGTTTAACATAAACCATTAAACCTTCTGACTCAAATGGACACTTTACATTAAAAAAGAATAAGTTAAAAATAACGGGCCAACTTCTGATGCAGCTGAGCGCTAAATTTCATAAATTTGGTCTCAATCAACAGACAATTCCCAACAGCAGAGCTACAAAGGTGTCACGCATAGTTTAAAGTCATCAAATGACTTAATGTCCCAGAAATGCATTTAATTTTCTCATTTATAGACCCATTTGACTGGCATTTATTCAATATGCCATCATTTAAGGTCAAGTAGGAAGCAGTGTGATTGCACAAAAAAGTCCCTATGAGCAAGAAGTAAAGCTAACAGGATAAAGACATACAAATTTAAATATTGAATGTTTTTTGTGAAGGTCAATTTAGCCTGAAGTGGGTTAGGTCAAAGGCAAGTTTAGTTATAAAGCTCGCAGTGCTTCTGTCTACAGGAGCGCAATCGATTGCAGACTGTAGACTTTTTGTGTGTCCTGTCTGCAGTGTAGCATTAAGAATTGTTGGCCTAATGCCACAAAGAGTCCAACATATTTAACTTTCACCAGTGGAGCCTTACTGCTTTCATCATAGGGCTCCGCTTGATTTATATATGCAAGAAGCTTTATTAGATTTTATGCTGGGACTATTTCATGTTCAATGGACACAGAAACAGGTAGAAGGAGAGAAAAAGATGAGACAAAATGCTAAAAGGGAGAAAAGGTGAAAGGAGAGGAAAGGGGAAGAGGGATAAAGCATCCTCTGAGTCTGCTTCTACACCTGCAAAGAGAGATATAAAAAAACAGCAGAACCAGCTGATAAAGTATTACATGTAGAAACAACCAAAGTCTTGATACCATCACTGAAGAATATACAGGATTAATTAAGACGACATGTAGAAAGTGACAGCTGGAGATTATAACAGGGGTTTTCTGTATGGAAGTGAATCTGTAAGTACCTGAATCCAAGCACATTAATGTTTCTAAATGTTCGAAGGTTCTAAATGTTACTTAATTTTATTTAATGTTATTCACAGTTGAAAACTGCTGCTATGTTTTTCCTCTACATTTTTAGATTGCACACACTTTTATTTAATAAAGGACAGTACAGTAACGACTTCTGGAACCTTAATTTGTGTTGCTTGGATTGTTTAAGACTTAAAACACAGATTGCAGTATAACACTTCTTGATAAGCAGATATAAAACAATATCTGGTCAATCATCTGCCTTCGGCCTAAACTGACTTTATCCAGCCTCCAAACAACAATAAAGATGCAAGTTCATCATCTGTTCTGCAGCAGGAACACATGGTAATTAAGGAAAAACACCGGTTGTCTTGTGATCTTATTAATTACAATTTATTGATTGTTCTGAATATTCAGTACAGTGCAATGGGAGTAAAGCACAGCAATTGTGTTGCATGTGCTTATACAATTAGAATAGGCTTACCTCATAACATTCATAGAAAGCTGCAAGATGTGTCAAGTCATACCTTATTTGTTTTGTGGAAAAGGTAGTTTTAGCTGTGTCCCTGCATTAACATGCCTGATTTAAATAAATTCCCATCTTTAAAACGTCTGATTCAAATAAATTCAGGTTTGTGGCTTGAGCAGAACCTAAAATTTGACAGATTCTGACCTAAGCAGGTGTGTTAAAGCAGATACACACGTAAAGCCTGAAAGTCAGCAGCTTTGAAGCCAGAATTAGAGATCCCTTCTATAGGCAATTATTTTATGACACTTAATTAATATACGTTTGACCATAATCTTCACTTAAGAGACCCAAACTTGCTTATTCTGTGCTCATAATGTAGTAATTAAGAGATTTGACCTCATTTTCCCACAGGTTTCATTCACATAATTCAGCCTGATTTCTGTCGACTGCACCACAAGTCCAGGGTCCAGTTGCACTCCTATACGGTCCATCGCCCTTTTCAGTAATAAGACAATTCAAAGTGCATTCAAACATCACCAGAGAATCCATTGTTTGGTTTATTTTTCTAGATTTTCAGTCATTCATGGATTCAGATTTTGAGACAGGATACATAATACGTACATGACATCAATTGCAAAATATATCAAACAGTTATTTTACTAAAAGTTTTATAACAAGCATGCATGCACAAATAAAGAATATAAATATCAACAATACAAAAAAATTGTGCTGTGACATTTTATTAGTCGAAGCTGCTGTTTGTTAAACTCTCATATTTCAAGATAAAATGTCCATGCATCTTTAATTTACCAGAATGAAAATGCAGGGAACACACTCTCATTGACATCGGGATACTGTGGAAAGTTATGATCGGTAGTCTTAAAGCCGCGATCCAAGCGAGCCGACCACTCCGTGGTTGCGCCTCCAGGCAGGAAAGCGGTGGAAAATTAACCCATTTTCTATGTTTTTCCCATGGCGATCATGTGTTGCACTGTTACAGCCCACAATACAGCAACGGTTTACCATGGTTGAAATGAAGTTACGGTAAAATTAATCAAATTAAAAGACGGCTGAGAGAGGGAGTACAGTATGCGGTAGTCATAGGCAGTAGTCTGAGTAGCGGGGGCGGAGCCGCGGAGGCATTCAATATGGCGGTCACACAAAGTAATACGTCATGACGACCAAGCCCTATTAACTAAAAAAAAAAAATAAAAAATTTCCTGCGCACGTTACCATGACGGCTGAGGTTCACTTCCTCTGTGACATCACATCACACATTCGCTGACTAAAAGGAGCGAGAGCGGTGTCTCCACTAGAGCTACACATCTTAAATAAGAGGTAAATTATGATCAGTGATGGACTGGACGGTCTGGCATTCGGCATGATCGTCGGGTGTGCGCGGCCCTTTCACCCTGTTCATTGTAGGCCTACATTATCTCTCGGCCCACTAATAAGCCAAATGCAGGGTTTCCCGCAGCACTGTCTTGGCGAGGCAGCCGCCTCGCCAAACTCACGCTACCGCCTCGCCAACATTCCAAAAAAAAAAAACACAAAAAAAACAAACAAACAAAGAAACAAACTCGATTTGCTGCATATTTATTTGACGTTAACACGCAGTTTTTTGTTGCTGCTTTCGAGCGTGCATATTCTGAATGGCAGGGAAAAAACACATGGATACGCCCCCCCCTCGGTCCGCACAAAACTTGTCGTCTCCCCCCCCCAACGCACCTCCTCGCCTAAGCAAATTCCTGCGGGAAACACTGAAATGCCTCTTGGTTCAGTTTTCATGCATATTAAAGTTAGAGTTCAACACCAATGGGGCTACAAACCTGCGTGTTATTTCCGTGCATGTGAAGTTATATTTGTGTGTTGCGGGCACGTGCACGCGCGTGCGTGCGCGTCCCCATGTGGGCCCCTGGTTGGTGAAAATGCCAGGGCCGTTTTTTAATCCCAGTCCGTCACTGATTACGATCCATCGTTAAGTAAAACACTCATTCCAAACAGCTGACAGGAACGAAATTAACCGTTCCGGGAACAGTATTTTTTTGTTCTAACCGGTTCGGGAACGTCAATTTATTGGTGGAACTCATAACCGGAAACGTTATATTTCCGTTTCTGTTCGGAACGAACCGATTGGGGAAAAAAATCGGTTCAAAGCCCTGCTTCATATATCTCATATACGCACTACTGCTGTGACATGTAAGAAAACACAATGGAAACATCGTTGCTGTGATCCATATATTCAAGAACACATAGCCAGGTGCAAATTAGGCACATAAAAAGAAAAATACAAGACATGATGCTGGAACAAAAAGTTCCTTAACCTGTCCTGACCCAGTAGAAATATTACCATTTTACAATCTTCATCCTAGTACTCACAAAATATACGCTACGTAGTCAAACATAAATGGTTTTAGTCGCTCCAACGTACTGCTGTGACCCCGGTTTAGAGCTATAGTTGGTAATCCTGTTCAGAAAAACTTTTTGTTATTTGTTAGTAACTGGGTTAAATGGTCCTTCCATCCTGACAGTAGTTAAAACATTATGTATTCAGAAAGAGGAGGTTAAAAATGAGATCTCTGTGAGAGCTGTAGGACTGTAAAAACTCCGAAGGGCAGTGATTTTAGCTTAGCGGTTAGCTTAGCAGTTAGCATAACGATTAGCATAGCGGTTAGCTGTTCATCGTAGCTTCGCTGCTCTCATCGTAGACTTTAAAACATAGCTGAGAGTCGCAAGAAGTGAACCAGGTACAAGTTTATGAGAAGAAGAGGAAGGCCTCAGCAGAAAGAAATAAGACCAGAGTGGATTTAAGAGATTTCCCCCTGAGGAGCAGCAGGGTCTGGCGCAGTTAAGATGGTCTGGTGCAGCTATTCAGAAAGGGACTTGGGGAAACTTTGAGAAAAATCACAGACTCTACCTTTAAGGAAGAGAAACCCACACATAAAGTCTGATTCATGAAAGCCGACCACTGCTTAAGACGGAGATATGTGTAACTTCACCATTCTTTTATACCAAAAACCTTTCGTCATGTTTTCTTTAGGGCTCGTTGGAAACAGTTTGGTGTAGATGTGCTTCCCCCGCTGAGGCTTTTAAACTGACAAATCTTGAGGATTTTCTCATCTTTTTGAAGTAAAAATCAGGTCTATAGTGACTGTCTGATTGGTCTAGACCGTCATGTTTTCTCAGACAATGAGACCATCACCTTCTAGTAAGGGGAGGTTTTGGCTCATCAGGTTATCCTTGTTTCTGTTTAGTAAAGCCTCTGTCGGGCCTTCCTGGAGCAACAGATCTGCCATCTGTCAAGGCTGTTGCAAGCGGCGTTATAGGGGTGAAACATCATGTTTGCATCTGCTTCCACCCGGTTATTAAATCTTCATCTGAAGAACTTACTGAATGATTTCTTTATGCGGCCAGGAACAAATGAAGCTGATAAGCTTGTGCAGAGAATAACACTTCATTATGAGCTTTTAAATTTTATATGACAACATGAATATTTTATTTACAGTTGGTAAATACAGTTGCAGGAGAATCAACTAAACATTAAAAACGGCTCTGGTTCTGTTCAACTACCAATTAAATCCAGTAATCACCTTTAAAATGTAACACAGTATTTTTTGTGATTTATGTGTTTAGTATACAGCAGGGGTGTCCAAAGTGTGGCCCGGGGGCAGGGCTGTGCAGAGACGGTTGGAGGGGCAGGTGCTCAAAGTTAAAAGCGGGCACATGGGGCACGGATTTAAAACACGATACAGAAACATACCTTGCTATACAACCGGTTGAAATGTACCAACCCATACTATAAAGAATGTAACATGGAATCAAGGGCGTAGGTTTGATTTGAACTTTAACCCTAGGGACATTATTGGTCCAAAGCTTCATTGGTCCTACGCTATCTGCATGCTCCTATTTTTTGATGCTTGATTTGAGCATTAGGATGCGTTTTGCTTGTCTAAAGAGAAAAGGCAGCATTATTTGCTACATTTATACAAATTTTATAAGCACGACACACACTGGATGCTGTTTGTTTATCTTTAAAGCATCACTGGATCTGATGAATGTCGAATTGGGACTTTTTTCCCACTTTGAAAACGTTTGCATTTGAACTTACCAGCAACAGAGACAGAAGGTAAATACGTGCCTATTAAACCAAATATATTCAAAATATGTCTGTTGTCTAGATTTATCCTGTATTTTCTTTTGAAGATATAGAAATGTGCAGAGATAAACCCCACCCTGTAACGTTTCTGGCACTGGAGCTGCTTATTGCAATCAGCACACCTGTGCTGCCTACCGCCCTACCTGCTTAAAAGCTCTGCTACCCGCAGTCTCCAGTGCCAGAACGTCTCGAGCCTCACGGTGAGAACTTCCAGCCATCTTCCTGAGTATCTGTCTGCCTGTCTGCCTGTCGACCTGTTTTTGCCCCTGTTTTTTGAGCCAGCCTGAACCCTTTTGGATTTGTCTGCCCGCCTGAGTCCTGTTCTTCAGCCTCAGAGATTTGGACTGCCTTCCTGTGTTTCGGACCCTGCCTGCCTGTAAGTTACGGAGATTGCTTGCCCCTTTTGACTGTTGTGCTTTTTGGATTTGGATTTGGACCTGGACCTGTCTCTGGATTCTCCCTTGGATACCTCTGCTGGATTTAACGGATCTCCCCCCTGCCCAAGACCCGGACTGGACCTTGACAAAGAACTGGATTATCCCTTCACGGACCCCGCTGCTTCCTGTAAGCCGGATGCTGCCAAACCAACCGTCCTCGTGCCCCAGGTTAGTGACTCAGCTTCTAGTAACATTCCCTCTGTCCCCGCTGGTCACTAACCCACCACTCTGCCTTCAGGAACCGCCAGAGGCTGTGTGCTGCCGCACAAACCGGGGGGTCCGCGTCGCCACCAGCTTTAATAAACTGTTAAAGTTTTACTTACTCGTTTTCGGGTATTTCTTGGGTCCGTCCAAATACATTACACACCCTTATTCTTTTTTTATCAAAGATACTCTGTCTGCATCATAAAACAGCAAAATTATACATTCAAGGGACTGCAAATAAATTTATTGTATTTACTTTGCACTGGAAGTAGAAGTGTCACTGACAGCATTTCAAATATTAAATTCAAACTTCAACAAATGTACAACTGGTCTGTGTAGCCCATTTCATGTAATTTATCTTAACATTCCAAACACATTTCTTACATCATACATCTGAAGTCTAGATAACAGCTTCTCCTTACCTAGATCCTCTCAGACAACTAATTATTTTCCTAACAATAGTAAGTTGTCAATGTTTAAATGTGCAGTAAACCTTAATACATAAGGAGCATGGAGGACCTAATACTGTACTTTGAGTAAGATTGGTGACACCAAAACTGATCTGTTACATGAATGGTTGTCCATTTCATCATTGAAATGAGAACATATTAATATACTAGTGCCATATACTAGTAAGACTATTAAACAACAGCAGATTAAACTTTAAGATATGTAAAGGCCTATATTAAAGTAATTTTGCGACCACATCAACAGATTAAATAATTTTTACTTTTTGTTGTACCAAATTACCCTCGTAATGATGTAATATGTTGTGGACTAAATCCCTGGTGATGAGAATGTCTAACTCCGGCCCTGGTTTGTACTAATTTACTAATGGACAGTGTGAAAACCTTTGTACAATAAAACCAATGTAAATAGTGTTCCTTGGTTTTATTTGTCTTTATTCTAATTCTAGAAGTAGAAATTGTGAAATAAATAGCACTATTATTTTGTGGAATCCTAATTAGTCTAAACAAAATATTGTTTAGGCGGCATCTAGTGTTCTTATGCTGTATATTATGTAAAAGAAATATCACCTGCTATTTATACCTGCCTGAACTGCCTCAAAGGGTCTACAATCAATGAAAGCAACAATAGCAACGAATATTGGTAAAAGGGAAACCCTCACCTTTTCTTTTTCAGACGGCTGTGGCTAAGAATCTGAATTTTTAATAGTCTACAGTCTTTGTTTTTCCATCTTTCCAGCAGTCTTTAGAACTCCTGCCTGCCACAGAATATTTAGTTTTATAAAAGAGATTAGGTTTTTGTTGATAAAATGTATTATACTTCAGAATTAAATGCTATTTTGAGATGCTAACGTTAGTTACTTACATTTCTCCAGTTCAACAAATCAAAACTCTCTCCTGCTTCTTTACAGAATTGCACTCAGCAGCTTTCACCTATTTTAGTGCAGATAATATTTAGTTTCTTAACTGCGACTAGTTTTGTTGTCAAGTATTGACAACAAAACTAGTCATATATATAATATATGTAATATAACGGCAGTATCCTAGTATGAATCAAAACTTAAATCTTGCGCTCCAAGCAAACAGGCACGCACACACGCACTAGAAAACAGAAAGAGGGAAGGCGGAATTTAAGGCAGTAAAACCAATGAGAGTGGAGTTTAAAAAAAAGCACAGAGCACAGTCACGTGTGCTGCCGATTTAAAGGGGCAGGCAGTCAGACAGCGGCAGCGGCAGCAGCAGCCGCGGAGCTGCGAGAGGAGAAGAAGGGAGGAGTGAGGCACGTTATGTGGATCATGTTACGGTAGATCTAAATTATTATTATTTTGGACATGCACACACACACACAAACGCACATAAAAAAAACACACACACTGACAAAAGGGCACTTTGGGCATCAAGGGGCAAAGGGGCAGGTGCTCAAGCCCCCTCCGCCCCCCCTCTGCTCGTCCCTGCCCGGGGGCCATTTCCGGCCCCTGGACTGATTTTGTGCGGTCCCAAACTGAAATTCAATAATGATTTGACGCACCAGCACATCTTAGTAATGCAGATGGAGACTTTTTATTCTTAATTAGGGCAAAACTTTCTTACAATTGAAAATGTTAGGTACATCAAAGTATCTTCAATTTCATAGTGTAAATAGGACATTTGTTCAATGACCTTTACTCAAATGCAGACTTTAGTGCACCAAAATCGATTTTTAGTTAATTTGTTTTAAAATTGGCCAAATACAGTGACTGTTTTCAAAGAAAGACTTACGCAAGTCCTCCTCCTATTGCTGAGAATAGACAAAAAAAATCAATTTGTTTAATTAAAATAGAGCATGATCATAATTTGTGGAGCCGGTAAAAGGAAAAATCACTATATATCATTTTTGTTTGTTTTCTTTTGGCCCTCGAGGACTTTTGATGAGACAATTTTAGCCCATGAGATGCAAAGTTTGGACACCCTTGGGCTACAGTTTGTTTACGATTCTCAGTATTTTGGACATCATTTATCTTTTTACATACATTTTCCTTTTCTAATTTTTAAGAGTTAGTTTTGTCACAGTTCTGCTAACTGTATTCACAAAGCGATGTTTCTCATTTTGTTTCTGCACCTTCCTGAGCCACTGCAGTTCAGTCTCATCCAGATCTGTATCTGATGATAGAGATCTGAATGACAAAAATAACTCTCTGTGTATTCATAAGTGTGCGGCATTAATTCAATTCATATTGTGTTCTTTATAAAGCACCGATTCACAACAAATTTTTACTTTTTCTTGGACTTCCTCAGAGAGAAGCTTCTCCTTTCTCCTCGCCCTTCAGCCAATCGGTGAACAGCGGTCAGCTCGTGTCAAACCTTCGCTCGAGTCGACTTGTATTTTCCCTCCTCTTTGCTCTCTGCATCTCCGGTGCCTCCTTTTCAATTCACTTGAGATTTGCCGCTGCAGACGAAACATTATTTGAGCTTTTAAATTGATAATCAGCTGCTCCCAGATGCTGCCAAGGTTACGCATCACAACAAATATCCAAAATTAAATTGTTATCAGCAAAAATCCCTCCAGCTGCACAGCACCCAATAGAGAATAGTTGTCTGAAAAATAGCAATTTTCATCCACAAAAGAAAGAATTAAAGATTTTAAAAAGAATGTATGACAATGAAAGTGACTGAACTACTTCATCAGAGCGGCGAAATCCTAGATTGTATGGAAACCAGAGCATATAGCAGAGTTAGTGAGGAACAAAAGCACCTTTCTGGTTTACTAGAGACACGAAACAGAGTTGTCTAAATTAACTTCCCTAACTGATATTTCATGCTAAACATTTTAACTATTTCAGTTATGGTTTAAAATGTTAATGTTACATTTAGCAGGATGTTTAGATTTTGTTTCATAGTGTTAGCATTTCTCTATTATCCAGTTGTTTTGTTGGCAGCCCAGGGAAAGGAGCTAGAGTCTTTAGTTGTCAGAAGCTGAAGCCTGATTTATTTTGACCACATATAAAGTTGTACAGCGTTGGACTCATATAGTGTAAAACACCACAGAAAGAGCCTCAGAATTAGAATACAATACATATTCATCATCTTGGGCCTAGAATTAACCTAAATGTGAAAAAAACTAATTACATTAAGACATAAAAAGGTAATCTACAAAAATAGTCGGTGTTTGCAGATGTGCAAACCTGAGATTTCATGTTCTTCTGATTCTGAAACAGGATGAAAAGTCAGAGGTGCTCCCAGATACGAGGGTCACCAGCTAAAACCTTTAAAACATTTAAAACCAGCATAAAAATGCTTTTAAGGTATGTCTGTCTATATTTATGGAAATCCCAGCCAGTGGATCTAACTTTGCAGTCTGAAATAGTTGTTTGTGTTGTTGAGATTACATGAAAAAATACCCTAAAAGCTAAAAGCATGAGGCTATTGTGGTGCAAAGGAAAAGGATGTGGTGCTGTCTGGATTTACAAAGAAGTGACGCCACTAAAGATAAAATCTATTCAACACTTCGCAGGGATTTTGTTGTTTTATCAAGAACAATTATTGCCGTTCAGCACTTGGCTTGACATTGATGTTAATAAAGTTTTGTGTTGCTGATGTTGGTTTTGTTTCAGTAATTAAGCTGTTGTTGCTGTGAAAAGCCAGAGCTGAACTTTAGACAGCTTATTTCTGGACCAAACTCATTTCAGCACAGTTTATACTTTGCTCGCGATGGCTGGTGGAGAATTACAGCGAGTGAACCAGGTGCCCTGCATGCCGTGACTGTCAAACTGAGGTTCGCCACGGTGAGCTGAAGAGACAAGAGGAACCGTCAGGCGGATAGACGCTTTGTTGACGCCGTGAAGCGGGGAAACGTGAGCCTCGTTCTGGTGTAAACAGGCTAATTCTGCTCAGTATGTGTAGACGAGGAAGGCAGCTCCAGGGTTTTGGGCAGAAGTTAAATATGGTAAATAGCAAATGTACTGATGTTATAAAGAGCTTTTCTAGTCCCACTGACCACTCAAAGCTGTTTACGCTGAGCAGCATTCACTCAGTAACGCTCAGAAACCTGCAGGGCGGTGGGCAACGTGGGGGTAAGAACAACGACGCTTTGTTTTAATTGTCAGTCGATAGCTCATGTAAGCTTGTAGACCTTAGGTTATGTTCAACTTTAATTCAAGCAGAAATATCAACAGTATTTTTTATGAACAATAATAATGTACAGTTACATGTTATTTTGAGTAGTTTGGAAAAGATAACAACAGTTCCCCCAAAGAGAGAGAGACTCTGCTGCTGATTACAGAGTTCCTGTTGGAGGTTCTGTTTGAGAGATAACTGCTTATTTTTGAAAGGATTAGTTAAACTAATTCACTGTGGCTACCGTTGAAAAGTCAGCAGGCGATAGTTCAAATCTACACACATCCTGGTGTGGTGACATGTTCCCCTCGGCAAGGCATTAATGGCACACACATGAAAAAACGCTAATCCTTTGTAATGCAGATAACATTCACTCCCATCATGAAACACCAACATCTTCCAAGAGCCTGGAGGTCATCAAAACCACTTCCAGTATCGTTGCTGTTGTTGGTTTTGTGTCGTTTTTAAATTCTGGCAGACCCATAAGGCTTCATGTATGGAAAATTTCCAGAGAAAAGTCGGATCTGTCAGCACCGTGTGCCTGAAGGAAGGATCCTGTGGTAAAAAAAAGGACTTTCAGTGAAGAACAGCAAACATAAAGAGCAGTTGTGAATATATCTTTAAGACTAAATGCGACGTATCACAGAACTATGTTACAGGATGTCAATTGTTCACCGTCCGATCAAGGGCAGGGAAAAGTTATTAAGTAAATCTCTCAGAAATTGTAGCCTTCCGCTCGGCTCCCCCTCAGCCTCTGGCAGGAGAACCCCAGTGTGATACGGATTGTTTTCGAGCAACAGGCGGTGAAAATGGCTATCTCATTATTTTTAATGGCTGTTTGAGATGGGTTCCCGTAGCAGTGGTTCTCTGCCATTTGGATGCCTGGGCTGTGAGCGGCATGAGAAAGGTAAAGGTGCATCTGCAGGGAGGAGACGCTCTGTTGCTGTGCTCCAAAACTGCTGGAGCCACAACGACGTGTTAATCTGTGTTCATTCTGTCCGGAGTCATGGAAACACAGAGAGAGCAGAGAGGGTGGCTGCGGTGGAGGAGAGGAGACGGACCTGCAGCTCCTGAAGCGGCAGCATCTTACTGTACACCAGGTGGACTCCTGCCGCGCTAATTGTCATCATTTTTTATCCAACCTTATTTGGTTAGCTAGCCCCAAACCAGCAGCACTGTGATTATAAATCTCGGATAACCCTGAAGCAGCGTGCAAGCTGAACAAAATGACATTTTTCCCACCACGTTTTCCATCTAGATGAGTTTTAATTAAGTCTCCTCGCTGTGCTCCCCTGTGGCTGCTGTAATCAGTCCAGGGGGCGTTGCTTGTGTTGTAAAGGGATCCTACAGCATCTGTCGCCCTCCCCTCTCACCCTGCCCCCCTCTGACAGTCCGGCTGCGTGGCGAAAGAGACACAAAAACAGGCGCTGAGGCGAGGATTTTGATGCATCAAAAGCAAAAAAAAATCAGAGGGTGGTTGTCGTATCATTGATTAAGATTGGTGAGGTTATTACACAGCATGGTTATGCACAGATGCCTCCCGATGAAGGCCAGACCCAAACATGTTCAGCTGCTAATTTATAAAAGTAGAGACAGAAAAACAATTAAAGCTCAGAAAATGTCCACCGTCCAACTTAAAAAAAACTCCTGTTTGGTCTTTAACTCATCTAAATCATATAAATTATTATTTAGGAAACCGTACAAGCTAGTTTACAGATGATAAAGTCATATTTACAAATATTAACAATTTATGAATTATTTATTATTTATGTGTCTCATAAAATTATATTCTTTGAATATTTCTGTTTTTGTGAATTTGAAACTCAATTTAATGTGATGTTTAAACTTAATACAAATATAAATCTGGAAAGGGTGGCATACATATGCATTCAGCTTCTTTTAGTGACAGACCCCAAAATAAAATCCAGTGCAACCGACAGCATTCAGAAGTCACCTTTAACAGAAATAGACTCTGCCTCAGCAGCCCAGTCTCACTGGAAAACATAACAGCGTAAAAACCACGTTGGTCAACAGGGGGGAGGAAACGTAGACTTGTCACAATTGGTCTCTTTAATACGATTATATCCTACGTTTTATATTTGCCTGTTCATTTACACTGGACACCTCTGTGGTTCTAAGGCCTGGCCTCTGACCACTCAGCATCAAACCTACTCGCACCTGCAAATGGGAGAGAAAGGAGAAGGTCGGGTCAGCTTCAGATAAGGTCCAGGCTGCTGCCAGGCTCCACTTTCCATCAAAATAATCCAGTCTAGGTTTACCTCTGTTATGCAGGTGGAGCTTTCTTCTCACTAATGGTCTGGTGGAGAACGCTAAGGACATGTCACAGAAGTAAGGTTGCATTTCACTGTCCAATCAGATCAACGAGCTCAAACCATCACGACATGGCAAAATACTTGTCTCAAGTACTGTAAGTAACCTTTAAAGTGAAATAGGTAGTCAGAAGAAAGCATCATGATTGGATCCAAGAGGTCAGCAGTCAAACTCAATGATGACAACAACTTCCAAACACTGTTTCTGCCAGGTTTTGAACCCGGGACCTTAAGCGTGTGAGGCAAACGTGATGACGACTACACTACAGAACCTTTCTGCGCTACCTTCCTCCCTGATGGACGAGCCGCTATGTCTAGGCAGCGAAAAAACGAGGAATTAAAAAAGTCTGGTTTATCGTGTGGAGCTATTCTTTGTTTTACCAAGTGCTCTATGCCATTAAACGTAGGTCTAAGGATTGCTTCCTGGTGTTGAACGCAAAGTCCTTATCCCCCATCTGGTATTTTAGCATTATCATCACATAAGGTGGATTTTGCCGTTGTGTTAGCTGGAAAAAACGAGGAATTTTGAATTCCTCGTTTTTTCCAGCTAACAGAACGCCAAAATTGCGGTTTATCGTGTGGAACCCTGGAGGTTCTTGTTTTCCGCTGGGGAAACTTGATAGTCATGTGACCTAACTGCAAGCCAGTGTAAATGAACAGGCATATATAAAACGTAGGATATGATCGTATTTAACAGACCAGTTGTCTACGTCTCCTCCCCATGTCGACCAACGTGGTTTTTACACGGTTATGTTTCCCAGTGAGACTGGTATTACTAATACACTAGTAGTGCCTGGACCTGGGAGTGAAGGATGTGTGTGGTGAGTATGTCTACAGCATGAGTGGTGGAGGGTCTTGCTGTCCTCTGATTCTTCTTTTTACATGCTAGAGATTAGGAAGGAAAGGATTTCATCCTTCAGATTGATTCTGAACATGAGTCTGATCTTTTTGAGTAGTTTAATAATGCGACAGTCACGTGACAATTATTTAATTGCATGTAACAGATGCATGCGTGCCCAAGTATACCTCTGACTTCAAGCAGCTTGAACAACTCCATATTAAAGCCGTATCACCAGTAACTGCAGTCCTCTGCCACCGTCTGACCTTTCCTCCCTGGAAGTAATATAGCAGGTGGTAATTTGATCGTCCACTCAGCTCTTCATCCCATAAATGCTTCTGTCAATATGAAGCCATCCAATAAACGCGCTGCAGGTGATATCTTCCTTCGCTGCCTCTCTAGCAGCCTGGATGGATGCAATATTTAGGTTGCTTTAAACACGGAGTTTAAACACTAGCTGGTCTGTGTTGTAATGTGACGGCAGCAACCTGCAGTGATTTTAAAGTAGACTGATCTGCACTACATTTGGATTGAACTGGGCTGCCTTCAGTTGGACCTGAATGTAAATAGTTTACCTCAACATTAATGGAGATTCCCTTTGTTATGAATTGGATCTATATTGAAAAACTGAATCCAACTGAATGAGGAAAAAAAATGAGAGCAACGCATCAGGAATGAACTAACATTGTGCAGAGTCAGAGGTTATGTTGCTCTGAATGTCACTTTTATTTAAGATGGAAACATCTGAGAAAAAGTGAACAACGGGGATTTTAAACCTAGTTTTAACTTCATAAATGGAAGCATTGAAAAAATTACTTAAATTATTTCATGGGCTGTTCTTGCTGATGCATCAGTGCTGCTCACAGTTTTATTGCTTGTGTCAGGAGAAACTTGTAATCGAGGTCCTTGGTTAAGGTAGAGACAAGCGAGCCATTCTGCTTTCCATCACATTTTATAAAATCCCAGTCAGACAAATGTATCAAACGCTTTAAAAGAAAAAAAAAATCACAGCACAACTATAAAGAGACTTTTGATGCTGTTTAATGGCGTTAACATTTAGTGAATGTGTTACACCTGGTGAGAGAGATCAGCAGAGGGGAAGCCCGGACAGAGCGGAGGAGTGGGAGAAGGCGGACAGCAGGGATGAACATGGATGATAAAGGAGCGGGGCCCAGGCACAGTTTATCCCCAGGGTTTGTAGCGTGGCTCTATTCCTCCGCTCTGAGGGCCCCTTTAGGAGGTTAGGGTCAGGCAGCAGCACAAATCGATGGGCTGGGAAGGGACTGTGAGGCTCCATGCTAATACCTGCTCCGTGATAACGCTGCTGGCTGAATCCCTGCTGGGTAATGTCATCCATCACCCTCCTCCTCAGGAGGAGGAAGGAGAGAGGAAGAGAAAAAAAATACAGATAGATGAGGAGCATTTCTGTTGTGCCTTTGCTGTGCATCCCAGAACTGATTTTAATAAAAGTGGTAATATAGCAGCAGGAACTCCTCGCAATGTGTCTCTGCTCCTTCAGACAGAGAGATGAATGTTGCTCCTTTGAGTCTCCCGGGACAGAAAGATGTTAATCCATATATTACATATTGCTTACACCAGCCGCAGCATCACAGCCCTGATACATCATGGAGGCTATTGATTGAACCTTCTGCTGACAGGGACTGCTAAATAAGATATTTCAGCCTTAAGTGTGAGACCAAGTGAATCAGCTTTCCGACCGGAGGCCCAGTGGCCGGCCGCTGTTGTTTCACTACAAGTTTGATTTCACTTCACAGAGCGTCTGTGGGGCTTCGTCTCAAATTATGACCGGAGGAACTTTGAAGTGAAAACATCCTGACTTTATACCTCACAGAGGCATCGATGTCCAGACATCATGAAACCTTGTTGTAGCTGCAGCGATGAAGACACATCACACACAGTTGTTTCCCAGCTTGATTACAAAGTTGATGCTAAATTTATTGCCAGGAAAAACCTTTTTTGTTTATTTTTTTGGAAGTGTGAAATTTAATATATATATATATATATATATATATATATATATATATATATATATATATATATATATATATATATATATATATATAATAGTGATATATATATATAATGGTAATAGAGGATGACCGCTGTTCACCGATTGGCTGAAGGGCGAGGAGAAAGGAGAATATATATATATATATATATATATATATATATATATATATATATATATATATATATATATATATATACTGTATATATATTAATAATACAAGATAAACTGTGTGGGACACTAAAAAATGATATTTACTGCATTTTTGTTATCCATCACCAGCCTGGTCTTTTCTTTTTCCAACTCTGACAAAATTAAATGTGGCGTTTAGAAACTTTCTAATAGCTGTAGTCATCTTTATTTGTCATTGCAATGACATTCATCCTGTCCCCCAGGGAGCTGTGGGCTGCCACTGGAGCTTTCTGGGGGTAAAGTCGTTGCTTCGGGACCCAGTCTGTGGGATTCGAACCCAAAACCTTGAAGTCTTCTCTAGGACCCCAGTGGCCTGCTCTCTCACCCCTAAGGCATCCCTCCACCACTTATATACCTATTGTTGTGAAAACAGGCCCAGTTTCTCCCTGTGCATGCGTGGGTTCTCTGCAGGTACTCCAGCTTCCTCCCACAGCCCAAAAACATGACGGTTATGTTAATTGGTCTCACACGATCACAAACAAAAGGAAACATGCAGAGCAAGGAGAGAAAACCCACAGCGACAAGTTAAGCAATTCCAACAGAACCCAAACCCACGTTGGGTCGGGTTCTCTGCACTCCAACGCTACGGTTTATTCAGTTCTCAGAAAGGATTACACAACTTTAACTTCCTGTGGGAGTTACGCAGCCCAGAACACAACTTTATATTCTGTAGATTCTGTTTTTCTAAGAAAGAAATGACCGAAAAAAAGATTTGATGCAGCTAAAATATTTCAAAAGGGAGCCACTGTGTCATGATTTTGGTTCTGTTACCTGGTTTGTTCACCCATTTCACACCTGTTGTTACTCCGCCCTGTTCTCATTACTGCTCACCTGTTCCACCTGCGTTTGATAGTATATATTCACCCTTCAGACAAGACAGCAGTGCCAGTTTATTTCATCTTAGCGATTGATCTATTCCAGCGTTTTTGTATTCTGATTACCTGTTCCTGACCTGTTCTGTTCCTTGACCTCCGAGTTTGCCTGTTCCTTCCTGATCCGTTTGCCTGTTTCTAGACGCCCGCCCGACTTGATATCCTGCTGGATCTCTTGTTACCCGTGTACCGATCTCTGGACTGTGACCCGACTTCGCTCTGGATTATCCCTTGGTACCTCATCGGCTTTCTGACCTCCTGTTACCGACCATTGACTGCATTCCGGACATCGGCTCCTGCTCAACCCCTTCGGATTTTCCTGCTCCCGATTGCTTACACGGTTTTGACCTTAGCCTGCTCCCGGACCACCGCTACACCAGAACTGAACATAAGACCAGGTTAGTGGCCCGCACGTTTGTGTTAAAACACATCCTGACCGACGGGGTCACTAACCTGTTGTCTCCGCCCGCAGAGGTTCCCGCTGAGATCACCGGCGCCGTCCGCTCAGTTATTCTCAATAAACTGTTTGTTCATCCTGAATACTGGGTCCTTCTGTCTCTGGTTTCTGACACACTGAGTTTTACAAACCTGAATAATTTAAATTTACAAAAGTCCAAAGATGGAAACAAACTATAAAGCTGTAAAATTTTTCATAATTTTGTCTCCTCTTGTATCTACATTAATTTGGGAAATTGTTCTCTTGATCTGATAAATCTGAGGTACAAAGAAACTAAGATGAGAGGATTAACATTCCAGTATTTAATTTTTTTTTCACAAATAGCATCACTTCATGTATTTACTGAACTATTTGATCATTTTGCTCACATACTGCATTTAAAAGATCCTGATGTCCTCCAGCAGTCTAAGCCCATAGAAGCACATCCCCAGAGGTAGGTCAGGGCATCATAAGCCACTCTAGTTATAAGCTTTGTCACAAAGGAAAGTTTTAAGATTAGTCTTAAAAGTAGACAGGGTGTCTGCCTCACGGACCAAAACTGGGAGTTGGTTCCACAGGAGAGGAGCCTGATAGCTAAAGGATCTGCCTCCCATTCTACTTTTAGAGACTCTAGGAACCACCAGCAGACCTGCAGTCTGAGAGCGAAGTGCTCTGTTAGGAACATACGGGGTAATCAGAGCTCTGATATATCCAGTTGAATCATGCTGGATGTTTGAGTCCATCTCATTGATGTTTGGGGGGATCAGCGACTGCAGTTACAGTGAATGTTCCTCATTCAACCTGTTTGATAATCTGTATGATGATGATTATTACCTGGAGAGTTCAGGACTTTCCTCATCTTTGCAGGGTCTTCAAACCTCCCACCTGTTGTTCTGTGCTTCTCTCTGTGATGTACGGCAGTCAGTTTGAACATTTTATCTGTGCGCTTCAGTGTTTCTTATTGATCAGACGGCGTCTGCTGATGCAAAGCATTTGAATTATTTGCTTTAATCAGTCCAGCTCAGTCTGAAGGCTGTTTTCAGTTGTCATGGCTGGTTTGGCCTCCTGTAATAAACATGAGTGTGAGCTCGCCTTGGGCTTGTTAAACATCCGTAAACTTATCGGTTTTACTGACCCTGTTGAAGCAGGAGATTTCCACTCTTTGCATTGATTTCTCACTGGCTCGTGCAGCTCGATGCCCTGCTGATCATTTCAGCACAGCCCCAACAGATTCAGCTCAAGCAGGGGAATAATTAGCCTGACAGAAATAAAACTGGTTTAACTGTTTGATGAATATTAGTATGATTCATTTCCTAACACTTATTTTCTGCTTTTTAAAAAAAGGTGACAAATTAACTTTGTTCTTTGATGTAAATTATATTTCTAAATAATTTCAATCTCAATTTGATGCTCACAATTGGACTGAAATGGATCTTTTAACGCCTTTAATGGCTTGCTTTTAGTAGATTTAGGTAATTAAGCTGTTCTGGTGCTACTGGATCCGACTCAGAGGACCACAGCCTCTTTCTTTCACATCTCAATCGGGTATAACTCCTGTGATTGGGATATTTTGTTGTCTGAGAGCTCTTTTACTAGCAGGGACCATGGTGTGCCTTACCTTTGGGTCCTGGAGCTCAACACACGTGTTCTCTGTGAGGAACAGTGTTTTAAGATTAAGCTTCAGACTGACTCTTAATGAATTTCTGTCTTTTTTTTCATGTCAAGCAGGATTTATTGGTTATGTTTTAGTGCCTACAGTCACTGTGTAATAACACCAAGATGTATAAACCGGCTCCTGCGATTATTGATGGTGGCGATGCCGTCAGTCTAAAGCAGCCAAAGTTAAAACAAAAAGGACTTGCGGCTTTATTTAAGCTGCCTATGAGATTAGAAACAGCAGTTTTTAAACCAACAGTACTCCCTAAAAACATAATTCTGCATAAATGAACAGCGACTCTCTTTCAGGCCCAGTCTGGCACCAGCCGTAAATTCAGACCTTGTTCTGCTAATGCCTGAACGTGACTCCAAACAGGGAGCCCTGAAGTTGAGGTGACGGATTTGGAAGACCAGCTCTGAGTTTTTTTTTTTGTCGGAAACGCGGTTTGCTAAGCTACTTATCGCATTATAGGGAGTTATTGTCATGTTTTGCTTGGTTCTGTTTGAGAAGCCTTCATTGCCGGCACTTTAGCTGTCTACCCTGAAGGGTTGCAGGGGCACAAAAGTAAGACAGCAAAAAATGAGATAAGTCCTTGATTCTTTGGCAGCGTGGTAAAACAAATTGCATCGAGCTGAAAGACAGGATTATTTTTTTAATCTTTTGAAACAAACTGGGGGGAAATGTAAAGAAAAGCAGCCGAATGCTCTCATTCCAGCGCTGAAACAGACGTCATCAAGGTGACCCTGACCAACGGTCTACAAGAGGCTGCTGGGGTTTATCTACTGCCTACAACTAATTAAAGCGACTTCACTGGGTCCATCACAACCTTTTAATAATCCAGCTATAATTATGGAGGGGGGGGGGGGTTGTATAGTAAGTTATTTACGATATCCCAACCTTTATGCAGAACACGGATCTTTCTTTGCTGCCGTTTCAACAACTCCTCTTGATAACAAAATTAAACATATCCCCAATTATTGATAATCACTTATTTCTGCTCGTTAGCAACATGTCAGGGATAGTTTTGGTGTTATGTAGATGAACCTGAGGAAGAGTTTTAAATTAAATAAATGATATGTAAATGGATGTTTTCCTACTAACACAGCCTGCATCCCTCTGGTAAAATGTCAAGATTCTGACCCGCAGAGATCATTTCAGAACTTCTCCCTCATATGATGGTACCAAGTACAATAAAACAAGAACATAATCAGAAAATAATCCTGATAGGTTACTATATAGCCAAGCTTGCACATTTAACGGCTAAACATTATATACAGATGGTCTGCTTGGCTCTAATTAGTAAAGGTAGACCCTTTAATGCTTCAGAGTCACCACAAAACAAAGCATGTGTCACTTTGAGTCTGGATCAGAACGTGTCCAGCAGTGATCGGTGGTCCTTGGGGCTCCGACCGGTCAGTGAGGGTGGAACATTTTGAAGAAGAAGGGTGGTGGCAAGGACTCTTAAAATAAGCAATAAACATTTAGGTGAACCCTGAGGGGAGGCTAAAGCAGGCGTGACTTGTTCTTTCCTGTGTGACGGCGCCGGCAACATCTGGTTCAGCCCGTTGGTGTCAAAGTGATAAAAGATCACGACTTAAGCAGAAAGAACGTCAGTCGTCCAAGTGCAGAAAAATAAACCATGAATTAATTACTTTCTGAGTCATGTAGTGGATCGGAGGCGGTGACCTGACTAAAGAGGCTTAGCTGGTAAAAGAAACAGAGCGGATCTGGTAATTAAATTTAAAGTCGATTTAGCACATTAGCTGGAGTTTCTTTGTTAATAGGTGGGAATATTACATACCAGGAAAAAACATGACAACCATTTCAAAGGTTTCAATGTTCAGCCACTGTCATTTCTTATATTGTTTAATTCAATTCAATTTTATTTATATATCACCAATTCACAATACGTCATCTGAAGGCTCTTTACAAAGTCAAGTTCCATCAAATCCTCCAGACAGGTTGGTCAGAAAGTTTCCTCTCTAAGGAAACCCAGCAGGTTGGGACTCTAGGAACCAGCGGTAGAGCGAAGTGCTCTGTTAGGAACATACGGAGTGATCAAAGTCTTTAAAGTCTTCAGCTGATCCAAAATGCTGCAGCAAGAGTTCTGATGAAAATCAACAAGAGGGATCATATTTCTCCTATTTTAGACAAATTTGCAGACGACTCTCCCTGTAGCTCTACGGTTCCCCAGGAGTGAATGCTGCTTGTCTTTGATGCAATCAACTGGTTTCCTTATATAGGACATTTTTGACCAATCTGTATAATCTGACCCAATCTGTATAATATGATTGATTTGACTTTGTAAAGAGCCTCGAGATGACATGTTTCATGAATTGGCGCTATATAAATAAAACTGAATTGAATTGAATATATGATGGAGCTTACATTAAAGGAAGTTTACACCTCTTGAATTTGTTCACATTTTGTCATGTTGCAGCCAACTGTTGCAACCTCAAAGACTTTTATGTGACTGATCAACACAAAGTAGAGCATAGTTTTGAAGAGGAAGGAAAAATAAATCAGAACATTTTGTCATGCATTTGGTTTCTGCCTTTTTGAGTCAATATGTTGAAAAACTGCTGAACTTCCAGCTTCACTCCTCTCTCCAGGTCCACATGATGATCAGAGCTCTGGGATGTAGAACCTGGCCCTGCTGTAAACTGGACCAGAACTTCCTCCCTCACCCGTCTGCTGGGTTCTCTGGTCTCCATGAAGCTGGTTGTTCTCTAATGTTCTTAAAGAACCTCGGAGGCCCGAACCAGAACAGCTGCAGTTAGACACACAGCAGGAATCCTCCCTGGAATTTACTTATTAAATATAATCTGAAGGAAATTTGAAGCACTGGAAACTTTATTTAAGGATACCAGAATAAAGTATGCGTAATAACAATCCATGCCACACTTTTCAGATTTTATTTTATTTTTAGTTAGCTGAGTGTGCCCAGATTTGACTAGAATCATCCATGTGCGTAAATGATGTCAGTTAAAGGGTGTCTAAAATGGGCACAGCAGTCTGAAGCTTCTTTCCTCCCTATGATAGAGTTCTGGCTGTTGACCCCATGAAAGGTTAAGGAACAGGAGCTAGGAGCTATGATCAGAACGTTTCAGATGCAGCTAATGTTTCCACCAGTGGTGTCACAGTCCAGTCCTCTGTGGCTCCAACTTTTAGATGCATCTCTGCTTCAACACACCGACTCTGATCTGGGCTCATTAGCAGAGCCCTGCAGAGCTGGACTGAATGCTAGTGAGGTAGTTTAGCCAGTTGATTCAGGTGTGGAGGGCAAGAGACACACCTGACAGCGGCAGCAGCTGTTTGAGATTGAGACAGAGACTGCTGGTTTAAAACCACAGGATGAAGGAAGCCTAGTCAGGGTTTTAACTTTCTGAAGCTGGATTTACCCGCCTCTGATTGAATCTAGAGTACTAAAAAAAGATGAGGACTATGATAATTATTTAACCACAAATTAAACTGAGCATTTTGATGAGCACAGAAAACACCCAGGCAAGCCCGAAGTTGACCTGTAACAGGGGAGAAATTATTCCACCTCATTTAAAAAATATTACCCCACAAGCCATAGATATCATTATGGTAATAGTATGGAAAATGCCACGATTCTCAACCCTGCTGCTTTTGAATTTCCTGATTTGATTGAGGCGCCGCGACTCATTTCTAAATTACTGCTGCAACGTTAGCATTCAATTTCCTCCACAGGAACCCGATCCACTGGTCCATGAAGTCAACAGGCTCTGATTGAACTGGAGCAAAGAGCAAGGCAGAGGACAAAATGTGAGCGCCGCACTGACCCAATCACTGAGCGCTTCTCAGACCTCTGGAAAAAAAAGCCAATTGCCTGAATCAGACCATGACCACACTATGTGGATTATTCATTTAGGAACACTGCTGTGTGAATTGGGAATGTGGAGCCTGGTAAAAGTGTACAACTTCACTTCAATTAATTGCAAACTTTCACAAGAGATCAAATCTAGTTGAAGTGAGTTTTTATTTCAGCCCGACATTTAGACAAGATTGAACCATGTTCATCATCACTAGTTGGATTGTAGAGAGCATACAGTAGTTTATATGAATGAACAATATGTATGTATTTGACCTGTGGTTTAAAGAATCTTGTTTTAAAATGCAAACATTGAATAGAAAGTGGGGGATCTGAATGATGAGCATAATAAATGAGTTATAATCACCACAGGTTAATGCAGCCTTGGCAAATAATGCTTTATAGACAATGTGAAAATGAAATATTCAATGTTGATTCATTTTCTGTCACAGCAAGACATTAGACTTTATTTTATTAGGTCCCTGAAGTGGAATTTCAGGGACCACTTCAGTGGTCACTTCAGCACACAAGCGCTTATGCAGACAATTGACCAGACAGGAATATAGAAGGCAACTCATAAAGTTAAATCTTAAAATGAGTAAATACGAATAAAAGGTCTTCAGTCTGTCGCTTCTCCACCTTGGTAGGTCAGATCTCCTACCTAAAGGTGGGGTGGGGTCCATCAAGACTTTGTTTGGCTTTGGTTACTGATCTGAACTTGAAAAGGACCACAATGTCTTTCAGCCCTGATGATTTTTCAGCATTCCTTGATATTGTTCTGCAAATGATTAGATTTTTAGTTTTTAGTTTGGCCCTCTTTAAGTTTCTCTGAATCTACTACCACTTGGATCCTTCTTAGGAAACCTGGTGTTTCTTTCCACTGCTATGCAGATGATAGCAGGATCTACAGGTATGTTAATCCACTGCTAGAGTGCCATGACCGAAGTCATGATCTTTGGTGGCATTTCTGTGACGCCCCCCCTTAGTTCATCCGGGTTCTTTGGCACGGTATCGTGCGCCAATTGTGAATAATGTGTGGGTGAAATTGGACGCTGACCTAAAGTTTGTCTGGGGTGAAATCCAGCATAAAATAGAGGTTAAGCTAAGATCATATTTGTTTTATACAATGGGGAAAATTTGCATGGGAGATATCAGTGAAGGACAACTAAGGTGGTTTATACATCCAGAATGTTGTTGCTGGGGTCGCTTATGAGACACTGATCAGAAAAAGGTCTGAAGTTTGTGTTTCTGAGTAGCCGCTCTCTGCTCAGGGCTGATCAAGACATAAATTAGCACATTCTGGTCAACAGAGCTTTAAAAATCAAAGATAATTCCCTTAACTGCATTTTAGTTGGACTTAATTGGATCAATATTCCTGTTAAATTCTGGTAAAAATGACCAGGATGCAGGATGGTGACTGACATACATGAGAAATTACAGATCAAAGCTAATTGCTTTTTAGGGACACCGGAGAGCCTCCACCACAGCTTCCCAGCAGTATCCGCATCAGCAGTAATCCAAGTCAATAGTCGGTAAACTACCACATAAATTTACCTTCAATGACCAGACAAACATCCACTGAGATGCATCAGCGTAACTCTTTCTGTGCCGTCTGTCGGGGGGAAATCCACGGCTTATAGTCTCAAAGAGACACAGTGAGCCCAACAGTGAAGGGAAATTGGTCCTCCAGGGAGCTTTGAGTCCCTTTTCTGCTACTGGATTTTGTTGGAGACAGTTTAATAAAAATACTTGAGTTATACTGCTGTAAAGGTAAGAGCATTGCAAGAATGTTGAGGCATAAACAAGAGAAAAACCTTCAATGTTGCTGCGTACACAGAGCCGCTCTGTGATATTTCGGATAATTTGTGGTGAAAACCTGCAAAGGTCAGGCTGTAATACATGAAACTCAAATAAAATCTGAATACAAAGTCTCCAGGTTAGTTTTAGTGACAGAAGGCAGCATTAAAAACAGTCAACACTGTTACGTTAAAACACTAAATGGACTAATATGCAGGCTTTACTCCTTTGTGGTGCAAACAGCAATCTGTTTGATTCACAAAGCATCTGACGTTTGAAAGCTGACAATAAGAAGATGGTTGATCTAATGAGAATTTAAAACAGCAAAGTGAAAATCAGCTGTTTTGACAAATTATGAAGGATCATGCTGCTCAGGTCATGCAGAGGGAGCAGCCAGTATTTTTGGCTATATTAAATATTCCAACAGCAATCTGCTATATTATTCTCTATTAGCTACTTGGGCAAATGTGGTAAAAATAAAGTAAAAAGATTATCGATTTCGAAAGGTGTTTATACCCTTGTTAATAATCACTGGATTTTTTTTTTACTAGAACCATAGCCATTAATCCCTTCTTTTATGAGCTTATTTAATTTGAATGAATTTATTATTATTATTTATGTTGCTGTGTTTGTAAGTTTGTTGTTGTTAGTTTTGTTAAATCTGCTTTCTCATATAAATGAGACCATATATGTCACTGAGATAGCCTGTATAAATAAAGGTTAGATAAAAAATGTAATAACTGCTGGGCAGCTTTTTGCAAGTTTCCATTAGTTTCCACCAATTTACACAGAAATATAAAGTCAATTAAATCCAATCATACAATTAGATACAGGCATACAGAGTCAATCATAAATATTGTTAATCGTTACAATTTGATCCTGGTTATAATAGTCAATTTCAGTTCAATTGGCAAACTCCACCCCTGTTATTTGTTCATTAACCTGCATGTTCTGTGTTGGTTTTTATACATTATATATACTAAATGTCTATGGACCTGTAACCAAAGTCAAACTCCATGATTGTGCTCAATCATGTCCAAATAAAGATGATTCTGGTTAAAAGCCAAACCTGAACTGGGTCTGCATTAGCCTTTGACTGGAGTTACTTTATCATTAAAAGTAAGATTGTTTTATTTTCTGCCCCCGTTCAAATGCAATTGTACATGAAAATGTATGAAGGCCAACATTTTAATGCTGCAGCTGGGTTAGTTAATGTAAATGCTCTTTAATAATGCAGCAAATGTCGAATTAAATCCATGTGAACAGCAGGAAAGAGCATCAAAGCAGAGCATTGAGTTGTTGTTGGCCTTTAACAACAGAATCAATGTTGTCCTTTCAACTTTAGACGATTTAACTTCAGACTCAGTTTTTGTCAGGGTTCTGTTGTGTCCTGCTCTGATTGCCTCCACAGGTGGTGGCTGAGGGGGCGTGCCTCACACCTGTGGCTGGTCAGAGGCAGCTTCTGGCTTCTTAAGCAGAGCGCTGACAGACGGAAGATGCCTGAGCCTTAAACCAGTCGTGGTACGACGTGGCCCTGACCAAGCCTTGGAAACCTGCTAGTACGTTTTTCGTCTCTCTGCTTTGAACTAATTTTGGATCTCCTGTTTTTGTCACAGTTTTGTGTGCATGGATGCACTCACCAGTCTCGAAGCTCCGAAGAGGTTTTGAACCTGTGGAAGATTCTGCTCTGGTGTTTCCCCTCTTACTCCCTTGGCGTTACCAAGACGGGCTTGAGGTCCCCCCCCCCTATACTATAAATGTTTGAATAGTTTATGGTGGAGAAGTTTCCACAAAGCTATTCAATTGTATTTATACAGCATCAATTCCCAACATATCATCTCAAGGCTCTTTCCAGAGTCAGACTCCATCAGATCCTCCAGGTTGGTCAGAAAGTTTCCTCTCTAAGGAAACCCAGCAGGTTGCATCAAGTCTCTCCAAGCAGCATTCACTCCTCCTGAAAGAGCGTAGAGCCACAGTGGACAGTCGTCTGCATTGTTGATGGCTTTGCAGCAATCCCTCATACTGAGCATGCATGAAGTGACAGTGGAGAGGAAAACTCCCCTTTAACAGGGAGGAGAACCTCCAGCAGAACCAGAACCAGGCTCAGTGTGAACGCTCATCTGCCTCGACCCACTGGGGCTTAGAGAAGACAGAGCAGAGACACAGAAAGCTCAGAAGCTCACATTGATCCAGGAGTACTTTCTATGTTAGATGGTAATAGAGGATGATCTGCCTCCCCTGATGATGTCACAGCTAACAGAACACCAGACCAGGTGTACCTACTATGAAGAGAACAATGACAGAGAACAAAAAGTTAAAAGATGAAATAACAACAAACAATGCAGATTGGAGAGCAGTAGGAGAACTCAGCAGAGACCCTGATGTCCTCCAGCAGCCTAGGCCTAAGAGCAGGGGAGTAGATCCACAGAGTCTGAGGTTGGCAAGCTGTGGTGCTGATTGGTAATCCTCTTGTTCTCAATGGTGGAGCGCTGGCAGGTGAGAGAATTAACACCGATCACACCCTGGAACTAGAGGGGGCAGGAACACACACGCATGCAGACATCCCTGTGGAAATCACAAAGGGTTTAAATAATTATTTGAAAATGTAACTAAAAACAAGATTTTGTTTCTAAACCGATACGCGTTAGATATTGTTTTATGATCCTCAGAGATGCATAATTCTTAACAGAAAAACAACAACTTGTCAGCTGAAATGAAACCTCCAGGGCGATAAATAATTAAATGTGTGCGCCCAGAACATTCTCCAGCTGTCCTTATAGCATACTTCTGTTTTTCTTGGTCTGTGACCTTGTAGTCCATCCCTGAGCAGAGCTTTAGTGATGGTTTCCTGTGAGACAACAACTCCTGACGTGGCAAATTAGTGTCTTGGCTGATGTTCCGGGTTCTTCAGAAATATCTCCGTCTCTAGTTTCCTTTTTAGGGTCTACCTCTGACTGGCCTCTTCTGAGCTGAGTGGCTCTATAAGTTATACAAAAGCTATAAGAAGTTATAAAAAGGAAGGGATTTAAAAGTTTAAAGAGTCTTAAAATTTCAATAGGATAATATCATGCTAATAAGAATTATGAATCAATAAATAACTCCAAACTTTAAGTGTCACCTGTTTCCTTTTAGGAAACAGAACACAAGAAAGAACAATGAGCCTCAAAACGATAAAGAACAGAACAAAGTGACAGAAACCAAAAAAAAAAAATGAATCGTGAAAAATTATCTGAATATGAACATAAATGTTAAATTAAGATGCAAAAAAGTGTGTATTCATTTTTCCTTGCCAAACAATAAACCAGACACAATGTGTTTTAAACGAACAATTTTTTAGAAATAATAATAATAATAATAATAATAATAATAATAACTAGGAGCCTAACGACTCTCCGTTGTTGGGGCGATCAGTTCCAGGTGAATCTATGAAGCTGGAACTCCTCACTACTGCAGACATTTAGAACTGAGAAAGCTTCCTGGATGGAAGAGAAACGTCTTCAGCTTCAGAACAGAAGTCCAGTTGTTTTATTTTTAACCTTTTTTAGGATTAATCATGACCTGATGACTGAGGATCTTCACCAACACACAGAGCTATAAAGAAGCCAGGATGGATTACCAGCACAAAATGGAAATGACCAAATAATGGAAAAGCTGAAAACGGACAAAAGAACCAACATCCGTTAAATTGTCTGTAAAGCTTTCCTCTATTCATAAAACTATGTGTTTTACACATTTCTAGCCTCTTGGGATCAGTCATGTTTGTTTGTCCCAGTTTGATGTGAATCGTTGGTCAATTTGCTGCAGAACCTCTGTGGTAAACTCAGGGAGGAAAAACAACTAAAAAGTAAGTTACATTTGGTTTTTAAAAACCTAAACATTTTTCTCACTCTAAGCTCTGAGCAAACTTGCAGATAAAAAATCTTTAAAATTGAACTAAAACGCTCAGATGACATTAGGCTGTGTCTTAAAAAATCTGCCATCATGACCCATGAACTTGCTGAGGACCATCATGTTTTTTAAACACCAGCTGAAATCGCATTTATTCAAAGTTGAAGGCAGAGAGAGGGTCAGACTCCCGGAGCTCAGCAGCTGTAGCACCACTTAACCACGAATGCCACGTTTTCCACAGATGCACCTCCTGAATTATCTCTCACCTTTCATACGAGCAGAGCTCCACTTACTGGAAACGGTCAATTTTAAAATCTCCATCTCCAGCCAGGAGTCAGATATCATCAGATAGCCTCAGCGGCCTCTTTATTAGGTACAACTTGGCAGGACTCACGTTTTGCCTTCAGAACCACGGCTTGGATCCAGCAAGGTGTTGGAAACATCCCTCAGAAACGTTGGTTCAGGTTAGTCGTCAGAACCTCATGTTCCACCACATCCCGACCCGGTTCTGTTGGACGCGTTCAGACCACGCCGGGATGATCTGAGGGTTGTGGCATGGAGCGTTGTCCTGCAGGAAGAGGTCATCAGAAGACAGGTCTGCTGTGGTTATGAAGGGATGGAGATGATCAGCAGCAATGGTCAGAGAGGCTGTGGAGTTTAAATGATGCTCATTCATGCTCAGAGAGCCAGAGTGTGTCAGAAAACAGCCCCACATCACGACACCACAGGGATGGTGGATCCATGCTTTCATCTTTCCACCAACTTCTGGCCCAACCATCTGAAACTGAGGCTTAAATCCAGACTCATCGGACCAGGCAACATTTGCTGTAGCCTCGGCCTCCTGTTGTCTGGCGGGACTGGTGCCTGGTGGGTCTTCAGCTGCTCATTTCTCTCAGGGTTCAACACGTCGAACATTCAGAGAGGGCGTTCTGTGGACCATGATCAGAACCAGTTAGAACCAGAGGTTGTTTGGGCTGTTGTTGCCTTTCATTCTCCTCTGACATCACTGAAGCCTTTTCCTCCACACGGCTGCGTCTCACCGGGGATTTTCTCCTTTTAAGACCTTCCTCTGTAAACCTGAGACGTGTAACTATCTGTGTCAACAACCACTGGATGTGCCTGATGAAGTGTGAGTACGTTAAACTGTCCAGGAAATGATGTCAGCACTGGTCAGCAGCGCTGATTGGCTCTGAGGTGTCCGTGTCTATATGAGCCAGAATGATGGACTAGTGAGATTGCACCGATTCAGTGAATAGAAACTCGTCGTCTGGATCTTATCCAGGGCCGGGTAGCGGGGCAGCAAACTCAGCAGAGACGCCCAGAGTTCCTGCTCCCCAGACAGCTTCCTGCTTCCTGCGCCTCCTCCCAGTGGGACGTGCCTGGAACACCTCCTGAGGGAGGCATCCAGGACAGATGGCAGCGTCACCTCAGCTGACTCCTCTCGCATCGCTGTGGATGGGTCTCCTGCTCCATTCTCCTCTCACTCATGAACCAGACCAGTTTCCTGTGATTACTGAGGCTGATCAGGTGACAGGTGACATTCAGATGAGCTCATAAGGAAACTAACCATTATCCACATTTTGTACTTGATGCCATTTTGGTCATCATGGACTTAACTGCAGCATATTTATCAAATGTTTCGATAAATTACAAAGCTTGTTCTCAAATCTCATGTAAAACCCAGTTTGAATGCGGCTTATTTTATATCCAACTCTTTCCTGAGGGTGCTGCTGTGGGATTTATTCTGTTTGCTTGCAGCATCTTTTAGCAGCAGGTGGATTAAAGTGCTTTGTTTTGCTATCTAATCATATCTAATAAGCTGTATTGTTTACATTTTAGGCTGCACTCCACTCCTTTAACCAAAGTTTGAATCAGGAGGTTCAGAAGTGTTAAACATGCACCTAAGGTGAAAGAGGATGATTGCTGCGACCAGCCGACTCTTTTCCAGCAGTTACCACCAGATGAGGAATCCAGACTGGATGTTAGCTGCTTTCACTTTCTCTACAACAATCCTCACGCCGGGTTATCCGTCCACAAGAGCAGAACCAGCCGCTTCTGACAAGGATTAACAGACCCGCTCAGAGCAGATCTACTGTGAATTTCACAAATTAATAAAGTACCTTTGATCCATATTTTAACACCCAGATGAAATCCAGATGTTTTTAATCCCTTTTCAAGCTAAGCAGAACATTAACTCCTAAAAGATAGTCAGATACACAACTAATGTGCTCTCATTGATTTAAAAACACCAGATCAATATTACATATAATTATATTTTTACCTATGAACCTCATCTGCAGGAGCAATGCATGACGAAGCTGCTCAGTATGCTGGTTTATGTTCCCCAGAGGCCATTTCTCCAGGTCATCTTAGAAAGATGATTATATTATCTCATTTAAAGGTTAAAAGTTGTTGTTTTCCATATTTTAATCCACATTTACCCACAAAAGACTATTGGAACAATGAAGATAGCACAGTATTTCCACTGATTCTGACAGATTTCTGGTTCTTTAGTGTGAGCTATGAGGAGATTACAGAAAATGACTTAAAGCCTGACTCCGCCCATATCTCGTATTTAAAAAATGTGCCTAAAGGAGGCACATTTTTTAAATAAGGAGGCAGTGAGCAACACGACTGATTCTGAGTAAAGTCTGCAGAACCGGCCTCTCAGCAGGCGTATAAAGCCATGTAACACCCAGGTTAAACATATTAATACCCCTCTAATGCACATTTTCAATAGCAGGTGGATGTAAGCAGTAAATTAAAAGCTTTCTTTTATTCATGCCAACACTTGTTTCATATTTACCATTCACAAGAAAATGAAGTTATTTACAAAATACAAAAAATGCAAGTATTTATTGCCTAAATGACACTTGCAGGATAAATGCATGCGTGATCCCATTCAACTCATCAGAGCAAACACGATCCACAAAACAACGTTGTGGGAACTTTCAGTAACGGCTTTATTAAATTAGTGCAAAAGACAGACAGAACTCATTCAAAATGTCCTCTTTTGTTTAAGTTGGTCTTCCAGACGAACCCACACACACTAAGTTTCTCCGATGAACGCGAAGGATAAAGAGCAAAACTATCCACCAAAACCAAACTCTTTGTTTTCTTCTTACACAACTTCTTTTGACTTGCAATGAGAGATGGACAGAGACGAGGAAAGGCGGAAATGAGCCGAACAAACCTAAGTACAGCTGCAGTCAACAGAACGTCACTCCTGATTGTGTAATTAATCACACATTTAAAAGGAAAACCAGAAAAATAACGAAAAGATGTTACAATAAAATAGAGAACACAACAATAGCTTTAGAAATTGTTTCTAAATTCACTGAAAAAGATGCTTTCCTCTTTTTAAACCTATTTACTGTGTAAATGACCAAAGAACTTGCAATCAAACTACATAAGTTAATCAATACTGTATATTTATACAATGGTAAAAAATAAAAATATTTATATAGTAGTACTTTTTTTTAAGGTTTACGCCATTACTGTAAAGATTTACTGTTTTCCACTCCATGACAACTAATGCAATAAGAACAGAAGCAAATTGAAGAAACAACTCCAGAGAGTCTCTTACTTTGAAGGCTTATGGCTACAACCTTGTCCTAAAAAGACCACGACCACTGCAGACAAAGAAAAACAGGCTTTTCTTCTTTCTGCCTAAAGACAGAAACAAGATCAAACACGGTCTGTGACAGGGAAACAGAAGAACACGTCGAAGCGTCCTCGCTCTTCACCAACCAGGACAGCAGCCAAGCCGTTGCAGAGTCCGCTGGTCCAGCGAAGGACTCGCAGGACAAAGGACAGACAGGTAAGGAGACGCTCACAAATAGTCACGCAATCGTCATGAGGGGGGGCACAGGTAGAAGAGGTAGCCATGGGGGGGAGTGGGAGTGGGCGAGAGGGGGGGACCCATAGGTGTCAACGAGGGTAACAACTGGAGGATCATGGTTCATTAGGAGTTAGACGTCTTTTTTTCTTTTACAATATCGTTATTCAAGTATGGCCTACAGATGTGGCAGGATGCCACGCACACCGCTAACACCCATTATATTCCTATCACTGCAACAGAGAGCTGCCAAATGCAATACAGTGACGACTTGAAAAAGAAATTGGATAATCAATGATGGAAGAAGAGCAGGAGAGAGAGAAGGGAGTCAGAGTGGGAACAAAATCAGAAGATAAGAGATGGCTGAAGGAGAAGAGCAGGTGCAGCGAGAAAACTGGAGATGGAGAGGAAGAATGAAGAGTAAAACTTTTACCAAAAGTAAAAGAGTGAGGGCACAAAGCAGTTGTGTCAGTGAGAATATTCGATATTTGCTTGTTTGACTTGACGTGGTGAGAAGATTTCTTCTTCTTGTTCTTCTCTCCTGAGCCCGGGTGGCGTGGTGGGGGGTTAAGTCGTTGCTTTTCAGTGTTGCAGAAGGACTATGAGAGGTTTCAGCAGAACTTACAGGCCTGGTGAGAAGAGAAACAGATGGATGGGAAGAGAGGAGGGAAAGGCAAAACAAGTGTTAGTGTTACCATCGAGCAGGATCGACATGTGGCTCTAATCCAATCATGATGGACATGAGCCCCGTTACACTGGACCTGACCTTTTTAACCGTTCAACTGGGGTTCTGCACGGTAGTCAAGAGCTGTCAGTATCTAACCTGCAGTAGACAACAATCAGAGCGACCTCAGTTCCCCGTGAGAGTAAATGCTCTCATCTAAAACAACTTAAATTCAAAACATGACTTCACTTTCACATCTGGCAATTCTACTTTATTTATAGAGCTCCAATTCACAGCACATCATCTCCAGGTACTTTACAACGTCTGCTCAATTAAATAAAAACAATTAACATCATTTTAAATCTGACAATAAACAGGTAGCCAATTAGCTGCTGCTAAAACAGGAAAAATGTGCTAAAAGAAGAGCAGCAGCATGTTGAACCAGCTGTAGTGGAGCCCCTAAAGTTCTGGTAAGCTCAGCGTAGAGCATGGATGAACATCTCTAAATGATGGGACGGTCTGACTTTGACCCGCGGTAGAAAACGCATCGGCCTTACACCCACGTCTCAGTCAGATCCGGCTTAAAGGACCAAACAATTGTTTTGTCGCTACGCTAACTTGTCATTGCAGAGAGGATAGGACACTTTCTCCAAACGTGTTTGCTGCTGCTGTTAAAATACTGAATCCACATAAAAACGATGTTAGGATCAACAAGAAAAATTCACCAGTCATAGTTTAAAACTAATGCTTTGTTAATAAATGAGGAAAGGATTCTTTTCCTCTGTGGTGCAGGTGCCTGCACAAAGCAACCCTGAAGTGTGAGGCAGGTTGATGAAAATGCAAAGACACAGGTAAATTCCCCTGAGAGCACACACACAAAGCTGCTGCAGCATGAAATGTGATTTTATTGATTTCCTCCCTGCCATGGCCTGCTCTCTACTTCTGACATGGTTGGAGATGGAGGAGCATCCCTCATTCCTGTTTGAGCTCCTCTCATCTCCTCTTCCTCTGTTTGCTCTCTGGTCTCCTCTGTGACATGAATTCAAGGTAAAATTGCACGTTATAGACTTGTCTTCTGTCCTTTAACTGCACTTAGGAAAGAAGCAGGAGGTCGCTAATTGTGCATCACATATGAGCATTTGCTAAAAGCTTCACAAGTGCACTTATGAGTCGCTACAGTTTTACTCTTTGATTAAAATGAATTGATTTAGAAGTTTGGAGTCTTAAACCTATTGTTTAATTTTTTCAGTTTTTACATTATTTAAAGTGTTTTAGTGTGAACGTGTGTGTGTTGGTTCACCGAAGGCCGAAAGGGAAAGTTTTCCCAGGTGCTTCAAGTAAATTTATTCTCCACTATCAGAGAAAAATGCTAATAAGGACATTTAAAAGGAACCGCTGAATATTTGCTCTGACACCTGATAAAATGTCTCTTCTGTTTAATGTTCCCTCCAGTGAACCCGTCTTTTCCCTCTCCAGGTGTTAGATTACATTTTAAATAAGCTTCTGTATAAAAAGAGAAACAAAATGATAAACTCTTCGACGCTTGCAGATGCTTTTTACTTTCACACAACGTCTGATGTCAGAATCTCCCAACGTTTGAAACGAAGAAACTTTTATCACATTTTTTCTTTTTGCTTCGCCCACATTCTACTAAGATAATTTACAATGTTTCGCTTCTCCAAACGACATTTATGTAATTGTAACATTCGATTGGGCAGAACAAGCTGCCTCCACCTCGGCTCATCGTCGCCACATTTATCTCAAAAGGCTTCATGTCAGCAGAAGAAAACTTTAACATAACTGAAATAATGTAGTTACAGGAAAAAAACATTAAAAACACAGAAAGTTTGGCAGTTCCAGTCCTCTGGGTGCTTGTGTTGACACGTTTAAAGTAACTCAACACGTTTAAAGTAGTGCGGCTTTAACTCAGATGTCCTCATGGGAACGGGACAGCTGATCCTTCAGCCGTAGCTTCCAGAGGATCTCACTGCACAGCCAGTCTGAAAAAGCTGATCCAGGCTATAAACTGTATCTCTCACGCAGCCCCCGTTGCTGTGGGTGGGGTCGGAGGGTCTTCACCTCCACTTCAGGTCCTCTGCTGCAGGCCTGGAAGCGAGCGGGTCCTTCTCAGCATCTCTGGTGCTCCTCAGACTGCGCTCTCCTGGACTGAGATCTCTGATGTTTGTCCAGGTCGCTGTTGGAGGCACTTCTAAAGCTCATGTTCCTCTTTCCTGATGTTTCCATCCTCAGGCCGCCCCCTGCTGTTTATCAGTGATCCTGTCAGCACCAACGTTTCTGTACGCTGTGCCGGCTGCTTGGTTATGGCGTCCATGCAGGATTTGACCATGTCGGCCACTTCAGCCATCGGCGGTGGTGCGTCTCATGGAAAGGATGCACCTCCAGCTCTTTTTCTTCCAGTTTCTATGGCCAGAACTGGATGTTTCTCCAATATGAAGCATTAAGCCTGAACCTGGTCAGTTAGACGGCAGCTCTGAAGGACCCACAGGGACTTCTGGTCAGTTCTGGTGGTTCTCTACAGGTGACAACATTTTAATGTGTTCCTGTAATGTCTGGGCAAAGCAAAACATTTGAAGGAGACACATTTTCCTCCTGAAACAGGATCCTTTCCAGGCTGAAACCGCGGGACAATAGGTCATAATCTGGTGATGCAAAGTTTTGGGCTCACGTTTTATCAGAACCTGAACACTTTTCAGATCCAAATCTGTTTAATGGCAGCCTGTGGATAGGGACTCTAACCAGCAACCTGTGCCTCTTTCTGGGGACTGGTTAACTTTATGTATGAAACTTTAATGCAGTTTACAACATAAGCAGCGGTTGTTGGAAGTGTGGTAATGTGAGAGTTTGCTGTGAGCCCTCCGGGTTGAAGGTTCAGAGCCTGAGGAACATCTGCTGAGCAAACGGGGCAGCCAGAGGTTTGCTGCTCTGTGGACTAAAGATTAATGCAACACAGAGCAGGAGAGTCAGAACCGGATTCATGACCAACAGGAACTAATTTCGCTCGTTAAAGATCCGCCGTTTTAAAAGCTGCAGATTATCTTAATTAGTGAAAAGTTCTTTGCTGAATCCTGGAGCCAGAGAGCATTTGAACACCGTCAGCCATTAAAGGGACGGCTGGAGTTAAAGATAATCTCTGTGTGAGAACAACAGCATCTGCACAGATAAATCAGACACACACATGCACGTACAGAAGATTTAATTAGAGTTATTACAAAAGGTAGTTTCATATAAAACCCTTTTACATGACTGAGGAGGTTTTCATGGCACTCAGTAGTGCTTTATATGGCAGACACTCATTTAACCCAGTAATGCTTTCAGAACAAACCACGGGGCCCTGTTTACCAGAACTACAGGTCCGTTACCGGTAACAAATGTCTTTGGGTTTTACAGAAAGAAATGATGTTTAATCTGGAGAAATTAACATTAGTTAAAATCAAACACTAATATAACAAAAAGAAAAAGGTCGGCCCAAACCCGACCGTTCTACAGCGCCAAGGTTCTGAGTCTCTTTTCTCTCTTTCTCTCCTTCTCCTGTTTGTTTGTGACCAAATCAACTTGGATTCATCGTTTTTTGATCTTGTGATAAAATAATAAACCAGACTTTCACTTTAAAAGGAGTTTCACTTTTAAAGGAATGAAACCCGTATGAGTGGAATCAGGTCAAACCTGCAAACGTCGCTGATGAAACCTTATCGCTCTGCTTCGCAGTGAAGATGTAACCGGTGATCCGGTCATCTAGTCCCACTAACGTCCCGGCCCCAGTGACAACAGCTCACTTTAATTTCTGCAAAGTGAATTAGTCTGCAGTGGCTCAGAAGTGAATAAAGTTACACACAGAGTTTACAAAGAGGAACGGAGGGAGAACATTTAGCTTTATTTAACAGGATTACACTTAAGCCTCGCCTTTCTCTGCTAATCTTGCTAAATGCATGCAAGGAAAACACGCTGTTTCAAATTTAACGGTGGAAATTAGTCATAGCTTCTGTTTCTGGGTCATTATTGTTTTTTTTGTTGTTCTCTTTATCTTTTCTGTCAGCTTAGACCGTGCAGCTGATTCCACGTTTTGCTCAGCACTCTGGAGCGCCTTGCTTCAGAGGACGGCAGCCAGACGAAGGATGGTGCCGTTTGACTGCTGACATGCCAATATGTCCCGCCGCCGTTTTTCT
Organism: Fundulus diaphanus; assembly: GCA_037039145.1. NCBI lineage: Eukaryota > Metazoa > Chordata > Actinopteri > Cyprinodontiformes > Fundulidae > Fundulus > Fundulus diaphanus. The sequence continues at coordinate 1,807,730 of CM073134.1, read as the reverse complement.
TTCTTTATCCCGCCTCATCTCTTCCTCTCCCCGTGAGATTAGAGAGCCGTCTTGAGGTATGCGAGCCATAACTCTGCCAGACACTATGAAACCAAATGGACTTGAAACACTGGGGAGCGATCGAAGCGTGCTCGAATGAAAATGAATATATAATGCGGAAGGTGGCGCAGGACGGGTGGAGCCGATTGTTTTTACACTTGAAGGAAACTTTAAACTCAAAGTATTGGCTTCTCAAATCTAATAGAGTCCCTGGCGGCCCGGTTTCCCCTCACAAGAAAAGCCGGATATAAAAGAGGCAACCCTTTCCTCTGGCTAAAAAGTGAAGCCCCTGACATGGAAATACACCGCTGAATCAATTCAGTGCAGCTTTAACTGCGGCTGTGAAGTCATCGGCCAGAAACAGATGAAAGAGGGCGTTTGGTGGAGAGAGACGGCGTTGGATGAGACGCAGGTTATCACTTTAGGCGAGGTGGGCTTGTAATGAACGACTCACTTCATGTTACAACCTGCAGAATGAGGCTCTTATGATGACTGCCGCCACGTTACACTGCCTCTTGATGCATGTTCTGGTGTCGGGTTGTGGATCCGTTTTCAGGCATAAGCACACAAAGATGCAGACTTGTAAACAAGGGATTCATCATGACAGGCATGCTGTTCTCGCATCTGGTCGATGTCTGGAGAAAAAGTCGCAGATCATACACAAAGAAGCAGCAAGCGGACATATTTCTTCTTCACGCTGTCGTTAAGAGCAGAAACGTCTCTCACTGGGGATGAAAATGACCAGATGGAATATCAGACTCGCTCACTGATGTTGACTTATCGTTATTTGAGGTCTCTCCAGGTAAAAGTGCTAGCTTAATGCATGGAATGTATATTTAAGAAGCTGCAGGAGACCGTTTCTGTTCCTCCGTCGTCTGTGGAGCAGGGAAGAGGCTGACAGTTGATTAGCTCAGGTGTGTCCCGGCTGTCAGGCGAAAACAGAGGCGCTGCGGCATGAAGACGAATCAGGAGCGAGTCTGCCGGGCTAAAACTGAATATAATGAAAGTTAATAAGCCTAAAGCAGCTCGCAGTATAATGATGAATGAGCTCTACATGCATCTGAAATTCATCAACTAAGCAAACGGAGCTGAGTTTAGTCCAAATACCTTAATGTCAAAATCATAAAGTCCCACTTTGCTGCAGGCGGATTTCAGCTGAATGAATGAATCATGAAAGAAAGGGAACTCACGGCATCAGTGACTCCGTACATCTCTGTACATTTAAATCGAGAAAAACAACAAAGCAAAATCTCTATTTTTCAACGTTATTCAAAAACGATGAAATACTGAAAAACTTTCTGACAAAACATTAAGTTTTTAAAACCCATAGAACTGAATTGAGCTTTTGTCAGATTTTGTTTCCGATAGTGAATCCACTGGAAAATGGTCATAGTTCTGAGATTCTGCTTCACACATGAAGGTTCTGCAAGATCAGATCCAAAAGAACCCTGTAATGGTTCCGTACGAGTGCTGAACCCAAAGGCTCCACCAAATAGTTTCATAGTAGTTCCATATCAATATAGATATGGGAAGGTTTACTATTTCTACTCATTGTGCCACAAAAGTGATGCATTTACTGAGCTGTTTGGTTGGATTACCAGAACAGGAAATCTACATGGTGTTTAGGTTCTCCCAATAGTTCTTGCTGTTATCCGGGTCTTCGCAGCAGGAACCAGAGGACAATGATGTCCAGATGTTGGACAGGGAGAACAGATGTTAGGAAGAGGCTGAAAGAAGCCATCTTGGTCCAAAGAGCAAAGCCATCAGTGAACAGAGGGAGGATGGAGCTTCAGCTCCCAGAGTTTACAGCTCGGTCCTCCAACACGTTCCAGAGAGATTACATCAGCATCTCATCATGGTTCAGGAGACCAAGTCCTCCACTCACACCAAGCAGCAGCTTCTAACCACCAGGACAGTGATGGTGGGTCACTGGTTCTGACCTGGACTGGTTCTAGGAGGATGGACCTCCATGTGCTTAGAAACAGCAGCGCTCCACCTGCAGGTTGATCAGAGCCTCCAGAACTGATACAGACTCCTGGACAGGTGTGGAAACGTCTTCAGGAGAACTGGGAGAAAGTCCTGCTGCCTCTGATTTAAGCCTGTTTGTCAGTCATGTTCCTGGATCAGGCAGCAGCAGCGAATAGATCCAGGAAGAAAAGGGATGTTTGATGATGCATTCACATGCAGCCATGGAAAAAAGGCTTTTACTCACTCACCTAGTGTTTACAGTCACTTAAAGCGAGAAGGAAACGTTTTCTTTGAACACAGAAACAGCTGAAATTTTTCAATTATCTTCACACTTTCACTCTGCTAACAGCACTTTAACACTCTGAAGGTTTTCTTAGTGTTTCTCAGCCTCTCCTGAATTTCTCCCAGAGTTCCTAAACCAGCATAAGTCTGCTCTTACCTCTGGCTGGTCCTGATGGGAAACGTTCAAACTAACAATGGTCCAAAACCCACAATGTTAGCTTCACAACGGATGATGCAAAACTGCAACAAGGCTGAAGTATTTATTCATTTCTACTCCCCTCTGACCGTCTCTGCACCTTGACATCAGATTTCAGACGCCAGTCACTCTCTCATGATGGACGTCTTTCTCCTCAGGGAAACCAAAGGAAAGAACTTTTGAATCCAAAGGAACATTTCTTTTGCTGTATTCTCTCTCCTTAAACCCTGTTCTTTTTGTCTTTGCCGTGCATTATTTTTAGACTTGTTATTTGAGATTTGCTATTCAGTGTGTTGTGCATGTGTTGTGGGAATGAGGGTGAGCGCCTGCACAGCCCTTTGCATCATTAGCACCTTGCCCCCTCAGAATAAACAGATAGCGACAGGAAGCTGATGACAGCAGCACTGCAGCAGGTGGCCTGCGTGTGAACTGTCAGGCAGCATAACGTCGGTAGGACATGGCGAGATTTATTATGCCATTATATGTGGGAAATGTTAGCAACAGTAGCCTGGCGTAGCACCTGAAGTACGAACAACTGTGAGAACTGTGCTGTGAACTGTGCTGCTCCAATAAATGTCTGGAAGATTAAGCCTGACAGAACGCTCCACCCTGGAGCAGTGATTAAAAACTTGTTTAGTGCGTCGTGTTATTAATAGTTTAGAATAACTAGAATTAGAAGAATTATTTTAACTTGTGTAAAATGGTGCTGCTGTGACTTTAGTGCTTCTGTGCGACTGAATTCCCATAAAACCTTCAAGTCCCAAACCGCCACAGCGTCATTTCTGACCCTTTACTGATTATAAGCCAGGAGTATAGGCGTGACTGGGACAGCAGGAATTAGTCTTTTGCATGCTATAAACAACTTGTTGAACCTTAAACCTCGTCCAGGTGGCTCAGGTCAGCTGATCCGGTGCTTCTGCCTGTTTCCTGCTCCAGGTTCAGATCATCCCCAAACCGTGGATCAGGGATCTACCGGATCTACCGGATCTACCGGATCTACCGGATCTACTGCGTCTTTAAAACCAGACCGACTATTTGCATCTGAGTCCATTTCATTGGTTTCTTTTGGATTTTATGTGCCAGATTATCTGTAAAGAGGAAGGAAAATAAAAGATGGATTTCAAAATGTTTTATAAAGAAATTTAGTGGTGGGCAGTTAAGTGTTCAGCCATATTCCTGCATAATATCCACAGACAACCCTGAAAGCGTTGCCAGGTCCGCTTATTATGAGCAACTTTCAGCTTGTTGTTTTCTAAAGTTTCTGGAAAATCTCCTGAGTCACAGGTTGATGTTTTTTGGGCTTGTTTTTGAGGGTGAAGTTGCTTTTTTTGGGCTCGGCTCTCTTTCCGAGTGAAACCCCGTTATTATCTCCCAGCTCCCCACAATAAAGCAAAACAGGCGTGGTGTAAAGTTTGTCTTTTCCACGCCCCGTTTCCTGGTTATCGTGCCCGCTCACTCGTTCCAGAACTGACAGGAAACAAGAAAAAAAGAAAATGTAACAAAGAATGGAAGAACAGAGAGCGGACTGAAAGGCTGGACCGCGGATGGGAGACGTTCTAACGGCATTTTACGTTCACCATGCCGATTTAATTCAGCATTCTTTTACCGAGAAGCACAAAAATTTACATTTCTCTTCCATGAGGCTAACGGCCATAGCTTTCTAGGTTTCACTGCCCCAAAAACAAAGAAATAAGCTAAAAATGCCTTTTTTTTATTTAAATTTAAATGAGAAGTTATTCAAATAATTGTAGTTATTCAGATTTGTTATGGTAAAGGTGTTTAGCATAATTTTGCTGCTGCTTATATATAATAGCATAATAAATACGTACATTGATACTGTTCATAAGTGGCCTCTGTAAATCTGTGGTGGGCTGCCTTATTTTCCTAGAGCTGGTACTGGTGCTGATTTTTCACATAAATCAGGTGAGTCAGCAGCTTTTTTTACTTAAATAGAATTATCACTTGAAAACCTCCCTTCTTTGTCTAATATTAAACTTTGATCTGAAGAATTAAACAGAGAAAAAACAAAAAACAAAATACAACTGATAGAAAATAGTTTTCAGAGCAGATATTTGTGAAATGTGTAAAATATTTCTGGTCAGAACCTAAAAGAACCTAAACCTGATGGTGACATAATTATTCTACACTTTTCAGACTCTTTTTAAGTCTTTGCGATAAACTGGAGTGTGGAAACACATCTGGGACGGATGTTAGGACGAGCTGATGAGTGAAAAGTTTCCTGCATGAAATAAACAGATGTGGCATTCATATTACATTATTAAAACAAGTAGCTAAAATAGAAAAATCGACTATTATTGAGATTAAATGTTGACATAACTCAGTGATTTCAGATAGAGAAAAACGTTCGTCACTGACACAGTTAATCAATCTGGTCAGCCAAACAGGAATCTCAGTAACGTTTTAGATCCATGGGTTCAGCCTTTTATCTCAGGAGGATCTCCTAACATCTGTTTCCAAAGATCACAGGAGGCAGAAACACGACTCGCATCGTGCACATCCTTCCGGCTTACGCTCTCCACACTGAAAGCTGTGAAGAAGTCATATTTTTACAGGAGTAAATAAGCCCCGAAACCTTCTTGCTCTCCTCTAACTGGGAGGGATTAGAGCGGAGCTGGAGAAGGAAAATGAAAGTGGCTGTCAGAGCAAAGCAAAGGAAATGGAAAATCCTGGGAGGACGGGGGAAAATGAAGGCATGTGGATTGGATATTACTTGTTGTGTTTAATGGTAAATTCTCTGCACCAGACATCTATTTTACTGTTCCTCTTTCCAGAAACACAAAGAAACACTGAGACTGTCCTCGGCGCTTTAATTTGGAGCCAATCTGGAGCGGAACGCCGTCGTCCTGAGAAGTCAGGCATTTGGAGCCTGAAGACTTTGTAAAAGAGAATGAAATCTGAATTTGCGCTCTGCAGACTGAAGCGGAGTTGTGTGCGTTCTGATCTGAGTGGCAGCTGCGGTTGATGTTGGGCTGTAACAGAGCCATCTAAATGGGAACGCTGGGAACACGCTGTCCATGTGCGCAGAGCTTACCGCCGCATGTCAGCAGCGCCGCTGGCTGGAGATGCTGGAGGAACCGTGGAGGAACACGCTCATACCGGCAGAACAATGGTAGGGGGCAGTGTGGTCCTCTGCATGCCTGTTCTACCCGGGAACAGCTTTACTGCATAAACCAGTCATTTATCAACAGCGTGTGGAAACAACGACAGTGCTGTTAAAAAGTATTCACCCCCGTTCACATTTATCTTCCGTTTCTGTGTTTTCATCAAACTGAAATGTTTCTGACACGTTTTTACAGAAGACTCACATAAATAAGTCCATGTTTGTCTCATCAGTCCACAGGATTTTCTCCCAGAAGTCTCATTAAGCTGTTTTTAGTAAATGTGAGACGGGCCAAACCTCTGATGGCTATTTTTGCCCAGTGTCTTCGTGACCTTTGACCTTAGCTGAGGCAGGGAGGCCTGCAGAGCTACAGATGTTGTTCTGGGTTGTTTGGGACCTCCTGGATGAGCTTTTGGAGTAATTCTGGTGGCTCGGCCTTGCTGGGAAGGTTCTGCCCTGCTCCCTGTTTTCTCTGTGTGTGGAGAACCACACACGGTTTTTCTCTGTTCTTGAATTTTGCCGGACCGGGTCACGATGCGCCGTTTTATGAAAATCGTTTGGTCCACTTCATGATGCCAGACAGGTTGAAGTTAACCGTTGATTCTACGAGTCTGGCGCTAATCAGGGCTGAAATACAAGGAATTCTGTAAAAGGAATCGTCTGTTTTTACATCAACAGCTCTCTGGTGAACATCCCACACTGGAAATAACGTTATTTTTAGTTTAAACCGCGTGTTTGTGTGCATATTCCCCTAAATGCACAGCGTCAGTCCCACATTGGCTGGAGTCTGAGGGACGTTAGTGAGAATCAGTGGCACAATAATCTCAAAAGAATGTCTCACAATGGAGAGGATTATAAGCAGACCCCTGTGAGACCTTGAGATTTATCTGCCAATCCTGAAAGAGCTAACAAAGCTCCCCGGAGCATTAGGAGACACAGTACATGGCCGCACTCTGCACACACACACACACACTCTCCTTTTTCGTTTTTTTCCTTATTGTACAGGTTACATACATTTTTTAAGGCTTTGAAAAGCAATCCCAGAGGAATGTCTTTCTGGCTTGGAGGCAGGAGAGAGAGACAGCTGCAGATGAGGTCTAGTTTCTGGCAGAGCTGCTGAGATAAGAGCTGCTGAGGGAGTCGGTGGAACAGGCGTGGAGGTTTTGGATGAGAAGCGTGATCCACTGATGCTGCTGAGGACAACGGTACAGTTAGAGTTTTCACAGCCCACACGCCATTTCCATTCGCTGGAGTTTTACAACAAGCACAAAAAGAAGCTAAGCAACTAATAAAAAGATGGAGCCGTTTTTAAATGCTCTCTTTTCCTATTGACTTTATTTGTGATCTTTATTTTAGAGGAACTCTAAACTCATTATTGGACAAAAACAGGCCCACCTGCACATTTTATACAGTTTTTTTTCTGCTTCAGGAGAAGAAAGAGCATTGGGCATTTTTTTTGGCTCAAAATCTTTCCTAGAGTGAAATATGGTTCAAATAATTTTTGTATGGCAAAGCTGTGCAGCGTGACGTTTGCACATGTTTTTCCACCAGCCCCCATAAGAATAACAATAAGATGAACACTGCATGAAAAGTGTAAATCTGCCATGACATAAGGAATATGCAGCCAAATTAAAAGGCTCTGTGATAGTCCCTTATTCAACTGTCATATTTAGCATTTTTTTCATCGTTTTAATTGCCTGGCACTTGAAAGCTGTAACAATTCCCTAAATATGAGTTTAAATCACGATGACTCGTTTATAAATCCAGAACATTTGATTAAGAAAAGCAGGCTGGTTGAAATAAAGTCATAAATCTGGTGAGAGGACAAACTGAGTCACATTTTCATTAGGAGGGGGTCTAATGATGGATGCATTCAAAGTGGAAACCTTTGGTACCGGCCTCTCCGCTCAGGAACCACGGTTTCCAGAATATTTATGAGCCTAAAGCTGCGTTTCCTCCTGCAGCTTCAGGACCATCGTAGGATGGGTAGCAGGGGTAGAGCAGCCACCACTGGCCAGTCAGAAGTCAACGGGGATTACTGCCTCTCTGATGAAGTTAATGACTTGAATCTACGCCGTCTGGATGTAAATATATGACCGCTGTAAGAGAAAAACTGAAGTTCACATCCAGCTGCCTGCAGCATTCAAAATGATTTGTTCTTTACTGTATATAATGCACTATATAACAACAGCTTTTTAAATAAACTCGTGGTTTTCATAGGTCTAAAGCCAGAAGCTTTAAATCTGGACACCAGAACAGCGCCGGATCATCCTGTATAAAACACACACCGGCTTGGCCAAGCCAAACTCTGAAGGCTAAATTTGTGATAAAAAGGTTGTTTGTTGGTAAAGCATCTACTGTTCCTGAGGTGAAAGCGATCTGCAGGACTGCTTAGCGCCCCCTGCTGGCCTGGAGCCGCCAAGAGAAACTGAATTCTGAAGAGACATGGAAAAATTCACCAGATCATGAACTTAAAATAAAATAAAGATATTGAATAATTTCCGTTGCTTGTGTCTGAGCTTCTAAAACCTTTTTCTGTGGTTGACTTTGGCTTCTTTTCCAAGATACTTTTTATGTGGAAACCTGTTCACAACACATCATTTGCATTGCTGTGGAAATTAAATCATGTAAATTAAAATGTTGCAATTTATCTGGCCTGATATTAACTAAATGATGTAAATGACTGATTGAATGGTCTCATTCTGTCATTTGACTGAAATAATTGTTGGCTCTCCAGTAAAATAGAAAGCATTAAAGGAGCCGACCCGTGTATCTCACTCTCCGGTCGGACGCCAGAGGAAGTTTCAGTCGATTTTTGTCCAACTAGCTGAGCGATTTTAGATCCAGTTTGCCTTAAATAATTTAGTTCAGCAGGTGGAGATGTTGAAAATGTCTTAGTTGATTTTCTTTTGTCCAAACTTCATAGTGTTACATAAAATGTGTTAAAGCTGGTTTGATTGATGTGCTCTGTGCTCAGATGTTTAATTAATAAACGATGAGCAGACCTTTTCCTTTAATCAACAAAGCATCTGTGTTAGCTGCTACTCTTCGGCGTCCGACCGTCGGTAATCTGTCTCTGTTCTGACGCTCAGAGAGAGTCCAGGCAGCCGCTCCTCGTCATTCCTCAGGTTCTCCGGCCTTTGACGGGTTGAACGGCGCTGCTTTTATGGGCTTGATCTCCAAACAGGAAGCCTAACCAGTGGGTATCAGTTAGCATGGAGACAGACCCGGGTGAGCAGTGAAGCGACGCCGTAACGCTAAAAACCCCAAACTGGACCTGAAGGTACCTCGATAAGAACCCAGTCCTGCTTCACAGCACAGGCTGCGGCTCAGATAGAGTAAATTCTCTGGTCACTGTGATAGCTGGGTTTTATTTCAAGATTTCTCTGAGGACCACTCATTTTGAGTTTTAGTTATTAAGAGGCTGTCATGTTCTATCCTAGTTGAATAAAGAAAAAAGCTCTTTTTTAAGCTAGCTTAGTAACTGTACGTCTGTTTATAAAATAAAATGCGTGGCGTCTCGAGCACGCTGCGCACACACAGCATGGCGGGCAGACACAGAAAGCACAGAGTTCAATCTTCACACCTTTGTTGTGTCGTTTCTCTAACCAATCCTTTCCCTCTGGCTCTTTTCATTTTTCTTCGCCTTATTTCTCTGCTGCAGGGTCAGAGTTCAGCCGGGAGATAAGGGAATTGAAAGAGAATCCTCTCTTACTCTCTGTCAGACTATCTGACTGCACACCGCACTGATCAGTCCCCTCCATCTGTCCCCCGGCAGAGGTCTCTGAGATGAGCTTGAGCAGGAGTCATGTCTCCTGGTGCCTGCTGTCCGTGCGTGTGTGTGAAGATATGTCCTGTGTCCGAATGGCAAGCAGCAACAGTAACATCCCCAGCGGACACACACACACACTGACTGCACCTTTATTCCTGACGTCCTGTAATCTTCAGCCTCCAGCTCTGCCAGCACCTCGGCCCCAGCGGTCCAGTCTGGATGAACGGATGCATTCATTCATTCATGGCTGCAGGACGGTGAAGTTGGTATCTGGTTAGCAAACATCACTTCGGACCGAGGAATGCCGTCAATGTGCAGAGCAAACAGCTGTGAAGATGATCCTCCTAATGTCTGCCAATCATAATGCTTCCCGGCGCTGCCTCTGCCATGGAAACCGCTCATTATAACATGCTTCTTAAGAAAAGAAGCTCACCTGCTGCTGCAGCTGGATCTTTACCTTAAAACTTTTTCAGACATCTGCTTGAATGCTGACGCAGCATTATCTGACGCTCAGTGAATAAGTGACTGATGAGCCAACAGGCTGTAGAGCTTATGCAACTCTCAGCTTTGCAGATCCATTGAATCTTTGGATTCAGTGAATCAGGACGTAGATTTTTCCTATATGTACAGAAGCCATTTGGACCAAGGTTAGCATAAGATGGAGAGACCAAAGAAAGGAGGTCTAACTTCTAGAAGCTGTGATTCACAGGGAAAGAAATAATATATAGAAGCAGAATTTCTGCCTGCAAACGCTGTTTTGTTGAGAGCAGAGTTTGGATGTTTCCTTCATAGAGAAAAATCCAATGAGCTAATATTACAGGGAGGAAAGAGTAAAGGAGCTGAGCAGACCAATATGCTGGTGGAAGCAATCAAAGGGAAAATGAGAAAAAGATTTTAAGAGCAAGAGAACAATGAAAAAAGAAGAGAAAGGAATGAAGAAACATGGCTGAAATCGGTCTGATGGTTTCAAGTCAATACATTTCAGTCTGACACCAATTAGCCGAACAAAGACAAAGTCATTTGAACTACATCATCTTTTAAGGCTGAATTGAAATATGTTCTTTGGCTGTGACGCCCCCATCTCCACCCCCCACCCATTCACTGTCACTATTCCTCTCGCTGCTCAACGCCTCCGGCATAAACTACACAAAACACGTCTAGACAGGAGAAAAGAAACTGGGGGTCTTAAAGTTGAAAAATGAATTTTCCTCTCACCAAACACTTGTTGTGCGTAGAGGAGGATGAATTATTCATGCCGTTGCTGGGCCTAAATGAGATATTTGGAATAAGTGCAAGGTTGACTTCTGAAGGTGCGCCGTGGATATTTTATAACAAGCAGAAATACACATGAATAGTTTTTCACCAAATCCTCAGAAGGATTGTGTTTAGTGAAAATTATGTTTTTTCTACAGTTTCCCTTATGTGTGTTTTTATGTGTTTTTTTTATAACATATCTGGATAGTTGGATATTTCATATTTAGTAACATCAATCCTGCAACTTCATGTTAATAAATAAATAAAAACTTTTAAAAATGTACTAAAAAGGAGATTCCAACATTTACTCCCACCTAAAATGGCCCAAATCCTGCAGGTCACCATCACTCAGCACTTTGATCGTTTTAAACCTCAGACATTTGGTTTGGTGCTCCTGAAATTAGAGCGACCATCACTGTGAGATCCAGAGATCTGTCTCAGGGCTTCAGGGAGAGACTGACACGTCTTCTGGGTCTGCTGAGCAACGAGATCTCTGAAGAGTCCATAAGGAAAATAGTCTGCAGGTGGAAGACATTCAAAACAACTGGCATGTCCAGGTCTGACCATCCGAGCAAGTTCACCCTGAAACCAGACAGCAAGATGCTAAAAGAAGTCTCCAAACACCCTAAAATAGGGCTGGACGATAATTCAATAACAATATATATCGATGATAGCAAATAAAAAGGGTCAATAAAAAGTTCAATAGAATAACAGTTTTCCTTCCTTTTGCATTCTAGCCATGAAGGTTAATATTACATCATTACATCCTCCCAACCAATCACAACACAGACCCAGGAACGCTCCGTCACTAAGCTCCGCCCCCTTCCAAAAGTTCAGATTGCATGCGTTCATTTTTAAAAACTTGCTGTTTTGGTAAAAAGTTGGTTGAATAAATGTTTGAGTTTGAATTCAATGTTTCTGTTTTCAAATCTAAAAATAGATCACTAAGCAACAGCATAAAAGGGCCAGCGCTGCACTTAAAATATATGATTTGAATATTTACCTAATTATTGATATCGATCAATCTGATTTCTATTTTATCGATATGCTTTTTTACTACATCGTCCAACCCTAGCCTAAAATGTCCTCACAGGACCTCCAGGAGTTTCTGCTACTGATAAACGGCATGTCTGTCCCATTGGAAAGATTCGCCGTAAGTTTAGCTTTTATGACAGGTCCATGTAGTTTAAAGGTGCCATGACATCACCGTATAAACCATTTCATGTAGCTGATATTTCTGCATATAAGAATAGGAATTCCTTTATTGTCCCCAGTGGAGAAATTTGGGTGTGACAGTGGCAAACACACAATTATTAGCAATGAAAGAAGAGAAAAGAACAAAGCAGTCTCATCTAAAATTAGCTCAAAAGAAACACCAAGAGTAGAAGATAAAAAAAGTAAATACCAGAGTAAATAAATATTTCACCGTGGAAAAAGACATTTTTAACAGTGGAAAAATCTCCAGCCTATTTCCATAGCACACAATAACACGACATACAACATGATAGTGCATCAGCCTCGCAGAGTAGCTGCCGTGTGCCAGTTACCTCAGCATGTGGGAACAGTGTAAACAATTAATGATGGGATCAGAAGCTGTGCGGCCATTAGCAGGACGTAAACAGTTATTGAGTCTGTTGGGAGCAGCAGAGATTATAAAGTCTGACAGCAGCTGGGAGGAAGGAGCTGTGGAAGCGCTGCTTAGTGCAACTAGGATGCAGCCGTCTGTCATTATGTCAATTCTCCAAAGAATTTCATTAAAAAATAACCTCAGCTTGTTGCTTTGTTAGGGCAGAAGTTCCTCCTCAGTGAAAGGGTTGTGTTAATTATATGCAGCTCTACCAAGCTGACTTCACTCTGATTGGCTACATTGCTTGATGGTGCGCTCTGATTGGAGAATATGAATTATGTAGAAAGATAAGCGTCTGATCTGACCGTTTTTGAGCAAAGAGACAAAGCTGGTCCTTGGGTATTCAGTTTTGACGTTAACACGGCCTCATCAGTGCACAACAGACCATAATACACCCCCAAAATCTCAGAAAAATCTAATTTGTTGTCATGGCCCCTTTAATTAGTAAACAAAAACGATTTTTACTCCTTTACATGTAAATAAGAACTTCTAGCTATTGCTTTCCTCTCCACACAGATTGAACATCAACAAGTGAAGATCTCCTTTACAACAGCTGAGTATTAAGCCAATTCAATTAAATTGTATTTATATAGCGCCAATTCATGAAACATGTCATCTCAAGGCACTTTACAAAGTCAAATTCAATCAGATTATACAGATTGGGTCAGATTATCCAGGTTGGTCAGATTATCCAGGTTGGTTCAAAGTTTCCTCTCTAAGGAAACCCGGCAGGTTGCATGAAGTCTCGACCAGCAGCATTCACTCCTCCTGAAAGTTGTCCTAATTTATCACACCACTGTATGTCAACAATCAGCAACAATTCAAGTTTCAATGCGTTTTTTCTCACAGAAACTTTAATCTGAACTTTAAATAATGCAAACTGAACAGCGGGTAACTCTGAAATCATCTTGCTGTAGCTGGCTGGGTGCAGTTTATTGGTACTTACAGAGGAGGACGAGCAGGAGTGTTGCAAGCAGCACAACAAGGCTAGTGCGGTGGGAATACGCTGAGCTGCAGTATCTCTTGGTCTTTGTACAGATGCACACCTGAACTTTGACCTCTGTGCTGTTGGACAAAGGGGGCACTCCTGAGTCAGTGATGAGCAACGGGAGCTGGTAGTTGGCTTTCTTCAGACTGTGCAGAAGCATGATTTGGGAGTGCGTGGCTGCAGGAAACAGAAGAAAGGATAATTAGTTCTTCGGATGGTAATTGCCTGCTTGTGTAGCTCATCTGCTTTTGGAAAGCAGGACTCAGAGTGTGTGTGTGTGTCAGTCAGCCTGAAGTAACTGCCAGGTTAGACTTTCCTTTACGCTCAGTGACAAAAACTGGTGGCACTTAAGTTGCATAAGATGGTTACATTCTGTTGCATCATGCTTTAAACGGCTTTCCAGTTGTGACATAAAACACTGGAGCCAGTTTGCTTCATGCTGTAATGAGACAGAGTACACAAAGCAGCACAGGGCAGAGTGCCCGTAACTTCTGAGATCTTGTTCAATTAGCAAAAATACATCATGCAGCAGCGCAAGCAACACCAAAAAGTTTGTGTTTTCTGAAAAAGCAACAAAAGAAAATAGATTTTGAGATTTCATCAAAACGCTGAACTCTGCAGAGGCAAAAACTGAACCGTGACAGCTGGGAGCCACAGCGGTCCTCTGCTAAAATCTAACAGATCTTATTTTAGACTGGATCAGTCAGATACTGCACCTGTAAATATTCAACAGCAGCTCTTAAGCTTCTTGGCATAAATGCAGCTCTGGTCAGCAGCAATATCTTCTTTCATTGAGGGTTTTAATGATGTTGGAGTTGATAACATATTAAAATCAACCCAGAAACAGTGATGGACGTGAAGATGTGACAACTGTCAGAGACACTGCACACATTTTAAAGATGTGCAAACGCTTTAAACTAAAAACAGGATTACTTTCTATCAGGAGAGTCCAGAAGATGGTGAACCCTGTTACTTCACAGTAGACCACAGAGACAAAAAGCTGCAGGGACAGAGCGCTTAAGGCTCATGCATTCACCAGTTTGGTATAAAATATCCTTATCAGCGGCGTCAGAGTGTTGGTTCCACTTTTCTGCCCTGACCCATCGTCATGTGCTCCACCAATTCAATTCAATTCAATTCAATTCAGTTTTATTTATATAGCGCCAATTCATGAAACATGTCATCTCGAGGCACTTTACAAAGACAAATCAATCATATTATACAGATTGGTCAAAAATCTCCTATATAAGGGAACCAGTTGATTGCATCAAAGTCCCGACAAGCAGCATTCACTCCTGGAGAAGCGTAGAGCCACAGGGAGAGTCGTCTGCATTGTCCATGGCTTTGCAGCAATCCCTCATACTGAGCAAGCATGTAGCGACAGTGGAAAGAAAAACCACCCATTAACGGGAAGGAAAAACCTCCAGCAGAACCAGAACCAGGCTCAGTATGAACGGTCATCTGCCTCGACTCATTGGGGGTTACAGAAGACAGAGCAGAGACACAACAAGACAGACAAACAAGCACAGAAGCAAACATTGATCCAGTAATCTGTTCTACATTAGATGGTAGTAACGGGTGAGCCGTCTTCTCTGGATGATGTCACAGCTAACAGAACGTCAGACCAGGTGTACCTACTATGAAGAAAAAAGAGAGAGAACAAAAAGTTAAAAGCTGAAATGACAACAGTCATTTCAATGTAATGCAATGCAAATCTGGAGAACAGTAGAAATCAGTAGAGTGAGAGAAATAGACCCTGATGTCCTCCAGCAGTCTAAGCCTATAGCAGCAAAACTATAGAACACCAGAACCGTGAATCCAGCACCAGGGTGTCAGCAGCAGCAGATGAACTCAGGGAGAGTACGTCTGGTACTCGGCGTTTTACATCATCCTGTACCTTGACCGTCCTTTTGACTTCAACTCAAATAACTTGAACATTAGTTTTTTGCTGGTAACTATTTCTCCACTTTGCAGCTTAGAGGCATTTGTGGTGCATTCAACATCAACATTATGTGTTAATTTATGTGTTATGTGTTCATTCTGAGCCAAAAGTTATTGCAGTTGCTTATTTTGACTTGTTTTCACAGGTCTGCCTAAAAAGTGGATCAGACAGCTGCAACTGATCCAGAACGCTGCTGCCCGCGTCCTCACTAAGACTAAGAACGTAGAGAACATGGACCCGGTTCTGAAGTCCTCACTAAGACTAAGAACGTAGAGAACATGGACCCAGTTCTGAAGTCCTCACTAAGACTAAGAAAGTAGAGAACATGGACCTGGTTCTGAAGTCCTCACTAAGACTAAGAACGTATAGAACATGGACCCGGTTCTGAAGTCCTTCCACTAAGACTAAGAACGTAGAGAACATGGACCCGGTTCTGAAGTCCTCACTAAGACTAAGAACGTAGAGAACATGGACCCAGTTCTGAAGACCTCACTAAGACTAAGAACGTAGAGAACATGGACCCAGTTCTGAAGTCCTCACTAAGACTAAGAAAGTAGAGAACATGGACCTGGTTCTGAAGTCCTCACTAAGACTAAGTAGAGAACATGGACCCGGTTCTGAAGTCCTCACTAAGACTAAGAACGTAGAGAACATGGACCCGGTTCTGAAGTCCTCACTAAGACTAAGAACGTAGAGAACATGGACCCGGTTCTGAAGTCCTTCCACTAAGACTAAGAACGTAGAGAACATGGACCCGGTTCTGAAGTCCTCACTAAGACTAAGTAGAGAACATGGACCCGGTTCTGAAGTCCTCACTAAGACTAGAACGTAGAGAACATGGACCCGGTTCTGAAGTCCTCACTAAGACTAAGAACGTAGAGAACATGGACCCGGTTCTGAAGTCCTCACTAAGACTAAGAACATAGAGAACATGGACCCGGTTCTGAAGTCCTCACTAGGACTAAGAACGTAGAGAACATGGACCTGGTTCTGAAGTCCTCACTAGGACTAAGAACGTAGAGAACATGGACCCGGTTCTGAAGTCCTCACTAAGACTAAGAACGTAGAGAACATGGACCCGGTTCTGAAGTCCTCACTAAGACTAAGAACGTAGAGAACATGGACCCGGTTCTGAAGTCCTCACTAAGACTAAGAACATAGAGAACATGGACCCGGTTCTGAAGTCCTTCCACTAAGACTAAGAACGTAGAGAACATGGACCCGGTTCTGAAGTCCTCACTAAGACTAAGAACGTAGAGAACATGGACCCGGTTCTGAAGCCCTCACTAAGACTAAGAACGTAGAGAACATGGACCCGGTTCTGAAGTCCTTCCACTAAGACTAAGAACGTAGAGAACATGGACCCGGTTCTGAAGTCCTCACTAAGACTAAGAACGTAGAGAACATGGACCCGGTTCTGAAGTCCTCACTAAGACTAAGAACGTAGAGAACATGGACCCGGTTCTGAAGTCCTTCCACTAAGACTAAGAACGCAGAGAACATGGACCCGGTTCTGAAGTCCTCACTAAGACTAAGTAGAGAACATGGACCCGGTTCTGAAGTCCTCACTAAGACTAGAACGTAGAGAACATGGACCCGGTTCTGAAGTCCTCACTAAGACTAAGAACGTAGAGAACATGGACCCGGTTCTGAAGTCCTCACTAAGACTAAGAACGTAGAGAACATGGACCCGGTTCTGAAGTCCTTCCACTAAGACTAAGAACGTAGAGACCATGGACCCGGTTCTGAAGTCCTCACTAAGACTAAGAACGTAGAGAACATGGACCCGGTTCTGAAGTCCTTCCACTAAGACTAAGAACGTAGAGAACATGGACCCGGTTCTGAAGTCCTCACTAAGACTAAGAACGTAGAGAACATGGACCCGGTTCTGAAGCCCTCACTAAGACTAAGAACGTAGAGAACATGGACCCGGTTCTGAAGTCCTTCCACTAAGACTAAGAACGTAGAGAACATGGACCCGGTTCTGAAGTCCTCACTAAGACTAAGAACGTAGAGAACATGGACCCGGTTCTGAAGTCCTCACTAAGACTAAGAACGTAGAGAACATGGACCCGGTTCTGAAGTCCTTCCACTAAGACTAAGAACGTAGAGAACATGGACCCGGTTCTGAAGTCCTCACTAAGACTAAGTAGAGAACATGGACCCGGTTCTGAAGTCCTCACTAAGACTAGAACGTAGAGAACATGGACCCGGTTCTGAAGTCCTCACTAAGACTAAGAACGTAGAGAACATGGACCCGGTTCTGAAGTCCTCACTAAGACTAAGAACGTAGAGAACATGGACCCGGTTCTGAAGTCCTTCCACTAAGACTAAGAACGTAGAGACCATGGACCCGGTTCTGAAGTCCTCACTAAGACTAAGAACGTAGAGAACATGGACCCGGTTCTGAAGTCCTCACTAAGACTAAGAACGTAGAGAACATGGACCCGGTTCTGAAGTCCTCACTAAGACTAAGAACGTAGAGAACATGGACCCGGTTCTGAAGTCCTCACTAAGACTAAGAACGTAGAGAACATGGACCCGGTTCTGAAGTCCTTCCACTAAGACTAAGAACATAGAGAACATGGACCCGGTTCTGAAGTCCTCACTAAGACTAAGAACATAGAGAACATGGACCCGGTTCTGAAGTCCTTCCACTAAGACTAAGAACGTAGAGAACATGGACCCGGTTCTGAAGTCCTCACTAAGACTAAGAACGTAGAGAACATGGACCCGGTTCTGAAGTCCTCACTAAGACTAAGAACGTAGAGAACATGGACCCGGTTCTGAAGTCCTCACTAAGACTAAGAACGTAGAGAACATGGACCCGGTTCTGAAGTCCTCACTAAGACTAAGAACGTAGAGAACATGGACCCGGTTCTGAAGTCCTCACTAAGACTAAGAACGTAGAGAACATGGACCCGGTTCTGAAGTCCTTCCACTGGCTCCCTGGATCTCAGAGAATAGACTTTAAAATCCTTCTGTTAGTCTATAAATCCCTGAATTAGCACCTAAATCCATCACAGACTTGTTATCAGTGCATCAACCCTCCAGACCACTCAGGTCTTCTGGCTCCAGCCTGCTCTGCAGAACCAGAACCAGAACCAGACATGGAGAAGCAGCATTTAGTTCCTATGCTCCACTGATCTGGAACAAACTCCCAGAAAACTGTAAAAGTGCTGAAAGCCTGAGTTCCTTTAAATCAAGATTAAAACCCATTTATTATTTTCTTATGTTCTGCCCATGTTCAGCACTACAGATAAACCTGCCTTGCCACAAGAACCGTCAGAACCCCACCCAGCCCACATAAGACACCAGGCGCAGACGATGCTCAGACGCTGTTAAAGGGAAAGTTTGGATCACATTATCTGTAGAAATTCTTTGGGGTCACGATGACTCTCAGAACTGTAGTTCTTTGGTGAAAAAGCTTTGTTTAACTTTTAAGCAGGTCAACTTTACCGTGGAGAGTCGCAGCCTTGTTTGGCAGATTTGCTTTTGGAGGCTAAAACTGCTGAAAACTATTTAAGCTGCTGATGATTGTACACACATGTGGGAGTGTAGCTCGTTAGGCGAAGCAGCTCCTGTAATACCGATAGAAGTCGTTCCACTTGCTTCCATTCTTCCAGGACTTTTAACCCTTGGGCATGTAACTTTTTGTGCCCGCTGGTGAGAATAAAATAATGCATTTTCATTTTGAGCTTAATTGGTTCTAAAGGTCATGTCTTATCTGCTCGCCTGACGTGGTACAATCCATTTTGTTCTTTTCTGTCAACACGAAACACATGAATCACTGGAATAATTACTGCATTAATTTAAGTTTAAAACAAAGGGCTCATTTCATTCTATCTGCGGAGACAGTAAATGATTTGGTGTTGGTTTGACTTGCTCCACAGTACTGCTTCCCCAGATGCTGAGAACAAAACGCATAGTTTCAGGGATCTGGACCCAGCACAGCCCTGATTAACAGGGGAGAAGAAGAGGTTTAGTGCCTCTCAGAACCACATTTAGACAAGTCATAGGAAGTTAGAATCAAACCAGCAACCTTTTAAACGGAGCACTACTACACTACTCTAAATATTCTAATATGTTGGAGTCATTTTTGTAAATTGTTCAATATTATTCCTGGACATGCCATAAAAACATGAGCCTGAAGTTGATACATTTTATAAGTGAACTAGTTTTAGTTCTAGTCTGATCGGGTCTCTTGGCAGTTCCTGACAACTTTATGTATAAACTTCAAACACACATAGCATGCAGACCTAGTCCATCACACCGTTTATTATACAGAAATACGAATGGAGGCCCCTTCTTGTGTGGCGACATAGTGGATTTAGTCGTTAAGCTAAACGAGTCGAGGCAAGGTGCATCGCAGCCAATCAGCAACAAGAACCTAAAGCTTTTCCATGAATGATAAAATCTGGTTACTGTAGACAGGCAGGCAGACAAAAACTGTAATTAAGTAGGAGTAGCACTACTTAAAAAGTAGCCAATCAAGAAATTATGCAAGAGTAAAACAGTATGTGGTAGGAAGGTGACTCAAGTACTGAGTAATCATAACAATCTGACAGACCAAAAATAGAAAGTGCAAATTCTGGCATTTTAAAGACTAAATGAAACAAATATGTAAAAAAAATACTATTACAAAATGCATTTAGACAGGATAAACACTCTTCAGATGTTTTTCAACATAACACTAGTGACACTGATAACTACAGCAGTTAATGCATAAATATGTTAGAACAGTGCAAAGTACCTCCAGTAACAATATCTGCTGTTTGCTTCATGTTCGCCTGACCTCCAGATGGCTCAATGAGCTCAGCAGACATAAAATCACATTAAACAAACAAGTCTCGCTTTACCAAACTGTGGGCGTCTATCTGGTGCATCTTTGGTTAAAACAAACCTGTTCTTTGTTCAACGAAGCTCTGCTTACTCAGGTAAGAATATTGTTAAATAACAGGACTCAAGTGAAAGTAAAAAGTACAGTGCAGTGAAACTACTCCTAAAAGGACATTTTATTCAAAAAGTTACTCCAGGAAATGTAACTGAGTAAATGTAACTAGTTACCACCCTCTCTGGTCTCAGGAAACTAAAAATAGGGAATCTACTGCAGAGCCGAGGCGTAAGATTCAAAGATTCAGAGATTCAGAGATTCAAAGATTCAGAGACTCAAAGCACCAGCTCCTACGGATCTAAAGGAAATCAAGGAAACAGATTCATCACTAGGATGAGTCCAGATCCCTGAGACTGAGCTCACAGCTGATCCCTCTGGGCACGTTTGAGCCGGGCTGCTTCCCCTCATGCAACCCGGGTTTAATTTCATTGTTCCAGTTCCACTTCTCTCAGTATATCTTTTTCATCATGCAACTTTTATGAACATCTGTACTTAAGCAGGCTCTGCTTTCTAATCTCTGTGGACTCTTATAAAGTGAACTGTGGTCTGACGAGTTGAAGCATGAATATCTTTTTTTTTTGCAATACTCTCATCTTTGGTGCTGAGTTGCTTTAATTTTTGCGCTGCCTGAGGGAATTTCTGGACGACTCGGTCTCAATGGGCTCTTGCTGAGAAGTAACGCAGATTAGTGGCAGGAAAGAGAGAGAATGGGGTTCCAGTGTGGGAACATATACTTAAAACCAGATATTAAATAGATTCAGTAAACGACACATCATCTTCGTTCTCACTCTCTGTCACTTAGACAAAACTTTTCCTGTTTTAGGCCCATTACCAAATTTTTTAAAATATTTTTTAATTACCAGAGAGAGAAAAGATTTTTACTTTTTCATGCAGCAAGATCACGTCCTCAGAGATCATGGAGCGATTCCTGTGTGATATTACAGGGAAGCAGTGAGTTAGCTCTTATTGTAAAGTGCAGTAGAATATAAATAAATTTAACTGAGTCGCATTCAAGAAATCAGTCAATATATCAGGAAGAGAATTGGTCCAACCTCCAGATTTCTTTAGGTTCGATGTTAATCTGTCCAAGCTGTTGTCTGCGGTAATAAACAGCATGGAAACGTCCGGCCATCGCGCGGTTCAGGAGGGAGACGGGATCTGTGTCCCCGAGATGAACGTGTGGTTCAAAGCTAAAGACCTGCTGAAGCTGCTGAGAGAGAGTCCTTCTCCACAGTGAAACAGCTCCTGGACCCACAGGGGCTGAAAGGCCACTCAGCGAGGAAGAAGACGTTAGTCCAGAAGCCAGACTACGGTTTGCAGATGCACTCAGGGACAAAGATCTTCGTTTTTAGAGTCCTGAGGAGCTAAAACTGAAGCTTTTGGCTACAATGACTATCAGTACAGTTGGAGGGAAAAGGAGGAACCCGTAAGCCAGGAAAGTACAGGAGTGGCAGCATCATGGTGTGGATGTGTTTTGCTTCAGGAGGACCTGATGCATTTCACAAAACAGACGGCTTCATTAGGAAAGAACATTCTGTGGAAATACTGAAGCAATGTCTGAAGACATTCATCCATTACTTTAAAACTTGGTCACAATGAACCAGATCAGTGGCTGACGGACAACAGCGTCCGTGTCTCAGAAAGCCCAGAAAAACTGAAAACGTACGTTAGCAAGGTGTGCCTGAAACCTGAACCATTTACAGAAGTTCTGTCAGCATTCTCACTTTGGAGAAAGTCTAAAGAAATTGTAAAAAACTGATTTAATGTCAGCAAAAAGCTTATGTGTCTTTTTTATTGCAGATAAATATTTCGTTTCAGCTACACAAACTGTAGTATTACGTCTTCTTGATGTGTTGACGCTCCGTGTTCTAAACCGACCGTGTTTATTCTGTCATTCTACAAGATTAAAACCCGCTTCAGTGGTTAAATACTCACAGTTGAGTCTGGTGACCTTCCATGTCTTATCCAGGCCCGGCTGTTTCCCCAGCTCTATCTTAAATGGCGCCGCGTTGGGCGGCAGGTCCTTGTCCCGCCCTCCAACGACGGCTACATTCATGTCGCTGGCGTCTTCACACACCTGTGCTACTGACGGCACCACGAACGGAGCGTTGTCGTTGTAGTCTTCCAGATGGATGATCAGCGTACCGGTTCCTGTGGCTGGAGGCGTGCCTGGAGACAAACGGACAACAGTAAAGACCAGAGCGTTCACTGAGCTACCTGCTCTGCTGCAGGCCGAGATGCTCCTAACGGCGCACAGCGTGAAAAGGACAGGAAAGGAGCGAAGAAACGACGTGGCTGCAGTAAAACACAATCAACCCACGATGAGTCTGAAAAAATGTGTTTTATTGAAATTAAACACCAGCGGTAACAACGCGGGACTCCATGCGTCGTTACCAGAGTGTGAGAGGATAGATAGCAACACTTTATATGGTGCTAAAGAGCATTATGACCCTTCATTATTGACCTTCTTCAGTGTTTGGATGAGATAACGCCTTGCTGAGGACCGCGGGTTAAAATACAGCCTGGTCTGCCTCTGCTCTCTGTGTGATCGGAGGTTAATCAGAAAACACACACAGCATTCAGCTGCAGCGCCACGGGTCGGGTAGCAATTAACTCTTCAAGACATGATCTTTAGTAGGAAAATATACATACATTCTATTGTAAACTAACAACTTCACTTACCTATATTTAGAAAGAGGTTTAGCTTCTTGCTGACTTTTAATAGATTATTGTGTTTGTGTTTGTTGGCACAGAAAGAAATCGCTGTAAACGGCTTCAGCCACTGCTTTTTCTGTACATGTACAATAACCGCTAAAAACAGTTTGACAACAAGTAGACACATCAAGTAAAATTTAAAATGAATCTAATCTAATCTAATCCCAGTTCTTTGGCTGTTTGTTCAAAGAAATTCTCCTAAACAGCTACAGGAGAGCATTTAGGCGAGGCGGTTGGACCTCTGCAGCGGTGAGATGAAGGCATATTTCTGCTGACTCTGTGTGAATCCGTTACAATCCGACAAATGTCATTAGATTATAGAGCCATAAAACATTATACATATTGAAAGTACGGTAAAAGGTAGATGGCATGCACTGGGATAGCACTTTATCAGGTCCTGAGGAGCCCAAGGCTACACCGTAGCCACAGCTGCCTGGGGAAGACTGACAGAAGATCACCTTTTGTTTTCCTGAGGAAGATTCATTAGTTTATTAAAATCTAATTCAATTCAATTCAATTCAATTTTATTTATATAGCGCCAATTCATGAAACATGTCATCTCGAGGCACTTTACAAAGTCTAAATCAATCATATTATACAGATTGGTCAAAAATGTTCCTATATAAGGAAACCAGTTGATTGCATCAAAGTCCCGACAAGCAGCATTCACTCCTGGAGAAGCGTAGAGCCACAGGGAGAGTCGTCTGCATTGTCCATGGCTTTGCAGCAATCCCTCATACTGAGCAAGCATAAAGCGACAGTGGAAAGAAAAAACACCCATTAACAGGGAGGAGAACCTCCAGCAGAACCAGAACCAGGCTCAGTATGAACGGTCATCTGCCTCGACCCACTGGGGCTTAGAGAAGACAGAGCAGAGACACAACAAGAGAGACAAAAAGCACAGAAGCAAACATTGATCCAGTAATCTGTTCTACATTAGATGGTAGTAGTGGTGATCTGTCTTCTCTGGATGATTTCACAGATAACAGAACGCCAGACCAGGTGCCTGGGGAAGGCACCCCAGGCACCTTCATACTTACTATGAAGAAAAAAGAGAGAGAACTAAAAGTTATAAGCAGAAATTATGACAAGCAATGCAGAATTGAAGAACAGTAGAACTCGATAGAGTGAGAAAAATAGATCCTGATGTCCTCCAGTAGTCTAAGCCCATAGAAGCACATCCCCATAGTTAGGTCAGGGTAACATGAGCCACTCTAACTAGAAGCTTTGTCAAAAAGGAAAGTTTTAAGATTAGTCTTAAAAGTAGACGGGGTGTCTGCCTCACGGACCAAAACTGGGAGTTGGTTCCACAGGAGAGGAGCCTGATAGCTAAAGGATCTGCCTCCCATTCTACTTTTAGAGACTCTAGGAACCACCAGCAGACCTGCAGTCAGAGATTTTGAAATCCAAAATCCTCAAAGTCTGCACAACTGCAATATATTATTTCAGATCAACAGACTTTAACGCTGCTGTTCAGGGTAAATTATTTTCGAATTAGGACAGATGCAACAGGCTGAACATGGAATCTCATGTCTTACTTTTGCATTTATCATTTTTCAACTTCTTTTATTTGTCCAAAGAAGTTCAGCCTTTCTTCAGTACTGAAAGACTGCATGTGAAACGAGCTACAACCAATTCCTCAAGCATCAACTGTTCTTCTATTGCTTTATTCTTTTTCTTTCTCTATATATAATTTTTTTGTTTTACTACACTATGTTTAATAAGCACAAACTCAACTCAACGAAAGCTCGTCCCCCACATTGACCTCAGCGGTTGTTTGTGAGCATAAAGTTCATCAGTAAGAAAGAAAGTGTCTTGTTTAACACCCGGCCCTGCAAGTGTTGTCCTCCTGAAGAAAGCATCAGTGAATCCATAACTTCTGCCTCCAAGAGGTCGTCCTGGATGATTAGTCAGATCGTCAGCTACAGTTCAGCTTCAGCTTCAGCGTTACTGTGGGGGTTAAACACAGACTGGGGTCGTCAAAGCCCTTTTTAAATTCCTCCACAGGATGCTATTCTTTCAGGTCTCCAAGCTGCTGCATTCAGACAACTCTTCTCAACAGAGAAATCAACATAAATCTTGATTTTATGAACTCAGACTTGAGTTGGAGACTTCTCCATCACAACTTTTCTCTTGGATGAACGTCGTTATCGTTAGTTTGCCTTTTAAAAATATAATGCTGCGCTGTAGTTGCCTTTCTTCTTCAAGGATTCTTTGAAAGTTCAGACTTAATAAACATGAACATTCTGAGCTGCAGAACAAGGTTTTAAACATGATGGTATGTGACTTTAATGAGATCAACTGGGAGCAGCGAATCAATTATCTTGGTCAAATCAGAAGACTGAATAATATCAGAGAAATGGTGGCCGCACCAGTCGGCCCATGTTTACCTGTCACTAAAGCTCTTTGTGCTTTGCACGGATGCACAGAATGCTGCTGAGAAAACACATCTACTGCTGCAAATGTTAAGCAGACAATCGTCAAGCTCCAAACTTTAATTTCATTCTCAGCTGTAAAAACCATCAGCAGATTGTAATGGTGAAAGATAAGGAGGAGTCAGACGTAATGGTGGAGACTTTGTCATTTCTGCAGTTTAATAGTCGTGAAATGACTACGATCTCTGCATGCGCTTGCTTTCTGCACGCACTCAAGGAACGACACAAAACAGCAAACGCTCCTTATATGCTGTAGATAAATAAGGCCGTGACAATATCAGCAGCAGATCAGGAGTGAAAGGGAATTACTTTGGCAAAAGCAGACGGAAAATGTGTTCAAAAGCAAATCAAAGACAGAAGCTCTCTCAGGCTGCACCCTAGATAATCCATTATCTCTGGAGATGTGAGACCAAGAGAGTGGGGATAGAAGCTGGATCCCCGTCAGTGGAAAGATGCAAATTTCAACCCATTTGCAGTTTGCAGGGTGTCTCTGTGCTTGGCTAACTTTAAATGAAGCTGTTTGTCTTCCTAAATGAATACTCCCCTCACCAATCACTCTATTTGCCTGAACCTCTGGTCTCCCCCTCCTCCTCCTCTGCGTTGCATCATGGCCGTGTCATCATCCGCCTGTCTCTGCATCAATGAGGCTTGTCTGCTGGCCCTTGCTTCACACCACTTTGTCATCAAAGTTCTGGTTAAAACGCCGACTTTCTGGAGGAATCATAAGCTTTATGGCTACAGTGTGTTCAGCCACCCTCTGAATGTCAGACACAAAAAGTTAGCTTTATTACTTAAAGAGGAATTAGCTTCTCCTTGGTTTCTTCTCCATGCCCTCGCATACATGATGGAGGAGTAGAAATATCTCGGTGCTCACCTGAAACCGTCTCTAAGAACGGACGAAGCAGACGGGACTTTTTGGGGCCGTTAGTGTTTGTAGCAAAATGCTGCAGATCTTCTACAAGTCTGCCATCATGTGTTGGTGTAGCAGCATCAGAACCAGCGGCTTTAAAAGCCTCAACAGGCTGATAAAGAAGGCTGGTTCTGTTCTGGGGAATCCTCCAGAACCTCTGGAGATGACTGTGTAAAGAAAGATTCTTCATAGAATGAGGAACATCACAGAATTAATCCCTTTAGGATTAATAAAAGATTTATGAATTTGAAGTGAACTGAATTGGTGTAAAGAATAAAAGGAACCCCTGTTTATTTGTCTGGTTTGTGAACCACCATTTTTAAAGAAACATTATGATTTTTGTTGTTAAGAATCAAGAATCTTTGACCGTGGGGTGTGATTACTTTCCATCTATGTGATCTCTGCTCTGTTTCTCAATAAAAGTGCTGGAACTTCATCACTCCGCCGTTTCCTTATTCAATAACTCTAGGAAGTCAGTTATTATAGTTTAGATTTCCGACCACAAGGCCAAAGCTCCCAGCTAGTCACTTCACGTCTGTATGAACCGTTGAATCCTCGTCATATTTGCATTAAATAGTCATTTACAGGGAGCCTGATGTTTGGTGTCATTAACCATTCATTTCCATAAGTAGAAGGTTCTGGTTCTGATTGGGTTATGTGTTAACTTGTAGTTCCTATTTTATTCTGGTGACCCAGTCTCTCTCTCTTCCTCTGTGTTCCAGCTACTTCCTGCGTTCCCAGAAGGCAAGGCAAATTTATCTGTAACGCACATTTCAGCACAGAGACAATGCAAAGTGCTTTACATGATTAAAATATAGGAAAACAAAACAGAATAAAAGGAAGTAGGAATAAAATGTAGAAACAAAATAGAACATGGGAAAATAGAAACTAAAAGCAAACATTAAAAACAGAAATACTTTTTTCTTTTACCCTTGGACTTTATTACTTTGGTTGTTTAAATTATTTTATGTTGGGTTCAGCTATATTTTATCTGATCATACTGTAATTTCTCTGCTCTCTCTCATGAAATTATTGGCTAAATGCTGAAGCTGACAGGACGGTGGAGGCACTGTGTAACGGTAAGAACCGAAGAGAGTAAAATGAAATGTAGATTATTGATAATCTGTGTCATTATTGCTATTTTAAGCAATGAATTAACAGTTATAAATCTTGCTAATATCATGCAGAGCCCGTCTTGGCTCCCCTCTGAGGCTGTTGGCTTCAGTTTTCAGGAAAAAACCCAATCCATGTCCAAACTGAAGATGCTCAGAGCGTGTTTGATCCTAACAGCTAAACAGCTCTTCCCAGAACTCAGATTAAAAGATGAAGGCGTTGCATTTCAACTTCTACCCAGCAATCATCCAGCAAGAAGTGACTGTTGTTGGACGAGAGGCCAGAGCACAAGACAAGACCCGTGAAATTCTAGAAGAAAAAAAGAAATGCTTGTCTATTTAATAATGTGTTTATTTAGACTTCTAAAAGTCTACTGGGAGCCAAAGATGTTTTGAAGTTTAGGACTTTATTGCACTTCCATGGGACTGTGACCACAACCATGTTTTATGTTCAGTCTATAAAGGAAATGCTGAAGAGAGCAGCAGGCTGAAGGCAGACATCATGAAAACCAGCATCTGTGGCTGATGAGGCGGGGAAACATATTCACAACATGCAGAACTTCACAGAACTGAAGCTCAGAACTAAACAGGCCAACAGCAGACATTAGTCTAGCTTTCTAATCCTCAACGTTCACATGTATTTGTTGACAGTCAGGCTTTAGAAAACTGGCCTCCTGATTAGAAGAAACCCGGTGTGGCCTCATTCGTGTGGAGCAGGAAGCAGGGGCAGGCTGTGTGTCTCAGGAGGTCTGTAATCCTGCACCTGCTGTTTCTCGGTGTTCCTTCAAACTAAACTCTCTTCCTGATTTTGACGAGCCACTTTGTACTCCATTACGTGGTGTTATTGTGCAGCTTAACTCAACTACCTGTCTCTAAAGTTGTGGATAAAAGAGCAGCTGAGTGGCGTGGGAGGAGCTTAGCGCTGTCGCAGCTCTGGGCCAAAAGTTTCCTTCACAGCCCAGAGTCTAAAGCAAGTAAACCTTTCTAGAAATGAGTGTATTTGTCCTTGATTTGAGCAGACAAATAAGATGGTCTGTCAATTTTTGCACTTAAAATACTAACAACTCATCTCCATCATTTTATTTCAAGTTAAGTATGGCTAATGATCTTATTTTAGGGGCCAAAATACTCATTCCATTGGTAGATCATCTTATTTATCTGCTCAAATCAAGAACAAATGCACTAATTTCAAGAACATTTTACTTTTAATTCCCTTTTTGCTGTGCACTTTGTTAATTGTTTGCTGTTATTGAGCTGCCTTGTTGTTCTGCTCAGATCTCTGTATTTATTTTGATGTTTTCATTTTATGAGCGATAAAAATCTAAAATCAGAGCATGAGAAGACAGCAAGTAGGAACGTGATCAGGTCTTTAAACACGCAGGTGCTTCAAATCTTAAATCGGAGCAAATAGAAAAACCAGTTCAGAAGTCAATTAGTTGAAATAATTTACCTCACCTGTTAGATTCAGTTCACGATGAAACGAAATGTAAGAAGAACGATAGAGCAAGCTGCTGCCCGGCGAAGGCTTTGTGTGATTGTTGCTTATCGGTTTAATAAGGAATGTTTCATATGTCATCTTGGTTTTTATCCAATCAGACGGACAGAAAGATGGAAAGAAACAATATCTATATTATCATTTAGCTTCACAAGCTTTTGCTGAACAAACTGCTGTTAAACTTGAGCAGAGCATGCCTCAACAAAATATTAAAAATATTATTATGAAAAGGAAGAAAAACATTGATGAAAGGGTTTCTCTGGACATCAGGACAAAACGAACAACAAAGAAAAGACTGAAGGAGAGGAAGAGAAAAGAGGGGAGAAAACTGAATGAATTAATATCAGCAGTGCATTGATGCTTTATTATTAATGTAGATTCAAGACTATCATAACTCATAGAAATCAGTGATATTACCAACAATCACTGGAGACCAGGAGGTCAGACACCTGCCAGTTTCCCAGCGACTGATCCGAACACGTTTATGGTGAATGGATTCCTCAAAATCTCCAGATTACAAAGTTGTCTTGGTCCTGCATGACGGATGTTTAATGATCTAAAATCTCTATAACTCTGTAAGCATGAGAACGTTTTGACCCGGTGTTGTGTAAAGATGCTCTGTTAAAAAGACAGTAACAGTTGACGGGGGACTAAATAATTTAGGATTTGATCAAAAACAACAAACTTTGCAGCTGGAATTTAATCCTGCAGAGATGAATCCACCAATCAGAGCTGAGCCCTGGTCAGGTGACCCAACAACACAGACCTTCATTACAACACATGACTTTAGAATAACAGAATCGTTTAGTTACGTTTACCGTGGGGGTGACAGTCCACTGTTACCGTTTCCATTTTAATAGTCATCGTGCAGAAAGCATCAGTGAGATTTTCAGTCTTCAAGCATGTAGTTTTACTATTTCCCATAATATTTGAACTTGATTTACGTAATAGTTTTTATTTATACATTTTCTTCTGCAAACCTCACTATTTTGCTTTTTCTTTTTTGTGTTATTTAACTGTTGCAAATACTGTACATACGGCCAAACTATGTTTATATGAAATGGAAAACGCTTTCTGCACAAGGGAGAAAATTAACAATATATTATTTTAACTGGAAGATGTAAAACTCCAGAGCTAAAATTAACTTTACACAAGTGAGGATCAATTCTGATAAATTGGTTTCAGACCAGAAATCACACTAATTAGAAAAAGAGATTAGCTTTAATTGTCTCCATCAAAGTAACTCTTCAATAATAAAAATGCCTGGGAGCTAGTTTACGCTGACAACTTTTCTGCAGCGGTGCACGATCTGCACATGGGAAATTCTATTTGACAGATTAGAAACAATTATAGCACCAATCTCAGCTCAGTGGTAAAATAAAGATAATTAATTAAAGATTATTTAAATCTTCTGGCTTGCAACATTCCACAGCTTATCCAGCAAATGCAAGAGAAGCGCTGCTGTAAACACTCAGACACAGTAGAACCAGGGCTGTTGCATCAATGGATTCATGCATTTTATGTCTTAACCTCAACAGCCCAGAAAAGTGTTCACATCTTGAAAAATGTAAGGTTATGCTATGTAAACAAATTACATCATGATTCATTTTCCCCCCACATATAATCTAGCATTTATCCTGCTAAATTAAACTAAGCAACTTGGTGATTAAAACGTGATTCTGGTCGGATTTCAGCGGTTATTTTTCTTTGCTACACGCCTCGCATTGATTAAAGAGAATCTGATGAACTGGAAATAAAGTTCAGCTGATTTTATTGACATCAAACTCTTTAGTTTGCAGACATGTTTCAAAGGAGAAAACAGATCTTGTTGTCAGAGGCAAGTTTGAGACGAAGCAACACGGTGCATCACCAAAAGAACGCCATGCCTCTGGTGCACCATGGTCTGGGGTTACTTTTGTCAGATGGAACTGAAAATATGAAAATATGCATCCAGATCAACAAATGAATGAGTTTGAGTCAGAACAATTACAGCTGTGGGACGGCCAAGCCAAAGTCCAGTGCCAAATATAACAGACCTGTGGCGCCTCCTGAAGAGGGCTGTGAACAAGAGATGTTGCCCAGTGAAGATGTGGAGTCCAACCCAAGAAGCCAAATAAAAAGGTGCTTCAACAGACTTTTAGTTCCAGGCTGTGTTTACTTCTGCAACCAGGTTGTTCCACCTTTTAAAAAGAGATTTGTTTGTTTTTCGGTTTAATTGCTCAGGATAATTGTTGCATTTTGTGAGAAAACGTTCATAATGGTCATGGTGTCGTTTCCTACATGACAATAAGGAGGATGTTAAAAAATATGAGAGAGTAGTCATAAAAATTGTTTGTGTGAAAAAAGTTGTGTGAAAGGTCTATTTAGTCTGATTATCTTGAAATGAAGAAGGAAAGGTATAAAAACTCAAGGCATAAAAATCAGCCTTCATCAGCAAAGCTGACAGATGATGAGCAGCGTTGGTCTAAAGCTCTAAGCTGAACTAACGGGTCAGATGATGATGTTTTTCTTTAGAAATGCTGGTTTTGTTCTGATTGCTGAGCTACTGTTATTTCTTTCAGTTATTTATAGTGTTTACTGAAGTTTGTGATTTTAAATGTAATAGCACTTGGGTTTAACAGACTGCTGTTCTAACAGCTGGTCACTGATTCTGATGGATCTGTGCTGAGCTTTCTCTCACTGTCCACTTTTGTCATTGAATTGTGTTCTTTGGTTGGGTTTGTTACTAATTCAGTAGTAGTAGTAATCATCAGTAGCTTGTCTTTTGCAGATAACATAACTCGCTTAAATTACTGCATTGAAAATGAGCAGCAAAACTAAATCTGCTCATCCATGACTCGTGGCAAGAGGGAATCTCTCAATACTCCTTTATGAGCTTTGAGCCCAGTTATGTTGTGTTACATTATGATAAATTATTCTGGGGTTTCCTTGGTTTGTAATGTTGTTGTGAGGAGCTGGTTGAGGTAATCCAGCTGTTTACAGATAGATCTCGCTGTGAGTCTGACCGTACGGCTCCTTCCAGGACCAGGGGGTCGGGGAGGAGAAAACGAACTCAGCCTTCCCACGTTTTATGACATTGATATTTAATCCTTTTATTTGTTCGAGTAACAGATTTACATACAGAGCTTGGGCTATAGCCCACAAAATATGTTCAATGGGTCCCAAAAGGGGTAGGCAGAAGCAAAAGGCTTATTTGAGCCTCCCCCTTTCCATATTAAAACATTAGTAACATGTAATACATACACACATAGCTTATTTAAACTTCTTTCAGCTTATTTAAACCTACCCTTTCTCCAGTACTCAATCAGCAGTCCTTCCAAACATTCATGTTACAGTTAATAGAATTAAATTGAATTAAGTGGAAAAATAAACACATACATAAATCATTTATCAGGACACTCAATTTTTAAGCCCATCTTCCTCCTTATAGATTGTGAAAATCTTTTGTTTGCACTGATTTTTAAACTGCGCCATGCTTGGACACTGCTTGGGCTCCACACTCAATCTGCTCCACAATTTCACTCCACAAACAGAGACACTAAAACGTTTTAACGTTGAACAAGGCCGCTGATGTTCAAAGTTACCCCCCCTCCCCCCAACCAAATCTGTCAATTTGAATGTTTTTCATTATAAGAATAATAAATTTGCGTGATCTCTGCAACCAGAATTATGAATTAATCTTATGGTTCTTTTCTGAAGTATGAATAGCGGTTGTATTGTGCATTTGTACACATTACCCTAGACCTGAATATGGTAGAATCAGTTATTTGTGGAGAGATTTGTGGTCCACGATGTGTTTTGTTTTGCTCCAGACGGATATACTCCTTGACGATTTGCTTTGTATCTGCTTCATATGAGACTTCATGTTTATTTTATTGTCGATTATTACTCCAAGAAATGTGTTTTCATATCAATATCCATCCCATCTGTCTGTATTGATACTTGTGTATTATTATTGAAGTCGCCAAATAACATTAATCTAGTTTTACTTAAGTGTATTGGTAATTTGTTTCTGACAAACCACGCTTTTTAGTTTGTGCATTTCAAGAGTAATAAGTCGCAGTAGTTCATCTAAATCCCACACAGAATAGAAAATACTTTTGTCATCTGCATATAACACTAATTTTATTACTAT
Organism: Fundulus diaphanus; assembly: GCA_037039145.1. Classification (NCBI taxonomy): domain Eukaryota; kingdom Metazoa; phylum Chordata; class Actinopteri; order Cyprinodontiformes; family Fundulidae; genus Fundulus; species Fundulus diaphanus. The sequence continues at coordinate 1,774,845 of CM073134.1, read as the reverse complement.
TGAAACATAGCATATGCCATTTATATATAGCATGAAAAGCTTTGGACCTAATACTCACACCTGGGGGACACCGAAAGTAATGTACCAGCATGACGATGAATATTCACCCATCTTCACAAACTGTTTTCTATTAATTAAATAAGTGCAATACCAACTCCCTGATCCCATAACCTTCAAGTTTATTGAGTAATATGGGATGATTGATTGAGTCAGAAGCCTTTTTAAGATCTAGGAATATTCTGATTGGATGCTCCTCCATTGATTCTGTTAATGCCAGTGAGGTTGAGCTGTTTGCTATAAATCCATATTTACTGTCACAGATTAATTTATGTTCACTTATGAATTTGTCTAGTCTATTATTAAATAGACTAGACAAATTTCTAGAATTTTGAAAAATGATGGTAGTAAAGAACCAGGTCTATAATTTATAAAGTGGTGTCTATCCCCAGTTTAATATAGTGTCACAACTTTAGCTATTTTCATTTAATCAGGAAATGTACCGGTTTGGTATGAAATCCCCTTAATTTTTTTTTTTTTTTTATAACTGTCGTATTAATTAAATTTAAATCAGTAGACATTTTGCATTTACATGTATTTACAAAATCTTTTCATCATCATTATTTCTTTTTCTTCTACAGGTATGAGGAACATTGAACCAGGATTTATTTCAATAAGATTATCATTTCATTCCTGATATAACAAAGGATCAGAAATTTCTTTTGCAAGGTTCGATTCAATATTTACAAAATAAATTAGTAAAATGATTAACAACATCATTCATATCATCCCCATTTCAGTTATTATCAATAAAATATTGAGTCAAATAAAAATAAAAGTCACTACAGATGAAAGCATATATATATATATTTTTTTGAGAACCCTCAATATTAGAGCCTGGTGCTCTGTATATACAACTAATTAGTACTTTTTTACTTAATTCTTCACATATTTTAACTGTTATACATTCTAATAAGTTGTCAGTCACAGTTGTCATAATTTGTTCTATTTTATAATTAAGTTTTTTATCTACATACACAGCGACTCCTCCATTCTTGTTCTTTCTATTCATACAGATAAATTCATATCTATTGAGCTCAAACTCCATTCCTTTATCTGCATTGATCCAACTTTCTCATATAGCAATAATTTTGAATGTTTTTTAAAATTGATGTAAACATTCCTTTATATTACTGAAGTTTGCATACAGACTCCTGCTATTAAAAACGATGATTGATAATCTGCTGTCCATTTTTATTACTCAGTTCTACTGTTCATCCGTATAATAGCAACAATTGTTACTAATATTGGAGAAAAACCTTATTGTCTGGGTCTATATCATGCAAATTATGGTCAGTGTATTGAAATGTTTTCAATTCCAGTGTTTTATGATCAGCAATCCTTTGGTTATTCCCTTGTTGTCTCCGCTCGATGAATTCCTTCAGACTGTGTCACGGTGGTGTGTCGTGTATGAGTCTCCATACCTTACTAATATTTTTAATCATTGCATTTGTCCAGTTCCGTGATGTTCCTTTAAATTTTACTTTTATTTATTTATTTGGTACTTTTGTTTGTAGCACTTTAAGAAATTCATAATGCGCTATTAATAAAATTCTTAATTATTATCAATGCTGTTATTACTTTTTATATTTATTATGATTATTACCTCCAACTCCATTGCTTGGAACTCCATCTTTCTTTTACGGCCCTTGTCAAAGTGCCAGTAGCACAGTTCACTCTTTTAAATGGGGCGCACCAAATCGGTCTTGCATGTTTTATCCATTGTGGACACGACACCCACTTGCATGCACCAGTTTTATTTATTTATTCATTTTTGCCCCGGCATTTTAGCGCTCCTTATTTGGATTCTTTGAGGATCAGGCCCTTAAGACAAGGGATGGTTCTGTGGATTGGGGCCTTGTCTGCATTGTCTGCACAGCTTCGGTCCATCGTAGTGAGCTGAGTCAAGCAGCAAAGCTCTCAATAGACGCCTGTGGCAAAGGGACATAGATTGTGACAGAAAGCTCCAGATCCTGGATACAAGCAGATGATAAGCTTCCTCCTTAGGGTGGTCGGGAGGAAAAGAGAGGAGGAGTTCTGTCACCTGAACGGCGCTCAGAGAAGAGATGCTGCTCGTCCACATCCAAACAAGTCAGTGGAGGAGGTATGGGCATCTGAACAGGACGTCTCCTGGGAACCCTCGTTTAGGAGGTTTCCTAGGCACGGACCTGGGTCTGACCCAGGAGGACACCCTGGGTCAGACCCAGAACCAACTGGGGGGATAGCAGAGTGTCACTGTGATGAGGGATGGATGGATAATAATCGATAAAATCTATTCATATACATCATGTGTTTTATTCCTCTCCAACACAGAGATATTGAGGACATTCTGAACAGAAATCAGCACCTAGAGCTTTGCACCTCCACCTTCGATTAAAACCACTCTTTTATTTTCCTTCTGCCCAAGATGAGAGAAGCAAGCAGAGTGATTGACTCCCGAGGCTGTCAGGACTAATCCACAGCTACAAGCAACAAACACTGTTTTCATTCCTATTCTCTTTTTTCTCTGCTTTCTCCTCAAATCTTTCTATCGAACCCCCAAACACTCTTTTTCTCCCAACACTTGAGCTTTAGGCTAATACTTTCTTTCTCTCTGACAGCCACTTTCTGCTGTTATCTGGGGGTTCTCTGTCTCCAAGGTGACTTTTTCTCCTCACTCTTGCAGAAGAGGAATGAGCAGCAGGGTTGTAACCTGCAGCACTTTAAAGGTGACCAGTGTCTTCGCCTGCAACGCATGATGAGTAGAAAATCCACAATCTGTTTGCACTTAGGTTTTCCTCCAGAGGGAAAAGTTTGGTTGTAACAAAGTTTTAGGCGCAGGGCTGAGACCAGGAAGCACAAGTTCAAAAGAGAAGAATTACACCCACTTCTATTTCCATTTCTTAAAAAGTCACACATCTGATCACATCCTCTAGCAGGTGCACCGGCCTCCAGTGAATTCACCTGATAAAAATATGTTCAACTTGTGAAATTTGCCAAGAAGAAAGCTAAAACAACACCACTGGTGTAAGCCAACATTTCTTGAACTAATTAGAGTAGATAGGTACACAGTAGGTACACCTGGTCTGGCGTTCTGTTAGCTGTGATATCATCAGGGGAGGCAGATCATCCTCTATTACCATCTAACATAGAAAGTACTCCTGGATCAATGTGAGCTTCTGAGCTTTCTGTGTCTCTGCTCTGTCTTCTCTAAGCCCCAGTGGGTCGAGGCAGATGAGCGTTCACACTGAGCCTGGTTCTGGTTCTGCTGGAGGTTCTCCTCCCTGTTAAAGGGGAGTTTTCCTCTCCACTGTCGCTTCATGCATGCTCAGTATGAGGGATTGCTGCAAAGCCATCAACAATGCAGACGACTGTCCACTGTGGCTCTACGCTCTTTCAGGAGGAGTGAATGCTGCTTGGAGAGACTTGATGCAACCTGCTGGGTTTCCTTAGAGAGGAAACTTTCTGACCAACCTGGAGGATCTGATGGAGTCTGACTTTGGAAAGAGCCTTGAGATGACGTGTTGTGAATTGGAGCTATAGAAATAAAATTTAATTGAAAATTGAACTGAATTAGAATAACGTAACGGCAGAGCTTTGGATGACGTACTTGGCTAAAAATATTTTGCGTTCTACAATCATAGTTTTCATCAGTAATTGAAAACAGAGGATGAAGAAAATACAGTCTGCTCACAAGTCATGCAAAACATTTAGCAGGTGATGCTGCTTCCTGTTTTGAAGTTACCATGAAAGTATAAGTCTTGCTTTAAAAGTATACCTCCAACTGCTTTACACATCAGGATCTAACTTTACACATCTATATTTACACATTTAGCATAGGTGTAGCTGACATTCACAAGCCTAAAACATCCACAGACTCTATTCCAGACTCCCAATGGCTGTTAGGAAACATATATATATATATATATATATATATATATATATATATATATATATATATATATATATATATATATATATATATATATATATATATATATATATATATATATATAAAAAAAGGGGGAGAGGGTAGTATAGGAGTCTAGGTGTCTCACATGCAAAATGGGTCAACAATTCGGCCAAATTCGAAAACTAGACATACATAGCACAAAGTATTTGCTTGCCCATCCAAATATTAGAAAAAGGTGTTCTAATCATTTTTATGGCCAAAGGTATATGAAATCAAGCACCAGGCATGCAGACTGTTTCTACAAACATTTGCCAGATAATGGGTCTCTCTCAGGAGCTCAGAGATTCCCTTGCCCTGGGTCTTTCTGCATGGAGTTAGCATGTTCTCCCTGCGCATGCGTGGGTTATCTCCGGGTACTCCGGCTTCCTCCAAAAACATGACTGTTAGGTTAATTGGCCTCTCTAAATTCTCCTTAGGTGTGAGTGAATGGTTGTTTGTCCTGCGATAGACTGCCAACCTGTCCAGGTGAACCCCGGCATTGGCCTGTCCCGGCCAACCCCAGGTGAACCCATTGAACGCTGGAGATAAGCACCAGCACCCCTCAGGACCCCAGCAGGGACAAGCCTGTAGGAAAATAGATGGATGGAACCTTTATTCTGTCCAATTCTACTGAAAGTCAAAATGTGACAAATCTGTCTGAGGGAAAAATGTCTAGCATAAAACGGAGGAAGAACATGCTTCATGTAAGATTTTGTTGAAGCACTTTTTGATTCAAGCATTTTTTAGGTGCAATTGAGCCTGAAATAAAGTCCAGAATTTTTAACACTTTTGCTCGTTTCCATATGTTTTTTTTTTTTTTTGCCAAATCCATAATTAGCAGAGAGGTTGCAAAGGATCAAAATCATCTCATTCTACAAAGGTGTCAGTCAGGGCGAGGATATGAAGAAATGCAGCAGCTTTATGGTATGGAGCATGGCACTGAAGACAGAAATCATCAACAACATCGTTTATCAGGTCACTACATCCTGCAGTGACCTCTACAGTACTTTAAAAACCAAAGTGCTGTACAGGTATATGAGAACTAAAGGGAAGATAGAAATAATAAAAAATAGCAATAGCAATAAAATACAAGGTTGATAGTATAAGCAATAAAATCAACCATAAAAGACAGAGAAGAGACGAAGGCTGGCCCTATGGTCGTGCTCCCTGTAAGAAGAAGCATCTTCAAAAAGATGAGTTCTTAAAAGAGATTTAAAATAATTTAAAGATTGAGCAGAGCTCACAGAAAGAGGACGACTGTTTCACATCCTGGAAGCTGCTGCTGAAAAAGCCCTTTCTCCCCCGGTCACAAGCCGAGTCCTGGGAGCCGACAACTAAGTGGTCTAGACATCTGGGGATGATGGGCTGTCTGGCTGTAAAAGTAGTAAGTAAAGAAAGTATGGGAGAGCAGGGAGGTTAGAAAAACTGAATGTTTCTCTAAAACTGATAAAAGGATGAGACAGAAGTTGGCCAGAGCTTCAGCGGACGAGCAGACAGTAAAACTGAAGGAGCTGCAGAAACCTCTGCCACGTGCTGCTAAGGATCTTGGGTAATCCCACCTGTTTTTCGTAAATTTAGACAAAGATGCAATTTCACCTTTTCGCCAATTTTTAAATGCACTTTATTTTATTGTTGACACTTATTGCACATTATTATCTCTGAATATCTAAATGCACATCTCTGTAAATGAAGCCACAATAAGCACCTTATTACCTCATTATTTGTCATCTGTGACTCATGAAGCACAACTAGTCATACAAACTTTTGAATCCTCATGTTTTTAATTTTTTAATCTTTTTTTATAATGAGAAAAAAAAACTTACACAGTGACAATAATGAATCTTTGAACTTTGATCTTATTGCACCTTATCTTTTAATGACTGAACTTGTACACCTTTTTCAATACTGCATTGATTTGAAGACAAATTGCACTTTACATGTAAAATGACTGTTTTATTTTAAGCTTTTCTGTAGGTTGTGCTGTTGACCTCTTGTCCTGGTCACCTTTGTAAAAGAGAGCTTGTTCTCAATGTTTTTTTTTATCTGGTTAAATAAAGGTTAAATAATTGTTTTTATTGTTGCAAGACAGAAATAACACACCAAGGTCTAGCTGAGATTTCTCCAAATGTTTTTGTTGAATGCATTTAGTCAGTTGAAGCCAAACTTGAAAATAAAATCCGAACCTCGCCCAAAGAGCCCCACGGTAGCGGCCTGTCTGGGCTAAACGCAGCAGAGACTCCTCACATTCATCCAAATCAACAAAAGATTGACTGTATCAGAAAATATAACTTCTGAATCCGTCTTCTCAGGTTCCAAAAACTGTTTGGAGTCTCTGGAAAAGGGTCTGCCCCCACGATCTGAAAGATACAGAAATCATTGCTAGACTGAGCTACCAGAACATGGCCATTAATAAACATTAATAAACATTAATAAACATTAAGGTTTTAGCTTGAAGCGTCTTGTCCTTGCTTTGGTCTGTTGCTTTATTATGTTTTTATTAATTCATCTAAGGTTCGACTCGCTTTGGTTTTAGCTGTTGTTTCAATGCTGTCTGTTCACCGTGGTTTGCTGTTTAAACAGCTCCAGGTGTTGGTCAAAGAAGGTGTAAAAGGGTTTTTATTGCTTTTTAGTCATTTTACTTTGTAATAACTGTTTTCTTAGCACTGTACTTTTAATCTCCATCTCTGTCTCTACAAAGTTCATAAGGCAGGACCAGTTCCCTGTGCAGATTCTAGCCACGATATAAAGTTTATCCCTTAAGAGAACAACATTTATAAAATGTACCAAGAGAAAAAAGTGAACAGAAAACACTATCTCAGAGATAATAGAAGAAAAATATCTCAAATCATTATTGGAAACACAATTTACACCCCTTGCAGCTAAAGTTTCAAAGTGTATATTTTCTTGGCTAAACATTAAAACTTCATCTGGATGTTTGTGCTTCTTTGTTTTTTTGTTGTTTTCTTTTTGTCGAAGGAGATTTTTACAAAGAAAAGTAATTGATTTATGCACCCTTCATTTCATAAGGGTAAATGTATTTGTTTCTGGGAGAGATTAGGCGTCCTCTCACTGTAATGCTGGAGAAAATAGCATCCTCTCTGCTGTTGATTTTTTCACTCCCTCTCTATCTGTTTTGCTGCTGTTTTAGTCCCAGACCCATTTAAAAAGCCCCACTGATAACCCGCTTCCCACTGTCCCATCACTCATCACCTCTCCTCGGGGCTTCAGCAAATACTATCACATGACACCTTGCTAATCTGATTGGCTGATCAGACCTGTAAATGAAACCAGCCAGAGCCAATTACAATAGGCACAAGTCATTAAAAGAGATGACTTCAGGGAGAGACGTGATGCTGGGGACAGGTGCATCGCTTCTAGTCTGGCAAATTGCTTTCAGAATAGAGTTTAGGTTATCAGTTGCCAGCTATTACACCAAGTGATTGGAGAAAAGCTGGGAGCTATAGCTCCATCCTGCAATGGCCCAATGCTGAAAGCTGGCTTTGTAACGATCAAACAGTAAAACTGCCTTTCTGGAGGTTTTCTGGTACATCCTCTCCAACCAAACCTTCTTTATAGAAATGACTTTAAAATGTTTATGTTTTTGCATTTGGCAGATGCTTTTACCCAAAGTGAGTGTAAATGAGGATTTAACAAGCAGCTATGATCAAAGCTGACAACAAGCTACCTAGAAGGAAGACGACTAGTCAGGTTCTGTCAGAGGAGACGGTCTAGAAATAGAGAGCAGCCTTTACAGGAAGTGCAGAAACAGATGGTTCAGTAGATGGATTAGAGAAGTATAAATAAGGTGTTTGGGTAGGAGATGCTTTCTGAAGAACTCTGTCTTCAAGAATCTCTCGCAGACAGACAGACAGACAGGAACCCCCTGTTCTGGTGGGGCTTGGCAGGTCATTGAACCATCATGGAACGACACATGAAAAGAGTCTGGATTGTCTTGAGTTTAGTGTAGGCACTGCTAGGGAAAAATCCTTTAACAATCGAAGGAACCAAGTGGTGACATAAGCTTTCCTTCCATTTCAAACACTTTGGGCATCATCAGTGAATTTGATGCAGGTGGATGAGGGTAGCCTGTGGATCCCTTAATAATCAAGCTCCATCATATATCAGAGCTCTGATTACCCCGTATGTTCCTAACAGAGCACTTCGCTCTCAGACTGCAGGTCTGCTGGTGGTTCCTAGAGTCTCTAAAAGTAGAATGGGAGGCAGATCCTTTAGCTATCAGGCTCCTCTCCTGTGGAACCAACTCCCAGTTTTGGTCCGTGAGGCAGACACCCCGTCTACTTTTAAGACTAATCTTAAAACTTTCCTTTTTGACAAAGCTTCTAGTCAGAGTGGCTCATGTTACCCTGAGCTACCTCTATAGTTATGCTGCTATAGGCTTAGGCTGCTGGAGGACATCAGGGCCTACTTTTCTCACTCTGCTGAGTTCTCCTACTGCTCTCCAATCTGCATTGCTTGTTGTTATTTCAGCTTTTAAGTTTGAGGGATTGCTGCAAAGCCATCAATAATGCAGACGACTGTCCACTGTGGCTCTACGCTCTTTCAGGAGGAGTGAATGCTGCTTGGAGAGACTTGATGCAACCTGCTGGGTTTCCTTAGAGAGAAAACTTTTGTGACCAATCTGTATAATCTGATTGAATTTGACTTTGGAAAGTGCCTTGAGATGACATGTTTAATGAATTGGCGCTATATAAATAAAATTTAATTGAATTGAAAATTGAATTGAAAGATATAACATAGATTTTAGTCAAAAGGTTTTCTGTTGATTCTGACATAGAACATGGATAAAACTGAATCCTATCTAGATTATTGTAGTGATTTCCCCTCAACCTCAACTTTTGGTCTTAATGCAGCCAAGGAGGCAAATATTTCCCACTAATGCCCATTGAGGCATGTTCTACACATACAAATGCTGGTGTTTTGCTACTTAGCATACTCAATATGTATACCTATTTTATGAATTAAGAACAGCCTTGACAGCAAAATTAATTAATAACTTTCATTCTAAAGAATGAATGTATCTATATATATACTTGTTGATACAATCACAGTTTAGGGTTTAAATCAAGATAGAAACTTTAAAGCTCTGTAAAGAAAACCTCAAACTCTCTGTACAGCACACGCCTACCCCTACAAATACACACATGGTGCTTTAAGCCCATCGTTAGTAACTAAGCGTCTGACGTATTTTTATTTCATGTTTTGTAGATAAACTGAGAGCCAGTCTCCATCAGCCATGTTTGCTTAATTCCATCATCTGAATTCCTCTTTCATTACATCCAGCCGTCCCCATCAGCGCAGCCTACTCGCCTCATCTCATTTGGATCCCTGTCCTTAAAACCTCATACAGATCTTGATGGAGATGTGCTGGGTGAGGAGGCATGAGGTGCTGTTTTTATTTCATCACATCCAAAAACTCAGCCGCAGCACAACAAGCTGCACCAGTGTTTTATATAACAAGTATCCTAGTAGCACTACGCTCAGACACAAGTTCTCTGGCTGAGTGGGCAGAGGCATATTTGTTTAGGGGTGCCAGGCACAGTGCTAACTTCTCATCCGTGAATGAATCAGTATTCCAAGGACACATGAGAGGCAAGAGCTGATAAAAGCCAACAACAAAGAGAGAGAGAGAGTCATTTCTTCCCTGGTGAATCTAAACAAAGATATCCTTTAATCAAAAACGCAACCTGAGCCTGTTTACAAGGTGGTGACTTCCCCCAGAGATTCTGCTATAAGACATGAACGACAGAGAGAGTCATACAGGGAAGAGAAAGACAGATGTGGGGGAGTCAGAACAAAAGCACTAAAATCCGAAAGAAACAATGAGTGTTTGGGGTTAATGAGGCGGTGTGGAGAGATGGAGGAGCAACAGAAAGGAAAACTGCACCGAGCTGTGATCTTCTCTGAGCACATCCTTTGCCTTGGGTCAATATGTCTACATTTCCTACACTGCACTATTCCCTCTGTCTGGCATCACCTTTGCCTACTGCAGCACAGGGTCAGAATTGATTGGCCAGGCAGGAACACATTTCAGCAATGTAGTTGACCTTCTTCCCTCCGCAGCCGTCTCCATAAAGGGATCGACGAGAGAGAGAGAGAGAGAGAGAGAGAGAGAGAGAGAGAGAGAGAGAGAGAGAGAGAGAGAGAGAGAGAGAGAGAGAGAGAGAGAGAGAGAGAGAGAGAGAGAGAGAGAGAGAGAGAGAGAGAGAGTTATATAGATGGATGGAGAGTCAGAAAACAAGGACGGGATGAATAAACGCCTCCGTAATTCATACAGCCCTGTTTTTGACAAATGGTGCCTTGTAAAGCCCCCCCCCCCCCAACATTAACCCAACACACACAGCAATCAACCAGTACATCCCCCCAAACCCACAAAGAATATCACTTCCTGTCAGTTTTTTTATTTTCACTTCTTACTTGTCTCTTAAACCTGTCTCTTGCCCTCTTGCCCCCGTACACCACCCAACCACCCGCCCCCTCCTTTTTTTATTTTTCTCTCCTTGACAATGAGTCCCTGTGTTGCTATATTTACCATTTTACTGGACCCTGTCTACTTTTTGGCTCTCCTACTTGAAGCATAATGAGAGCTTTTTAAAGCGACAGTAGCCACTCATGGTTTTTTGCTACACACCAATATTTGCAGTACCTTGCAAACACTGACAGAAGAACAAAAGGAGTCCACAGCTGTGAAATGGAAGAGAAATGATTCATGATTTTCAAATATGTTTACAAAAAACCTGAACATCAAATCAGTTTATTTATATAGTGCTATGTTACAACAGATGTCATCCCAGAACACTTTAAAGAGCCAATTCAACCAAATCCTTCAGACAGCTTGGTAAAAGGTTTTCTATCTAAGGAAACCCAGCAGACTGCATCAACTTGCAGCATCCACAGTAGACAGTCGCTGGTTTGTGTCGTTGACTTTGCAGCAATCCCTCATACTGAGCATGCATGTAGCGACAGTGGAGAGGAAAACTCCCCTTTAACAGGGAGGAGAACCTCCAGCAGAACCAGAACCAGGCTCAGTGTGAACGCTCATCTGCCTCGACCCACTGGGGCTTAGAGAAGACAATGAAAGAATGGTGCACACTGTTCTTACTAAGTGGAGTCTACTTGTTTGTCATTTAAAGTGCCCCCCCCCCCATAAAAAACAAAACAAAAAGAAAACATTCTGATTATAAATGTACACTAAATGTCTGAACACTGAGCGCTGACCAAAATCAGATTCCTGAATGTGCACAATTACAACCAAATAAAGGTGATTCTGAAAGCCACGATTGTCATAAAACATTCCTAATACCATGCATAAATAGTTTGATTACTTTCTTACATATTAAAAAGCCAAAGTCCAGTTTCTGTAATAATTGGTAGTCATCTCCAACTGTCTGTCCTGTTTTATTCTGATTTGTTCTCCTCCATCTTGGCTTGATTATTTTTAATCACACAGTGTTGTGGCATAATGGACACTTTTCAGTGAAACCCAAATATCTGAGTTGGCCTGACTCTGGAAAATGACTCAGTCAATTGAAGCAGTGAACCAGCAGAAGCCCTCAGACCTGAAGACACGTGGATTAACAGAAAAAGTCCTTACATGCACACACAGAGCACAACCACACAGCTCACTACTGACAGCCAGGTACCGGTCTTCATCTCTCCTCCAACCGATGATGAGGCTGTAATGTGGAACTTCCACGAGAGGCAGACACATAAACAAAGACGCCCTTCACTCTTTTCCATTCGCGTCCAATTTGAGCACCATTGAGCTTTTGTTTTCTGACCCATTAGTATTCAGCAGCTATACTTTGTGCTTTTGAATCAAAGCAGAGCAGATGATGTGACTATGATGAACACTGGGACTTATTACAGTGTTCAGGCGTACTGACTCACCGTGTGGGGGTTGTTTCACTAAAAAAAACCACACACACATCCCTACTCCTGGGCTGATGTTAAGGTCTCTCCTCTCTGCTTCCATGAGCTCAAGGCAAACACCGCTCTGTTGTTTTGTGCATACCTTCAGAGCTTTAATAGCAGGTTTGGTGGCAGCAGACACTGAGGATAATGTGAATGTGTATTTCAGACAACTGGGGTCTTGATAATGTATTCATGTCTCCAAATGACAAATGGCTCCCACCAGAAGGCGGTTTAACATTTAAATGAGAAGCTGGAGAAAACATAGACGAAAAACACCCAGCAGTTTGTGGATACACAGGAGCCGGCCAGTGAGCAACAAAGATATTAAACCCCAATATGAGCAAACAATTTCTATCCAGCCGAACACAAACACACAGGCCGTCCAAGCAAAGATACAAAACCTGATTTAAAGGATGGTGAAGGGGGTGAGAGATGGGACCAGCTGGTGTCCCAGCAGGGAATCAGACAGCAGAAGAGAATTTTCTGGCATGCTAAAGCTACTGATGAGAGTTTATAAAAACAGCTCATCAGGCTCTGGGCTCAGGTTGGAGCCGTTTCCCTGCAAACAATCCAGTGCTGATTCGCTGGCCGGCCAGGTCCTGCTGCTGAGGCACAACTTGTGTGCGGCTTATCAGTCATTAACTCAGAAACACAAACACTTTATGGGTGGAGGCACACACTGCGAGCAAATACAGATGGATGAAGGGCTTTCAGACCCACAACATACACTAAATAAACAGATTCACACACATGCATGGCCATTTATTTTTAAAGGCACAGCCACATTGTCCTCACAGTTTATCTAAAAAAGCCACAAAAACTCTAAATAAACAATTTAAAGTAGTTAAAATCTTATTTCCTGCTTGTATATCTTTATCTACACAACAAACAGTGAAATCTAAACGAGGCAAATCGGCTGACTAACAACTCAGTCTCTGAAAAATATATGATAGCCATGTTGGTCCTCAGGGGAACCGTAGTTTTGTCACAACTTGTTAACAGAAAATAAAAGCAAAACATATTTGCTGACCCATGCAACTGTTGGACATCAGGTGTTCTAATCATTTTCGTGGTGACAGGTATATAAAATAATTCACCAGGGAGGCAGACTGTTTCTACAAGCAGCAGACTTTGTGAAAGAATTGGTCGCTCTCAGTAGCTCAGACAACTTTTGTTCAACTGTGGTTTTTCAACAGGATGCTACTTGTAAAATGTCCTCACCCCTAAACATTCCAGTCAACAGTCACTGGTAATGATATATATTATATTTCATCCACTTTAACTTCGTACTTCTCACCATTAATGGCATTAAAAGGTATATAATCAGGAAATAGGGCTGCACAGTGGAGCAGTGGGTAGCACTGTTGCCTTGCAGCAAGGTTCAAATCCAACCCTGGGTCTCTCTGCAGGGAGTCTGCATGTTCTCCCTGTGCATGCGTGGGTTCTCTCCGGGTACTCCGGCTTCCTCTCACAGTCCAAAACATGACTGTTAGGTTAATTGGCTTCTGTAAATTGTCCTTAGGTGTGAGTGTGTGTGAATGGTTGTCTGTCTCTGTGTTGCCCTGCGACAGACTGGCGACCTCTCCAGGGTGAACCCCGCCTCTCGCCCAGTGAACGCTGGAGATAGGCACCAGCAACCCCCGCGACCCCATGAGGGATTAAGCGGGTCAGAAAATGGATGGATGGAAGATTAGGAAATATCTTAAAATCTACTGGTTGTCCCCAGTGTTGTAGTACTCGAGTCCGAGACTCGAACTCGAGTCCGAGTCATTAGCTAAATTTAGAGACTCGTGACTTGACTTGGACTTGAGCACTGATGACTCGAACTTGGACTCGGACTCCTACATTCAGATCATTCTGACTCGGAAATTGAGAAAAAGACTCGACTTTTTTTATATCATTAGGCTATAATTTTAATATGTCATTAGAATATTATTTGGTGTATGATTTTAATATCTAAATGGCGTACCGCGCACGTGACGTCACCATCTCATGAGCAACGCCCCTTGCCGCTAAGGTAGGGCAAACAGTGTGAGAGCGCACGTAGCAACCAGCCATTACACATGCAACAGATACAACGATATGACCGACTTTTCAGCTGTTAAACTTTCACAAGAGGATGTCCAGACGCCCATTTTACTGGTAGAACTGTGGAACAACAAACCAACGTTCAGCTCAAACAATGGATTGAGTGTCGAGGGCTTAGCCTGGAAAACGGGCCGAGTTGATAGAAAGGTAAGTCGATGTTTTTCTCCTGCTCGGCGTTCATGGCGTCAGCGGCCGTTTTTTTCTGTTTGTAGTCACCGTCCAGGAATCGGTATAAATTGTCCGGCCCGCCGAACAATTTAGTCCGGTCCGGTGGCCAAATGCATTATCATTATCCAACGGCTGTATCTCTTCGCTGCATCTGCACCAGATTTTTTGTGAGTCATGAGGGAACGCTGCCGAACGCGTTTATGTGAATCGCCCGGTGGACGGGCGAGGAAAATGCGAGACAGCATCTGCGGTGGCGGGCGGCCACCGCCGGCTGGCCGGAGCCGCGGCGGTGGCCAATAGGCCGGAGCGCGCTTGGCTGCGAGGGCCGATCAACGCCGCTTGCGGCTTTAACATCCTTCATATGCGGCCTATCAGCGTACCTCGAGTCACTGTTGCACGTTCCATAACAACAATGTTTAAAAACCATGGTTAGGAGACGTCTTAGACTTAGAAAAAGCTGTCGTTTTACCGAGTAAAACCAAGGGTAACGTACAGTGCAAGAGTGGAGGAAAACGCATATTTGCCCTACCTGTACGTGATATGACGTCACGTTCTAAAAATAGCTCGATCGCGGAACGCCATTATTAGTGCAATGGAATGTTACTGCTTCATGTCATACATCACACGTCACGGCATGTTCCTACAACGAACTTGGATCAATAGTTACTCGACTCGGACTTTGTTTTTTAAATGACTTGGACTTGACTCGGACTTGAACACTGGAGACTCGAACCTGGACTCGGACTCGAGGCATAGTGACTTGACTACAACACTGGTTTTCCCACATGCCATCATTCTGACGCGCTCACGTAACACCAGTGTGTGTGCTCGTTTTTGTTAGTTTCTGCTTCCTGGCTGCACACTTCTGCCCGTTATGTATCTGCTTAGCTTAGCGGTTAGCTTCTGTGTTAGCTGTTGTTCTCACTGTAGACTTTGAACATGGCTGAAAGTCACAAGAAGCAAACCGCATTCTTCTTTATGAGAAAAAGAGGAAGGATAAATAAGACAAGAGTGGATCTGGGAGATTCTTTTCATGTGATCCCCCTGAAGAGCCGAAGGTAGCAAGGGACTTGGGGAGATGTCCAGAAAAAATGCAGACTCTACCTTTAAGGGGTTAAATGTTAAGTTCTCTACATAAAGTACGGGGAATGACGGCCATGTTATCTAAAATCAAAGACTCAGAAACATACATTGAGTAAATGTCCAAGTCTTTTGGCCAAACTCAAGTTTGGAGTCACCTCCTCAGGTGCATACTTGACTGAGGAGGATTAGGGTGTAGCTCCATTGGTCCGGAGTTTGGTTTCGTCACTGAGTTCTAGTAGAAAGTACTCTTCTGCTTCAGTACACCAACATGGTATAGACAATTGTATGCTCCCATTTTTGTGGGAACAGTTTGGGAAAGGTCTGTACCTGTTTCATTATGACTGAGCATCAGTGCACAAACAACACCTTAGGGATGCGTTGTTAGACTTTGAACCTTATTATTATTATTATTATTATTATTATTATTATTATTATTATTATTATTGTTGTGTCCCTGTCCAACATCCGTGTCCGACCTCACAAATGTTTTTCTGGAAAGATGTTGAAGTTCTCATAAACACATTTCTAAACCTTGTGGAAAGAAGTCTCAGAGGAGTTGAAGCTGTTATTGCTGCAAAGGGTGGGCAATGCTATGAATTAAAAATTGCACTACTCAAGATGGCAACACATTTACTTTCTAATGAATATTTTTTAAAAACTTTAAGTCTTCCTTTTCTGGTTGAAATTTCTTTTTTTGGACAACTATTCCCTCTGGATCTGGATGCTATGTTGCTGGAAAGATTTTTATATGATACTTCCCTTGTTTGTTGTGATGCTTAACCATATCAACAGTGTTTTTTTTTTTAAAACCAGGTGAAGCTGATTTAAATCTCACCAGCTCAAATCATACCTCTACTACAGCCCCAGATCCTGAATGAGTTGAAAAGGAGGCATTGTGGATGTAGAGCAGGACCAAAGAGGATATCAACAAGGAGGATTTCAACCATCTGATATACGGATCATAATGGCTAGTATGAGTTTGTGGGGAAACAAATTGGA
This sequence comes from Fundulus diaphanus, assembly GCA_037039145.1. Classification (NCBI taxonomy): domain Eukaryota; kingdom Metazoa; phylum Chordata; class Actinopteri; order Cyprinodontiformes; family Fundulidae; genus Fundulus; species Fundulus diaphanus. The sequence continues at coordinate 1,758,587 of CM073134.1, read as the reverse complement.
TCAATTCCAAACCCTCAAAGGTCTAAAAGAACGGGATCCTAACAGTGCTGCCTGCTTTGTCCAGATGACAGTGCTGTCTCTTATCTCGATTCTAACTTGCCGCTGTATACTCCTCAATAATTCCCTGTCTTCCTCCCTAAAGGCTATTTTTTTTTGTTTGGCAGCCCCTTCAGGTCACTGGTGATCCAGGGCTTGTTATTGTGAGATTATCTCTCTGTTTTGGTGGGGATGGTGTTATCCACACAGGATATATAGTCAGTCACACACATTCAGTCATTGCATTGATATCCTCTCTTTGTGGTGAGCAGAGTGTATCCAAGGCTGTGGCCTAACAACAACCCTGAAGGCTTCCTCAACTTCGTGTTACTATCTTTTCACAGTTCTCTTTATAACAGGCTGCCACAGAACAAGGTGTTTATACTCTGAACAGAGAAAAATAAGATTGCAATCGGATTTGCCTAGAGGTGGTCTTGCTTTAGAGAAGTATGAGTCCTTGACATTTGCATAACACAAGTCCAGAGTTTTAACTGCAGTTCCACCAACTCAGTTTAGCTCGCTCTGCTCGGCTCCTCCCTGCTCAGTTTATCTTCGGCCATTTTGTGATTCGACTGGCCAAGAAATGTCTGGAAGAGGGAAACGCCCCAGTCTCCCCACGCCCTGTTTGCAACATTGACACTTTAAACAAATATGCGAGAAATGGTAAACGATAAAAAAAGTACATCATTATAAATAAAACATACATAGAACAAAAAATTACAAATAATGTTTTTGAACAATAGTATATACAAGATTGTCTTGGACATTTTTAAGGAGTAAATCACTGGGATAAATATTTGGACCACACATCTAATAACAAAATAAGAGCCAGACTCTCTGCAATCTGCTTTGAAACTGTAAGAAACTGTAAGAGACAGAAGTGGAGAGGCAAAGACAAACTGTTTAGTCCACAAGCTTTGGGCCTCTCAGTGGAGTGCGCTTTCAGATGTGACTAAAATCATTACATATTGCCACAAATGCATTGAGATGTTGTGTCTATATCTTAGCAACAGCTGAGCTGATGAAATTACATTCAGTGTTGGCAACATTAGATGGTGGAACATAAGTGGTTTTCAAAGTAAACCTGGTGAACTTTCTGGGAAAGTAATAGAGATGACCCCCTCCTGCTAACAGTTCAATATCTGGGCTACAGAGTAATATAATATATCATCTTTATTGTCATTTAAACATACATTGAAACATACATTACAACTAAATTTGTTCTCTGCTTTTAACCCATCACTTTTGGGGAGCAGTGGGCTGCCATGTGCGGCGCCCGGGGAGCAATCTGGGGTTAAGGGTCTTGCTCAGGGAACCAGAGTGCAGGCGCTGGGGATCGAACCGGGTACTTGCAGCCTTCTCTGAGTGCAAGCGTGCCGCTCTAACCACTAGGCCACCACTCCCCAACCAAGAGACAACCCTCTATAATCGTCCTGGATAACACCATCTGTTGTTGACAAGCAGTACTAATCCACCTCCTTTGCCTTTGCCACTTCTCTTTAAATCTCAGTGAGCTCATATAGTCGAAAAGTCCAGCAGAGAGATGCTGGAGTCGGCAATATGATCCTGCAGCCACGTTTTGTATTTCTGATACTCTGGCCAGGTCTTTGTTAGGGCTTGGAGTTTATCCAACTTGTTTCCCAATGATCTCACATTACCCATCATAATCGACAGAAGACATTTAAACTTCCTTCTTCCCTTTCTCATCTTTTCTATTGCTCTGCGTCAGCAGTGCCTACTTTTCAACTTGGGTCTGTAGTTGAAGTATTATCTGAATTTTTGAGATGTAATAATCCTTGTTGCTATGGATGCACATCATAACAAATGTCCGAAAGTAAAAAAGCTTTCAGCAGAAATCCTTCCAGCTGCACAAAATCCAATACCAGAGGGAATAAGCATCTAAAAAAAGCTATTTTCATGCACAAATAGAGGAATTAATGGTTTTAAAAAAAATAATACATCAGAATGAAAGAAATCCAACTACTCAAGCATGCTGCCACCTTGAGTGGTGCAATCTTAAAACCTAAAAAAACCCAGAATTTTGATAATATTACTGCCTGCTAACATAACATAATGTAATCTGAGGGCATCTGTATTGGAATTTGTTTTTGTTTTTTCTGGAAAAGAACTACATAGAATTGGGTCAAAAAGCACAGAACGGACCAAGACAAGTGAAAACTATGAAGTTAAAAAAAAGAGGAAACAAACAAAAGCTCCAAAGCAGAATCCAGAGATATGTGAGAATGATATAAGGCGGATGGCATCAAGTGATGTCACAGCTCTGTCACTGACACGGTTCCCTGAAACTGATATTTATAGTTAATGTGTGTAAAATATTTGCTTAGACATGCAAACCCAGGACAATAAATAATTTTTGGCTCTCTGATCACCAATATTAATATTTCAACATAGTTTTTTGTTTGGTTAGTTTACTTTTAATACATCCTAACTCAAAACTATGACATTTACAAGCAGGCTTAAATCAGAGGCTACCGGACTCTCGCTCTGCCCTTTCTGACAACACTTTTCTTTGCACTTATGCAAAGAAATAAACTCAACAACTATCAGAGTGTGAACCAGAGCCACAAAAGATGATCAGTTGCACGGAGAACGCTCAGCTCTTACAAAACTCTAAGAGCAAAGAAAGGCAACGGCCTCCAGTCTCTCCTAGTGAAAACGAGCGCCACCTCTGCTGGAGAACAGAAAGAGGAACATGGTGAGAATGCAGGTGATATCACCCAGAACCAGTGGGTGAAGAATCGCTCACACAGACAGAGATGAATGTTTTGTCCAGAGGTCTTAACTTTGCCATAATCCCTAAGATAACAGAACTCATTGCTGCCACTGAATCAGCCATAAGAAATAACAACATGGCAGAGGCAGAAGAACTTAGGATAAAGGTCACAGCAGCACTCTCTTGTGCAGAAATGCCCGCCTCGAACATCACGGCACAGGAAAGTGTGGCTGTTACATCCCTCAGCAAAGACTGTAACATCACAATGTTGCCAGCAGACAAAGGCAGATACACAGTGGTAGTTAGTACGGCTGATTACCATGAGAAATGATGCATCTACTGATGGGCAGCAACACATAAGAGACTCTGAAATGGGACCCAACCACTAACTACAAAAATAAAATAACGCTCAAGACTCCTGGATAGCAGTTGAAACGTTTTCAGAAAGAGCTGATCGAGAGTCCGGTTTCCTCCGATTTTAAGCCTGTTTGCAGTTGCCTTGACCCGGATAACTGAGAATTAGCACAGGCACTATGACAATAGCAGTTTCATTTTACTGAGACTCAAAAAGATACCAGCACAGATGATTCACTGAGTCAGATAATAATACACATAGATGATATTATCAAGCAGCAATTAGTTTTCCATATTTCTTTCTTTATGCATCCAAAAAACTGCAACCATGACAGATGAGAACAGTTCTGTTTGCTACACCTGAAACGGATCAAAATTACAACAGTAAACATACTGTAACATACAGAACATGCACAACTACTAACTTAGCTGCAGACATATCACACTTCCATCTCCTCGTATCTTTTTCACGTTTTGTTTTGTTTCATGCTGTTCTTTAGCCTGACTTTAATCTTTCTCTCTAGATCAGGGGTGTCAAACTCATTTTGGTTGAGGGGCCGCATACAGCTTAATCGGATCTCAAGAGGGCCACACGAGTAAACTCATTGCAAGATTAAATAGAACTAATAAATGTGGACTTGTTGTTGATTTTTATATTAAATTAATTTCACTTTTACACAATATATTATGAATAACCTCAGCGTTTATAAGAACAGTATGCGCAATTTCAACAATACTTTTACTCAGTTAAACATTTACTTAAGTGCATTATGCATAAGAACTGATCACAGTGATCGTACAATGTTAAAAAACATTTATTCACATTTTTTGGAACTTAAAAATACTGTCCTGCATGACAAAATACATCAAACAGATAAAAATTAAGAAATGATTTAAATTTTTCCACATCTGAAGCTTAATGTGCTAATTAAAACACAGCGCCCCATTGTGGACAATATAGGAACTGCGGATTTTCAATTAAACGGAGTACATGTTCTTTTTCAATAATTGTTTTATCATTCTCTTCCTTTTATCTCCTCTTTCTTTCACCTTTTGTTTTTTTTTCTTCTTGTTCTTCCTTTCCTCTCCTACTTTCCCATTGTAGTGTCCATATCATTTGAGATATTCCCCGCATGAATCATAATAAAACTATTCACATTCATAAATCAAGTGGAGCACTATGGCAAAATCAGTACTGCTCCACTTGTGATGTTTTGGCATTAAGACAACAATTCTTATTGCCACATTGCCACATTGCCAGACAGGACACTGGAAAAAAAAAAAAAAAAAAAATTTTTTTTTAATAATGATAATGCATTTAGCCACCGGGCCGGACTAAATTGTTCGGCGGGCCGGATCCGGCCCGCGGGCCGTATGTTTGACACCCCTGCTCTAGATTTTCTTTCCAGATTTGTTCACATGCCTACTGAGCTCACTTCCCTGATTCTAATCCCACCGATTTCTCCTCCCATTCCAGCTTATAGTTTCCTTTTGTGTTATTATGAACAAGGAGCTCTGATATAGATCTTTTTGTTTTGTTTGACACCGCTTCTGCTTTTAGCAGCACAGCCGTACAGGAATTCCCCGAAGATCTCCCCATAAATATAAAGATGATGATGGTGTAAGAGTAAATCAATATCCTGATAGCAGGCTACATGGGAAGGTTGTCATCCAATCATAGCAAAGATGACTGTGGGGACGGAGCCAATTTATCAGGTCAATGACAGAAACTGCAGGAATAAAATGGGGGCATGGGTAAAGCATGTGTTGCTGCTCATATTTCAAGCACACAGCTGGTTGTTGGAAGACTGAAAGTTGGTTTTTATATTTCTCCTTGCCTTCGTCCTAGGTGGGTGAAATAAGAGCAGCGGGTACACAAGTGTTTCATATAGAACCTGCTGCTCTATTTAAAATGTATAAACTGTGTACAGGAGCACAGATTGCTGTTTGAACTGCATACTTTGGAACCTGCTGTGTAACTATTATTACTGGTCCTGTTGTGTCTCAATTGTTTACTGCATTTTTGATACCTTGATAACCAGGTGACAATTTCCTTCTGTACGATGCTCAGACATTTATTTTATCTAGTTTGCAAACCTTTTGTCATTTAACAATACCACTCCCTTTGTTGGTGACATAACTACATGCAACAACAGGAACATTTCAGAATTTCTCTCAGGCATTTAATGAAGGATTTGTTTGGTTAATACATGTAGATCAAAACATCTCAAGTTAAAAAAATAAGAAACATTTCAACCAAAAAGTAACAGGCTGAAACATTCTTATATTAGCCAATCCTTTTAACTAATGAGCTGATATTATTATACAAAATACATGTCTTTTCATGGTTTTTTTTAAACTTTGAGAAATCACTCATATTTTTTGCCAAAATACAGCAGCATATCTAAAAACTAGATGATTAATAAAATGTAACTTATTATAGTGATTGAATTCATAAATAAAACATAATATACATATTAATCACACACAAACACAGATATAGTTCTTCATTTCTGTTGATTTTGAACACTATGGACCTCTCCACTGTTCCTCCAGACTAGGGGGCCTTGATTTCCAAATAAATAAATAAAAAATGATTTCATCTGAAAAGACGACTTTGGGCCTCTGAACAACAGTCCCGTCCTATTTCTCTTTATTCCAGGTGAGATCAATACAAGGACTGTGACAGATGGAGTCCTCGTCCTGGATACGTCTGTGTGATGGCTCCTAAAGCTCGGTCTCCAGCCTCAGGCGACTCCTTGTGAGTGACTGAGTGAACGAGTCCTTTCGGCTGCTCCCTTATGCCGGGGCGGCCACAGCAAACAGCTGGCACACAAACACAGCTGAGTTTTCATGCTGCAGTCATCACTGTGGCACCCTTTCCTAGCACCCTTTTCCTTCCACTCACCCTTCCATTAACACGCTTGGATCCAGCCCTCCGTTAACTGTGCACTCCTTTGCAGTGACCTTTAGTTGTTTACCATGGAGGCTGTCAGTGACTGCTGGACATCCATGAAGCATCAGGCTTCCTCGTGAAGATCTAGTCCACTGAATAACAGTTCTGTGTCAGGGACAGTGGATTGGTCTGATGTAATATTCAGACATTTTGATAAACTAAATGTAGCTTTTGATCATACTCTAATTTATTGAGAGGCTAAAACAGACAAGTCTGTGAAATCCGAACAAATAAAATCATTGTTTTCTGCTATTTTAAAATGTGATGAACAACTGAGAGCTAAAAATGTTTTAAATCAATAGTTTTTGGCTTTGGCTGATCACAGATATCAATATATTAGCAGAGTTTTTCATCTTGTTTGGCTGGTTTATATTTAACACATCTCTGCCCAAAATTATGGCGATAACCGTTGAGTTTTATTGAGACTTATGGGAATGATACCAAAACAGTTTATTCACTGACGCAGATGACACTTCAATTATTTTATTTCTTCATTTAATTGCTAAAATTTAATTTCCGCTTTGATCGAAGCTAAATATAAGAGGGAGAAAGTTTAACATTTTAGCGTTTTAATACTGGACATGTTCAGCTGCAAAACTTTAGCAAACTTATTACTTCACTGTAATAAAGTTTATCTTACCAGAGTTACATTTTCTTAGTTTTTATTCAATGCTGGAGCTACAAAAGATACAGAAATATGTATTTAGCATGAGACTTCCTTTTAAAAAAAATATTTTTCAGAATTATTTAGATTTTATAATGCTGTCTAAACTGAATCAAACAGCCAGTTGTGTTTTTGGAGCCATGTATGCATGGAGAAAACATGCAAACTGCAGGTCGGGATTTAAACCCAGGACCTCCTTGGTCCACCAACTGTGTCACTGTGCAGCCTACAGGAAACAAGTAAAAGGAAAATTCTGCAAGAACAACAAACATTGGATAGATGTGATTTGTCCGATGGTTTAGTCGTTGTCTTGATTCTTACTAGCTACTGATGCTTAATATTAGCTTAATATTAGCCATGTCCTGCAGCCCAGATGCACAAAGAGCACTTCTGTCGCTTCTTCCTCCCAGGTGCTGCTAGACTTTAATCTCTGCTGCTCCAACAGATAAGTGTTTAAAACATGCTAATGGTTCCACGGGTTTTATCTGATCCAGAATCACTTGTCTCTCAGATGCTAACGTCTCTTTGCACATTTTTTACCTTCTCTGGGAATGTTTCCACAATCCTGCACATTGCAGTTTTTTTAATCATCATTCTGTAAACCAGCTGCTGCTTTTCTTTCTTTTACCCTAAATATTTCTCACTTTTATCTGAATATGTCCATTTTTATAGTTATTGCACATCATTTTCCCTTTGATATGTTCTTTCTCTTCTACTGCACATCTTAAATCTAAAATTTTATTTGTGTTTAAGTCTTGTCTTCTGTGTTTTTTGCCTCTGTAACACTCAAATTTCCCCACTTTTAGATATTAACTGTATTTTCTATTCTATTCTATTCTTTTATAAATGCAAAAATAAACATCCTGAACATTTATTATCTAATGGGAGTCACTGTCTTGTGTTTAAATTAATAGAAAAGCTACCGTAATTTCTTCTTCTATTAACTGTCATCAGCATCACATAATCTCTAAGGATTCTTTGTCCCCAATTATTATCTCTCCAATGCTGTTGGCCTAGAATTTGCACTAATGTATGTTATTCACAAAGTTTGGATTAAATGTACAAACTGTTAGCTAAATATTTATGACATTATGCTAAATTTTTAATTAGTCAACTTAAAGTTTTTTTTTTTTAAATTGCTTTTGGTTCTCATGGTAAGAGGGAAAGGGACTTGGAGCAAAAAGAAAAGCTGTAGCTGTGCAGCAGTTATTTGTCTCTATTTCTGACGTGTGGAAACAAAGGACGGCATGTTTAGCCTTCCTGAATTATTGGAGTAGCAAACAGAATAAATTAAATTGCCTTCTGCACATGTGTCGCTCCCTTTAGCTATGACTCACAATAGTTAATTATACTGACTTTGTGTAATCTAATCTAAGAATAGTGTTTAATAAGACAGATTCTGATGTATTCATACCAGAAAATTGTCAAAATTACCAGGATACTTTTTGGTCCGCTGCTCTCCATGTATGCATTATTTGTAATTGTTGCTGCCACTATCTCTATAATCCTTATTGTCCTTCCCAATAAGCAGCTGACACATTGAAACACTGGAGTATTCTGCAGCAACACAATGGGAGACGTTACCATCTGGGCCTTTAATGGCCTTTAAAGTAGTTTGGATTGCACTCCTGTTGGAGCCACTTCAAGCATTCAGTATGCCAATAAGACTAAATCAATGTGGACAGAGCATCTGCGTGGCGTAGCATGAGATTAACTGGTTCTAATGGGTAATTGCTGTAATATTTGAGTAGCACTTGCATTGATTCTTTTGCTGTGACAAATATGTGAGGTGGACCTGGAGTCTAAAGGCTCCCACATACTTGGGCATACTGCGTGTAAACTGTTAGCCGTGCGGACTCCGCAAAGGGTCTTTTTACCCTTCGCAGTCGAGTGTACCCATTGCCTACATTTATTGCCACCAATTCCTACATTTTCCCCCACTTTAGCGGGACACAGCGGGGGAACGGCTAGTATCATGTTTAATGAGCTAGCCCAGTGACTAGAGCCGTCTCTTCTCCAGCAGCCACCCACCACACACCTGTCAGCGCGGCACAGAGATGCTGCGCGTCCTGGCGAACGCCTGCTTCGCAGGACGCGCAGCATCTCGCAGCTCAGAGTATCAAGCTATGTGTCACATATGAAACTGTTTGATGTGAAGAGTTTGTGTCTCCGCGTAGTCGGGCCTAAAAACTGAGCTCTGTGCGGACATATGTGGCTTTAATATGCTCGGACTCCGTACAGGAGCCGTAAGAGCTGCCATGTCCCGGAACTCCTCTGGCAGCCTGGCTTATCTGGAGATCCCACAGCTGATGCTACAGAGTCAACTCAGGGCCTGGCTTTGGCCGGGCCTCCTCTCTAGACCAAGTCTTTGTCAGACCTTCCTCTGTCTTCAGCTCCGTTCCTTCATTGTTTTTCTCTCCCATAAAAGTACTCCTGGTCTAGTGGTTGTGTGTTTTTATCCTGGGACCCTAGCTGTCCTCCCTCATCCCAGTGAGTCAAACAGACGACTGCTCACGGTGAACCTGGAGTTTTCCTGTTAATAGGGAGTCGCTTCTCTTCACGGTCGCCTCATGTAATGGATCCGTAGATTCAGCGCCATGAAATAGGCAGTTTTCTTAGAAGGTCACTTTTTACCAACTGCCATTACTTGATGAATTAAATTTGACTGCAACTGTATTGGAGTTTAAACACTAACTGACTATCAGTGTTGGGCAAGCTACTTGTCCAGTGTAGTGAGCTAAGCTATCAGTTACTCAACAATAAATTAAGCTTCACTACACAAAAGCTACCACCTATAGAAATATAGCAAGCTAAGTTACACAAATGTGTTAAAAGTAGCTTAACTACATCAGAAGCTACTTAACGTTGTACCAACCTAATGTCAGATCAATTCAAAATGAGTCTGATACACTGGTTAAAACATTTATTAAAGATCAGCCAATGACCTAACACAGTGTAGACATTGCTTTATGAGCAGCATAATAAAATACAAACTGAAGTAATTACTGCTAGAAATAAAACAAAAAGGTTATTGGCCTAGTACGTGCGGTGGCGTTAATAACGTTTGGTGGCGTTTTTTGCATATTATATTATCAGGAGGTTGTCTTTTATGTGCTCAGCCACATGATTTAAAGGTGTTTTACCCAATAAGAACACTGCAGCACCAGACACAACCAGGAGGTCCCTGATCGTTGGGGAAAGGCAGAAAGAAGATGCACCATAAGCTTTTTCATATTTCTTTTGTCATTTTAAACATGAAACTACCAAAGCATAAGCCAAGTAGTAGAACTAAATGTTGAAAAGAAATTAAAAGCTAAATAAAATAAACCAGGTCACTTAATAAAGCTGCATTTTCTGTATGCTTTGTATTTATCTTCACATGATAATATTTTCAGAATTAATAATAACATTTCTGTTAAAGATTTCATTTATCTTCTGCAACAGGGGCATAAGGAGGGAGAACAAGCAGAGTGAGTTTTGTGTAATATCAGACTTTATTATTGAACTAAGCAGGATTTAGACAGGATCAGAAAGGAAGGTGCATCTTCTTTCTGCCTTTCCCCAACGATCAGGGACCTCCTGGTTGTGTCTGGTGGTGCAGTGTTCTTATTGGGTAAAACACCTTTAAATCTAGTGGCTGAGCACATAAAGACAACCTCCTGATAATATAATATGCAAAAAACGCCACCAAACGTTATTAACGCCACCACACGTATTTTACGCGAGCGCGCGTTTTTTACGTCACCGCGCGTTCTGGCTGGAAACGCGCGGTGACTAAAAAACGCGCGCTCGCGTAAAATACGGGTTGGAACTGCACGTTATTGTAAGGGCGAGTATTTGCCTAATCGGCTTGCCATAAGTTCCACTGCCGTATGCATGCGCATGTTTCGATAGATACAGACAGGAGAGGCAAAGTAGAAGCTCCCGCATGAACATGTCCAACCAACAACTCAGATGGATTGTTCACTCTGAATGTTGTTTCAAAATAGCAAACCTGGTTTCATTTCTTATGTCCTGGATTTTGTAACGTTTGTGGACGCTACGTCGCTACTTGATCAAAAAAATAACGTCACTACAGGAAAGTTACTTGATTCATAAAGCAGCGACGCTACGGTCAAGCTACTGGAAAATGTAGTTTAACTAATAGCTTCGCTACATGTAGCGGCGCTACTGCCCATCACTGCTGACTATATGTATTAATGTAATTCTGACTATGTAACTAGGTATGTGCTGGACCCATGTAAGGTGTCTTGAAATGACATTTGTTGTAAATTTGCTGCCACATACATAAACTGAATTGATCTAACCTTATTTCTAGAGTATCTATCAGGTTAAATATACAAAAAGTGAAAAGCAAACCATCAGACTGTGTCTTCTACCAACACCCTCACTTTTTGCTTCCTTCACTTACTCTCTCTCTCTGCTGGACCTGCTCGCCATTTGTCTTTTTTTCCATCTATCTTTTGCCCTCTTCCCTGGCTCTATATCTTTTTCTTGTTATCTCCTCTCATGTCCCTTCCTTTCTCTTCCTCCACTGACCCTTCCACCTCTTCCCACCTTCTCCTCCTGCCCCATCATTACTCCTCCTTCAGCACTCATCTTTCTAAGGCTGCCGAATTCCCCAGCACAACAGTGCTATTCTGCTGCCTACTAATAGAATCCCTCAGTTCCTCTAATGGATCTGTCAGAATCTCCTGAGTACAGGAGAACAGATGGATTGATAGGGCGGGGGAGGGAGACACAGAAAGGGAGACACAGAAAGGGAGACAAAGACATGGAGAGATGATGAGACGGAAAGAGAAGCTAAAAAAAGAGAGAGAGGACCGGGTCTCTCGACACTTTCCTTTGAGCTCCTCTGACAGTACCAACCAGCCAGCAGCATATGGCCCAACAGACACGGTGCCACTTAAGGCCATCCCATCATGGCCACAGGATGATGACAGCTTCACTGTGGCCAGGTGAGGACAGCCAACAAGGTGAGTTTAACAGCAGTTATCTCCAAACACAATGCTGCCCCCTTTCACATTCCTTCTGTTTTGGCTTTTTTTCTTACCACAAACAGATCCGGAAGCTGTTTTTAACATCAGACGAGGATAAATGGAGTAAAAATCAATCAGTTTTACAATTAAAATGTGATTTTATTAATTTATGGAAAAATCTATCCAAACCAACCCGACTCTACCTCTAAATCTACTGCAATAAGCAGTTTTTCCACCCCTGCTAGCAACAGCTGCCATCAAGGGTCTTTGATTTATGGTAGTGAGATTTTAGCATCACTATGGAGGAATTTCAACCCACTCTGGTTGACAGAATTGTTTTAATTCAGTCACATTAAAGGGTTTTCCAGCACGAACAGCCTTTTAAGGTCATGCCACAGCATCTCAATCGGATTCAAGTTCAGCCTTTCATTGGACTAACATGGTGGTAGAAGAACCACTACTGGTACTTGGACTGAGATGTTGCTTTTATTAGCAAGGGAAATATGAACAATCTGCTGTAATGTAGAGCTATTGATGCCCCCAATTCAGGGACAGTAAAGTATATTTCTGTTCTATTCTGCTCAGAACCTACCGCCAAACTATAGCAGAGAAAACATTTAGATGTTGGCGTGAACTGAAGCAGGGGACGACAAAATAAGAGCAAGTGCTGACTTCTCTTACTACTTCCTTCCCCTGCATGACAGGATCTTTAACTGGGAAATTACATCCAACCCAACGGAAACATGTTCCAGTTCAATGCTGGAAAAGCAGCTGGATTTTCCCATTCATGAATTAATACCGATGTTTTCTCTGTATTTTGAGTTTCGTGTCTTTACTCAGTTTATGCTTGTTTGAAATCAATGAGTCATTGAAGTTTGTCAAGGAAGCAAAATCAGCAGAAATGTCTGAGAAGTTTCTATCACAGCGCTGTAGAGGAACAAATGGGTAACCTAGGACTCCTAATAGGCAGAAATATGTCTGCGCTGATAAAGAAACATCCATTTGGATCATACAAATAAAAACATCTTCAATACAACCTTAAAGCTCACAGAAGAAACAGAAGACCTGACAAAAATATACGTATTTCTAGTGTGTTGTTAAAGCGATAGTACTGTAGGGTTCTGTGCCAGTACGTTACTCACTGCAGATATTTCACAGTTTTTCCTGATTGGTTTGACCTGCTGAGGGAAACTGGGAACCACTGAGTTTTCATCATCATTATGTCAGAAGAGCAGGAGACACCTCTCTGAAACGAGTTAAAAGCCTTTCCCACTGGATTGACACGTTTTCTCCGCCGTCAACAGTCAACACACATATCATTCAAGCAATCCAAACTCCAGTGTTTTAGCTATGGTAACTGAACAGGAATCACCTATTCCTAACCATTAGAAGCTACCAGGATCAGTATGAAATCACTGATTTGATCCTCCTTCACAAAACTCTTTAATTAGCAATCAGTCCGCAGGCCTCACTGTCAAAGGCACCAGGTCTGGGTTGGTCTTCAGCAGCATGGATGGAGGAGGTCTGAGGCAGTGAGAGTGAGCGTAGGTAAGAGGTAGAGGGGTCCTCCGAGGCAGAGAAGTCCGTGTAGGAGGGGAAGTTGTAGCTGGTAGTTTCAGAAGATATTTGGGCAACAGCAAAATTCACATTAAAGCATTTCTGATTCTGGATCCAGTTCTTTGGGGGGAGTGGTGGCCTAGTGGTTAGAGCAGCGCACTTGTGCCCTGAGAAGGATGCAAGTACCCGGTTCGATCCCCACAGCCTCCACTCTGGGTCTCTGAGCAAGACCCTTAACCCCCGATTGCTCCCCAGGCGCCGCACATGGCAGCCCACTGCTCCCCAAAGGGATGGGTTAAGATGCAGAAGTGAATTTCTCCATTGTGAGATCAATAAAGTTCAATTATTATTATTATTATTATTATTTGCAAGCAGGAAAATTTGACTCAGCCTTAGTGGAAATATGACAAGAGGTATTGGTATGAAATCTACGTAATCGGCTACAATAACAAGCAATGGTGCACTGATACAGCATCATGTATATAATGTATAATATGTTGTTCATATATGTCATATATGAAGGGAATATTTGCTTTTGATTAATATTTTTCATGTTTTGGCACGGTTAGTCTTTTGCTAACAGAAGGTGTGATTTTGACCATGAGTACCGCTGTTTAGGCCTGTGTCTTCACTGCTTTGAAAATGTGGACTTTGGTTTGGCTGCTGCATGAAAGAAATGAAGTAAAACTGTAACAATTAGGACTGGACAGTGGGGACGTACTCATCTTACTGCAGTTGATGCAAATTCAGTTTCAGAATCCACTTCCCTGCTCGTCATTGTTGCTGTAGACGGCTTAGGTACCCTGAAATCTCAGCTGGAATCAGGAAACTCACCGTTGTCTGTGGCGATGAAGAGAGCTGTGTATTTATTTGCTTGGACATATGGAGACTCTCGGTCCAGGGAGGCTGAGGTGTTGACGGTTCCTCTGACTGGGTTCACACTCAGCCAACCAGCCGGGTCACTCAGCACGGCATATCTGCAAAGAGGTTGGACAAAATCAGAGAAGCTGTTGCCTGAATGCGATGAAAACACCAGCTACAGGACATGCTTCGTTATGTAAAAACATTTACTGTCTGTTTAGTTTACTGAATATATTTTTAAGTAGCAGAAACCCACAAGGAGACAACAGACATCAATTCAATTCAATTCAATTTTATTTATATAGCGCCAATTCATGAAACATGTCATCTCAAGGCACTTTACAAAGTCAAGTTCAATCAGATTATACAGATCGGGTCAGATTATACAGATTGGTCAAAAATTTCCTATATAAAGAAACCAGTTGATTGCATCAAAGTCCCGACAAGCAGCATTCACTCCTGGAGAAGCGTAGAGCCACAGGGAGAGTCGTCTGCATTGTCCATGGCTTTGCAGCAATCCCTCATACTGAGCAAGCATGAAGCGACAGTGGGAAGAAAAACCACCCATTAACGGGAAGGAAAAACATCATTTCTCAATATTTCATAACTGGCCTATAAATAGTACATTTACAACATCTGCTCTAAAAATCTAATAAGAAAATAACATAATCTAACATAAAAATAACATAAAATGGGTTTTTTGAAGCAATTTTAGTTATTTTTTTCCATATATTTTAAAAAAGCATCTTTATTTTATCTGTATAAAAGTCAACAATAAAAAAAAAAAAATCAGAGTCGGCGTTTCATGCAAACAGGGCCATAATAAAAAAAACAATGAATAGGTAAAGCTCTGATAAAGAATATTATTATATTATATTTTATTGCTCAATTATACATCCCTCTATTAACTGTAGAGTTGGTTTATATCCTTGTGCTTTTCCTGCTTCACTTAGAGACACTCTAAACATGATCAGTCAACACTAGTGATTAATCATGGTGTTCTGGTCAAACCAGGAGAAATGAGATGAACTAGTGTCCGATTTCTTTTGTGGGACATTGAACATTTGAAGCATTTGCCATAGAGATGAGGAAGGACAGAAGGCGTCAGAGAAAAGGTCAAATCTCGCATCCTTCGGTTGGGCTACATCACGATGTGGCAGCAGCAGCGCCTCCTGCAGAGCTGAGGTCAGAAGATGATGGAGAACCTCTCCAGATATCTGGTGGGCGAGCAGCCAATCAGAAGCCAGCACCGCCTTGAAGAAGAGATGGAGGGCAGATCACGACCCGGCTAATGTAACCACTCCGTTTGGCTCTGATGACTGCTAGACGCTGATTAAAAAGGGTCTCAGCTAACATCACAAAAGGCTGATTTATGAGCAATGGTGCCCCGACTCTGAATACATACACACCGATGCATAAACTCCCAGCGTTTGACGTGCTGTATATTTCTCCTGTGCAGCAACTGCCATACGTGCACAGAAAGTGGGTAAAAGTTACTCAAACACTTATGCCGACACACACGGCTGCATTACTTTCTTCTCCATACAACTGCTCTTTGCCAAAGTGCTCAGCAGTGGAGAAATTGTCTTTGAAATGGAGCTCTTCAGCTAACAGAGCTCGACTAAGCCTTGGGAAATGGTGTTGCAATCAACCTCTGCTCACTCCTCCCCCTCCCGCTCTCACATACACTTTGCTTGGCAGTGATTACTGCTGTTGACCCACACGCATGTTTCACTGCAACAGAAGAGGAATGCACCCAGGTTAAATGCACTGTTAATGACAACACACACACACACACACACACACACACACACACACACACACACACACACACACACACACACACACACACACACGGTTTGAGGAGTCAGCTCCTTTACATTACAGAGAGGCTCACAGCTTATTAACCTCCCTGCGTTTCGTTCTTCTCATCACGGACTACATAATCGAACACTAACGGTTACACGACTATTTCATCATCTCAATGAAACAGAGGCACCCTCAGATTTTCAGTTGACCATCCTTTCGTATAAAATATCTGCAGATTGTAGCGTGTTGCCAATATTAACAGCAATTGGTGAGCTACTCGTTTGTGTGCCAGCAGTAATACCGCGATAAGACTAGAGAACAGTATAAATGTTCTAGTTGACCTTTGATAATTGTATTTATGCACAGTATCCATACCTTTTGGTCATTAAAAGTGAATTTTATCAGTTTAATATTCAAGGTAGAAGGACATCTGACCATATTTATTGTATTTTACAGAAGTAAAATACACCCCTGACACTTCTGAAAATGTTTTATTATATATTTTGATGGGACAACGCTGAAGATATAAATGTGTGACACATACGCCATTTATGGTTGAACCCCTTGGCAACATAACTGACTACAGCCTAAAGCGTAAAGGTCCAAATTGAGCCCAAGCAGCCATTCCTTCCTCTGTTCCTTGTGAGTCATTAGCGAGAATAGGAGCGTGTGTTAAACCTGGTGTTATAACTCACATCCTCTCATACTGGTCAGTGGAAATTCAACACGGCACCTGATGCCCAATAACTTTCTGAGGCTTGGAATAAAATAATTGCTGCACTACAGAAAGATGGTTGAGGCTATAAGATGATTGGTAACACCCTGAAACTGAGCTGCAGTACGATGACTAAAGTCATCCTGCAGATAAACAGGACAGGTTCCCCTCAGAATCAACCAAGTTAAGTCCACATGCTCAGCATCATATCCAAAGGTTGTCTTTTAAAAATAGATCTATGAGTGCTGCCAGCACTGCTGAGGAGGGTTAAAGGAGTAGGGGGGGGGGCACCCTGTCAGTGCTCAGACCATAGCTGCACACTGCATGCCTGTCTTCTCAGAAGGAAGCCTCTTCTAAAGATGATGCAGAAGAACGTCCTTAATTGCTGAAGGCAAGCTGACTAAGGACTTTACTGGAACCCTGTCCTGTGGTCTGATCAGTCCAAGATAACTTATGTGCTACAGTCAATCATGGTGGTGGAAGTGTCATGGTGTGGGGCTGCATTGAGGAAACCATGAATACCAACATGTATTATGTGACATACTGCAGCAGAGCATGTTCCCCTTCCTTTGGAACAAGGGTTGCAGTGCAGGACTCCAACATGAAGTCCCCCAAAGACAACCAGCACTTTGCTAAAGATACCAAAGAGATATCTTGATTGTCCCACAATGGGGAAATTTGGGCATGACAGTGGTAAACATACATACTACATCAATAATGTGTAAGGAGCTAACTTACAGTTTGGTTCTAAAGCAACAGAGAATAAACTTATCAGAAAGGCAAAAAAGAAAAAGTAAGAATTGCACAATTATTCATAATTGATAATACAGATAAAAATGCTGTTCAAATTAAACAGAGGAAATACAGCAGCTGATTTATATAACGATGTGAGAAAAATGTGTTGTACAAGCAACACCCAGAGTATTTAAAGCATGTTCAAATGGCCATTAGCATCTGAGAGGCGGTCTAAACGATTCTTAATCGGACCAGAACAAGTGCAAAAATTAGCATGTTATAAACGTTTATTAAGCAGAGATTACAAAGTCTGACAGCAGCTGGGATGAAGGACCTGCAGAAACGCTCCTTAGTGCATCTGCGGGGGCCTGCACCTCCATCTTGGAAAGGTTGTTGCGCCATAGCTACCTGCAGAGATGAAAGCTGAAGGTGAAACCAGACCTCTCACTCTGATTGGTTGACTCCATTGCCCTGACAACCCATGAAGATTTCCCCCCCCCCCCCCTCTGCCTCCTCCCTCCCTCTGCCTCCTCCCTCCCTCTGCCTCCTCCCTCCCCTGCTCCGTTCTTGCCCTCCAGAGTTGCAACAGTAAGAAATGTTTCCACAGCCACACGCACCAGCAGAGAGTTGTGGGCTTGCAAGAGAGGAGTTGAGCATTCGCAGCAGCAGATTCCAGAAGTTGTGTTTACTGACCTGTAGTTGTAGTGGGAACACTGACACAAGAAGAAAACATGTAAAATGTAAAAACTTCCAGCAGGTGAAAATTTTACACACAACCTCAAGTTGATTTTGTCTGTAGTGAGTTTTTGGTACAAATAAATATAAAATAAAGTTCAGATTTTTGGCTGTGTTACTACTCACACCATGATGCTCAGACGTTCATATACAAAATACAAAGTTTGGATCCAAAACACAAGCTCAGATGTTTTGAAGCATATCTACTGCCATGAAAATACTGTCTGAACTGATGGAGACCAGATCCACTGTTTCGCCGCACTGTGCAAACATGACGACAGTCCATTAGATCCCTTTAAAGTGCAAATTAGAAAGACATTAAAAAGCCATTAAGGATATTCATATCTGGTTCAACGTGCTTATCTCCAAAACCAGGGAGGCCGAAAACGAATCAGTCAACAAATAAGTCAACAATCCTTTAACTTGGCCACGTTTAACCGGACCCCCCCCCCCCCCAGTCAAAGTTAAATGTGACCTTTATTTCAATATGAAAAAGCAAACAAAGCATAAAGGACTATATCCTGTCTGTGTTCATTTCATTCAGATATGAAGATTTTTCCAGATAATTTTGGCAAATGTAGAAGGCAGTTCAGAACGACACAGCGACCCTGATGGGTTAAAACTGCTCCTTCTACTGTTGCAGAGCTGCACCCTCTGGGCTACTCTAAGCCGCTATAGTTGGCACCAGCACCCAGTCAGAAGGGTTCGGTTATAAATTGCTCTTAGCTTTAAGAGGCCCCAGAGGAGCCTGGTTCAGG
This sequence comes from Fundulus diaphanus, assembly GCA_037039145.1. Classification (NCBI taxonomy): domain Eukaryota; kingdom Metazoa; phylum Chordata; class Actinopteri; order Cyprinodontiformes; family Fundulidae; genus Fundulus; species Fundulus diaphanus. The sequence goes on along the minus strand of CM073134.1, from coordinate 1,739,694 downwards.
ATGGCAGGAATCTGCTGCTTCTGTCTGCCTGTCAAAACGTCTCATTACGGGGATCCAGGGAGGAACAGCAAACAGAGCAATTCCTCCTTTTACAGAAGCTCTGCTGAAACAAACTCATTTCAATTTATTAGGTTAATTTAAATGCTCTTGTAAATGCTCAAATCTAAGCAGCATGTTAATTATATTGTACTTTGTGTTGAAACCGCGTGACAACCTGCTTAGAGGGTGACGTGTAACCAAGACTTCATCAGTTAGATTAGCATAAATTAAATGAAAAAAAAGTTAGATATATATAGAGAGATGTTTAATACAATAACATATATAAAGGGATTGATATTAGGGAATTTTATAATTCAGTTTGACAACTCATAGAAATGAGAAATTCTACTGTTGAGCCAAATATAGGAGTCATTTTCTTTCAGTTTGATAAAACAAGATAAATGGCTCAGAAAGGAGAAGAGCGTATCAACTGATGATCCAGCTGCATCAAAGACAAACTGCCGGCATTGTGTGTGTCTATTTCTATAGGAAGCGTGGGTGGGAAACACTAATGTTAAATGATTTAATGAGTTGTAGATAAACACGTTCTAAAGGAAAGATCTTTGTATCGTGCTCATTATGGGACTGCTTTCCCCCTCCCTTAAGTAGTAGAAGTCACTGGGACCCCATTAAAGCAGTAAAGTTTGAATGTTGCACAGTTTATGAGTTTAGAAGTATATTTATAGCACATTTCAGTAACAAGAAGTGCAAAACATAACCAGAACATAAGAGGAAAAAACATACAGAGGAAAGCACATCGCAGTGGAATAATAGCAGTAGGTGAAGATAAATTGGTCTAGAAACTAAATCTAAAGAAGTTTGAGTGAAATACAAGTTTAAATTGAACATTAGCATTTGAAGGCAACTGTAAATAAATATGTGTTTAATCTTGATTTAAAGGGACTCAGGGTTTCAGCACTTTTATAGATCAGTGGAGCATAGGAACTAAATGCTGCTTATAATAATAATAATAATAATAAATGTTATTTCAAGCGCCTTTCAAAACACTCAAGGACACTGTACAGGTAAAAACAATAAATCATCATAGTTAAAAGAAACAACACAAACTACACACAGGAAAGTAATAGAAAATCATAATGAAAAGGCAATCTTGAACATGTGGGTTTTGAGTTTTGATTTGAACAAGGTAAAGACTCGGTATTGCAGATATCGGGGGGGAGTGAATTCCAGAGTGTGGGCGCAGACCGAGAACAAGCTCTGCTCCCCATGGTGCTAAGACGGGCTGAAGGAACAACGAGGTGAAGTGGAATAAGATCTAAGTATGCGAGAGGGAGTAGAAATTTGAAGTAAATCAGAGAGATATGGAGGGGAGAGATTGTGAATAACTTTAAAAGTAAGTAGGAGGATTTTGAACTGAATTCTGAACTTCACAGGTAGCCAGTGGAGCTGCTGTAGGACTGGGGTGATGTGATGGAAAGAGGGGGTTCTAGAAATGATGCGAGCTGCTGAGTTTTGTACTGACTGAAGCTTGTGAATGGATTTTTGAGGAAGACCGAAAAGAAGAGAATTACAGTAATCGATACGGGAAGCGACCAGACTATGAACAAGAGTGCAGGTGGAGCTAGGGGAGAGAGAGGGGCGAAGGCGATTGATATTGCATAAGTGAAAGTAAGCAGAGCGGGTAAGGTTGTTAATGTGAGAAGAGAAGGACAAGGTGCTATCAAGGATGACACCCAGACTCTTGACCTGAGGTGAGGGGGAGATTATGGAGTTGTCAATGAAAGGGAGAAACTGTCAGCTTTGGATAATGTAGATTTTGTTCCCACTAAGAGGATTTCTGTCTTGTCATTATTCCATTTAAGAAAGTTGGAGCTGAACCAGGATTTTATTTCGGTTAAGCAGGAGATTAATGAAGGAGGTGGGAGTGAAGAGTTTGGTTTACAGGAAAGATAGAGCTGGGTGTCATCCGCATAACAGTGAAAATTGATGTTAAATTTCCTAAAGATATTGCCAAGAGGGAGAATGTAAATGATAAAGAGTAGGGGCCCCAGGACAGAGCCTTGGGGAACACCGGTGGTAACTGGAGAGGAGTTGGAACGACAGGACTTAATCTGAGCAAACTGAGTGCGGCCAGAAAGACAGGATTGAAACCAGGCTAGGGGAGTATGAGTGATGCCAATTGTGTAAAGTCGATGGAGTAGGGTAGAGTGTGAAACTGTGTCAAAGGCTGCGCTTAGATCAAGTCAGCTGCTATTAAAAGATCATTGGTTATTTTTAGGAGGGCGGTTTCAGTGCTATGATGGGGACGGAAGCCAGACTGGAACTGTTCATAAAGGTTGTTGTGAGTTAAGTGAGAATGAAGTTGAGAAGCGACTGTTGTTTCCATTATTTTTGAGACAAAAGGTAAGTTTGAAATTGGCCTGGGATTATTGTAATTGTTGGGATCTAATCCAGGTTTCTTCACAATAGGAGTGATAACAGTTTTGAAAAGAGAAGGAACAATTCCAGAACAAAGTGAGGAGTGGATGATGGCAGTTATGAAGGGGAGGTGTTATGAACTAGAATCAGGCAAACCCAGTATTCAAACCAAACAAGTGAGGTGAAGGCAAAAAAACAGTATTTAATAATAAAACAGGGACAGGCAAGGCTCAATGGTCAAAATGGCAGTCCAAAATTCGGTACACAAAAGGCAGTCCAAAATAGGCAGAGGTACAGACAGGGCAAAGCAAGCTCGGATAACCATGGGACAGACTCAGGTCGGTAAACCGGTAAATCAGTCAGACAGGGCAGGAAAAACAGATCAGGGAACAGGCTGGCTCAGAATCAAAAAGGCTCTCAGGTTAGCATCAACAGGTCAATCAAGAAAGGAACGCTGGAAACAAAACTCACCGTGGGCTCGTTAATGATCTGGCAGAGAACTGAAGACCGAGGCAGAACTATATAGTGGAGTACACAGGTGAAATGGAGTGAAAACTAATTACAAGTGACAGGTGGAAACTGAACTGAACTGATTGGCTAGTGACTGGAGGTTGACAGGTGAGCAGATCTGATTGGCTGGTAACTGGTGTTTGGGGAGTGACAGATAAACAGATTGAGTGAGCTGGCAGATTGCTGGGAAGAGACAGAACTGAACTGGAAACATAAATAAAATCAAACTACAATAAAATCTAACCTATTCCATAAACCAAAACTAATACAGAACCTAAACCAAAGACTAAACACAACACACACAAGCTATAATAGAAACCAAACAAGAAAGAGCCCAAAACCAAAACTAATTTTAAAGACCGGAGAGTTAACTAATACATCAAAATTAACAAACAGCTGAAACAAAAACCCAAATCCTGACAGAGCCCCTCCCTTAAGGACGGATACCAGACGTCCTTAAACAAGACAAATGATAAACAAAAACAGACTAGACCGGGCGGGTGGAGGGAGGTGCAGGACGGAGGGCTAGAATCAAATAAATGTCCAAATACAAACTAAAACAAAGCAAGACGAATCAAGTTCTCAGGCGGGCGTCCAGGAGGACGGCCCCGACGAGTCAGGTTCTCCGGTGGACGTCCCGAAGGACGACCCAGGCGTGTCAGGTTCTCCGGCGGGCGTCCAGGAGGACGACCCAGGCGTGTCAGGTTCTCCGGCGGGCGTCCAGGAGGACGACCCAGGCGTGTCAGGTTCTCCGGCGGGCGTCCAGGAGGACGACCCAGGCGTGTCAGGTTCTCCGGCGGACGTCCCGAAGGACGGCCTCGGCGTGTCAGGTTGTCCGGCGGACGTCCCGAAGGAAGGCCTCGGCGTGTCAGGTTGTCCGGCGGACGTCCCGAAGGAAGGCCTCGGCGTGTCAGGTTGTCCGGCGGACGTCCCGAAGGACGGCCTCGGCGTGTCAGGCTCTCCGGCGGACGTCCTCGGCGTGTCAGGCTCTCCGGCGGACGTCCTCGGCGTGTCAGGCTCTCCGGCGGACGTCCTCGGCGTGTCAGGCTCTCCGGCGGACGTCCTCGGCGTGTCAGGCTCTCCGGCGGACGTCCTAGGCGTGTCAGGCTCTCCGGCGGACGTCCTAGGCGTGTCAGGTTCTCCGGCGGACGTCCCGGCGGACGACCCCTGTGAGACAGGTAATCCGGCGGGTGTCCTGTAGGACGGCCCCGGTTAGCAAAGATGTCCGGCGGCCGGTGGCGGAACAGGTCTCTCATAGGCCGGCAGCGGAGCAGATCTCTCATAGGCCGGCGGCGGAGCATGTCTCTCGGAGACCGGCGGCGGAGCAGCAACCTCGGAGGCCGTCGGCAGAACAGGACCCTCAGGAACCGACGCCTGGAGAGAGAGAGAACAGAACCTGGCGCCGGACTAAGAGCTAGAAGAGACGCCTGGCTAAAGAGTTCAGGAGGCACCTGGCTAAAGAGTTCAGGAGGCGCCTGGCTACAGAGTTCAGGAGGAGCCTGGCTACAGGCTACAGGTTCAGACGGCCCCTGGCTACAGGCTTCAGGTTCAGACGGGGCCTGGCTACAGGCTACAGGTTCAGACGGGGCCTGGCTACAGGCTACAGGTTCAGACGGGGCCTGGCTACAGGCTACAGGTTCAGACGGGGCCTGGCTACAGGCTACAGGTTCAGACGGGGCCTGGCTACAGGCTACAGGTTCAGACGGGGCCTGGCTACAGGCTACAGGTTCAGACGGGGCCTGGCTACAGGCTACAGGTTCAGACGGGACTTGGCTACAGACTACAGGTTCAGACGGGACCTGGCTACAGGCTTCAGATGCTCCCAGACCCTTTAACACCCAGAACCTCATCAGTAACCCTTCCAGAACCTCCGACAGAGAGAGCTTGGTCAGCCACTTGGGAAATTGGCTGTCAAGCCAAAGGTGAGGGGGTAAGAGCTTCAGAAGAGGTCCAGGGACCTCTAAGTCTCCATGGGGCTCTGGGTGCTTGTCTTCTCGGCGAGACCCCCGACGGAGCTTGTCGTTTGGATGAGGGCCGCGACGCCGCTTGTCGTCTGGGCGAGGGCCACGACGCCGCTTGTCGTCTGGGCGAGGGCCACGACGCCGCTTGTCGTCTGGGCGAGGGCCACGACGCCGCTTGTCGTCTGGGCGAGGGCCATGACGCCGCTTGTCGTCTGGGCGAGGGCCACGACGCCGCTTGTCGTCTGGGCGAGGGCCATGACGCCGCTTGTCGTCTGGGCGAGGGCCACGACGCCGCATGTCGTCTGGGCGAGGGCCACGACGCCCAGTGTCCCGATGAGCCCCCGAGTTGCGGCCTGAAAGAGGGCTCGTCTGAACCCCCTCATCGTGGACCAGTGGTAGACCCACCTGGGTTCCCACGTCGCAGACTGGCGGCGGACCCTCCTGGGTTCCCACGTCGCAGACTGGCGGCGGACCCTCCTGGGTTGCAGCGTCTCGGGCCGGCTGCGGACCCTCCTGGGTTGCAGCATCTCGGGCCGGCTGCGGACCCTCCTGGGTTGCAGAGTCTCGGGCCGGCTGCGGACCCTCCTGGGTTGCAGCGTCTCGGGCCGACTGCGGACCCTCCTGGGTTGCAGCGTCTCGGGCCGGCTGCGGAGCCTCCGGGGTTGCAGCGTCTTGGGCCGGCTGCGGAGCCTCCTGGGTTGCAGCGTCTTGAGCCGGCTGCGCAGACAGTGCTGCTTTATAGCTGCCGGAAGCCGGCACTGGAGCTGAGGTAGGGGGCGGGTCCTCTGGGACAGGTGCAGGTGCCGAGGCGTCGGCTGGACCCTTGGGGACAGGATTGAGTCCACTATAGAAACCCTGGAGAGCCGCTCTATAGTGCCCCTCGACCTCCTTTAATTTAGCCTCCAGCTCCTCTGAATACTGGCTGAAAAGAGCCTCCCTAAGGTCTTTAATAATAGGGGCAAAAGCTCTTATCTGGTCCTCCAGAGCCAGATCCTCAGCATCACGGGCGCCACCAGGAGGCGCTGTGGGCTGCTCAGCTCTGGGGAGCACCGGACTCCGATCCACTGGGCAGGAAGTGGCAACGGACGGGCGCGATACTGACTCGCCTGTCGGCCGAACAGAACGGGTGAGGGAGCGACCCACAGGTTTCCGTCCCCTCCTCCGACGGCGGGACGGCAGGACTTGCTGGAGGTTTGATTCTGTCGGTAGAGCCGGGATCGGTGGAGCCCACAGCGTTCCCTGCATCTCCTCCTCTGGAGGGAGAGAGAGAAAAAGATCCGGGCGAAGATCCCGCACCACCTCCGCTTCGACCTCCACAAACAAAGCCGGGTCCGGACAAAACCCATGGGCAGAGCCGACAGCGGTGTCGCTGGGTGAGTGATCCCTTCTATTCTGAGCAGAACCTGAATTAGTGACAAAGAGCCCTCCCAATCGTAAGCTCGGAGCAGGCAGCGAGTTACTGCTGCTGCGGCTGCTGGAGAGATGGCGTCTGGGACCGATACCAGGGGGACATAACGCCAGTCTGGAACCCTCCCAAGCCATAGCTTGTGGAGGGGAAAAAAAAAGCAAAAAATTTAAGCGGAGAAGGAAAAAAAAAACCTCTACAAGCTTGTTTGGCGATAGGTTTTAGGGGGGCCAGATCATTCTGTTATGAACTAGAATCAGGCAAACCCAGTATTCAAACCAAACAAGTGAGGTGAAGGCAAAAAAACAGTATTTAATAATAAAACAGGGACAGGCAAGGCTCAATGGTCAAAATGGCAGTCCAAAATTCGGTACACAAAAGGCAGTCCAAAATAGGCAGAGGTACAGACAGGGCAAAGCAAGCTCGGATAACCATGGGACAGACTCAGGTCGGTAAACCGGTAAATCAGTCAGACAGGGCAGGAAAAACAGATCAGGGAACAGGCTGGCTCAGAATCAAAAAGGCTCTCAGGTTAGCATCAACAGGTCAATCAAGAAAGGAACGCTGGAAACAAAACTCACCGTGGGCTCGTTAATGATCTGGCAGAGAACTGAAGACCGAGGCAGAACTATATAGTGGAGTACACAGGTGAAATGGAGTGAAAACTAATTACAAGTGACAGGTGGAAACTGAACTGAACTGATTGGCTAGTGACTGGAGGTTGACAGGTGAGCAGATCTGATTGGCTGGTAACTGGTGTTTGGGGAGTGACAGATAAACAGATTGAGTGAGCTGGCAGATTGCTGGGAAGAGACAGAACTGAACTGGAAACATAAATAAAATCAAACTACAATAAAATCTAACCTATTCCATAAACCAAAACTAATACAGAACCTAAACCAAAGACTAAACACAACACACACAAGCTATAATAGAAACCAAACAAGAAAGAGCCCAAAACCAAAACTAATTTTAAAGACCGGAGAGTTAACTAATACATCAAAATTAACAAACAGCTGAAACAAAAACCCAAATCCTGACAGGAGGAGAGAGTGAAGGCAGGATTTGACCAGGGCAGACGGGATGGGATCAAGTGGGCAGATGGAAGATTTAGATTCGTTGATAAAATCAGAGATATTGGAGAGGGTTGGTAGATGGAAGCTGGAAAAAGGCTGGCAGGGTGGAAGGGTTATAGGGGAAGGAGGTGACAGGATAGGCACTGGTGAATTATTTTGATTTTATCGTTAAAACAACTGCATTATAGAATTGCAAGCGTCAGTTGAGCATAGGTGGGGAGGAAGAGAAGCTGGGGATTTGAAAGTATTGTTAAACACCAAGAACAGAGTCCGAGAATTACCTTCATGTGAGCAGATCAGGTTGGAATAGTATGTGGCTTTAGTTTTAGTGATTAATTCTTTGTATTGAGTTATCTGAGTTATATACATTTCGCTGTGAATTGTTAAACCGGTTTTCTTTTTAAGTCTTTCAAGTTGACGGCACTTAGCCTTCATGGTCCGGAGTTCAGGGGTAAACCAGGGGGTGGAGTGGGAAAAGGTAACGGTCTGGGATTTTGTTGGAGCAAGGAGGTTCAAAATGTCATTTAAGCAGTTATTGTATTGAGATGTCAGTTCATCCGGTGAGGAAGAAGGATCCAGGATTAAAGTTCTTAGGATGTGTGAAGACAGAGTGTTTAAGTTAATGTTCTTAATGTTCCGGAATGAAAGGAGCCGCGGGGTCTTTGCTGTGAAGAGACGAGGGGAAAAGGCTTCTCCATGTCTGGTTCTGGTTCTGGTTCTGCAGAGCAGGCTGGAGCCAGAAGACCTGAGTGGTCTGGAGGGTTGATGCCCTGATAACAAGTCTGTGATGTATTTAGGTGCTAATTCAGGGATTTATAGACTAACAGAAGGATTTTAAAGTCTATTCTCTGAGATCCAGGGAGCCAGTGGAAGGACTTCAGAACCGGGTCCATGTTCTCTACGTTCTTAGTCTTAGTGAGGACTTCAGAACCGGGTCCATGTTCTCTACGTTCTTAGTTTTACGCCGGGCTCATAATGAATGCGGTGGAGGGGGGTGGGGGGCGGGCGGGGGGGGGGGGGGGGGGGGGGGGTTAAGTCTACGTCAGTCTTACAACTGACTAGACATCTCTCTTTCATGGTAAATAAGTTTAATAATTGTTAAGTAATAAATCCAATTACTATTTATAATCATTAAAGGCTGGTAGCCCATTTGAAACGTTGTATCTGTTGCTTTCCTTTGATTAGAAAAAAACATAATCAATTATAATATCCAATTCTAATTGTTAAAAATGTTCATAATCAAAAAGGTTAAATTGTTTTAGTGGCATTGTCTTTAAAGGTGCATTTTTTTATGATGTCCCTTTGACTAAATGAGTCACTGGAAATTATGCTTTCAAAGGTAACAGAGAAGTGATCAGATATTCAGTCATATGAATATGAATGAATTTCTAAATTCAGTTAAACTGAATTCAGTATATATATATATATATATATATATATATATATATATAGAGAGAGAGAGAGAGAGAGAGAGAGAGAGAGAGAGAGAGAGAGAGAGAGAGAGAGAGAGATAAACGTGTGAAAAGGAAACTACCCCAGAATACAGAGACTGAGATATTTTCCCTTCCGATCCCAAATGTAGGTCAAGTTTCAAGATCCCTGGAGTCTACATTTCCCATCCAGCAATCAAATATCTTTGATTAGACCATATCTGCTTCCCAGGATGAAGCTTGTAATGAACCAGGCGACATTGCTCAGATGCATCAGCTCTTGAGAAGCTCCCTCTGAGCCCCGGAGGACAACATAAAACAGATTTATACAGCAGAGCAGCATTTCTCAAACTATGGGTTTTACTTTAGGGATCCTGCATTAACCATTAGTTACCCAAATGGAGAAATATCGTCCCAACAAGCTTATTATTACACGTTTGAAACTGGTTAACAGGAAGAAGTTTGCTCCAGTGTTCATCTACTTTCAATTAGTTTCACAAGCTGCCTGATGTATTGAGGTTGAAGGATCATTGCCGGATTGAGGAGAAACTCCCAAAGCTTATGCTGAATTCACCCATCTGCCTCTTAAAGCTGAGCTCTTTTTCCTGTTGACCATTAGCGGGTTTCACTGGGGCATGATGGATCGTTCTCCCCTCGCCTTCCTCTCAGTGCTGCTTAAAAACATCCCTGTCAGTCTAGCATGATTCATCAGGAAGTAAACGTATTTTTTTGTACTTGACTGCGATTGCACAGCTCTAAACGTCCAGAAGCCATGAACAGATTTCAAACTGTTGGTGCATGAGGTAAACATCATGCACCATTCTCGTAGCAACCTTGTTTTTAGGCGGCGGGAGAACAGCGCTAAACTATTAAAACAGATAAAAACACATGAACATTTGGAAGGCTTGGCAGGTTGCTAAATTTGGAAAATAAAAGGGATGCATAATAAAACAAATATGTGTCAAACAATGTGAGCACAGCCTGTGATTACCATGTGTCACAACAAGTTTTTCAGCCTTAATTAGTTACAAAATCAAAGAGAAAAAAACAACAACCATTGAGTCAGATTTTCTAAATGGATCAAACTGTGAGTTTATTCAAACTGATGAAGGTCACGTATCTCAGCTGTTTGCTCTCTTGATCAGCTCATCATTTTCTGCTCTAATGGGCTCCGTTATACCAACACATCCACATGCAGAAACTCTCCTGCATTCCCTCACACAGACGCAGGTCACCACCACTAACAAACTGCAGTTTGATATTTTGGGTGTCAGTCTACCTCAGTGAACTGAAACACAACCCTAAAGTTGGAAAGCAATGACAGGATATTAGAGGAAATGCTATTACTGTGTGAGCATTTCTCTGCCTCCACATCCCTGACTTCTCTTGTTCTTCCTGTCGCGCCTCTCAGTGGGTTCTTACTTTATCATGCTGTGTTTATCTGCTTCTCTATCGCTTTCTTCCCTCTCCTGCCAGCAGGATCCTCATGCAACTGGAGCCCGACTTTCAGCGAGGAGCGGAGATGGCAGGGAACCATCGCTAATAGTGTGTTTGTGTCTGAGAGCTGCGGCGTACATGTGTGAGCAATAGATACGAGAACATCAATCAGGAGATGCCCTAAAAGTAGCCAGGTGGTGTTGAGTCGCGTTTCGGTGTCGCAGCTGTGCACTTCATCCAAATTTGTGGAAGCATGGAGAGGAGAAAATAAAGAAGGAAGAGGGCAAACCAAGGAGAGCGAGATAAGGAGAGGGATCAAAAAGGAAGATAAGACGGGGCCACGTCAGACTGGAAGTGTGAAAGCAGTAAGTGAGTAATAAACCGACTCTCTCCTCACTCTCAGCAGCTCCTCGTTTTCTACATTTAGCATTTCACCTCAGCTGATGTGCAACAAGCCTTCCAGTCATCCAGCTGACCGTTTACTCATGATTATCTGGTTTCAGATAAATTATTTTAAAGGCATTTTCTCCTGAATATTAGCATCAGATGTAGGAAAGCTCTAACTAGTCGATGTGAAACCCGCTGACCGAGCCCACAGTGCTCCGGCCTGGACCTCGGCCTGTCTGCCGTATCTGAATAATATAAAAAGCAGCACAGCAGTAAAACCACATTTACACGTCAAACCTCCCTGTGTTCAACATAAACAGGCTTGTTTCCAGCTTTTTCTGTCCAGAAAAGGGTCCAATTGCTGCTTGTTAAAAGATGACCCAAATATCTACCAGTACAGAACCTTCTCTACTTGTCTTCATATCCACATTTTTTTACATCAACCTCTAGTAAATAATGTGCGAGCATTTGGAAGGAGCTCATGCAAGTAATCTCCTCAAAGAGCTCAGTGTGAGGAAAAGTGAACAGTGGGTTTTGCCAGGAGGGATTTCATATGTCTGCGTTTTGCCGGCAAGCCCAACTGAAGTGGCTACAGCATGGCTCATAGCCTGTCTTATTTATATACATAAACAAAAAATAACACCAGTAATAAAATAAGGACACTGAGGCATCTGCAGCCACAGAAAAATGTATAGAGCAGCTTGTAAAAATATTCATACTGCTTCAAAGTTTACACATTCAGTCACATTTCAAGCAGAAACTGCAACATATTTTATCAGAATCTAGTGACAGACCAGCACAAAGCAGCGCTGCATAAGCGTGGAGCAGAGGGCAAATGATGCATGGTTTTCAAAATGATTTATAGATAAAAATCGGGAAAGTATGGCATCCATTTGTCCACTTTCCCCTGACATCCCTAAATGAAATCCTGTGCTAGCAACTGCCCTTCAGAGTCAACAGAATACACAAATAGAGGCGATTGTATGTAATTTAATCTGTTTAATCTTTAATCCTTAGATGTTCCTAAAGGTGTAGTAGGTAACTTTCGTATAAATTATTGTTATAGATATTTGTTAAAACTGTCACTATGTCCTGAAGGTAAAATATGAGACAGATGATCTGTGAACAAATATTCTGTTGCTGCATTTTACGGCTGGGAACTCTTGTTGTTTCATGATTTCTTTTTCTCAGCGAGTCAGAGGACACTGGGCTAGCCTAGCGTTAGCCTTACAATGGCTTCCTCGCCTTTCCCTCCCAGAGCTTCTTGTTCTTGTTAATGTAGAACAGATTACTAGATCAACGTGTGCTTCTGTGCTTGTTTGTCTCTCTTGTTGTGTCTCTGCTCTGTCTTCTCTAACCCCCAGTGGGTCGAGACAGATGACCGTTCATACTGAGCCTGGTTCTGGTTCTGCTGGAGGTTTTTCCTTCCCACTAATGGGGTGTTTTTTCTTTCCACTGTCGCTTCATGCTTGCTCAGTATGAGGGATTGCTGCAAAGCCATGTACAATGCAGACGACTCTCCCTGTAGCTCTACGCTTCTTCAGGAGTGAATGCTCCTTGTCGGGACTTTGATGCAATCAACTGGTTCCCTTATATAGGACATTTTTGACAAATCTGTATAATCTGACCCAATCTTTATAATCTGATTGATTTTGACTTTGTAAAGTGCCTTGAGATGACATGTTTCATGAATTGGCGCTATATAAATAAAATTGAATTGAATTGAACAACAAACGATATTTGAGCAGGCAGAAGCAGGCACAGGGTCTTTCTCACATCCCTGTTCTTCGATTGCCATCCAGTGTTTGGGGCCTGGAGGGGGGAGCAGGCCGCCTGGTCGGGCTCGGCGCTGGGGATGAATGTTGGGTCCTGGGGGACGACAGGAGCTGGGGCTGGCACATCTGATCTTCCCCAGATTAAAGAGGCAGCGTCTCAGGGTTCATGGCGTGGGCTCTGATTGGCCAGCCCGTTTGGTTGATATTGGCCCCATCTCCGGGTCTGGGCTGGGATAGAGGTGGGGGGTTAGGGCCAGAGTATGGACTGGGTAGGTCAGGGTTGGATGGTGTCCCCCCCCCCATCCAGATGACGGGATTCACCTCCCAGGTGTGGGGGCTGGATACCTGCACCTGGTAGTATAGGATGTGTGTGGTGAGTGCAGGTGTGTGTACTGCATCCACTTTTCTTTTGGGGGGGGTAAGAGTGTATGCATATGGGGTGGGGGGGCGTGTGAATGCGTCTGTGTACATGGTTTTCTGTTTGTCTTTATATCAGGTTGGGTATGGACCTCCCTCTCCTGGGACATCTCAGGTCTCCGCTAGGTGGGGAGCCCATCCCCCCAGTCTGTGCACAAGTTCACTCTCACCAACACCTGCAGGTGGATCCAGGTGCTTACAGGTTCACTTCTATCCAGAAAACTCCTGTTATTATCTTCAGCTGTCACTTTATACACAACGTATTAAATAATCCTGTATATTCTTCAGTGATGGTATCAAGGCGTTGATTGTTTGTACCTGTATTATTTTATCGGCTGGTTCTGCTGTTCTTTATATCTTTATATCAGGATGTTATATTGCTCTCTCCCTTTCCTCTCCTTTACTTTTTCACCTATTTTCCCTTTTAGCGTTTCATCTCACCTTTTTCTCTTCTTTCCGTTGTTGTGTTCATTGAACATGAAATAGTCCCAGAATAAATTATAATAAAGCTTCTTGCATATATAAATCAAGCGGAGCTCTATTGTGAAAGCAGTAATGCTCCACTTGTGAAAGTAAAATCTGTTTGGCTCTTTATGGCATTAAGACAACAACTCTTAACGCTACACTGCCAGACAGGACAAGTAAAAAAAGATTCCTTCCTGTGTTTTCCCATGACTTATTCTGTTCATTCACCCCTCTCTCCTAGGTTTCTTCTACCTTTATTAGTCTCAGCTGTTGCTCACTCACCTGACCACTCACACCTGCTCTAAATGCCTTTTCTCTTCACTCTCCCTTGTATTTAATTGCCTGGTTTTCTTCTCTCTATGAAGTTACCATCTGTTCCTTCTCTGCTCCTCATTTGTGCTCCATGTCCTGCCTTCTTTTTAAGCGTTGTAAATTTCTTAGTTTACTATTGTTAAAGTGCTGCTATTTCCACAACCTACATAAAACATGACATTTTATTTGTCAGTACAACGTCCATGTCCTCTGCCTCTGACCCATTCCTCAGAGAGCAGCGTGCCATCACTGGGCAGCGTCCAGGAGTATTTTGGAGCTAAAGGTCTTTTTAAGGGAAACAGAGTGGCAGTCTGTGGGATTCGAACCAGGGAACTTGCTGCCTCTCTGGGATCCAAGTGCCCGGCTCTGACCACCATGACTTCAGAGAACATTAGAGAACAACCAGCATGGAGACCAGGGAACCAGGAAGTTCTGGTCCAGTTTACAGCAGGTCAGGTTCTACAGAACCTCCCAGAGCTCTGATCTTCATGTGGACCTGGAGAGAGGATGGACCACCTGCAGACCTACCAGGACATGGACGTCCACCTGGACAGGCTGGACCAGGAGAGCATTGATCAGAGAAGCAGGAGGACCATGGTGGCTGGTAAACATGATTTCCTGATATAACAATATATAATAATTTAGAATTAAAATGTACAACATGACCTAATTGAATTTATGTAATTACTAAGTTAAAATTGCTCATGTTAAAGCTTTTTTTTATCTACTCCTGTAAAACATTTACTACTCTCTCTCTTACAGCCTAAAGGGGACCTATTATGCTTCCTGTTAAACAACATATTTTTAGCTCTAAAAATATGTTCATTTGCGAACAAATTTCAAAAGATGAGCACAGTGGAAAAAAGCTGAAGCAAATATGGAATAACCCACTGAATGTAGTTGAAGTTTTCCAGTCAGCATGCTTACTGTGAAGGATACTAGCTCTCCTTCTCATTATTCTCTTCATACAGTAGCCCTGGGTGTGCAACAAGCTGATATTAGCTGATTAATTAGCCAGGCTTCTGGTCTCATTAATTGCCTGCAGTCTGCATCGCTAGGGACATGCTGGCTAGAATGCCAACTGTATTTTCAAAAAAGCATCACCTTAAAGGAGTGGTGACATCACTGTATAAACTATTTCACATAGTTGGTATTGCAGCAAATGTAAATTCTCAATAGAAATTAATTACAAAAGTACAGTCACTGTTTTGTAGGGGGTTGTTTTGTCAGGCCAGATGTCCCTCTGTATAAGGGTTGGGTACGGTAATGATACGCAGCTCTACCTAGCTCTGATTGGCTACAACCACATTTGGGAAACTAGTCCAACGTGTCTCCACACGCCCTCGCCTCCTCCATCCACACCTCTCTTCTTGGCGCAACTGATCCATTATTATGGTTTTACGGCCAGTGGAAGTATTTGTGTTGCAGGATGTGGGACAGGCGAGGCCAAGCTGACCAGAGGCTTTAGCCTCATCATCTCCACACAGTGGGACCGAAGTCCAGGGCAGCAGGGCGACCAGAGAGCTCGCTGCACTGCTGCTGCCGACGCCGCTCATCCGTTCATCAGACGACACGGTATTTAGATGTTAAGTAAACTTACGGGTAATGACAAAATATTTATTTATTATATTTATTTAGCATCGTGGTCATTGGTACAGATGTTTTTTTCAAAATCCGTTGGGTGAACCACATCTGGAATTCATCCACGTTCAGTAAACCGTTTTCAGTAAAGTGCACTGAATATAGTCCCAAACTCAGGTTATAATTGTGTGGTATTTCCCCATAAATAAACTTCAGGGGGTCAGTGAAAACTTCCATCTGTTTTTGAGCTCCCTTAACAGCACCGGTCTATTTAGCAGCCAGTCCTCTCAAGAAGTCAGACATGCCAGTCGGAGTATCAGCAGGGGGGGCATATTAGGGGCACTGCAGTACGTGTCATCAATTACCACGTCAGCAGTGTCTTTAACACATTATAATCGTTACCCTAAAGTCCTCTGAGAGAAGACGGGTTTTTGGACTCCAGCACTGATGCTAGGTGCATCTTTAAGCGTCGACCAGCTGCACATCTGACACGGCCAATGGGGTCCCGCCAAAAGCTACACAGCGGACACAGTAAGCATGTGGAAGTAGATGCTTTGCTCAGATGAGACCAGAACCGAATTTAAATGCAAAAAAACACGCCATCCCTGATGTAAAACATGGTGGTGGCAGCATCATGCTTTGATGATTCTTTTGTCCCAGCAGAGAGAGGGAAGCAGGTCAGAGTCGGTGGGAAGATGGATGAAGATAAATCCAGGAGGAGAACCTGTCAGAGACTGCAGGAGACCTGAGATTGGGGTGGAGGTTCTCCTTCCAGCAGGAGAACCAGCCTGAACCTGCAGAGATATTCCAGGATTGGGGGTTAGAGAGGCCATGGGGAGGTTCAGGAGGATTTTGATGTCCCTGTGTCTGCAGGGGGCGCTGTGGAATGGCAGAGTGGCTCGATCAGATATTTCGCATATTATATTAACCCTCTCAATAAAAAAAAAGGAAATAAATAAATAAAGAGGAGCAGGTTTGATTATAAAACAGATAAGCAGAAAGAGATGAGTGGCGCAGACAAACTAAGGGAGAGAAAACGTCAGTGCAGGAAGCAGTGACAGATATCTCTGAGCGGCGGAGGGGCGGACATCAGCGTGGCTGCAGTCAGCCAGGCCAGTGATGAGATGGAGCAGTATGGCAACAGCAAGTCAGCAAGCACTCCCTACATGATCCTATCATCTCATCCCAGACTTGGCATATAATGCGTTTGTGTTTTTGGATGTGTTCAGAGCACATCCTGTCAGTAATATTACACTGTCTGAGCATGAATTATTAACATGCTTTATCGATTAAAATCAGAATCGCTCCACTGGCTGACCAGAAAATGCCATGCATCTCTTTATTGAAAAAGAAAACATCTTTCAGGAGACGTCTGTGTTTAAAGTATAATATTTCATATTCTATGCATCCTGTTGTGTTTCTGTATTTATGTTTAGCCACTTTTCCTGTTCCAAGAAAAACACTAAAAAAGTGATTTATTTCCCTTCGTGTCTGTCTGTTTGGTGGTTTTCTGAAGTGGATTTCTATATTGTATTTGTGTTCAAACACCATGAATTCTTAGCAAAAGTGCTGTAAAAGGCATTATTGTTGCTGCTATAGTTAAAGGTTGATACAGAGGGAGAGGAAAAGGCCAGTCATTGGAGTGAAGAGGAAGAGAGAGATGAGGGGGAGAGGATGAAGAGACTGAAGAGGAGGAGAAGAAGCAGGAAAGTGGAGCAGGAACCACCAATAGAACCGTGCCGGGTACAGCTGCAGTGTGCAGGACCGGGTTGGCAACAGCTCTTTGCAAAGAATCAGATTAACGTCTTGAGATCTGAGGATTGAAGTCCAAAAAGGCTTGTATCCATCTGAAAACAGGTTGAATAAATGTAAATTTTCCTCCAAACGTATATTTTGTTCCTCCTGACAGACACACACGCAGGGCAGCTCTGAAAAGAACAAAGTGTTTTATACTGCAAACGAAGTATTTCTTGTAAATTGATGGTTCTACTTGTGTCTGTCGTGCATTCGGATAAAAGGCCTCTCCAAACCAAGCCCCCCGTCTGAACTTCAATCCCAGTCCGTCCCTGAATGGGATGATTTGGATTAGATTCATGTGCTGGACTGGCCTAGTCAAAGTCCAGAGCTGACAAGACTTGTTGCTGTAAATAGATGGTCTTCATCCAATCTCGCTGAGCTATTTTGCAAAGAATAAATTGGAAAACTTCAGTCTAAATGCAGAAAGGTGGCCGAGGCTTGCAGCTTCTGAAAGGTGGCCCACAAAGAATAAAGTGTTTTGTTTGTTAAAGATTTAAAAAAAAACATGCATCTTTTTCCTTCCATTCACACTTATGCACTTCTTTGTCGCTGTGAGGTCTTTCAGGAGGAGTGAATGCTCCAAGTCAAAGACTCAATGCAACCTGCTGGGTCTCCTTAGAAAACCTTCAACCAGCCTGTCTGGATGATCTGATAGAGCTGACTTTGTAACCTGCTTTAAGATGACATGTGTTTGGAATTGGTGATAGATGAATAAAAATGAATTGAACTGAATACTTTGTGTTGGTTTATCACATAGAATCCTGACAGAGCAAATAGATAGAGATAAATATGTGAAGGAGATCAGTACGGTGAAACACTTTGGTAAAGAACTGTCAGCAGGGTTTATACTAATATAGAGTCTTATATTCACATATAGAAGGATGATGAGCTGAAGGAAGAATATGAAGCGTTGCATTTGACACGCAATTAAAAAAGACATGAAAAAAGGTGAGCTTTGTTCCTCATGCAGCCACTCAGCTACCTCCTAGGTTATGTTAACGAGACAAGTTGGTGAACGTGATCCTGATGATGTCGGTCTATGATCCTTACTCTGTGGTAAAGGTCGTTCACTGAGAGGGGAAACTCTGATTTTAGACAATAACTCTCTTACTTGATGTACTGTGATGACTGTTCAGTGACAGAGATCGGTAAACCTGTGAGTAAATTAAATCCAACCCTCGGCTTCAATCTGGAAAGTGAGCTGCAGCTCTGCTGGAGCTGCAGGGGGCAGTGTTGCTGGTCGCTGACATCCCCACAGGACCCGTTTGAAGCAAAAGGTGCAAAAACAGCAAAGAAAAATAATTAAACTCAGCTAGAGTCGTGTAGAGAACACTGTTTGTTCTGCTGTTTCCCGTCTTTGCTATCTTCCAACCAATCATTCGGTGCTCCTGGATAAAGCAGCTGACTTAAGGCAGCTGGGAGTCCATGATTAAGTCCTACGTACACCTGCATTAAGAGGAATGGAGGCTTTAATCCGTGCACTGATGGCGATAGCTGTGACAGGCTGCCAGAGCCGTGCAGCAGCTGGAAATGCTGAGGTGCATTCAGTACGACGGGATCCATGCAGGTTAGATTAAAACTCATTGTGACTGATTCATTTCTACAGGAGAAACTGCACTAATGAATACACCAAAGAATGACTTCATTTAGAAGTTCTGTTGCTATGAAGACAGGAGGAGTTTTTGAGGCGTTCTGATTCACACACACAGTTCTTAATCTCCTATTCAGATCCTCTGAAGATAACAGCAAACAGGCTTAAACCAGAGAGACCGCAGACAACCAGACTTTCTCTCAGTTTCCACACCTTTCCAGGAGTCTTTGTCAGTTCTGGTTCTCGCTCTGAGCAACCTGCAGCTGAAGCGCTGCTGTTTCTAAGGACATGGAGGTCCATCCTCTGAGACCCAGTCAGATGCAAAGCAATGACCCACCCGTCACTGTTCTGGGTCTTTAGAGGCTGTTTGTTAATTCAGAAATTATTTTTCATTTGCTGTTATTTTATCTGAGCTTATATTTAACTACTGTTTTCACCCAGGCATACTGAATTCTGGTAACCACAAAGTGCCCATGAATGGTTTGTGTTTTATGTTCTTATGCATCTCTGTAAGTGTCTCCAGGACACGAACGTCCTGCTCCACCCACTGAGCCACCACTCCCACTACTTTTGTTTGTATTTATTCTGTCTTAGTTTGCACATTAGCTATTAGCTGGATGACCAATGAACATGGCATAGGTTGCACTTCAAATTGGAACAATGTTTTTCTTTTGTTCTGTCCCTATGAAATAAACCTATTAATAATAAAAACTTGCCGCACACTTTGAACACACACCTCTGAGCTAAGGGCTTTGAGTTTGCTGCTTACCAAGCACGAGGTCAACTAGATTTCTATTCCCTCTCACTTGAAACAATATGACTTTCTCTTTTCTAAGTCACAGACAGAGTGTGGGGAAAAACAAAGGGAGCTTTATTCTGTAGCCATTGTACTTAAAACATAAGGGATTCCTTTGGGGTTGCCTACAAAGGCCTCAGTCAGCTGTCTTAGGCTGCATTTCAAGCTGAAACTCAGCTGAGCTCCCCAGTTTTTGGCCAACCATTACCTTGGGCTATTTGTACAAATTGCCCGTGTCACACCTGGTCATACTTCTTGTCTGTATGAGCACAGTGCAGCAGGTCTGTTCAGGAGAAATAAATGTAGCAATACAGAGAAGGGTGAGAGCAGAAGTTGGCACATGTTGCATCAATCAGCTGTCACAGCGATTCAGTGGTTTGTCTTTGAGGCTCCCAGTGAGCAAAGCATGTGGACGTGGTGAAAGGAAGGAAATATTTCTATTAAAACGGCTACAATTACAACAGGGCTGCGAAGAATAACTGCCAATCTTGGAGAATTTAAATTTCTTAGAAAGCCTTCCTGACAGAGCCTCACCTTAACGTTTGGTGAGGAAGGGAAACGTCAACAGGAAACGCAGCTAACGAGCCTTTTTAATCACTAGAAACTCACAGAAAATGTGTGTCAGCTAATGAGCCGACCGGGGGCTGGAATGCAGGTAAAAAGAGGCTCAGTGGATATGTTAGGATAGAAAAAGAAAGATAAGCTGCTTTAAAGTACATTTTACTTTGACTGTAATCTGGATTACTGGTAAGTGCAAAGATAGCGGTTCTTCGCTGTCATTTGTTTTCCTTTTATGTTAGAAATGCCACCTCTAACTTTAAATTAGCGTGAACAAGCATAGCGCTTAAAGCAGAACATGCCCTCACCGGCCATTTTATTAGGCACACCTGTTCAATTTGTTGGTAAAACGAGGAACCAGCCAATCACATGGCATCTAGAGTTGTTGAAGACCTACTGAGGTCCAAACTGAGCACCAGAATGAGGAACAAAGGATTTAAGCAACTTTTAACGTAGCATGAATGTTGGTGCCAGATGGGCCGGGCTGAGTGTTTCAGAACCTGCTCATCTACTGGGATTTTAACTCACAACCATCTGCCAGATTTACAGAGAATGGTCCAAAAAAGAGAAAAAGCCTCATTAATATCAGAGGTCAGAGGAGAACGGGCCGACTGGTTCCAGACGATGGAAGCTCAAAGAACCGCTGGTTCTCACCGAGGTCTGCAGAACACCGTCTCTGAACAGAACATGTTGACCTTCAGCAGCAGAAGACCACAGCAGGTACCAGTCCTGTCAGATATGATCTACGGTCCACATGGACTCACCAGAACTGGACCCGAACAGGTTGAAAAACATTGCCTGGTCCATTAAGCCATGGATCTATTCTGCTTCAGATCAGGCTGGTGATATAAAAGTTTAGGAAATATTTTTCTTGGACCCTTCAGTACCATCAGAACATCATTTAAACCCATCTGCTGATGGCTTCTTCCAGCAGAACAACGCTCCATGTAACAAACCTCAGATCTTCTCTAACGGGTTTCCTGAACATCACCACGACTTCACTGAACTCCAGCGACCTCCAGAGTCACCAGATTCTAGTCCAACAGAACATCTGCGCTGGAACAGGAGGTTCTGATCACGGCTGCGGATGTGGAGCAGAATCTCTAAGGACGGTTTCTGACACCTGGATGAATCCATGAGGAATTAAAGAACTTCTAAAGGCCAAAGAGGGTCAAACCTGGAGCTTGACAGCTGAACCTAGAGCCAATAAACCGTTTAGATTTCAACACAAATTTACACAATTTCAGAAAAGCCTCAACGCCTCTTTGATGCCTGGTAGCCATTGTTTGCTGAGAACGTTCAGGTAAGTCCTAAAAGACGCTCGCTGCCAGATCCGCTCAGCACATGCAGAAGAAAGTGAGGAAAAGCTCACTGTTGGACTGAACAGCAGCAGTGGAGAGCACGAGAAGAGATGGTGGCGTGAAACTCAAGGATGGAAACAGGCTGTCAATATCTGGCAGGAATAGAAAACCTGTGAGAAAGACACACGACAGCACAAAGGAGGCGCACCACCTATAGATTTCACAGCCTCACACGCGTATTCAGAGTAAGTGAGGTAACATCGTATGAATTATCATGGCTGAGTAACAACACTGACTGTAAACAGTTCTTATCATAATAAGCTGAATGATAATGCCTCGGAATCAATTGAAAACAATAACCCTGTAATTAACAGGAGCAGAAACATTTTTCTCCTGCTTCACAGCACATCATCCTGCTCCTCTTGGCACCTTTTAGGAGTGTTTTAATTATATTCTGGCGTACTGACTGCATGAGAAAAGCTTGTTCCTGCCTACACTCTCTGGCTCTAACCCACACACTTAACCTCCTCTTCCCTTCCCTTGGCCCGACTTTCCTCAGCAGCGACGACAAACCTTTCTAAACAACTGATTGGCCTCTAATCAGCCTCTTCACGTCTGAAAAAGGGACACGAGTGTGATTCAGCCTGCTGTGCTTAATAGAGTGACATCAAAATGGAAACATAGCAGAAAAATCTGCTAAATATATCCTCCCAATATTCTTGCTGGTGTTTAAGCCCACAAGGACCTTGAATTTAATTCAGTTCAATTTCAAATCATCCAGAAAAACAATTTTCTATCTAAGGAAACCCAGCGGGTTGCATCGGGTCTTGGACTTTATTCGTCACTTTTTAAATAAACCTTTAAGACAAAAATAAACATGGTCCGATTATTTTTATATATTTAAAGTCAGAAACATGCATTAATACTAACTGGATACTAATGGGCGCTGGAAGCTTTTGAAAATGTTAAAGATGTCAGAATCAGCTGAGAAGAGCAGAGTAAAAACTATACAGTGACAACCAGGAGGGTCAACAGCGAATCATACGAGCCCAAACAGCCAGAGAGTCGGACAGGAGCGGACCAACACCGTTTCCTACATTAAGGTTTCAGCATCAACACGGCGGATAGGGAGAGGACAGCACTGAACAGCTCTGTTCCTCGTTAAATCAAATGGCTAAACCGCTTCTCAATCATGCAGACGTGTCTCCAGAGCTCTGCTAATGAGCCGATGTTTGAGTTAGAGACGCAATGGCATTCCATTTTTTTTAGGTGGGCACACTTTTTCAAAAAAAAAATTATATGCTTCAGGCTGAACAGTTGCTCTTTGACTACTCCTACAGTGCTGATAAAGAAATTCTCAATAAAATCCCAAAATCTAAAAAAACAAAGAAACAAAAAGCAACAGTGTAGTCAATGTTGCCAAACTGGGCAGGTTTTCACCTAATTAGGCTTCTTTTGAACACATTGAGTTGGAACAAAAGTAGCTTATGGGCAGGTTGTAAACATTTGGGAAGCTTTTCAAAACATTTGTTGGGCTAAGAGAAAGATTTTCTTTTTTTTCCCCCAGTGTCCTGTCTAGCAATGTGGCAATAAGAATTATTGTCTTAATGCCAAATAGAGCTCGACAGATTTTACTTTCACAAGTGGAGCAAACAGCTTTCGCCATTGTGCTCCGCTTGATTTATGCATGTAAATAGCTTTATTGTGATTCCTGCAAGGAGAATTTCAAATTATATGGACACTACAATGGGAGAGTAGGAGAGAAAAGGAAGAACAAGAAGAGAAAAAAAGAAAGAGAAGAGGTGAAAGAAAGAAGAGATAAAAGGGAGAGAATGATAAAACCTTCTCCGTCTGCTCCGTCACCTGGAAAGAGAGATACAAAAAGAACAGCACAACCAACAGACTTAAAGCAACAGATACAATGGAGTAACACCTTGATGCCATTGCTAAATCATATGTATTATTATTTAAGCTGACATGTGATACCTGAAAAAAGAAAGTGAAAGAAAATAAATAAATTACGGGCTTTCTGTATATAAGTGAACACTTAATACCTGGAACCCAGCACCTGTGGGAGATGTGAGAGTGCACTAGTTTAGGTGAAAATTATCCAGAAGGAAAAAGCTTGATAGTGGTTGTGGAGAACCAAAGACCCGCCTTCCCTGAGCACAGAGGCAGGGGTCAGGGGACCCATAATCCCGGACTCCCAAAGGGGCCCCCAAAGCAGGGCGCCCTAGCGGGGCCATCACAGGAAATCTGCAGCCCCCCCCCCCAAAGAAGGAGCAGAGACGACCCCGAGGAAATCCCCCAGCCACCGCAATGCCGACGCCCCCAAGAGCCGCGGGGACGAGCCTGTGGGCTCCGCCGGCAGCCAGCCGTGCTGAAGTGGTCCCGGCCATGGGCCCTGAGGGCGCGAAGCAGCCACCGGGAGTGGGCCGGCACCCACCCGGGAACCCGCCCCAAACCCGAGGACCGTCAATGCACCAGAGGGCCAAGGCGCCTGCCAGCGCAGCAGAGGGGGGGGGGGGGGGCAGGAAGTGGGGGGAAGAGAAAGATTTTCTAACAAAATATATCAAAATAGTTGTCTATGTCTGGCAGAAAACTAAAACAATTTTGATAAAATCCCATCTCCTTGAACTCATTTTACTGGTCAATTTATTTTTTAAATGAGTCAAATCTGACATCATCAATCAATAATAGTTATAATGAATAACATTGATTGTTATAATAAAACAAGAAAAAAATAATGGTTAATCAAGTGTCACTATGAAATTGTATTGGTCAATGTAAACGCCCAAGAGGGCTTGAGTTCTACTGATCAACTTAAAAATATTTCATGGCTGTGAAAGAGAAATGTTTGATTGAGCTATATTCTGTAAGAGAAATTAAGTTTATATTAAGGTAGATTTATTACTCATGTTGCGAAGCTATTGATAAAAGTTTTCTTTCCGGTTGATATATCATGATTGTTAAAGGGATCTTGTGTGTTATTTGGTTGACTGATTATACATTTTGTGCGGATTTTTTTCCTTTGCTTAAGCACAGTAGTGTGCTAATGGCATGTTCTTATGTGTTTAATAGTTCTATGCTTTTAACATGAAAGAGTTTGAGATTTGGGCTTGTTTTATTCTTTTAAGTTGGGCAGGTTTTATGCTGGTTTGGGCTGGAAGCTAACAGTGAGATACGGCAACCTGTAGACAAACCTTTCAACTTTAATTAAAAATTAAGAGTGAGATTATGCTAATTTGGGGGGCGAGGCTTGTTTGGGGCGGGGCTAACTGAACCCTGGAAGAGCCGGTGGAGTCAACTCCATCTCATTTTTATCCCACCAGACAATGAAGTAGACATGTATTACTTTTGTTAAAAAGAGAAAGAGACGTATTAATACTTTATTGTTCAGTTATTGGATTAAAACATACAAAATGTTTAAATAATACAGAATAAATTAAGTAGTTTTAAGTTATTGACCGAATTATTACACTGTTACACATTCATCTATGGGTTTGTTTATCATTGTAGATCTATAACCTGATTGGTGGATCAGGCTGAGTTTCATCAAGCCTTTATGGTCAACATTTTCCCCTCAGCAGCAACACTGAAGCTCACAGAGGTTCACGCTGCGTCTTTACGCACAACCCAGCTGCTGATGTCTCCCTCTTTTCAGCTCAATGCATTTCTAAACTGTTACAGTTTATAACATTCTCATCACCTTTCACAGCGACAGGTTTCTCAGTCAGTCGCCGCGCTGACCAGACAAATCTCTATTGCTCTCGTCAGTGCGCTCTGGGCGGTGAGTTGGGCGGATTTTACCCCCGTTGGTGCGCTGCGTGTGAGGGATAAGATGTGGGGAAAATGCATAAATAAAGACTGTAAAGGGCTCCTATAAAGGGAACAGGGGTACTGACAGGTCTGAGATGAAGCCCCTGATGTTACAAGTTCTTTAAAACGACCCTTAAAAGTGTGCACCTGAATTAAAGCGCGAGGCAGCAGCCCACCGAAGCGCCACTGATTCTATGTTGTTAAAAACAAAAGAGCATGAAACACAGCTACTAACTCTCCTATTGACTTTAACTGGCACACGTTGCTACCGATGTGAGGACATTAAACGTAGTGATTCACGTTTTGAACGGTGATAAAAGCACCTGCTCCGAGGGAAAGGAGGGGGGAGAGGAGCAAGCGCTGAGGCACAGAAATACGGTGCATGTAGTTAAAAAATGCAGAATTAATAAAAACGAAACCTATAAACAGACTAAGTGGCATTTTAAACTGCATCTGGATAGCAGAACTGTTTTATGATCCTGCGTGCAGCCATGCAGCAGCTCCACCCCCCCCCCTCCTGCATACGCGGTACAGGACCTTACCGGCTTACTTTCACCACTGGTTAAGACTAAAATTATTCATAACTCTGATCGCTCTGTTAACACGAACTGCAGCAGGAATTACTGATGGCCACAAGCTGTGAAAGAAGCCGAAACAGCTCAGCAGAAGGCGGAGTTTTGTCGTCCGCAGCCCAGATGGGCTTTGTGATTTTTATGCGTGTGAAATGCCATGTGTTGCGTGTGAGCGTGTGAAGTTAGTGAAATGCGTGTGTCACACGGTCAATGCGTGAGAGTTGAGAGCTCTGCTGTAGAGCTGTGTCTTGGCTCAAAAGTCCAGCATAAGCTACATGCTGATAAACATGAGCGCTGGTGTCAGGCTGAACACTGAAGTAAAAATTCATACTAGAAGAGGTTCTGTAATTACAGCAGCTAGGAGAACAAGGATCATAACAAAGCAGAGTTCCCTTCTGCCTGCAAGTAAACCAGGTTTCTTCAGTTCTGCAGTTCTCCTGCTTGGTTCTGCTCCTGGTGCTGCTAGCTGTCTAGCTAACCCTCCTAGCTAAATGTTTACTCCAGTGTTGACTTCAATGCTGACGTTTCAAACAGAAATTAATAGCGCTGCTTCCAGCTCGCTCTCGTTTGCTTCGTTGTCTCTTCTTGTAATTGTTTGGTAACCAGACCGAATATCCATCCCACTCTACCGACACCAACGGTGACCACAGCTCTGAAGGCTGAATGTCTGACCCAGCGACCCGCCCCTCTCACGCTGTGATTGGCTAGCATGTTGCCTTCAGTCGTTGATTTGATTGGTTGAATTGTATGATTGACAAATCAAAGATAGATTGATGGCCACTCCGAGGTTAAAAAAAAAAAAAGACAGCTTCTAGTCCAGGGTGGGCACGGCCCCCCAATGCCCGCTCATGCCGCCGGGTCTGCTTCCAGGGGACTCAGAGCCTCAAATGCTGAAAGCCTGATGGATTCTCACCATCTCTAACCACTCTTTAAACAAACGTTTACTATAGTATTTATTTTCTCTTAGGGTTTAACAACGTGTTTTTGAACTGAACTGAATTTCCCATTAAATCCAGGCAGAACATCTTTAATGGTTGTTACTAACATGCTAATCCTCCCCAGATGAGCAGATGAAAATCTTGGACTCCCTTTTGGGACTGAGGCTCTGAAACAGCCTTCAACAGCTTCATGATTTTAGATGTGAGGTACTAAAATTGTTCACTTTGATTGTGAAAATGTTTTACATGGCTGGTGAAGGCCAATTTATGTAAATCTGAATTTGTTGTTTAACAAAATCTTTAGAACGAGCCGCTAATGGATTCTGCTGTAATGGCAGAGTCCCTGATTAATGTCTGAAGACCATGAAGATGATTTTGATGTTTTTTTTTTGTTACTCTTCCAAAACAAATATGCCTTTAACACACAGTCGTCTTTCAGCTGAAAGGTTCCTGTAGAGAAGTTTGGGTTAGAATTTAGCTACATATGGAGAGCAAAGTGTTGAAAGACGTACGAGAGGAACGTCTGACCAAGTATTAAACTCAGGGATGAGATGATCATGTCTGGACACGAGTCTGGAGTGATGAACTTCATGAAAACCTGGGAGGGAAACAACAACGTCTGCGTGTGATAATGACAAACTAATTTATTTGACATTTACAAACCAAAAAAAAAAGGATCAAATGTTTGGATCGTTGTTTTTATTGTTGAAATCGTTTCCCACTGCTGGTTCCGTGGGAGTTTTTTAAATGAGATTTAGTTATTCTGTTGTGCTGTTTAACAGCACCAGTAGCACCAGTGGTGCTGAGAGGAGGTCCACTTTCTAACCTTCTCCCTCCTGCACCTGCTGCCCCGCCACTAGATCTTGGTTAAGCGGAAGACGATGGACGGATGGGCCAGGTTTTGTTTTTAAAGCGGTATTTTTGGTGGTGAATGTTCTCCAGTCAGGTTCTGTGAATGGTCCTGTTCTTGTGTATCAACTCCAGACGACCCCAAAGCGCTGAGGAGTCATTCAGTCATCCACCCGCTGACGGTGGTGAGCTACACCGTAGCCACAGCCGCCCTGGGGCTGACTGACAGAACTGAGGCTGCAAGACATCCGGCGCCACCGGACCCTCTGACCACCGGAGGCGGGGGTCTCGCCCAAGGACAGACAACTGAGACAGACAGAGCGAGGGTTTGAACCAGCAACCCGCCGGTTTCAGGATGAACTAGCAATGATGCTTTATAAACGCTATGAGTATGATTGGTAATAGTAATCTGCCTGGTTAATGATGATTTACTGAGATGAAGAACGGACCTTTTTGTAAAGGGACAGCGTGTCGTGAACTGGTGCTATATAAACAAACCAAGCTGATTTAAACTGAAGTGTGACATTAAAGGTTAAATCTGCATTTAGACATCTTTACATTATGCAGCACTTCCTATTTTTTGACTTGTTGAGCTCTCTTTTAAAGAAAGCCTTGAAAGTTTCTGATATTTTGATGAATCTCCTCTGATTTAAAGCGCTGGGATTACTTTGTACATGAGCGGTTCTCTGTAAATAACCCGAAGAAGATGCTGCAGATGTTAGACCACTGAGAGCTTGTTGAAAGGTGAATAAATCCTCAGAATGGTGGAAGATAACAGCTAGCTGACTTTAAGCGTTTAGAACAAGCCAAACTGAAAACGCTCAGTGGGATTTAACAGCAGCTTAGCCCATATCAACAGCGTATTCTCACACCACAGACAGTAGTTACCTTTAATGCTGTTTCACCACCGGTGAACAAAAGCCTGCCGGTCGCATCAATCCACCAGATTTGCTGCGACTCGTCAGTCCGCTTCAGGTCCGTCGAGGACGGAGAAAATGTTTGGATTCAGGGCCAGAGGCAGCAGCATCAAAGACGGCATGTTTCTCTTTCAGGCTTCTTGGTGATATGACATCTTTCCAGCGCAGGTAAGGGAACTATCACCAATAACAACTTCAGAGAACTTTACTTAAACAAATCAAAAACTAACACTTTAACTTTAAGCAGTTGAAGTTTTAGTTGCAAGCGTCCCTCAAAGCCGGCTGCCAGATGTTCCGTCTGACAGTCCAGCGGCTCGTCCTTCTGCTTTTAAGTCCCGTCGCTTTTAACTTGAACAGGACCAGAGTGAGAAGAGGAGGCAGACAGGTAGCTGCTGAATAATGCATGATCGAGCCGTTTGAAATTCTCTGTACTTTCCACAGTAAGAGGCAAAATAACACTTCCTGTTTACAGTATGTGTTGAGTGGAGGCAGTGCTTAGCAAGGTGCATGTTGGGATTGTGTTCATCCATCAAACCTGGTTTCAGGTTATTTTATCAACATGAAGATCACATCTCAGAGTTTCCTTCCTTTGTCTGTTGAGAACTTTCATAAACCAATCAGTTCTGTTGACAAAGGAAGCAAAAATAACTTCAAACAAAACTAAGTTGGTGTAAAATATGTCCAAAGTGTCTCCGTGTCTGCAG
The DNA here is from genome assembly GCA_037039145.1 of Fundulus diaphanus. Taxonomy (NCBI): domain Eukaryota; kingdom Metazoa; phylum Chordata; class Actinopteri; order Cyprinodontiformes; family Fundulidae; genus Fundulus; species Fundulus diaphanus. The sequence goes on along the minus strand of CM073134.1, from coordinate 1,710,678 downwards.
CTGAGGTCCTTCATTTTCTGGCTACATTTCCCGTCAGGCATCAATTATTTCAGTGTAAATGGTAATTTGGAAAGCAATAAGTCGTGTCATTGGAAATGAGACCTAATCAGATTAGCCAAACTTTCCTAATGACTCCTCCGATTATTTGCTCCTCTCTCAGCAGTGCACTGAATTGGCAGCCGAGGTGCATGATGAGTTTAAGACGGGATTAGGAGAATTTAGTGAATGTCAAAATCAACTTTCTGACTCAGCTCTTCTGCAGGACAAGTAATAGAAAAACAAACCTAAAAACAAGTTTAATAAGTATTTTACTTTTCTCCCTTTAAACTGTCACTTTGTTAGCTAGCTGTCTTTTTCAGAGCATTCGCTGCAAACCGCTACGCTGAACTAAAGCCCTGAACCAGTGAAGAGGACTTGAAACCTCCTTCAGCAGAAATGAGAGACAAATCCCCCCAAAGCTCGATGGTTTGGCCTAAATACTGAGCCGGATTAAAACTGCTCATTTCTGCTGTAATAATTATGTAACTGGATATTATGACAGAAGTGACAATCTTGGGTCAGTTTAATGGAGAGACTTGAAGTGGCACTTTAAAAATGATTTTCACTGCTGGGATAAATAGGACAAATTAAAAACATCACTCCTCTTTTTTCCCCTGAACAGCAGTTTGTGTAACGGATTAAAGCACATTATTGGTTCTATCATATAAACTACAGTTGGTGTGTGATTTTAAAAAAGTTTTCCAGCTGCAGCTCATGAAATCTCCTCTTTGCCTGCTTCAAACGCTTCATGTTGGCAGCAAAACTGAATTAATTGATTTATTTTCAAACTAAAAACCCCTTTCCCACCAACAGAAACTGTAAAAAAACTGAAACGGTAAAAGAAATGTATTTAGGACAAGAGAACAGCACCCTTTAACCAGAGGTGTCAAAAGTATTCGCATATATTACTCAAGCAGAAGTATAGATACTAGGGTTCAAAAATATTTCTGTGGAAGTAGAAGTATCACCTCAAAACTTTGACTCAAGTAAAAGTACAAAAGTACCAGATATAAAACTACCCAAAATATTAAAGTAGAAGTAATCTCCCCATTACTATAATTCTATAGTATGATGTTAATATTGAAAAAAAATGGTATTGGCTGTTTCATCAACATATACGTCCATTTAGTACAAAGCAAATATGTTAAAGGTCCATAAAGGTGCAAAGCTGAGCATCAACATGGGTTTGATGGTGCAGAAAATCTGCTTGTCTATAAATATTGGTGCAAAAAGTCAAAGTTCAGAGATATATTATCAATAACTTTTACTTGTTATTAACAGAATGTAAATGGACATCCAAGCGTAGCTGCAGGAATTAATGAGGGCAACAGATGTAACACAACTGGACATGAAAATCAGTGCATTACCTACAATTACGCTTGTGTAGTTATCTGGATACAGTAGATGAATGATTAATCCTAATGGTTATTCTAGTGGTAAAAAAAAGAAAATAAATAATCCTAAAAATGCAATATTCTTCTTCCACCTTTTGTTCTTCTTCTTAATTATTTGTTGGGACATTTGGCAAACAACTTGGTGCATTTCTGCCTCCAACCACAATCAAAATCACTCTGTTCGGATGGTGCTATTTATCAGAATATTTTTTCTATTTTGTTTTTTATTGACAAGCCAGAATAAAAATAAGATGAAATAGAATAGAAGTAATGAGACTATTTCCAAAATGTAAGGAGTAGAAGTAAAAGGTAGGCTAAAAAAAATAGTTATTCCACTAAAGTATAAATAACCAAAATTTCTACTTAAGGTACTGAAGTATTTGCACTTAGTTACTTGACACCTCTGCCTTTAACTCCTGGATAAAGATTCATTCAACACGAGGCTCCAAAAAGCTTCATTCAACATCCTATTTGCAGATGCAGATGATGATCTTTAATGAAGAAATAAACTTATTAACAGACGTTGAACTGAAAACTACAGGGAGAAAGGAACAGGGAGGCAGTGGGTACAAAACTCACAAGATACACAGGAACAACCAAGATGTGGAACAACAGAGGAACCGGCAAATGAGAGGGGATGACCAGCCAGCTTAAATACAGAGGTAGTGAGGAGAGAACCCAGGGAGAACAATCCCTGAAAGCAATCAGATGAATAATGAGTGACAGCTGAGAACAACGAGAGCAGAGAACTGAGGGGGGATAATAGACAGGGGCAGAACAGGGAGGAAACATGGGAAGAAATAGAATACAAGACCAAAATAATCACATAATGAACCAACAGAATCCCCTAAGTAAATCTACAAAAGCAGAAAACAACAAACACTAGAGGATAACGAACCAAAGAACCTGGAGACGGTGACACAAAGAGAAACTCCTCTCCTTTGGTGTCCCTGACTTCTACACCACCTAACTGAACGTGTGTGTTTCACACTTTCCAGATACTATTATATATGTCCTTTCTAAATTTAGCACCAATTTTCTATCAAACCACATTTTGTCAGTTCCATATTGATTTCCTGTGTTTATAGCTACATTACACAAAGTGAATATTATGCGGCCCAGAACTGACCCCTGAGGGACACCACAAGGAACTTTCAAATACGCTACTATGTCCTGTCAGCCAGAGAACTCTTCATCCATCTCCTTCACACTGATACCATTTGGTTCTGGCTTCCTCTGGAAAATATTATCATATATTGTGTCAATTTTCTATCTATGGAAACTTGGCTCAACATAACTCAACGTACCTATAATAATGACACGTGGCAGCTTTGTCAGGGGTGGAACAATAAAAGAAAATCCTTCCAGTCAAACACAGGCTTGAATTCTCAGAACATTTAAAGAAGTGTGAACAACAAGAGAAGGTCAGAGCTGCAGATCTGTGACAGCAGGAGCTTTAAATTCAGCACAGTTTGACCAAGTGTTGAATATGTAACGTTTTTCCTGGAAGTAAGGCAAAATAAAGTCTGCTGAAAAGTCAGGTGGAATACTTGATTTTTGATGGACATTTTTCTTCCACACTGCAGCACATAACACACGCTTGGTTAAGGCGGGAGGGCAGGAAAACATGAATACAAAAGAAAAACAAGGGTGACTTTGATTTTGGATGAAGAACCTGCAACATTCACTGATCTCTAATAGCTCAGTTTATGGTCCTATTTGCAGCTGCTTGCAAGTGTTCATAAATCAAACATTTCTACATTTTCTCACATTAAAACCATAAACCTAAATGTAATTTATGAGATTTTATGATCAACTCAAAATAGCTCCATACCTTAAAGAGGGAGCTAGACGATGTATGCATTTCCAATTCGTTTTACTAATAAAAAGATCAGATGTTTGTTTTTATTTAGATCCAGAGTAAATACTTTGTAGAAGATCCACCTTTTCCTGCAGTATAGGGGCAAAAGACTAATCCAATCATCTAGTAGCTGCTTACTTACGGTGAAGCTTTCAGGATTTACTCAGTTTATTTTTATTACAATAAAACAAAAGAAGTCAAGTTAATTATAGAAGAAGAATAGAATAATTTTAGAAAAGTTGGACAAAACATTTTAGAAACTAAATTGATTCATTGGTTCCAGTGAAACGAAGAAGTCTAGTCAAGGATTTACTAAGCTTATTCTTATTACAATGCAACAAATGAAGTTATTCCAGTTGTAGCTTTAGAAAACTTGGTCAACATTACTTCATATTAGAAACCCAAGGATTTATCCGGTTTATTTTTATTATGAATAGAAACAATGAAGTATGTGATTTTATGCCTTCTGTGTGTTTGTGATGAAGCCTGTTCCAGTGAGACCAAGAAGTCTAGTCAAGGATTTACTTAGCGTATTCCTTTGTTAATGTAATGTTTTTCATCTCCTATGTAATATTTCCCTGTGTACATTTTTTTGTTCATGTGCAGCACTTTAAATCGTCTTGTTACTGAAAAGTGCTAATTAAATAAACGTGCCTTGCCTTACTTACTAAAACATTCAGTTTTGCTTTCAACCTGAGCACATCCCCTTCATCCACATGTCTGCTGAATCCTCCACATGGTTTGTGGCAAACAGCAAAAAGAACACAAAATCATTCCCTACTTTGTGTTGCTCTGTCACATAAAACTCTAATAAAATACACAAAAAGTTGTGGTTGTAAGAAGAAAAATGTAGAAAGGTTCACTGGGTATAAACACTTTTTAAAGGCAGGGCAGCAGACAGACTCGTGTTCCAGTTTCATAATTTTCCGGTTCAGATTAAGATAAATATTACACAGTTGTTCAAGGTAAATGCTATTTTTTAACTCAAAGTGTCACAAAACACTATAGTGCATAATTGGAAAATGGCTGAGTTTATGTGAGTCAAGTGCTGCATTATGATTTACCACCAGCTATGCTGAAATTCTGCTAAAGCAGCATGAAATATATTTTCTCTCCCGTCTCCCACTAGAACTTTAATCCTATCTAAAATAGTCTGAGTCTGCTTTTGGGCAAAGCTTCAGTGCAAAAATGGCAAACAGAAGGTGCACAGAGATTTAAAAGCACAAACAGCCGCTGCAATCATGATGAGCCACCGGAGGACCCAGGTAACAATAGTCCTATGCAGCCTCAACACAACTGCTCATTGTGATGCCCATTTTTTATAAGAGCCTGAGCAATTAGCGGCTGTTAGTTTGTGCCCCTTTGTTTCTTTATACGTCTACATGGAAAACACATACTGTAACTGAAAAACACAAGTGTTAACAATTTCTAAACCATTTTAATCACTCGCTCCAACGACTTATGGCAAAATAAAGGTGGAGCTCACCTGCCAGTGCTCTGGCCCAGTAAGGATTTCCTCTTGTTCTCTCACTTTAATATTTTAGATCATCAAAAAATGTTGATACACGACAATCATAACCTGAGTAAATGTAAAAGCTGTTTTAAAATGTCGATTTCATTTACTGACGGAAACAATCTATCCAAACCAACTTTAGCTCATGTGAAAAGTAATTACCCCCTAAATACCAGGCTGATCAACCCGTGACAGCAGTGGCTGATACCTGGTGGTCTTTAACATAACTGGAGGAACTTTCACCCATTCTGCTCTCCTGAATTGATTTTATCCGGACATATTGGATCATTTTCCAGCGTTAACGGTCAAACTGCAGCATATCAATGAGATTTACAATGAGGAAAATATGTATTTGAACACCCTAAAACTTTGCAAGTTGTCTCATTTAGAAATCATGGACAGATCCACCGTGAGACACATAATCTAAAAAAAAAAAAAAAATCCGGCAATCTCAGTGTATGATTTTTAATAACTTATGTGTTAGTGCTGCAAATAAGTATTTGAACAACTGCTAATCAGCAAAAATTCTGGCCCTCAAAGACCTGTTAGTCCGCCTCTAAAAAGTCCACCTCCACTCCACTTATTCTAAATTAGAGGCCCCTGTTTGAGGTGGTTAGCTGTATAAAGACATCTGTCCACCCCACTGTCATGAAACAGGGACAGATGGACCCAGTATTCAGCCAGACAAGCAGAGTGAAAAAACAGGTTTAATGGAGGCGATCTTGACAATACAGGGAAAGGTAGGCTCAATGGTCAGTATGGCAGTCCAAAAACCGGCAGGAGTACAGGGGTAAGGCAAGCTCGGATAATCCTAAAGCAAATTCGGGTCGGTAAAACGGGTAAGCAGTCAGACAGGGCAGGAAAAACAGGTTCAGGATTCAGGCTGGCTCAGAAGTCAAAAAAGAGGCAATTGGGTAAAACGTCGACAGAAAGACACCAAGGGCTCATAAAGACAAGGATCTGGCAGAGTGCAGGAGACAGAGGGAGGTATAAGTAGAGGAGTGAGCAGGTGAACAGAGTGAAACTAATTACCAGAATGGGTGGAGCTGATCAGGGGAGAAAAGTGGCTGGAAGTAAACTGAAGCTGATTGGATGGTGACTGGTGAAGGGGAGTGACAGGCGAAAGAATGCTGGCAGGTGAACTGAATAAAGGCTGGTGACAGAAGTGATCAGAGCAGGCCAGAAGAACTGAAAACATAAAACAAAGTACAAAATCAAACCACATTAAAACCCAAACTATTCCATTAACCAAAACTAATACAGAACCTAAACCTAAGACAGAATCGATTACATGAAGAGAATCACTAAACCAAAACAGAACTTAAACTAGACTAATCCAGAACCAAAATCACCATAAAGACCAAACCAAATAATAAAAACCAGAGCTAATACTAAGACAGGAGAGTGAACTAATTAATTAAACAACAAACCTAAACCATAACAAAACCCAAATCATGACACCCACACAACCAGTAAGACTCTAACTACTAACATGGCTAAAACCAAAGAGCTGTCCAAAGACACCGGAGACAAACTTGTAGACCTACACAAGGCTGGAAAGTGCTACGGAGCAATTGCCAAGCAGCTTAGTGAAAAAGGATCAACTGTTGGAGCAATTACTAGAAAATGGAAGAAGCTAAAGATGACTGTCAATCTCCCTCGGACTCCATTGAAGATGTCACCTCGTGGCGTATCAGTGATCCTAAGAAAGGTGAGGAATCAGCCCAGAACTACACGGGAGGAGCAGGTCAATGACCTGCAGACAGCTGGCACCTCTGTTTTTAAGGTTACTGTGGGTAATACACTAAGACGTCATAGTTTAAACTCATGCATGACACAGAAAGTTCCCCTGGTTAAATCAGCACACCAGGCCCATCTTAAGTTTGCCCATAACCTTTTGGATGATCCAGAGGAGTCATGGGAGAAAGTTCTGTGGTCAGAAGAGACCAAAATAGAACTTTTTGGTCTTAATTTGGGACGCCAAGTTTGGAGGACGAAGAATGATGAGGACCATCCCAAAAACACCATCCCTGCAGTGAAGCACGGGGGGGGGGGGGGGGGGAGAGACCTGGGTGAAGTTATTAAATACTGACAAAGAATAGACTAAAGTAAAACCAGTAAAATGACCAAAATGAATATAACAAATAAATCAATCAATAGAATAGCCTATTTAGGTGGGAATATTACACTAGTTACTCCTCAGGTTTCATTCTCTGTCTATATAGTCAATTGAGAGGCTGATGCAGGGCTGAGGTCAGAGGTCGTGGCGTGGGAAGACGCAGATTGCAGCTAATTTTGTACTGATTCCCTGCACTCGTTGCACAATTTAGGGAGCGCTGTTAGAGAAAAACTTAGAGGAAAACTTGCGGCCCGGAACTTTATATCGCGGATCAAGAGTGGCAGGTAGTTGTTTGGAGCCAGGTTTTTCAGCTGCAGACAACAGCAGCATATCCATCACTATGAAGCACGTTACTGCAGGCGTGATGTCCTTATGCCGCTTGGACACTTTTTCATTTTATCACAAAGAAGGGAGCCCAGTTTAGCTGCTATACCTGCTTTGTTTTGGAAGAACTTCCAGAAGATTCCTCCGAAGACGACGCGTAGCCGCGCGGGGCCGACACAGCTCGCGCTGCTGCGGGTGTCAGCGGCTTACGTGATGAAACAAGTTGGTTACGTTACCAGACTTTGTTTTTACCGGTTCCTTGCAAGTTTTACAAATCACTGGTTTATTTCTGTCAGACTGGTGAACTAGTAAAACCCCGTTTTGGGACAATTTCCTCCGCCTCTCATTGCTACGACATATTCACGTGTTGTGTGTTGTGGTTTGAGAGGGCGGCGCTTTGTGACGGCGTGCCTGGGTCCGCGATTACGATTGGTCGAGAGGAAGTAGTGACTGTAGCATCAACTAATATGATAGGCTGAAAGGAAGGAAGGAAAACTGTCTATATCGAACTTTTATCGACCCTTTTTTTTCCTATCGCGCCACACGTCTATCGACTGATATATATTGTTATTGAATTATCGTCCAGACCTATGAGAAACTACAGGAAACCTTTGACCTCTGTAACTGCAAACAAAGGCTACTGTACCAAATATTAACACTGGTTTTTCACAGGTGTTCAAATACTTATTTGCAGCAGTAACACACAAAAAATTATTAAAAAATTGTGATTTCTGGATTTTCTTTAAGATCATGTCTCTCACAGTGGACCCCTCCATGATTTCTAAGATCTTGCAAAGTCGCAGGGTGTTCAAATAGTTATTTTCCTCACTGTAAGAGCAGACTTTAACTAGGCCACAACAACATCTTTCTTCTGGTGTGCTCTGGACTGGCTGTACCAGTGCCCTTTACAGGTTTTTAAATCATCATTTAAAAACCACTTTTTCTAAACACTCTACTTGTTCTATATTGATGAGGTAATTTGAGGATCTGAAATGGGAGGAAAATGCAGTAAAAACAAAAGAAATCCTTTAACTTTGTGCACAGCTAGGTATGGCTGTCTATGTGAGCTGGATCCTGACCAGCGAGTCAGAGAGATCGTGTTCCATGTCAAGCGCATCTGACCTTCTGAACCCGGGGGCCAAAGGCCTTTAGATGCACACAAAGCCACAGACAACCAGCTCGGTAATGCAGCGACACACACAGACAAACAGGAGGAGGTAAAGAGTGCGTTCACATCTGGGTTCCTCCTTCACCACGTCCTCCACCTGCCTGCCTGTTTTACTTCACACACACCGAAGGCAGCGCTGCCGTCAAAATGTCAAGACGACGAACCAACAAACACTAAAGCTATAAAATGACAACAAATATGTATAGATTTGGAAAAAAAGTGTCAAAAACGCTTGAAAGTTAGAATATCTAAGACTTTAAGTGGAAGTAAAATATTTAAAGTGTTAAACGTCTTTGTTTATAGACTCATCTTTATATTGACTATTTTTTCTCTCAGCAGGATGTCTAATGGGGGGGGGTTAGTTTTCATTGGTCAGAGAGCTTTAATCGCCTTATTATGGAATCATTATGGGATGGACGTCCCAGTCTGAAATTCTCCTGTCAGAAATAACTCTGATTTTAACTCCTACAGTTAACAACGCACACTGCTGTACTGGACCTGCTTCACATACCTCTCAGTATTTCTCTGTGTATTCTTAATTACGTCCAGCTCATTAATCTTTAATGGTATTTTCTTCAAAGGACCAACCCACATTAATCAACATGAGTACTTTAATCCAGCTTGTAAATGTATAAAATTCAGCCATAAAGGCTTAATTTTATCTGTAGTTCTTGGCAGGCGGACGGTATAAAATCCACATCATTAATAAAATAAGGCGCAAGCTGAACAAAAAGGTAGGTTCCACTATAAATCAATGTGGAGCGTCATACCCAAAGATATAATTATTTATGTGAACAGACAACATGAAAACACAGCATTATTCATAAAGATCGGTAAAAAAAAGGCTTTTAAGTTGTTATTTTCATGAATGAAATCAGCATGCATGAAAACAGAGTGAATGCAGGAGAGAGATAGAACAATTAATGATGTAGGACTCTCATTTTTCATGTAGTTTGATATCTTGGCACAATAAAACATACTTTAACAATAAAAGTCTCAGAAAGACTTTTCAGTTGGAGCGTTGTTCAAGAGCAGCAGACCTCGCCAACAGATTTCTAAACCGAAGAGTATGCAGATAAGAAGCTGCTAAGGCTGAACATGAAAAAAAGAAATAAAACTATTTTATATAAAATAACTAGTTTTATAAAGGACAACTTCTTATCAAATGTTCATTCCAAGTGCTCCAAAAATACAGCATCTCTGTATGCTGCTTAAAAGCCCGCATTTTGCTCTGCTGTTTAATGTCAGAGGTCTCCCTGATATGACTGTGACTGAGTTTCAGACCTCTGGTTTTAAGCAAAGGGACTTTTTCAGGATTTATTCTATTCTATTCTATTCTATTCTATTACAAATCGCTCCCCGGGCGCCGCGCAGTGGCATCCCACTGCTCCTCAAGGGGATGGACTAAATACAGAGAACAGATTTCATTGGAATGTATGTCTCAATGACAATAAAGATGATTATTATTATTAATAAACAAATGTCTTGTGTTATACCGAACATTCAATTAAGCATTCAATTTTCCGATTTTAACCTGTCTATAATAAATTTACCCTGATTAAAAATAAAAAGTCTGAATCTGCAAAAAGCCACTGGCACCAAATCTTTTTTGAAGTTCAGTTGGAGGGCCGCGACAAATCCGCACAGTGGCCACAAATGGCCCCCGGGCCACAGTTTGGACACCCTTGATGTAGAGCAATGAAAAACGAAATTCATCTGTTTGTGATGAAGTAGCTGTAAAGCTAACAACATTTTCTTTGTTAGATGATCACAGATGGTTCCTTCCTACTGTCAGGTTGGCTTCCTTCAATCTGTACTAGTGGTGCTTTTCCTCTGGCTTCTGGTTTGCTTTTGATTATAAAAACTGAAATAAAACACAGGGTATCAGAATTGTTTTCATGCTGATACTTATTTCTTTAAAATTGGAAAAAGAGGTTGAATCCAGCCGGGATTCATCCATTAAACTTGATTCTAATAATCTGACAAGTTTAAATAATGAAAAACAAATAAAATCATCCCACTATGGTCAGACATGGTAAACGCAATTTACTTCATGCAGGACAGTGATTCCAACAGGAGGATATGGAAAATAACCTTCCAAAATGTATGCTCACACCTTTCTTAATTTGGGAGCAGGATTCCTTCTCTTCAGCCATTTTACCCCCAAACTCTCACATTTAACCAGACCCGGCTGCAGACACAAATTACAGGGGGGGGGGGGGGGGGGCATTCCATTTTTTTAGGGGGCACAATTTTTCAAAATTTTTTTATATGCTTCAGGCTGAACAGTGGCTCTGTGACTACCCCTACAGTGCAGAGAAAGAAATTCTCAACAAAATCCCAAAATCTAAAAAAACAAACAAACAAAAAGCAATAGTGTAGTCAGTGTTGCCAGATTAGGCAGGTTTCCACCCAATTAGGCTTCTTTTGAACACATTGAGGTGGAAAAAAATAGCATATGGGCAGGTTGTAAAAATTTGGGAAGCTTTTCACAACATTTGTGGGCTTTTAGAAAGTATTACTAACAAAATATATCAAAATAATTGTCAATGTCTGGAAGAAAACTAAAACAATTTTAATAAAATGCCATCTCCTTGAACTCATTTTACTGGTCAATTTATTTTTTAAATAAGTCCAATATGTCGAATCTGACATCATCAATGAATAATAGTTATAATGAATAATATTGATCAATAGTTATAATAAAACAAGAAAAGATTAATAAAGTGTCACTATGAAATTGTATTGGTCAAATGTAAACGTCCCAAGAGGGCTTGAGTTCTACTGATCAACTTCAAAATATTTCATGGCTGTGTGAAAGAGAAATGTTTGATTGAGCTATATTCTGTAAGAGAAGTTAAGTTTATATTTGTTTTTGTTTTATTCTTTTAAGTTGGGCAGGTTTTATGCTGGTTTGGGCTGGCAGCTGACAGTGAGATACAGCAGCCTGTAGAGCTGTGTCTTGGCTCAAAAGTCCAGCATAAGCAGACATGCTGATAAACATGGTGTCAGGCTGAACACTGAAGTAAAAATTAAAACTAGCAGAGGTTCTGTAATTACAGCAGCTAGGAGAACAAGGAGCAGAACAAAGCAGAGTTCCCTTCTACCTGCAAGTAACCCAGGTTTCTGCAGTTTAGCAGTTCTCCTGCTTGGTTCTGCTCCTGGTGCTGCTAGCTGTCTAGCTAACCCTTCTAGCTAAATGTTTACTCCACTGTTGACTTCAATGCTGACGTTTCAAACAGAAATTAATAGCGCTCCTTCCAGATCTCTCTCGTTTGCTTCGTTGTCTCTTCTTGTAATTGTTTAGTAATCAGACCAAATATCCATCCCGCTCTACCGACACCGACGGTGACCACAGCCGAGCCGCCGTGGCGTCTCTGAAGGCTAAGAATGTCTGACCCAGCGACCCGCCCCTCTCACGCTGTGATTGGCTAGCATGTTGCCTTCAGTCGTTGATTTAATTGGTTGAATTGTATAATTGACATATCAAAGATAGTACTAATAGAACGATGGCCACGAGAGAAGTAAAAAAAAAAAAAAAAGGCAGCTTCCAGTCCAGGGCGGGCACGGCTGGCTCAGCGGGCGGGCACGGCCCCCCAATGCCCGCCCATGCCGCCGGGTCTGCATTTAACGATGTTTCATCACAGCTATGGTCTAAACTCCCTCAAAACCAGCCTTCAGAGCCCAGATTTAATGCATCTGCCTAAATCTTCTCTCCTCCTGTTTGCATCCGTCTCCTTGTGCTTAAACGTCTTAAACGTTTTTACTCAGATCTCTCTTCTCTGATTGGGTTTGCTCTCTCTGGGACTAAAGTGTTGACTCTACCCAGAGACAGCTGCAGCCCACAGAATAACACAGTTTGGCTCATTTGCTTGTTTCAGAGCTGATTTCATTCTAGATGATAACAGTTTTTCCAAGTTTTAAAACGGTTTTATCTTCATTACACCATTCATGTTGAAATGCATGCGCAATATACATTTGACATGATCCTAATTAAATGGTTACAGCCAGGGCCGCTGGAAGTAATTTTGAACAGGGGTGCTGTGCATTTTTTTTGTGTGTTTTTGGACAAAAGACCTATGAGCTTATAGGCCTATTTAAAATACATAAATAAAAATAAATAGATTGAGATTCACTACTTTATTGTCATATACACTTAAGTGCACGCAACCAGGGTCTGTAACACACAGACATCATCAGTTCTCAGGTGAATATATGCGCTAATAATTAAACTTCACAATAACACTATAACAACGTAGATTTGAAAAGTCTTTCTTAAATTTGTCTCTAGGTATTGGGCTTTCTTCGTCTGGAAACAGATGCATACAACACCTTACGGACGCAGCCACGATGAACTGGTTGAACTCACATGGCTGAAAATACGCCGAGCAGCAAAACTCGAATCACGTGACCTCTTGGACCGGAGCGCAACAGTTTATATTTTCTATCGGCTATAACTTATTAATGTGCAAGTGCAAACGTGGGAACCTTGGTGTTTTGAGATCACTGCTATATTTAGCAACTGATCCAAGTGCTAGAAAGTTGCCCCCACAGTTCATACGAAAAGCCTATTACTAGTCTGCTGCCGTGAGCGGGATGCCTCTTTACTCAGCGACTACTAGCTTGCTAGACGTTGCCATGACAACGTAACTTCCATGAAGTTGTGTTGATTAGGCCTCAAAATAATAAAATTAAAATCCAAATACACATAATAGTAAAATACAAAAAGTCAAAATTATTTCCCAAAATATTGATAAGAAATTTATAAATTGTGCAAAGTATATTTACATATACTTTGCACAACCATGGCCCACTTCCCGCGGCCATGGTTACAGCCAAGGACGCAGGCGCCAGACGGCCGGTGCAACCCACCAGATGCAGGAAAAACTCCCAGCTCCTGCGCCGCCGTCGCCCCGGGCCAATGTCCAACCTGGGCTCCAAAGAGGGAAGAGCTGTCCTGTGGTCATCAGAAATCGTAGCCCTGTGCTCCTCCAGCAAGGCAGCTATGTTAGTTAAGCACAACATTTTTGACCAATCTGTATAATCTGACCCGATCTGTATAATATGATTGAACTTGACTTTGTAAAGTGCCTTGAGATGACATGTTTCATGAATTGGCGCTATATAAATAAAATTGAATTGAATTGAATTGAATTGAATTTTAAATGAACGCAACGTTTGTAACTTCTGGCAGTCAGCAATTATGCTTAACCCCAGTAAATCTGTAATGATCTGAAAAGACTTCCAGTCTGGTACGTATGTGAGAGCTGCGTGTCTCCCGTTTCCATTGCCCCTACACACCCACACCAATTTTATAAGAGAATGCCATCAACCACTCGGACACAATGTCCAACTCTCCTATATAAGGAAACCAGTTGATTGCATCAAAGTCCCGACAAGCAGCATTCACTCCTGGAGAAGCGTAGAGCTACAGGGAGAGTCGTCTGCATTGTACATGGCTTTGCAGCAATCCCTCATACTGAGCAAGCATGAAGTGACAGTGGGAAGAAAAACTCCCCATTAACGGGAAGGAAAACCTCCAGCAGAACCAGAACCAGGCTCAGTATGAACGGTCATCTGCCTCGACCGAGTGGGGGTTACAGAAGACAGAGCAGAGACACAACAAGACAGACAAACAAGCACAGAAGCACACATTGATCTAGTAATCTGTTCTACATTAGATGGTAATAGCGGGTCCAAATATTTTGGATTATAATGCTAAAGGTGGCAGATGGCAGATGAGCTGATGTGAGACCCGCCTCCTGCTGGTAGAGGTAGTTTTACAGACGGTTTTTTCACACCTCCTCTAGAGGGTGCTGTGGTTCACCACTCACCTGTGACTGACTACAGGTAGAGAGAGTCCAATCAGCGTAATTCAAGTAATGAGGGTCCAGCTGTAGACACACTTTTCAAAACTATTAGTCTTCATTAAATTCAAAAAATATAAATGACATGTTTCATTATATCCATCAGGTAAAATGTTTTATGTATTGTATCTTAGTTTGAGACCGTATTTGGTCAAGCTAGTCACTACTCAACAAAGCTACATACTGCCCTTCCTTCAGGAAACCACCATGCTATAAAACACCTGCTTAAGTAATATTTGGTACGGGGAGTTCTTGTTTCCTTCCCATATAAAGCGGCAGATGCAAAAGTAAATCATTGATGGGTGTCTTATGCTCTCTGATATTTTGTATTATTCCCGTCTGCTTTCCTCGTGCTGCATTTTCAGGGTTCATGACTCTAAAACAGCAGAGATGAGCTTCATAAAGAGAACATAAAGTAGGTCTGAAAGCCAATGAATGCAATCATTAGTTTCTCATCTAAAGTGTTAGTGTAGTGTGTAAATACGCATCACAACTGGCAGGGAAAGCAAAAGAAGATGTTATTGTAGCTCACAGAGCATCTAACAGCCTTTCTATGTGATGAATGTGATGTTTGAAAGAAGTGCTACTCCTGCAACTGAGTAAAAGTTAATGAGCTGCAAAACTCTGGGACCTTTCTCCTGCAGAGGGTTGATCAATCCTAGCCATAAGAACAGCTGATGTAACAACAGCAAATATGTGAAACATGCAGGGGATAAATTGATGGAATGATAGTGGGTGGGTGGTAGTTAATATTTAAGATGTGCCACTAAAATTGTGGCTCGTCTTGTTACCTTCCAAAGAATAAAAAGCACAACACACTGGTAAGAGACCTGCCTGTAAAGGAAGATGTAAAACAGGCTGTTCAGTGTTAGAAGACCAGGAAAGCTCCAGGACCAGATATTATTTCCCCCCTGTGCCTGAAAGCCTGAGCTGTAACCCTGGCCCCCATTTTCACTCAGATCCATCACAAGTCTCTGAGGCTGTGTGAGGCTCCCTCCTGCTCCAAATGCTCCACCATCCTCCAAGTTCCCAACAAATGCACCAACTCAGGGTTAAAAGACTGCAGGCCAGCAGCCCTAACATCTGGGGTCATGAAATCCATCGAGCGACTGGTGTTGAAGCCTCTGAAGAACATCACAGGTGCCCTGCTGGACCCCCTGCTGGTGTCTTAGTGGGCAAACAGGTCCGCAGATGATGCTCTCAGCCTGGGACACTTCAACCTGCACCACCTCAGCCACCCTTGAACTACGCCAGGGTCCTCCTTGTGGACTTCAGCTCGGCCTCCAGCACCGTTGACCCAGACGTCCTCCACTAGAAGCTCAACCAGCTCATGGCGCCGGCCTCCACCTGTCAGTGGACCTCCAGCTCCCTGATAGACCGGCAGCAGAAGGTTAGCATGGGGAGCATCTTCTCCTGCAAAAGAACCATCAGCACCGGTGATGTGCACCTCACCGGACCCGTCTGTGAAGCTCCTGAAGTTTGCGGATGACACCGCTGTCATTGTTGTGACCCAGGACGGTGATGACTCTGCATACAGACAGGACTGGTTCACTGGTTCAAGTCAGAACCACCTGGAGCTAAACCTGCTCAAGACCGTGGAGAAGATGGTGGAGTTCTGGAGAACTTCCCTTACACCGCCTCCCCTCCCCATCCTCAACAACACTGTGTCTGCTGTGGATCACTGCCAGTTCCCAGGAACCCACCTACACTGGACCTGAGCTGGTTCTAACCCTATAGGGACTGTTCTGAAGACGGCCCAGCAAACACTGGACTTCCTGCAACAATTCAGGAAGTCCCACCTTCCCCAGGAGCGGCTGGTTATCTGTGCTGACATTATTCAGGCGGCCCTGTGTTCCTCCATCACTGTGGGATTTGGCTCATCCACAAAAGGACAAAAGCCCAAACTACAACGAACCGTTAGGTATGAAGAGAGGATCATCAGTGCTGACCTCCAAAGCCTTCTTTAAGAAAGTTCTGCCTGTCATAGCGTCTGATTTGACCCAGATAATAAACACGTCCCTTCTGTCAGGTGTTTTCCCCCAGTCCCTAAAAACAGCAATTATCAAACCACTGCTGAGAAAGAACAATTTAGACAAACTTCTACTCCAGAACTACAGGCCCATCTCAAACCTCCTTTATCAGTAGATTATTGAAAAAGCTGAGTTTCAACAATTAAACACCTTCTTAACAACGACCAGCAGCTTTGACGTTTTCCAGTCAGGTTTCCTCACCACAGTACAGAGACCGCCCTTATCAAGGTGTTTAATGACATCCATATAAATACAGACTGTGGAAGAACCACCGTGTTGGTTCTATTGGACTTCAGAACCTCAGTGCTGGTTCTATTGGACCTCAGTGCAGCATTTGATACTGTCGATCACTCCATTCTGTTAGAACGCCTGGAGAACTGGGTCGGCCTCTCTGGTTCAGCTCTCAACTGGTTTAAATCCTACTTAAAGGACTTTTAGTGTCAGCAGGTAACTTTACATCAGAGATGACAAAAATCACATGTGGGGTTCCCCAAGGGTCCATCCTGGGTTCCTCCTCTTCAACATCTACATGCTCCTCTAGCTCAGATCATAAAACATCATCCGCTACCATCACTATGCAGACGACACACAGCTCTACATCACCATGTCACCAGGCAGGGGTGGACTGGGACAAAAAAACGGCCCTGGCATTTTGGATTAGACTGGCCCACCACATTTTTTTTTTTTTTTGTGTGTACTGAATGTGTATACCAACTGTGCAATACCTTGAGGCCAGGTTAATGGAAATTAGTGAGAGTGGACACTTAAAATACTTCCAAAATCTTAATTTATTAACACTGTAAAATGTAAACTCAGCCAGGCCTCACTTGTCATCATGGAAAGAAAGAAAATATATAATAACATAATATAAATTTTGATTCACTCAGTCATTTGTAATAAGTATTTTATTTATCTAATTTCCTCATTTTTGATCATATTTTCTTTAAAATCGCAGACTTTTCGCTATTTTTCATGTAAACCCTTGGTGGCGCTTGATAGCGAAGCCGGTGAGGCCGCAGCGAGCTTGGCCTCCCCTGAGATTGCGCAATCCCATGTTAACTGCGCTGACTTCCATTCTGTGATGCATCTTCCTGTCTCTAGATAATAAATTCAATTGTTCAAACAGTTATGAACTGATTTTCCACAATTTAATATATGTGGATTACGAATTGTGTTTTGGGCATCAAACTGTGTGCAGGTAACATGTTTTCGTGCTGCTGCGCGCGATCATAAAAGGCAAAGAGCTGGGCCGTTTCTCAATTCACGAGAACGCGAGTACGGACTCGCGTTCTCGTCAAGTCCGGTCTTGGCGAGAACACAGGAAGATCGGACTTGACAAGAACGCGAGCACGCAGCACGTATGGTGTATTGGAACAGAAGCGTACTTGTGACGTCATGAGACGCACAGTTCTTTAGCATTTCTTTAACATTCAAAACTATTTATATACTACACCACAATAAATCTTATTGAAAATTTTTTTAAAACAACATTTTTAATTTCTAAAAAGCCTAAAAATTATCTTGCCGCGGTGCATTCTGGGAAAGTGGTCAGTCTGAAGAACGCATAAGTCTGTTCTGATGCATGCTCGATAAAGAGGGCAGGGCGAGGACAACATCCGGGGAATTCGGCGCGTTCTCGATTTGGCGTTCTCGGCAATCGGAACAGTGCTCGGGCTGAGGCTGATGACGTGTCACGAGCACACGAGAACGCTCAAGAACGCATATTGAGAAACGGCCCTGGTTGTAGGTGAGGCCGGCAGTTCCTTGGCCTCTAGGCAGGGGGCGCTCAAGGAACACCGCTCCTGATCCCCAAATAGTAGAGTCACAGCAAGTTATGGATGTATTATTAGCGAGTTATGCTAAACAAGTAAAGCACTAAAAAGACTCTGAACATACAGCTGGAACAGGACTGATGAAGGAAGACTTTCCTCCCTGGCAGTGAGCTCCACTGAGACTAAGAGAGTTTTAAATCTGAAGAAGATAAAGAGTTTTTATCGGAAAATGATGATATTTTTGTCCAGAAAGAGCGCTGCATGGACTTAATTTATAAGTAGAGGTAAGACAGCGATAATTACTCATGTTTTGCTTTTGTGATAAAATGTGCGTAATGTGGGTTATAGTTTTAGAATGTGTCACAAATGCAGAAATCCATCATAACTCATAAACTGTTACCAGTCAAATGACAAATAATTTAGTATTATTTTTTTCATCAAAGAACCAATATTTTTCCATGTATCTTGGTGAATTTATTTGGCTCAATCAGTCTCCTTCAGCACTTTGCAACGAGTCTACTCTGTAGAGTGTATATATTTGTAAATCTGACTCTGATGACGTCAGTGCCTCACCAGCTATGAACCCTACCGCACATCACTGACAACAACCACCACCACCACCACCATATTTTACACCAGACACCGGAGCAGATGAAGGCCTGCTGTTGGGAACATGTCAGTCAGTTTGACACATTTCGCAGCGTCCGTTTGAAGAACTCGTTTCTTTTTTTCGTGCAGTTTCTCTGCGCCTCCCTTGCGTTTCTTATCCATTACTACTGTGAACACCGCTGCACAAAGTTCCACATGGAGCGTGAAGGTGTTTTTCTACTTTATGATTGGCCTAGCCCTTTAGACTGTCAGGGATGATAACCAATGGGCTGCAGTAGTCTGTGGTAAGGGCCGGATGATCGGAACAGACTCTTGCGCTGCTGATTTTATTTTTCTTCATGCATTATGCAAATATAACGAGGCAGATATATATATAAAAAAAAAAAATTAATTGAATAAAAACAAAACTAAAGTAATAATTTATGGACCAATAGAGGAGAGATCCAGAGTTAGCTCACAGCTTCAGCTGCTTCAGCTAGGAACCACTGATCAGGCCTGAAATCTGGGAGTAGTGATGGACTCAGACCTGAACCTCCATCTAAAGACAAAGTGGACCTTCTAGCACCTGGAGAACATTTCCAGGATTAAAGGACTGATGTCTCAGCAGGATCTGGTAAAACTAATCCATGTTTATCTTTAGTAGAACTGATCACTGCAACGGTGTTTTCACAGGTCTGCCTAAAAAGTGGATCAGACAGCTGCAGCTGATCCAGAACGCTGCTGCCCGCGTCCTCACTAAGACTAAGAACGTAGAGAACATGGACCCGGTTCTGAAGTCCTCACTAAGACTAAGAACGTAGAGAACATGGACCCGGTTCTGAAGTCCTCACTAAGACTAAGAACGTAGAGAACATGGACCCGGACAGGTCTATGGTCAGGAAAGGAGCAGGTAATACCTCTGCAGGTCCCACACATCCTGGACACAAACTATTAGACCGTTTTCTTCAGGCTGGAGCTACAGAAACAGTTTCCTGTCTATGATGAACACTTAACATGTACAAATCTAACAAGGTCTTTCTCTTTTGTAAAAACATTAGAAACATATTAATTTTTTTTTTATTTCCCTGTTTATCTATTCATACTTGAAATGTTTTCATTGGGCGCAAAGTGGAACTGAACTCAAATCCCTGATTGTTTTACAGACCTGCCAATTAAAGCTGATTCTGATTCTCTGGGTCTGGATACTTCTGTGCCGACAGGCAGCAGCCCTGGTGGGCACCGGGTGGGAACAGGCACCGGTCCAAAAGTGTGAACACAGCTCTAAATTCGTAAAACTAATTTAAAGCACAATCAGATCTTTGAACACTGCATGTTGATTCCGTCCAGGTAGTAGTTTTAAATCCAACACAAAATGAAGGGATCAGATTATCCTCATTCAGGCATCTAAACATCTGTTGATAATGTTTCTGATTTTTACTAAACTCAAAACAAGCTACATAAACATCTGTTGATGCACCTGCACATTAAAAAAATGGTAATCTATCTGTTTTGAAGCTTTTAATGTACAAGAGAAAAATGTGATTTTCCATGATATAACGTGCCAGTTTCTAGTCGGAGGTGCTTAAGCAAAAATCAGTCAACTTCAATCAGTGCTTGATTGTTTTCAGCATCACTATTCATTTTCACAAGCTCATTTAAAACCACTGTCACTGCCCACCTTCTGCTAGATGTCCTCTTACCTGATGCTCTGCATCTCTAGTATGTCTGGGTCTGTAGCGTTGAGGGAAGCCACAAAGCTGCCCATAGGAATGTTCTCCATCCTGGTGACCATCAACGGGTCTGGGAAAAAGACCGGCCCCTCATTAACGTCCTCCACCGTGACGTGGACCGTTGCTGTGGAGCTGGGACCGTAGCCAACATCAGGGATCAAAGGATCCTCGTTCTCCACTCTGATGAGAAGCGTGTGGAACGCAGTGGTCTCGTAGTCTAGAGGCTGGACAGCAACAACGATGAAGAATGATGCCGCTTAGTCGATTTGTCATTCACTGTGGAAATGCTCTGAGAAATCTGGTGCACATTGTCTTACCTTGACCACTGACAGCATTCCTTCGTTGTTGTCAGGATTTGTTTGGATCTCAAAACTGCGTTTAGGGTCTCCGCTGATTATGGAGTAGATGGCCCTCCATGCCCCCGTCGCTGGATCGTCCCTGTCGTCGACCGTCAGGTTGACCACAACGCCCCTTGAGCCCTCATAGACACGAGCCTCAAACTGATAAAAGAACCAGAAAACAAATCCATGAGTGAGAGAAAATAACTGAAGGATTGGATTTGGAAGATGAAGACCCTCAACCTGAAGCTGATTTATGCTAATAACACTTTAAATGCTGACTGTGATGTACATTCAACCGGGAGAGACTCACATAGACAGAAGAGGCAGAGATTTATTGACATAAATCAGACAGTTCTTTGGTGCTCTGACCACAGCAGAACATGTGAAAGCTGAGAATGTCTGTTATTTTAGATGTTCACTTTAGGAATAGGATTAGTGAAGTCTTCCCCCGGGGTCCGGACCCTGGTGGTGGAGGCCAGGAGGAGAGAAGGAAGCCAGGAGGAGCCTGAGAGGGTGAAGGAGGAGATGAGGTGGAGGTGGGTTGAAGTTCAGCTGAAGATCAGGAGAATCCATGGATGGAGAGCTTTAGAAGCAATGCCTTACAGGATGATTGGATGAAGAAGGATGAAGACCTGACGCAGATTGGCTGGAGCACAGGCACATAACGAGATGATGGAGTACCTGGGGTGAGTCTTCCAGTTTGAATTTATGTCTAAACTCCATTTTCAGAAGAAAAAAAAGATTAATTATGTTCCAAGTCCAACAGAGGTGTGAATTTCATTTGTACAAATAAAAAAGGGCCTTCCAGAGATGATGATGAGCTTCAGACTAAGCAGTTGAGATCCAGTTCCTTGCATCCTCAACTGAAGAAGTAAAGACAGAATACTGTCTTAATCGGTTCAAATATGAAAAAATGACACACATTTCCTGTCATGTAGCTAAAGTGTTAATCATCAGCTGGGAGGATGAGGAGAAGATAGGACATTTCCAGTCAGGGGCCAAAAAAAAAAACAAAAAGAAAATGTTTACATCTATATGAGATTTGGTAAGATTTAAACTTTCTTATGGGGCCCAATATTTCATCAGGATAGACTCTTATTTCAACATATAGTGTGTTTGTTGGGATGAAGGGTGTAGAAATCAGCATTTCCCTTTTTTCAGCCTTAATTTTTGTTTGATAATCTTGGTTTGAAAGTTAAATGTCGCTTCATGCTTGCTCAGTATGAGGGATTGCAGCAAAGCCATGTACAATGCAGACGACTCTCCCTGTGGCTCTACGGTTCCCCAGGAGTGAATGCTGCTTGTCGGGACTTTGATGCAATCAACTGGTTTCCTTATATAGGACATTTTGACCAATCTGTATAATCTGACCCAATCTGTATAATATGATTGAACTTGATTTTGTAAAGTGCCTTGAGATGACATGTTTCATGATTTGGCGCTATATAAATAAAATTGAATTGAATTGAATTGAAAATTGAAAATGCTCTATACCCAACCTATTGACTTCCTCATGTGTGTTGCATGAGACAATGTTGCCCCCTTGAAAAGGAGGGTGATTATTCATCGGAGACGATTTCTCAGATTGAATTCAGACTTGCACACTTTAAACCACAGCACTAGGAAATAAGAGAGCAATTAAAGCTTAACACATCTAAAGTGCTGCTTATAACGGGAAAATGGTCTATTGTTGTATGAAAAGACGCTTTGACAAACTAAAACTTTGTATTTCTCATCAATAAAGGAGGAGAACGAGAAATAATCTTAGGTTTGTTTTAGTAAAGGTGCCAAACTTTCCTCTCAGTGCTTTGCTGGATACAGCTGATCACATTATTCTCTTACAAAGGCTGGAGCTTGTTGTAGGGATCAGTGGAATGGATTTCATGTTTTGTTTTTGACTAATTCCAGTTTGGTTATGTGAGCGATGCAGTAACTGGGCCAATTCTCTTTACCATATAAATGCTTTCACTTTTTATCGTGAGTTATATTTTCAAGTTTTCCACCAATTATTCTCAGCTTTATTTATTCATAAATCCTGATGGACTCAGTCAGTTAGGTAAACTGCAGGCTTGACTTGAAGGGAGACAAACCAGCTGCTGTTTTTCACATGTTAAATCGATGAAAACATCCGTTCCCAATTAATCAGAGTAATTAGGACGTTTCAAAACAGCTTCGCTTTCTTGGAACTGGAATCTTTCCAGACTATTTGAATATCACAATGGACATGAATCACAAATAATTTCTATAGATACAGTGTCAATCATAGAAGGTGATTCATTTTTTTCCAAAATCCTATTCTGACACAGATCAACAGCCTTTTCAGTCATAGGCAGGTAAGTCATACTTTGACCGTCCCCCTCACTGCTACCTTTGTAGAATGACATCATATTGATCCTTTGTAGCCTGTCTGTAAACTATGGCTTAAGGACGCCGGTGAGCTAATGTTAATCCCACTGGAACGGTTAAACTGTACTTAGTACTTAGTACTTAGTTAGTCAGAGGGTCAATAATTGATGGGATCAAAGAAGATTTAATGTTAAAGCTGGACAGGAACCACTTTTACAGCTTGTTAGTTTAAGGGTGAGAACACTTGTTGAACCAAGCCTATTCAAGCTTTTTGTCTTTCAGTTAAATTGTTCAGGATAAATGTTGCATTTAGTTATTTATCTGTTTAAGTTTTGTAAAATGTTCAAACCGGGGAAGTCGTCTGAAAGCCAAACACTAACCGACGGAGAGGCAGACAGAAAGAAAATGGAATATATGAGATACTTTCTGCAGGCAAATCTAAGAAAAGCCTTCAATCTATCTAACATTAATTCCCTGGACACACAAACACACAACTAAAGAGACACTGTTCACGCCGAACGCTGCCGAGTCCTTACAGCGCATCTCATTTATTTTTCAGTGTCAATCACTTCCCACCTCACTGCTCATTGTTGGAAGCGCGCCTCAATCAGATTCCTATCGATGCACACTGCCAGTCTCCCTCTAAAGACCACATTGTGATCAAGGTTACTGCTGCAGAAGCTCCGGGCAGGCAGAAGCAATTCTGTCAGCACGTCTGTACGTGTGTGTGTGTGTGTGTCGCAGCCATTATTGTGTCAGAGCTTACAGCGTAATCTTTCAGACACAGAACAGTCTGTTTAAGGATAGCGTTGGTCCGGCCTAGATTACTGTGTCTCCTGTCAGCCCACAGCATTGTTGTTTCCCAGATTACCCTCTTACTGCTTTACACTTCCTTGCTCTGTGCATTTATCTGAAGAGAGAGACAAACATTGATTTCTTCTGTTCGCTTTCTTTGCTACCTTCCCTATTCATCGAAGGCTTGTTAAGAAGCACTCTGAGCCATTTTCAGTCATTTAGACCACAGAGGACTGAGCGAGTCGTCCCTAAACGGAGGAGCTTGTGTCCATTCCAACATATGCATTGTTGGGCCTTTTGTCCTGAAGGCCTGAGGCAATTCTACACCACAACATGATTTGCAAACTACAAGGTGCAGAAACATTATCAAACCACATTGTTAAAGCAGAAATGCATAGGATTTTAAATGGTAGCTATTGTTGCTCTATTGACCAGGTTTGTAGCAGTGAAAGACTTGGTACACGTCTCACAATGGCAGAAAATTGCTTAACATACAGCAGTGGTAATCCTGCAGCCATCCTCATCCCCCTCTGGACTTCAACTACCACTTCTGCTACCAACTTCTCACACCTTCCTAGTCAGGCGCTCACCAACATCTACACACACCTACAGTAAAGCACACACAACAGGCGGTCAGGCTCGGTTTAGCCGTGTGGGGCGGCCGGGCGCATGGAGGAGACCTGCGTTCTGTGCGATGCAGCCGCTGAGCCTCTGCCCTGCTGCTGATAAGGCCCCAATTCCACCTGGAGCACAAAGCATCCAGTCACCTGAAAGACTAGGAGGAAATAACTAACTACTAATCACAGCACCGGGCCTGAAACGGCTAAAACACATTAAGAAGAGAGAAAAGTTGAAGAAAGCCATGGGGGGGGGGGGGCAGGTTGGTTGTGTTTGCAGGCAGGATGCTGACTTTCAGCCAGCCAATTACTGCACTGGCTTCAAGCAGAGGAGACACACAAAAACAGAGGTAGAAATAATACGTTAAGAAAAAACATGCCTTTATTCCATGTTAACAGTCGTCATACATTTACATTAACTGTAAATGTATGACGACTTAAGTGATAAAAAATAAAAAACTATAAAAGCCCGCTGATCCAGATTAATCAGATGC
This sequence comes from Fundulus diaphanus, assembly GCA_037039145.1. Classification (NCBI taxonomy): domain Eukaryota; kingdom Metazoa; phylum Chordata; class Actinopteri; order Cyprinodontiformes; family Fundulidae; genus Fundulus; species Fundulus diaphanus. The sequence goes on along the minus strand of CM073134.1, from coordinate 1,685,680 downwards.
TTAAAGTAGTTCACATTCAGGTTTTCTCTTCAGTTACTTGATACAAAGTCAGGTTGAACACCAACATTTCTAACATTTAAGCTTCGTTCCTGCTAAACAACATTAAGCAGCTGAAGTTGGTTTGATGTGTAGCGTCTGATTCAGCAGCTGGATGAACCAATGATTCCCTCTCTGGGTTGGTAGATGTAATCCAGGTGCCCACAGCAGCGTCTTATTTAGCGTCTAAAAGGTGTGAACTCATTATGCGACAGCCTGGCCGGAGGTGAGCAGGTGACTGAGCAGCGTTTCCTCTGTCAGGGCCACGACGGACACCTGCCAGGTAGAAAACACTCAAAGGTTCGTCACCAGATCTATTTCTGGTGACGCTGGTGAACATGAGACATGTTCCTTTAAGAGGTCTCAAACCAGTCAGCCCTGCAAGGTAAACCAGGACAGCTGTTTTATTCATGGGGACACAATGGAGCCACAGCGTCGCTAACATTCAGCATTTCTCTCCCAGGTGGCGGTGCGCGGGAATCCTGCCGCCAGGCCGGGGAAAGTGATGCAATGAAGAAGATGCACAGCTGCTTGCTTTAAACAAACAGGTAAAGTTCCCTTTGATGCTTTAAAGCAAAAACTGCCTTTTCTCTCGCGTTTGCCTTTCACTGCCAACCGATGCAAACAACAACCTTACGTTTCCAATTTTAACTCCACGATGATAGATGGATAGCAATAAACACATGCAAATGCAGACAAGCGCACGTACACAAAAAGAGCCAGGCAGACAGGCACACGGCCTGAACAAAAATAGATGTAGATGAACTTATTCTGTTGCTGGATGCTGTCAGAATGTGATATGAATGCAGATGGCAGTTGGGGCAGCAGAGAAAGGCAGCGCCACAACGGCTGAGCAGCTGTTCATTTGTCCTAATGGAAACTATGGACACGTCCCTGCTGCCCCAAAGATTTTCCCTGACAGGAACACACAATGTAAGGGTCCGTCACATTAGACCGCCGCTGAAAAGATGTTTGGACAAGAATGTAACACAACAATTTCTAGTCTGTCTTCCTGAGTTACATTTTTAACCATTTCTCTCTCTCCCTGAGTCCTGAGATGTGTTTCTAATAGTGCTTTTGGGTAAAGCTGAAAGTCAGAGCATCCTAAAACTTTGTGATGCATCAGTACTAAAAATAATTGAAAATAATTTTGCATCTTTATCTCTGCATGTTGAAGCCATGAAAGTGTTTATTTAGCTATAAATTAGTGCTGGTTTATGGACCGCCACGCTGAAGCCTCACTGGTGTCAACATGTCTGAAGCTCTTTGGAGCAAGAGGAAACACAGAGGATTTAAATTGAAGATGATTCAGAAATTTGAGATAAATCCACGAGTAAGACAAGAACTCAGGATGTCTTATAAGCTTGATGTTTTTCTGCATTTAAGCAGCTTTTCCTTTATTGAAAGACAAGCAGAAGGTCTGCTACGCTGAACCATCCTGTCTGCAGTACTGAACGCAGAACCAAAATAAAAACATAAACCTCCACTTTTCATCCTTTGGTTTTAATCCTGCATACAGTGAAGGGTGTCTAGAGATTTAATGAGCTTACCTCTTGATTTTTTCCTTTCCGATGCTTTTGTGCAGCCTGTTTCCTAACATAGACCGGTGATGAACCTGACAGTCAGCAAAGCAGCTTTTTTACCATTTTAGTACTTGACACGTCTCACATTTCTCAGATTGACTGAAAAAAGATGGCAAAGCAGAGACACATACACCTCAAAGCAGCTAAAGCCTGTAGAAACACTACATATCTCAATGCATTGCCAAACATGCAATACATTAGCAGCAAACAGGAATTTGATCCAGTTTGAGTCGTTATTCTACTTCTTTAATGCTTTTATCCAGAAGAACATGACAGCATCTAAAAGATTAGAATAAAACAAGGAACTTTGGGACTGAATGACAATAACTTTACATGTTTTTAAGAAGTATTTTGACTAGAAGACCCGGCCTCATAATTTCATCTCACTTATCTCACATCTCACCTGGCAGAATGAAAAACTGCCACACGGTAGATATATTTATAACTCAATAGTGAACAAACAGGTACTTTTTCAATTATGAAAATTAAAAAAAGTATCTAATGAGCTTGCTTATAAAAGGGAAAATATAAACTTACTGACAGGATTCAGAAACGGTTAAAAAAATAAAGAATAAAACAGCTTAACGCATTAGCAGAACCCCATGTGGCAAATTACAATAGTGCACATAAAGAGACCCCATAATGTGCCTGAACTGAGCCCACAATCATTACAATAAGCTGTTTCTTTAGGAATATTAGTCGACCCACGTGATCAGGGTGAAATAAACTTGGACTGATGAGCTCCTGAAACTGATTCAATGGCTTTGACACGTTTGATTCGTGTCAGAAGGTGATTAAGTCATTCCCCAGTTTAGTGTGTTTTCATTGCAAGTTGAGGACAGGTTGAGCAAAAACAAAGGGAGATTTGCTCAGTTGTTGATGTATTTGTCTTAACTTTGTGGTGGTAAAAACTAAAGAAACATGTTCATGACCAAAGGTAGAGAGGCGCACTCACTGGTCACTTTATTAGGCACACCTGTTCAGTTGCATGTTAGCAAAAGTGGAAAATCAGCCAATCATGTGGTAGCAACTCAAAATATTTGGGCATTAACTGAAGAGGCGACGAAGCCGACCTTCTGAAGTTCAAACTGAGAATCAGATCTGTGTCTCAGTGGCTGATCTACTGGGATTCTAACCAACAACCATCTCTCAGGTTCACAGAGAGCAGCAGCTGTGTGGAGGAAAATGTCCTGTTGATCTCAGAGGTCAGAGGAGGATGGACCAACGGGTTCCTGCTGACAGAAACAACCTTCTCTGAATTCACTAACGTTGTTTATATAACACAACAAGAGAAGAAGAAGAAATCTTTGTCATTGCAATGGTAGATTTGAATGTTAACCCATCCCTTAGGGAGCGGTGGGCAGCTTTACAGCCCAGGGAGTAATCTAATAAAGAAATGCAGTTGTTAAACTAAGGGATGCTGCAAGTACAAAGCTAAGGCTCATCACACATTACTTTGTCATTCTCTGCTGTTCGCCTTCCAAACAGTAGGGGGTGCTACTGAGAAAACTGATAAAGTTCAACTGCAGGAATGGCAGCAGAAGAAGTGGCTTACATCTTAAAAGGTTAGATTTCCCAGATACAGACACGTGAAAACTGGTGCATCAAGATTAGCTATTTAATCTGTATATTTGGTTCATTTTCACACACATGCATTGGATACATATGCCTCCCCTGATTCCCTCAAGCCTTTCAGACATTATAGTCACCACTGTTCAGCTGTTTTTATGGAATACCTGTTATACAGACAAATCAGTGGCATAGACATGCAGGGCAGCTCCATACATGCATCAGGAACCCTGGATGTATGATAATTATCCAGCTAACGAGGATGAGGTGCAGGGATATCAGCGATCCTGAACTAGCAAGTTAAACCAGCAGCCCTGGCTGTTTGTGTGGACATGCAGCAGTGTGGCTCAGATTGCTTCTGTGTGAACAGTAAAATGGCTGTTTGCACCTCCTTCCAGGAGCTCATCAGGATTTATGGAGAGACTGAAGCAGCAACTGTGCTCCCCCTCAACGCAAACCGATTAGCTGCTGATACCCTTCAAGGGTAACCTTTTTATGCTACACAGTTGCTCGCAATGAAATGATGAAACTGTACACAAATCTAATTAGGGGTGATGAATAACTGAACAAAATTAAATAAAGCTGCGAGTATGAGTAAATATGATTAATTAGTTAAACTAATTCTGAATGAAACTGAAAGACGACACTTAGATTAAATCAGAAACAATATTCCTTTAAACGGCTCGCTCTGCGGTGCATTTGTATGTTGATCTGCGGCAACTTAAACGGCCTCAAACACATTTGCACAAATGTCCTTTATGTGCTGCCTCCACCCTACGGACCCCACAGGCTCCTGTAATTTAGTGCCGAACGCGTTTGGCCCGCTGCAGCGTGGTTTCGGCAGGAATCAAAGAGTTGCATGCCTCTTGGAACAAGAGAAGCAACGACGCAAAGCCTGGACTAATCCCTGACACCCGTTAGCCATCCCTCCAGACACTGACAAGGCCTCCTGCCCTACGCCTGCAGCTACACCCATCAACACCAATGTCTTTATCTGCAGGACAGATGGATAGCTGCTATGCATATTCTCCTGGTTATCACCGAGGAGAGAGTGCTGGAGAAACCGACAGAAACACAGAGAGCTAAGGAGAGACAGAGCAAACCTGTGCCAGGGAGAAATAATACAGTGACTGAGAAGCCAGGGAGTTTGAGTGACAGGAGCGATAAGGTCCATCATGGTCTGGTTATGAGGAGCAGGGGAAAATCGCATATAAGCCGAGTCAGACATGGTGCAGAATTAAGAGAGCCGGGGAGGAGGGGAGATGAGAGGAGCCGTGTAGAGCCGAGGACGGGACCCAAGTGGAAATCAGGATATTGGTGGATGAGGAGGAATGAAATAAGGTGAAAAGCATGGAGGGGGAAAGGTGCTGGAGTCAGGACACCTGGGTTCTGATTCTGATTCAGCCGGAACAACATTTACGCAGCATCCACTGGTTTTCTGATTCACCCTGAGGAAAAATCCCAGAAACACTGAATCTGAAATTTCAGGCAAAAAGGCAAAGGTAAGCATCTTATGGCTTTGGTTGCAGATTTCTGAAGCTTCAGGTTTTAATCTTTAGTTATATAACACATAACTGACCTTTAATGTAAAGTTATTAAAATGGCTGAAGACATTTTGTTTAAAAGACAGTTCGTAATTTATATGATCTTTATTCTGTAAGTGAAAACACAGAAAATAATGCATATTTGATGCTTTTCAGTGGCATCAGTGAAACCTTTACTTGTGGACCCATAAACTGGGAGCTAGCCACGTTTTTACAGCCACATTCTAACTTTTAGTACTTCTAGTTTATTGAACACTATTTAAACTAATAATTTGTTAAATTACCTATATAAAATGTTATATAACTTGAAGTTTAGCCTTTCTCCATGAATGATTTACCTCCATCATCTGTTTGCTGTTTCCCTCAGCAGGATGAAAGTGAAATCGCCTCTGCAGGAGATGCTGGAGACCAAAATATACATTTCACCTTCTGAAGGTGGAGAATTTGAAAGCTTTCTCGACAGAACAGAATTTTTTGAATAGTTTATCTCTTTAAAGGGCATCGGAGCTGCTGCTGATGGAGGCGCTGCACCTTTCTGCACTCACAACATGAGGACAGTCATCTGAGAGGTCAAAGAAGATTCATGGCCAGGCTGAAGGCGGTCAGGCACTGTGGAGGCTGCAGGATTTATTCAGGAGCTTGACGTCTTCAAACGCTTGTTTTATAAAAGCTCCATTTCTCCGTGCTGTTAAACGGATCTATTCCCAATGAGGAATGAGAACATTAGCACGGACATGGACATGGTGCACTCTGCAAGGCCCTGCCGAACCCTCTGAGCTGTAACATTTTACATCGGAGCTGCACTCCTTACAAGCTCTCCTGACACCTCAATGCATCATAGAGGGGCTGTAGGGGAGGGCTGGTTGGGCCAAAGTGCCATGTGTCTTGGAACTTGACAACAGCTGTGGGCATTTCCATTAAAAAACACACAATTCAAGTGTTACAACTGCACCTTAGGGCGCAGGGAGGGTATTTGGCTACCAGGTCTCATTCTTTTTTCGTGTTTGCTCACCCCAAGCAGTAGAAAGAAGGGATTAAGAGCGACAAGAAAATTGCAGAAGTGGCAACGTTTGACAAATTTTATTATTGGGGGCACAAATTGGCAATAGTTTACCACTTTATACAAGTTATACTTCATAACAGGCTTTTGAAGGACTCAATTTAACTTGTTAGCATTCCATCCTTTTCCTTTAGCTTTTGCTGACTGAACAAACCAAAACGACTTGATCACTATAATCTCAGTTCCGGCTCAAACGTGTTGACTCTGCACCTATTTTCCTCCATTCTTCAAACTGAGTTTTACCTTCAGGAAACGAGGACAAAGACAGTCGTGGATCAAGGTAACCATGTCCTTTGTCTAGTCCAGCGACCCACCAGGAGCACCGAGTCGCTCCTCACTCCTCTCCAGTTTGCCACAGATTAACTCATTTTTTCTCATATTTCTGGTAGTAAAGGCAGAAATGTTCACATCAACTGACCTCAACACCAAATAAAATCCATTGTCACATCAGACGGGCATCATCTAGTGTGCCTAAAACACGGCTGAAGGTTAGAAACACAAATTATTGTCCTCAAACCAGATTTAGCTAAAATCTAAAATCATTATCTGCTATGAATTATTTTTACCCTTAATCAGGTAAAATATTTCACCCCACTAAAAATATTAGAAGCAATGGGTTTCTGTTAATGGTTCATTTCCTGATCAAACAAACAGGAAGTGATCTTATTTTGAAGAGCCATTAGTTTATTAGTGTTGACATATTCAACGTCTCCTTTTCTGTTACTCACATATGTAGAGTTTAGAGTTAATCTTTGGAAACCACAAAGTAGCTGCATTTAAAAGCTTTGTTTCCAAGTGTAAACAGTTGCAGCACACATGTTCCTAGTTATGCGTCAAACAAACCATACCCATGTCTGATTCATGCCTCGGTGGCTCATGAACCCAAAACAGGTTCAAAAACACAACGGCTGGCCTCCAGTTCTTGTAGTTGAAATGTTTCCCTCCTTATCTGAAGGCTTTTCTCAGTTCAAAGCCGGTGGGGGAGACGTTGCAAGCTTTCTAAATTCACACACAGACCGGCTCTTCAGTGCTGTTGTTGGCCTGGCTCACTGAGAGATGTTTGGTCACAAGCAAGAAGCTGTGAATTGTCCTGAAACTGACTGCACACCAGGATTGATGCTGGACTGGATGTTTATTAAAGCTGAAATCTGAAAAATCTCCTCGTCTGTTTATTCACTTTAACGTAGAGGGCTTCCTTCACTCCTCTGTCTAATCATCCATCTTCCCTGTCCAGAAAATGAGCGTCTGGGGATCGAATGTGTGTCCCTTCTCCTTGAGGTGTAGGAGTCTTGTCCTGGGAAGAGGCTCTCCGGTGTGAAACCTTGAGTCTGTGGAGAGGTTGTTTAGTTTCTCCAGTATAGAGGCCTTGTTATGGCAGATAAAACAGAGAACCCAACCTCTCACCCAGTCAGTGTTTAAAAGGTTTATTAATAAAAATAAAACCCAGCTGCAGACAAGGCGGACAGACCTGTGAGGGATGGACAAGGTTTGTGGTGGAGAACAGTCCAGGTGCAGAAAACAGTAGCTGATGAAGTGACGAGCAAATCCAGAGGTTAAAAACTGACCCAGAACTAAGAAAGGCGACCAAAGGAATGCTGGACTTCTACTTACGTCTACGGCTGACAACAGTCTGGCACTGGCTGACTGTGGGAGGCCAGCAACTGAAGGCAGAGGACCAGGTGTACTGAATGAGGCTGATTATGCAGAGGAGAGCAGGTGCAGCTGGTGATCCTAATTACCGGGCTCAGAGGCGGAGACACAGACAGCCAGGCCAGAACATGACAGGCCTGGACATGGACAAGGACACTAGACCCGCCTCCAACATCCTGAGCTCCTGTGTGGACCGTTTCCAGAAGTCATGGACCAGTTAGACCTTCCTCAACCCTTCAGAAGACTCTCTGAAAGCCACATTCAATGGAGCAGCATCTGAACAGTCTGTTTGTGCCCATCTTCTGCTTGCTAGTTCTCAGCTTGTTAAATTTAAAAAGCTCAAATTAGATATTAGTTTTAGCTAGGGTATTGTTTTGTATGCCTGGAAATGTTGACTTTTTCTCCCTGTTTGTTTTGTTTCTATTTAATTCCTGTTTTTTTGTTTTCATCTGGTTTAACGACGTGTAGGACGTTGTCTCTTTTTGTTAAAAAACCTTATAAATAAACCTTTAATCAATTTTACCAACTACACTCTTTAATTTTATGTTACCTCGTTCTTTCAGCCAACTGTGGGCGTAACTGGTTCTTTTCCTTGTTCTCTTCAGTTCTCCATTTTCTGGATTTCCTCACTGCCTTGATAGAAGCCCCAGCTGGGATATCTACAGGTGTTAAAGAGTGTTTTGATGTGGTTCTGGTCTTTTTCCTTCCTTCCCTTCTGTTTTCGTGGGAACGTGTAATCGTGTCCAGAAATCCCTTGCTGAGGTTTTTCCCCGTTGAGTCTCTGAAGGATGTGTTTGTGATGGGAACAGCTGGAGATTTCTCAGCACAGCATGCCGGTGAAATCACAGAGAGGAAGCTGCAGCAGCCAATGCAGTCTTTCACTCATTGTGAATGCTTTCGTAAAGTGTGAGAAAACACTCAGATTTTTAGGAAATAAAGATTAGCTGGAACGAAATCGTGCTGTAAACAATAGAGCGGGCATTTAGCATAACACTGTGAATACGCAGACAGCGTCTCAACAAGAGTGATCAGAAATTAGCTTTTTGCACATCGTCACTATCACTTTATTTTATTTATTTATTTATATATATATATATATATATATACATATATATATATATGTTGTTTGTATATCTGTATATCTGGAGCGTGTAACGAAAATAATTTCCCTCTGGGATTATTAAAGTATTTCTCATTCTGATTCTGATACTATCGCACACGATAAAATCTTACTGTGAATTACTGTTAATAACTATTAAAGTTGTAATTCACATGCCTTCTTTTCATTTATTGATTTATTAAGCAACGTAATTACAAACTGTCTGTATCCATGACTCAGAAAATGTTGTCCTCTCAATATAACCAAGTGTGCCACAACAATCCAATTAATTAGTGAGAACTTGTTATTACCTGAGGACATTGATACAAATGTGTTTTTTTTGTTCTGTTCATGTATCCTTGAACAAATGCAGTAAGTTTGTTCGCTCTGACCTTTTTCCTTCCCTCCAGGGGTAAACAAATACGTTTTTTCACACAGCTCTGCAGAAGCTGCGTTTGATTGACGGGGCAGCTAAAGAGAGGGAGCAGCATTCAGCAGAAGTTTAGAGCAGAACAGAGGCGGTGTTTCTTACCAGCGGATGCGTGAACTCTGGGGCATGGTCGTTCTTGTCTGTGATGGTGATGGTAGCCGTTGCTGTTCCTGTTAGGCCCACCTCGCTGCCTGCCATGTCCTTGGCCACAATCTCTAACTCATACGTTGTAGTTGGGAGCGTCTGGAGGAAAACACAAGGATGCAGGGCTTAAAAAGATGAACCTAAAATGAATCTAAAAAGCAAAGAAAAGATGACTGCAGTTCAAAGGGGAACTGATAAATAGGAAAGCACCAGAACTGCTCAGAAGAATCATAATGTTCCATATTATTAAATCCTTATCAACACAGTGGACGTCTGCATTTCTCACACTGGTTTGTATCTGCCAGGCCTAGGGATGATCAGAACTTAATATAAAATAAATGCATAAAAGAGCAGAGAGTAAAGAAAAACAAACCATGCAGCACAGCATCAGAGCCACAGCAAAGTCATCCATTTTAAAGACTCCTCTTTAAAAGCTGTTTTTTTTAACACACATGCTTCTCAGCGCTCTGGGGGCAGCAGAGATCAAGCTGGCTGAGCTCTGCATGAAATAACAACACATTTCCCTCCAAACAACCTGTACGATTATTTAGGCATGCTCTTAGCAAAGTTGTGTCTTCCAGTTAGTTACCTTTGGTAACATCATTCGCTTGTTTGCTTGTTTTTCTTTGTTGTCATCCTGGATGTTAGAGTGACTAGAAGAGAAATAAAATCCTACAGATGATGGACAACTCCAGGTCCTCCCGTTATTCTGACTAACCCGTCCATTTATCCGTCCGTCCGTCATCCGTACCCAGTTTGTCTCTTGTTATTTTAAAATCTTTATTAATCAGTTTAAAATTAAAATAAACTAGACGTGGACGTTCTGACATACCCTGGCGCCAACATAAAGCCAGGAGGGATTGTGATGCAATATTTAAAATGTTTTGAAATAAAGTTCGTCCCTTGAAGACATTTTGTAGTTTTACACCGAAAGTAAAGTTTTTGAGAAAATGTGAGAGAAAACACAGCAGCTGTCCATGAAATATCAAAATGTTGCAGCCACGATCCTGACTATTTTCAGACATGCACTCCGAGCCTGAATTTCTCTTGACATCATCTGGAGGAACTGAATAAACTAGCTGGACCGGATTAATGGAGTCGCTGGGGAGATGCAGCAGGGTTAGGGTTTCTGCTGACAGGTTGTGTTTAAGCTGAAGGACGGATGGCCGTAGGCATACTGATGGCTTTACATTTGGCCCTTTTGACTCCAAAAATGCTCTTATTGTGATTTCATTTAAGACACGGGTTGTGAAACCAGTGGGATCCTGGAAACACTGAGAAATAAAGACGCCAGAGAGTTGTCGGGAAAATTCCTGCAGACAGACTGAGTGGTTAGAGTAAGGTGCTTTCAACCTGGAAGTTCTGGGTTCAACTCCCGCAGAGCCGCTCTGGGTCTCAGAGCAAGACCCTCAGCCCTGGGCGCAGCCCCCTGCTCCCTGAGGGACGGGTTAGATGCTGAGGACGAGATTCATGGGAACGTATGTAGCTAGGAGAAATAAAGATGATTACTAAATGTAAGTGAAAGGACGATTGTGTCAAGAATGTTTACTGTAACAGTTTGGTTTTAATTATGAATATAGAAATTCTAATTAAAAATCATAATTCATAAATTGGAAGCCCAGTCAATACCACTATATGAATATATATATATATATATATATATATATATATATATATATATATATATATATATATATATATATATAATTAATAACCAAAATTACCAGAAACATTTGGATGGTTTAACTTGTGGTGGGATTGTGGAGTTTTTTGGGTCTAGTAACTGTTAATAATCGTAAGTTGTTGGCTGCAGATTGCAGTTATAATTAATAATCAAATCACCATACGAATGTCTTATCAACTGTTAACTCCAAATTGATAATAGTTTAACATTTTAAAAAAAGAAAAACAGGACACATGGACAAATAGTCTCTGACAAGTTCATAACATGGAATAAAAGCATTCAGGATTATTTTGCTTTGTCTTATAGCCAGGTTTACATTTCCCGTCTTACCTGGAGCTAATTAGCTAACTAGACTGGATAGAAGACGTGGATATCGCCACCAATTTTAATTAGATTTAGGTCTGGGCTTTGACTGGGTCATTCTAACCCATGGTGTGCTTTAATCCACAGCAAACTGCTTAGACAGCATTGTCCTCCTAGATTTTTTTGGCTTTCTGTGTCTCCTGCATGGCTGGTAGCAAATTGGGAGACCTTATGCCGTTCTTCCATAAAATGTGACTCCGTATCTGATAACTGTCCCGTCAACCAATTCTCCCAGGGAGCTGTAGATCTGTAACCTGACAACAGCCAGATGCATATCGCTTCGCCTAGCTCCACTCACATACATCTGGGACACCGCCGGTAGAGAGTGATTTCTCCAACCAAATTTATGGTCTGGCCAATCAGGACGCAGGGCTGGAGTTTCATAGATGTGACGTAGTGGAGAAGCGACCATGACGTGAGACTGTTTTGATAGCAATGGCGGCTCATCGAGGAAGCAAGCGTTAACATCGATGCTGCTATTTCTTCCGTGTTGTCCAATCTGCCTAATATTGTTTCATTAAAAGAACATCAGAGAACGGCTCTGAAGGCTTTTGTTGGTGGAAACCATGTTTTCGCCCTTCTCCCGACCGGATTTGGCAAGTTTTGTTGTCCGCGTCCGCTGCGGACGTGGACGCGCCCCGGAGCGGTTAGCGCGAACCATGTTAGGAGGCCTTTAGTCCTTGAGCGGTCGGCCCGGGATCGACTCTGACCCGCGGCGCTTTGCCGCCTGTCTTCCCCCCTCTTCCTGTCAGCTCACTGTCAATAAAACGCCACTAGAGCCGCAAACACATAAAAAAAAAAAAAAGTTTTTTTTTTCCTGCGTCGCTCTCATCAGCGTCACGGGTTAGCTTCGGTGTGAGTGGTTGAAATAGCACGTCGATAAAGATGACAGACAAGTGGCTTATCCAATCATATGCAAGGAGTTTTGATAAGGCCCAGCCTTCAGTAAAGGCCATTCCTATGGCGGTGTCCCAGATGTATGTGAGTGGAGCTAGGCGGAGCGACATGCATCTGGCTGTTGTCAGGTTAGTAGATCTGTAGCCTGGGTGCCATTCCGAACTTAGTCCCGCCCACAATGTTTTTGGTCGGGAAGTTCGGTCTGGCATTGCTCAATAGTAGCGCGAGTATGCTCGCCCAATATCTGGCGGGCCAATCAAATTGTCAGGGCGGGCTTTATACGATGATGGACAGATGATAAACAGTAACGTAATCAACCACGTCACCAAAGCGCGCTTGGGTTGAATTCGTTTCGTGAAAGAAGCAACTGAAATAGGCATCACGGCGATGCAACTCGGCGTGAACGACGAGGTGGATATAGCCAGCGGTCGTTGCCAGCTCCTTTTCAGAAGCCTGGAATCCTGGCTGCTGAACAACAAGTGGAGAGACATGCTAGGCTCCGATGTTTTTCAAGCCAACGTTATGGGTATCGTCGTGGACGAAGTTCATCTAACTTACAAATGGTAAGAGATCATCTGACTGTCTGACTTAGTAAATAACTCGCAATGTCGTGATATGAATCCCATGTTGTAAACATAGTAGGTATGCGTGGCTTAACATACGGCGCACACTCCGTTGCTCTTATTGGTTGTTGGTCTATCCAATTGAGTGCAGAGGAATTTTTTTTCCTGGTTCGTTCAAAACACGCCCCATAATCACAGCTCTATGGAGCAGTATCAGACTCAAATTCTGACTAGAATTGAGTATGACCATGTCAGGCTAGTAGATCTGTGCAGCTCCTCCAGAGTTACCACGGGGCAACCTGTCATGTTTTGGTAGATATTAGGACCTCACAGTAAATATTAAATTGCAGAGCTGGACTTAATTTACCGTTTAAATGATTTTTCAGGTGTCAGAGTAAAGTGATGCGACTCTGATTTACACTTTTGTTTGTAATACATTTTATAAGAACATTGTATCATTTTTCTTCCACCTCACAACTTTGTTCTCCTTTGTTTTGCTCAGTCACATCAAATCCCAATAAAATACACTCAAGATCGCGGCTGCAACATGACAAAACGTAAAACATTTCAAGGGGTATGAATTTGTTTGAAAGACAGGGAATTATCAGAAAATGAGCCAGGGGTCACAGCGCCTCTGGTGTAAAAATAAATAAATCATGTAGTGTGGAATTGTCCTTTTGTTGAACGATAAAAAAAGTCTAGATACAGCAAAGAGGTTGAGTTTTAGGATCATGTTTTCATTCATAAGCAATGAATTGATGAAACTAGAGAGCAAAGAGCTAAATTAGATATGCAATCCATTTTCTGCTCCGCTAGCATCCATAATCTATGATAGAACTGGGGAAATGTAGCTTATACATAGAGCAAGGGGATGGCATTTATAATGATCATAGCAGGAATAATAATTTGTTTGCATAATTCACCTCTAATAGAAATGTTAACTCCAGTGAATAAATAAAAGCGGAGTAGGAGTGGTAAAGCCAACATTTATTTAAGGGCTGCAGTGTTGTTGGGATTTCGTGCCCTTCTGGGGCTGTTCGCTGTCATATGCTTGGTAAATTTCATCCATCTGTCTCGCTGAAAAATGCTGCATGAGCTCTCTTCTGCATTGTAGATTCCCCTCGGCCTGCATGTAGTCTTTCTCTGCTGATGTCCCAGAGCAAAACACAGAGGATCACAATTCACACCCTGGAAAACACACTTTGACAGACAGAAATTAAAACGTAACGCTGCCAAGTGCTCCTCACAATGTGAATCAAAGACAGGGAGAAAAAGCCAAAAACAAAATAAATTGCCCAGAAATTACTTTATGGAAAGATAATCACAGGAATTCATCACAGGAGACTCTCTGTCATTTTAAAGCATAGCATAGTTCCAGGGAGACATCAGTAATAAATGTACAATAGCTGCTAAATGTTAGTGTATATATATATACATACACATATACCAGAGAGGCAGAGACGAAGTGCAAGACAGTAAACAGGTGCTTCTATCACTAGTTAGTCACACATACTGAGTGATAAGGGTGTGCCGCACAACAAGCTCCTCTGCAATCACACACCGGTGCAAACAGATGGTGCTCCACAGACCTGTGAGTTTATTAAACTTCATGCACACAATCACACACGAGTGCACACGTGTCAGCTCTGAAGCACGCTCACACATGCACACCTGAGCGCAGACGTATACTCCTGCCCTCCAGCTGGAGCGGAGCGAGGCTCGGGGACAGCTGCAGTCTCACTGGTGTCTAAACACATTGAGCGTGGCCTCCTCTGGCGACTGACAATGTCTTAATGAGCATTTCCAAAGTCTCAACTCAATTATAAACTCTCCGGCACTACCTGGCCGAGGAAAGACGTTCGTATTCGCTGAGGACTGGAGTTGGTGCAACGGGGAATTTTTCCTCCAAGTGTTGGGAAACTTATGGTGGAATCTGATGGAGATCCTTCCTGCCGACATGATGAATCTCCTGAAAATGTCTGACTGAACTTGTTAGCAGCAATGCTATCACAGTCAGTGGATATTACTCTTTTTAACATTTATAGCACTCTCCATATTTATCGGCACCCCTGGGAAGGAAGTGTGAAAATCCTTCAATTAAATTCATCTTTTAGTGACAGCAATGCAGTCTTAGAGTGAGAAATGCTGAAAACTCAAGTTATCAGAGCGTTCTGAGATGATAATCCTAAACTGAAACATAATAAATTAAACATGGTCTTCAGCTGCGTTACAGGGGCCTCCTGTACATCTTATATACTCACAATAAAATGCTGTACACAGCTTTCCAAGCAATCTATAAGTAAAGAACAAGGACGTATAGCTATTAAAATTTGGCAAATACTGAAATAACAATTTCATAAGCACTAGAAATCACATGAACCATGCAATATGGAAGTGAATGTATGTGTGGGATTACCAGACTCCTTCCTGGATACATCCTGTATTTATGTAAATAGACAAAACTAAACAGCTGCTTAGGGCCCCCAGGACCCCCCCCCCCCCCCCCAATCAATTAAAAAACTATAAATGTGTTCCCATGTATAATGATTTCTCTTTCTTTATAGAAGAATTTAATGAAAATTCTTGCATTTTCTTTTTATTATAACATATTTTTGATCATGGATAAATCGTTATTTATACATGCAAAACTAATAAAACTTAACCATTTTGACATTTGTCAGACTACATGGCTGTACTATTGTTTGATCCATGTTGTTGGTTGTACAGCAAAGTAATTTATGTGATTAAAATAAAGTCATAAATTATGCAAACCTTCTCCTGGAGCCACAGATTATAGCTGGTGGTGAAGATTCTCAATTATCCAGGTCATGGTCATTCCAAAAAAAGTAAAAAACAAAACAACTGGACTTGTTTTCCGTAGTTAAAGACGTTTCGCTTCCTCTCCAGGAAGCTTTCTCAATTCAAAAAGTCTGGAGTAATGTGGAGTACCAAGCTTTATACTCCTGCCAACAAAGGCCTGTAGTGGCTTAGATAACATGCAGATTCAACAGAAACAGGTCCACCCCTTAGTAATGGGCGGTCGTTAAAGTCATTAAGACTGAAAGGGGTGTGAAGGAAGCCATCTACGTTAAGAGAGAAAAAACAACCTTAAACAAGGGAGGAGGCCTTAGGTTCCAACTCTCAAAAATTTACAATCCAGCTATAGGATTAATTCAGGCCAATCATCACCTCAGTTCTCACCTTCATATGGGGGATCAAAACATCGCTCCTTTAAGCCAGGCCAATAACAACCCTAACGACTCCTCGTTACAGAGGAGTGGACCAGTTTCGGTTCAATCTGCTGGTTTAATGCCTTTAACAACCGCCCATTACTAAGGGGTGGACCTGTTTCTGTTGATTTTGCATGTTATCTAAGCCATTACAGGCCTTTGTTTGGCAGGAGTATAAAGCTGGTTACTCCACATTACTCCAGACTTCTTGAATTGAGAAAGCTTCCTGGAGAGGAAGCGAAACGTCTTCAACTATGGAAAACAAGTCCAGTTGCTTTGTTTTTTACTTTTTTTGGAAGATAAGTTTTATCTATAAGAATGACATAAACAGCATTGTCAGTCCTGCAATGAGTGTACAGTAGACCTGTGAATAACCTGATCATGTGACTGATTGCAGCAATCCAAGTTATCGGCAGAAACATTCAAATTTGGCTTAGGACCCCATGGAGGCTTGGGCCGGCCCCGCCTACAGGTGTGAATACCTTAAATGAAGCCGGTGAGCTCCATTAGCTCCAGCTAGCAACGCCAGTGAGGTTAAGAACCAATAAGGCATTTTGTTTTTTTGTTTGTCGTGTTTGTGAAAGCTGACATACAACTTATTTCCAGCTATTTTCCAGAATGTGATTGAGAGACAAGCGACCTGAGAGCGACAGGTCAGGTCAGTGCATCCAGACGGCTGTAAGGGCTGATATCTGACAGTGTGAAGGAGGGAACTAGAAGGGATAAGTGAAAAAAGGAGGAGAGGCTAGAAAGAACAGGCTGACATGGCAGACACCACATTAGCTCCATGAATAGGTGTAATATTATAATCAAATTGGTGGCAGCGTCTTTGTTCTCCTCTGGCCGTCCAGTAATGCTCACTCACCGAACTGCTGGCTATTCTTCAGGCCTCTTTACAAATGCTTAGATAAATTATGACAGACATAAAAAGCATTGGAAAAAATCCACTATAAGAAGACCGCCAATCTAGCAACATTCATTCTTTCACCTTTATGCCTTCATCTGGTTTTTACATTTACATTTCTGCATTTTTTCCAGCTTTTCTTAAAATCAGACATTTTCTTTCTTCAGTCATTGAAAAGACTCATTATACAGTATCAATAAATTCCATGTTTGAGGTCTCAAAAATCAGCTCTTCCCATGGTTTTCACATCACATGCTTGGGAGACTCTCATTTCAGGCTGTGAATGAAGTATTATAAGTAATAGCAAAACAATAAACAGGAAAAGTTTTCTCCGGATGAAAGTGCAACGTTTTCCATCAGTCGCTGTCAAAGCCCATTTATCTTCATTGCTTCGGCCTCCCTGTGAATTATTAGGACTGCACCGGCTCTGATATTTATGAAGCATTACAACTCAGAGCATTAGCTGAGCTGCTGTTGGTCGGCGTCTGTTTGGCTGAGGCAGAATATGCTGAATTTAAAAGCATAAACAGCAATATTCATAACAACGAGCTGAGGACTGTGGTCATCAGGTGTCTGCAAGCATTTGGTTCATGCAGTGCGAGGGGCTGACGAGGTAAAAAAAGCATTAATATATATTTAATATGTGCATTTTTTCATTTATGAGAGAAATAAGGGGTGAAATACTGCAAAAAGCTGCTAAACCTTGTTATGTAGCAAGCTCACACTTGGAACTATGGCACTAATAAATATCAGGAACAAAACCCAAAACTGCAGCCAAAAGCTAAAATAATACAAATATATATATATATATATATATATATATATATATATATATATATATATATATATATATATAATACAAATATATATATATATATACACTACCATTCAAAAGTTTGGGGTCACCCAAACAATTTTGTGTTTTCCATGAAAAGTCACACTTATTCACCACCATACGTTGTGAAATGAATAGAAAATAGAGTCAAGACATTGACAAGGTTAGAAATAATGATTTGTATTTGAAATAAGATTTTTTTTACATCAAACTTTGCTTTCGTCAAAGAATCCTCCATTTGCAGCAATTACAGCATTGCAGACCTTTGGCATTCTAGCTGTTAATTTGTTGAGGTAATCTGGAGAAATTGCACCCCACGCTTCCAGAAGCAGCTCCCACAAGTTGGATTGGTTGGATGGGCACTTCTTGCGTACCATACGGTCAAGCTGCTCCCACAACAGCTCAATGGGGTTCAGATGTGGTGACTGCGCTGGCCACTCCATTACCGATAGAATACCAGCTGCCTGCTTCTGCTCTAAATAGTTCTTGCACAATTTGGAGGTGTGTTTAGGGTCATTGTCCTGTTGTAGGATGAAATTGGCTCCAATCAAGCGCTGTCCACTGGGTATGGCATGGCGTTTCAAAATGGAGTGATAGCCTTCCTTATTCAGAATCCCTTTTACCCTGTACAAATCTCCCACCTTACCAGCACCAAAGCAACCCCAGACCATCACATTACCTCCACCATGCTTAACAGATGGCGTCAGGCATTCTTCCAGCATCTTTTCATTTGTTCTGCGTCTCACAAGCGTTCTTTGTGATCCAAACACCTCAAACTTGGATTCATCCGTCCACAACACTTATTTCCAGTCTTCCTCTGTCCAATGTCTGTGTTCTTTTGCCCATCTTAATCTTTTTCTTTTATTGGCCAGTCTCAGATATGGCTTTTTCTTTGCCACTCTGCCGTGAAGCCCAGAATCCCGCAGCCGCCTCTTCACTGTAGATGTTGACACTGGTGTTTTGTGGGTACTATTTAATGAAGATGCCAGTTGGGGACCTGTGAGGCGTCTGTTTCTCAAACTAGAGACTCTAATGTACTTATCTTCTTGCTCAGTTGTGCAACGCGGCCTCCCACTTCTTTTTCTACTCTGGTTAGAGCCTGTTTGTGCTGTCCTCTGAAGGGAGTAGTACACACCGTTGTAGGAAATCTTCAATTTCTTAGCAATTTCTCGCATGGAATAGCCTTCATTTCTAAAAACAAGAATAGACTGTCGAGTTTCAGATGAAAGTTCTCTTTTTCTGGCCATTTTGAGCGTTTAATTGACCCCACAAATGTGATGCTCCAGAAACTCAATCTGCTCAAAGGAAGGTCAGTTTTGTAGCTTCTGTAACGAGCTAAACTGTTTTCAGATGTGTGAACATGATTGCACAAGGGTTTTCTAATCATCAATTAGCCTTCTGAGCCAATGAGCAAACACATTGTACCATTAGAACACTGGAGTGATAGTTGCTGGAAATGGGCCTCTATACACCTATGTAGATATTGCACCAAAAACCAGACATTTGCAGCTAGAATAGTCATTTACCACATTAGCGATGTATAGAGTGTATTTCTTTAAAGTTAAGACTAGTTTAAAGTTATCTTCATTGAAAAGTGCAGTGCTTTTCCTTCAAAAATAAGGACATTTCAATGTGACCCCAAACTTTTGAACGGCAGTGTATATATATATATATATATATATATATATATATATATATATATATATATATATATATATATATATATATATATATATATATACTTTAAACTTTTTACTTTTTGTTTTGTGGTTTAGATATTTAATGTTATCTTAGTTTGCGCTTTGCCTCATGTTTTAATTTAATATTTTTTAATTAAAGTATTTCATAATGATGTTGCGTTATGATCAATGGTTCTCAGGTTTTGTGAGACTTGGAAAACTTGGAAATTAGCCATTTTACCAAAACTCCTCTATGCAACACATAATTAATAGACCCAAGTTAGATTATCCTGTAACAGCGTTCTGATTGCATTGCATCTAAAAAAGGGAAACGATTCCTTTGAAGTGAAGCATAAAATGTTTAAAACACGTACATTAATAACAAAAAAGATTTCACACAATTGAATATGTATGCAACAGAACATTTTTCCACTAACATGGTGAATATTTGAAATAGCTGTGCTGGTAAATCTAAATTGACTAAATTGTGATAAATACAAATTGGAACCAACTATGAGTTTTTGGCTGATTTCCAACACTGTCGATAGCAGCAGCATTTGGAACCAGTAGCTAAACTGCAACTAAGTTCATTTACAGCATAAATGTGACTCAGTTGTATTAAAGTAACTTCATAAAACTCTGGTTCTATTGGTTACATACAGTATAAAACAATCGCTGCACCTGATTGGTTGCTTTATTGGCATTTTGGGGACCCATCCACCACACTGAGCATAAATGTTTCTTTAGAAAAGCAAATGTTTGTATTTGAAAAAAAAAAAAAATGATGAAACAGATATATGTATATATGTAAATATGTATATATGTATATAAGAAGAAATATTGTCCTTGTCTATTGACCCAGAAAGATAACTTCACTTTTCTGAATGCATTTTTGCACAAATGCCTTTTTCACCATCATTTCTGCACATACAAATGGTTTTAAATATTCCCCTGTACACCGTGATCGCACGCTGTTCCCTTCTCCTGCATAGTTTACATTTCAATTGTTTACTTTTTAATCACTGATGCAACCGTATCAGCTGTGTTTTAGAGCAGCTTGCCACACTGCCGGTTGTGTTTTGTTTGTTGTGATGTGTTTTTGCTTTACTGTAACACTCGTTTAACCTGACTATTGAAGGCTGTGTCACTCGTCTGGCAATTTGCCGTGGCACTCGGTTTTAGCCTCTCAACTCCTGGTTGTGTTACTCGTCCCCTGTTTTCTGTGACACTTTGTTAACCTGTGTATTGAAGGCTGTGTCACTCGTCTGGCAATTTGCCGTGGCAAATTGCCATAATTTGTAATTTACAAGCTGTATGCAAAGAAATTTCGTTCTGTATGCACTCTGTACATACAAAATGACAAATAAAGATGTCTAAGTCTGAATCTGGAAGCGCTCTTCCTCCTTTGCAACACAACATACTGGAGTAGTTGGGCCTGTAAAAACAACCAGAACCAGGAGCGCCATCGCCACAGGATCAGGTTGTAGAAGATTTGCACCCATGGCAAGCAAAGCCAGGTGTGTCATGGTATAGATCAGAGGCGCCTTTTATATTCATGGTATGAAAACAATGATCTGGAGACGTGCTTGAGACTTGCTGCTTGCAGCTACTGTTCCATCATGGCTGATTGCATTCAATGCAGCACATCAGGGTAAAAAACATACGGGACAAAAACTACTGGATTTGTGTTGTTTAATATGGATTCATGTAGTAATGCAGGTGTAACTGAAAAGGCACCTAGATGAGTGTGTGTCTATGTTTGGTTTGATAGTGAAGTGGTGAGAGTTGCTGTCTGTCGTGCAGAAGTTTGATTTCCCAACGGAGAGTGTAGTTTATTTCCTCACTGAAATAAAAAAGGTTATTTTTATTATATTTCACTCCTCTTGTGTTTCATTATCAGGTAAAAGTAGATCAGGTTTAGTTTTTTTGTCTGATCTTTTCAGCAGTTTTCAGCAGTTGGAAAATGCTTTTTGTTTTGTGTGGCTGTGGTCCTGTTTTTTAACCTGATGTAGAGAGAGACAGAATAAATAACTCCTATCATAGCTTTGTTGTTTACAGGGTGATATGTAGTTTAATTTTCACTAAACACTTTCAATGTTAGCCAAAAAGTTCAATCTGAGTTGAAGATCTTCTACCAAAAGTTCACCTCGTCTCCCACAAGGCTGGAAAACTACAGAAAGAACTTCCAGTGTTCTTCTTGCTCATCTGTATAATCTGACCCAATCATCTGTATAATCTGACCCAATCTGTATAATATGATTGAACTTGATTTTGTAAAGTGCCTTGAGATGACATGTTTCATGATTTGGCGCTATATAAATAAAATTGAATTGAATTGAATTGAATCTTCAATGAAGAACAGATTTGTAGAGCTAACAGCTGCAGATCCATAAAGGTCTGTCCTTGGCATATGCTGAGCCGTGGATCTCTGCAGCTCCTCCAGAGCCTCCATGGTCCTCCTGCTTCTCTGATCAATGCTCTCCTGGTCCAGCCTGTCAGTCCAGGTGGACGTCCATGTCCTGGTAGGTCTGCAGGTGGTCCATCCTCTCTGCAGGTCCACATGATGATCAGAGCTCTGGATGTTGTTGTAGAACCTGGACTAATGTTAGGGCTCACCAACCTTTTTGAAACTCAGAGCTACTTCATGGGTACCGTGTCATATGAAGGGCTACCTGTACTGAACTTTGGACTACAATAGTCAAAGCTCACCTTAACTTTACATAATATAAATGTTTTTAATGCTTTTGTCGTTTTTAAATCTATGTAAATACAAGTACGACCAAAAAGGACCACATGTGGTCCTGGGGGCCACCTGGAGCCCGCGGGCCCCGTGTTGGTGACCCCTGCATCATTCTTTCACATCACAATTATGAACCTTATGTTCGTCTATCACATAAAAATCTCAATAAAGAGCAGTGACACTTGTAGTTGAATCAAATTAGAGAAAAAAGACAATTGTGACTTTAACAGGGAACTGTTTGATGATTCTGTCTGAAGAAAACTGAATTAACAATAGTTTGCCACTAATTTTTCAGCTGATCAACACTTTCATTTTGTCAGCAGCAGCAAGAATATCCATGTTGTGTCAGAAAAGGAAGAATCTGGACTGTTTAAAGTCCTAAACGGTGTTTTCTATCCTCAGATCGCTTCATGTTGGAGAACCGTGAAAGAATAATCATTGTTTTCTCCTTTCAAACATTCAAGCAGCACTTCACAGGTCATTGGCAGCGTTTAACAATCCACCTCTACAGACAGATTATTAATCACTTTGACAACAGTTAATTACAACGTGGTCGTTGACTTGTGAGGCCCTTATCTGGGCCGATGCAGCCTGCAGCAGTGATCTATTTCTTTGCTTAGCATTCATCCAGAGGAAAAGGTGTCAGAAACACGGGGGCGGTGTGGCAGGCCAATGAGAGTTTTCAATCATTTTTCTGCTCCTGGTTCTGTGGGTTCGGTTCTAAATATGTGTTGACAGCTGATGGATCAGCACAGCCGAGCGGGCCTATTCTGCTCATATCAAGAACAATTGGAACGACTCTGCTGTACACTGCCATTCACAGCAATCCCTCACTTCATTCAACAAAGATAATAAACTACAGAGAAATTTAGGTATTGCAAATAGCAAATTTATGATATTTAAAGAGAAATGTATGAGCAAACTAAATTATGCATGCAGTAAATACATTATATACACAGAGCAGTGTGTGTTCAGTGATCCTGATGCCTACTGACAATGAAAACATCTTTGTGCAAAGCAGAACTCACTCGTACACCTCTTTCCCCAGAAGCTTCACACGATTCCTCATTCTTAGGCATTTTAATGCTTCCAATAACCTCAGGCCGGTCCCCACAAACCGTTTCTCTGCTAAATGTGACGCAGAATTATGCTTCCAAGAGCTCCATATAAAAACAAACAGATGCCTCCTGTATTCAGATGTTTCCCTAATGTTACACAAAGAAAAACGTCTCAAATATTAATAATTCACGTTCCACAGCCACATCGGTGACTGAAAACGATTGACTTCACCTCGACAGGTGATGGTCTGGACGCCATCATTTATCCAGGTAACCTGACTGACCTGAAATCTAACAGTAACCTACACATCTATGACTGGCTTTAACTTTCCTAAGGATCAGGACATTTCTATCTGCCCTGCACTCACAGACGGCCCTGTGCGATAAATAAGGCCTCACAGCTGACGGCTAAAGGACAACTGGTGGCTTTTTTTCTACATTTATTAGAAACATTTTGGTTATTACACTAAGAAAATATGTTCTAGCCAATAAGAATACTCTATGATGAGATAGATGCTAAAACAAATGTCACAGCCCTGCTGACACATTGCTGAACCTGACAGGCTGTCAATTAAACAGCAGCTGCACCAAACTGCAAAATAAGCTTAAAATGTAGTCATAATCAATTCATTTGAATATTATTGAAAAGTTCATTCATTTCGGTAACTCAGTTAACTCATGGAAACACATTATAAATATTAACACAGACTGATGATGTTTTAAAGTCGTTTTTGCTGTTAATTAAGATTTTTTTCCACCTCCAGCCAATAATAAAACAACATTTGAGAGCAGAATATTACATTTGACCAACAAAAAACACAATTTTTCACGCAGAAATGGGGGCATAATGAAAAGTATGTTTAATACCGGCTTCAAGGTTATTTTTTCGAAATGTGCTTTTAATCTGACGAACAAGCGCTTAGAAATGCATATTTTAATTTATTGAATATGACTGTAGATGACAATTATGAGAGATACTGTAAGTACAGTAATAAAAAAGTTATTCATAAATCCACTCATCCTTGAAATTACATTTTTTTATTTTATATTTTAAAATAAAACATCCATCATCCATTCATACTCTGGCTTTAAGCCGACCCAAACCCATGGAGAGGAGCACCTAGCCAAGGAATCGAACCCAGGACCTTTTTGCTGTGAGGCGAAAATGCTGAATGCTCACTCACAAATGTTATTTTATCTTAATTAACTTTAAGCCCACACACAGAAGCAGAATGAGCAAAATGAGAGAAAAGCTGTTCAGACCTAGAGCTAATTTTATAAATTAGCTGTAATTGACAAATGGAACGATGCAAACATATTAGAACGTACGAGCAGAGGCACAGTTATCTGAAAAATCAAGATTATCTTACATTATCTGTGCTTTGCATCAACAATATAAAGTTTAAGGTTCATCCACTCATCAATTCATGTCTTTTTTCCACAGAGTGTGTAAGTTAAATCAATACTTTAATCAAATGTCTGTTTTACCAAATGTAAAGTACTACAACATCATCCATCTTATGTGTATGAATGCTACAGTATGGAAGAGGAAATATGTAAATGAGCCAAGAGCCTGGTACCTCTGGCTCTTGGCTCATTTACATATTCCATGGACCAAAGTGCAGTTTAAAAGATTAAAAGACAGCAGGTAATAATTCTGAATGTCCTTCTAACATAGGCTGTCCGCTCCCATCCTGTAACTGTGGCATTTTTCCTCATCCAGATGAGGATGTGACTGAAGCGATAGCTCTGGATGGATCAACAGCCATCAAACTACAACTTAAAGCTAACTAGCTGCGTCCAGCTTCAGATTCCTCAGTGAGCAGAGCTTTAAAATGACAAACAGAAACGTTTTCTCTGCGTGCGCTGACAGATGGCCTGATGCAGGTCTGGATGCCTGTCAGGGTTACTTTACTGTAACTGTAGGTAGATATGCTCTGTAGTGGTTCAACACACACACAGAGTAAAAAAACATAACCACAACCATCCACATGTAGATGTGCTCAAAATACTCAACGTGCTTCAAGCTTCGCAAATGAAATCATAGAAGACAGAAGAGAGTAAGAATATAACAAATAAAATCCATTGAATGCCTTCAGAGTGTCGGTGCCTTTCAGCTTGATCATTTCAGTCCCAGCTGCAGGAACAAAGCTGCTCCTGAAACGTCTCGTTCTACATTACGGGGCCAAGAACTTCGGTCCGGAGGGAAGAACCTGAAAGTCCCTGTGAAGCGGATGAAGTCATCTTTTAACTCAGAAGAGGATCTCTGCTGTGCCTGCCTGTGGTACTGGGGCGCATCTGATTGTTGGGACTCTCCAATCAGACCAGACGACAGTCCATCTGCTGCAGGGAGCTCCTGTCCTTCAAGCTCCAAACCACGGCACCAAGGAAAAGATAAAACCGACTCAATAAAAGCGAGAAAGAACATTGTCATCATGGTTGGAAGCAGAGAAACAACCTCGTATTTTTGGTGGTTTTATTAGCAGCATAAAAACGTCTTCCACTGATATGAAAAGGTGAGTATTTTTCATCAGTAATGCCATTATGTCTCTTGTATATTCTGTTGTTTCACAGTTTCTTCTAAAGCACAGAGTTGAATCCTTGATTAAGTTTTTCAAAACCTGTAATTAATTAAAATTCTTTTAGTTGTGAAGAGAGATGGAATCAAGTTCAATGAAACGGTTTAATCAAAGCCTGTTTCTTTGCCTTTTAATTGAAATAGTCTAAGACTTGCAGCCATGGCATCACAAATAAAATTAAGGAAGGAGAAGAAAATTAATTAGCCATTGTGGCAGGTTCACAGAGTGTCTGCCTTATCAAGTGCACACTTCATATTTCTTTGGAAAGATGGACGCGACACGTCCAGGAGTCAAGCTGCAGTGATTTCAGCTCTTCTCTGCACATCACAAGATACATAGTTCAAACATTTCAGCTGGAAAGAGTCTCTGCAAAATACTGAGCAATTCAACATTCATTCATCTGAAACAACTCCCAATTTTCCCCACGGCTCCAAGGACTGTCAGAATGGCTTCTCTGCCGTCCTCGCTTCTGCTTTCTGCTTCTTCGTGGTTCCAAGCGTTCTCTTTGTCTTCCAGCCTTAGCTGTAGTGAATTCAGACGCAACGAGAACGTTTCACAACGTTCCTCTAAGCCATGTGCCGCTGGTACCGTGTTTGCCTCATTGTTTCACTAAATTCTGCTGCTTTACAGATTTTATATGCATCCAGCGTTTTGTGGTGTAGTTCACCTTCACAAACTTTTACATTTTTGCTTCATCTTCTTTTAATAAATAATTGTTTATTTCTGAACAATTGATGTCAGATTTCAATAATTTCAGAATCTGCTAACGAGCAGGTCAGAACGTCTGGAGGAGATATTATTATTTCCATCATGAATGCGATGATGGAAATGATAAATGGTATTTATGGAATACATCAATAGCCTCCTCCTGCAGGTTTAATAGCTACACATATATCACATGCTCACAGTCTCTCTGCTGTTTTCCAAATAAATCTTACGCTGAGACTCTACAGGGATAGCAGAGAATGTGCAGTTTGCCTGAAAGTATTCATCGCCTCCAAGCTACGCTGAAACTGGCTCTCAAACGCTGATTAATCCCACACATAACATCTCTGGCCAGGAACACAATCTGATCTCATTAGTAGCCTCCAACACCCGGTTCTGTGGCTTGCTCTCTCGGTTCACCTGCCCTGAGCAGCACGTTAGCTACGAGGTTCTCTGGTCAGAGATAAAGGGGCCACTGCGACGTTTTTTAGATGATCATTTTCAAACTCCATCGAAAAATTATGCATACTATAAAAAAAAAAAAACTTTAAAATTTTCTCTGAGATAAAATCCACCAAAGCAATCAGGAGGTTTGTTGTTTACTGACAGTGTTCTGTTTTAGCTGTGAGATATCTGTTTACCTTTGACCTTAAACCGTTAAAACCAGACTGCCTTAGAGCACGAAGCTCAACAGTCCAAATGGTGAAACAGTCTTTACACAAACATATTTTAAGCTTCTTTGGTTTTCTCTAAAATAAAGGAGAACACACAAGTTAAACCAGGATAAAGGTGCCATAATAAGGCATTAAAAGCAAAACATTTCAGTCATAGCAGATCTTTCAACACTGGGTAAGGAAGTGTGGTCCATGTACGGAAAAATGAGGGCCGATGATATTTGGTGATGTGCTGGCAGCGTTTTCTCTGTGAGAACATTTTCCATCAACTTAATTTCTCACAGAACTCCAGACAAAGGAAAAAAGGCACACTTGAGTCTCTAAATGGGGCTTTTGGGTTCATAATTCACATGCAGTGGGTGCTCGTAGAAGTCCTTTGTAATTCAGTATCTCTAATGGAGCAACAGCTGCCTCACATGAAGAAGCTTCTGGATGTGAATCCCTACCAGAACCTCTCAGAATGACCAGCAACATGCACCGAACATTAACTGGGCCTCTGTGTTGCCTGTAGGTGTGACTGCGTCTATGTTTAGGAGCCTCTGTGTTTCTCCGTATCCCTGGGATGGACAGGAGACGTGTCCAAGGTATGGCCTGCTTATCACCGGAGCTTCACCTCTGGAGATCGACACCAGACCCCCCCGGTGGGTCAGGTGAGGATGTCCTAACAGGAGTGTTGTTGAGAGCTTCAAACCGCCTGAAGTAACTACTGTGAGACGGTCTGCATTGTCCTCACAGGGTAAAGGTAGTCTGTGATGGTCTGAACATGCATCTAGTTTCTGCAGAGGTGAACATTAGTTTTCTTCTTCTGCTTTGATAGTTCTTGTTGATAATTTTCTTTTATAAAACATGAATAAAACATAATACTTTAAAATAACACACATCAGACCTGAGTGCTGCAGGTTTCTCCTACACAGCTGCTGGTCTGAAGAAGAAATGAATTCAATCTGAGCTCTAGACCCGAACACGTTACACCCGTTATGTTCTCCCTCCACTGGCTGCCGGTCCGTTTTAGAGACGATTTAAACTTTTACAGCTTGTTTCTAAGCTCTTGATGGTCTGGGCCCAACATGCGTTTCTGATTGATTGAGTTTCTGGTTGCATGGTAGATTCGTGAGGTTGATGACCCGCTATAGGACTGAAGCTGGTCGTGATCTGGCCTGTCGGCTGTCTACTTCCTGCCACTCCTCCCTGTCTCTGTGTTAAGCTTCTCTGCTGCTCTGCAGAAAACTCGATGTCTCCTGCTCTTCACAAGCTCTTCTCAGGCAGCAACACAGTGCCAGATTATTGAAAGCTTTCTGTCATTACATATCCAGAGTTCAAAATGGTAACTTAAGGCCCATCTGTCCGATGGCTGGATGGATGAATTATATTTATACTGATATTCAGCGGCGTCTCTGGCATGATCAGTTAAGTGGGGCACAAAAACTCAACACCTATTAGCAGCAACTGATTTTTTTGTGACGCCAACCACCTGACTGATCAATGTTTAATGAATTTATCCATCAATGATCTAGCAAGGACCACCAATACTAGATGGACCACCAACACTATCCAGCAGAACGTAAACGTAACGTCTGCATTTCCAGTGTTCTGATTGGACGATCCCAGCTTGGGGCCGTCCGATTTGTGCCCCACAGCTGTCTACTGAGATTGTACTGGGCATGCTCACTGAGATTTCAGATGTTCATTATTTAAACAAACTTTGGTGGGTCGGCCCCAACATCAAGACGCCTCAGGAGGAGCAGCTGCTGAGCTCGTCAGTTTTCTGGCAGATTTAGATATAAAGACACAATGTTTATAACAGTAACGGAATCTGTCTTTTCTACATTATTACTCTAAAGAACAATCGTGTCCCGCTGATTATTGTGAACATAGAGCTCCACAGCAACATCTGGAGGGTCCTGGCCCCACTGGACCCACATGCAGAGACGCCACAGCTAATATTATGGATTATGGTGAATTTATAGATTGTCAAACTGAGTCTTTGCTAAATGTCCTCCACTATCTATGATGCAGAAAAACAGTCGACAGAAAATGACTAAAATCCAGTCACGACAAAAAGTGAGACCAAGATAGAATGTTTCCTTTTTAGATTCTTATAACGGCTTTTACTTTGACTTGACAGTTCAGACACAAATGGCAATTCCAAGCCTCTGAATCCTCCTATGAAACATTGTTCGGTTAACAAGGGTGCCTTGTCAAGAGTTAATTGGAGTGGGATTTGCTGCCTTCTCAGTACCTCAGAGAACAGCCATTGTGTTAAATAGCAAAAAGAAATGTTTAAGAAATATGACAGTTAATCACTGCGTTAAGAAAGTCATTTAGGTAAATCTGAAATTCCAGCAACTTTTAATTTTTTTTTTTTTTTTTTTTTTTTTACAGATCTAAAAGAAAAGACCCAGAAATCAGCAATTAACAGTACCTCTCGGCAGAGACCAATCAAGGACTTATCCGTTCTGTTCAGGACAACCAGAGCTGATGAGGAGAAGCTCTGCTGGTGACTTTATCAGGTCCAAGGACCCTCTCCTCTGCAGAGCCACCACATTTTTGTCAAATAAGGAAATTCACTTTTTATTTGCTGGCAGTGCAGCCAACATTTGCTCTAAACCACCTTCAACAAGCCGACCAGGACAACATCCAGGGAGCAAAACGCTGCTAACACAGATAAAGGTTGCCATGTAGAAGCTCTTTACTTTGTGCATTTTCATACTTAACATTGAAATAGTAAAGGGGTTATAAACTTATTTGTGTCGTTCTACTAAGTCATTCACTGAGGTTCTAAACATTTCCAAACATATCCTGGTCACTGATGTTTCCCTATAGGATCACTTTTCTGTTATCTTTAAGAGCATCATTTTCATTTACTCAGTTATCCCAAGAGACGTCATAAGAAAACGGACCTTTAAGGACAATGCATAAAGAGAGACTTTACAGATAGAACTTACAACTGAAAAATGCAACGGAATCTTTCTTCTCTGAGATTATCAACAAGAACATTAATAATGCTCGTGTCTTATTTGCCACAGTCGACAGGTTAACAAATTCTCCTGTGTCCGTGACTTCTGAACTCCACTCCACCAGGGCCTGCAACGAATCTGCTAACTTCTTCACTGAGAAAACCTAAAAGATTAGAGGATCAGTTTGTACATCCATATCAACTCCAGAACCAAAGCTGTCTCCAACTAGAACTTGTCCTGACAAAATGACCCAATTCAGCCAAATAAACTCCAAAAGCTTAGAGGAGATCATTCAGCAGCTAAGTTCCTCCTCCTGCTGCCTTGATGTTCTGCCCACAGCTTTCTTTAAGAAAGTTCTGCCTGTCGTAGCGTCTGATCTGACTCAGATAATAAACACGTCCCTTCTGTCAGGTGTTTTCCCCCAGTCCCTAAAAACAGCAATTATCAAACCACTGCTGAAAAAGAACAATTTAGACAAAGTACTACTCCAGAACTACAGGCCCATCTCAAACCTCATTTATCAGTAGATTATTGAAAAAGCTGAGTTTCAACAATTAAACACCTTCTTAACCACGACCAGCCGCTTTGACGTATCTACATGCTCCTCTAGCTCAGATCATAAAACAACATCAGCTACCATCACTATGCAGACGACACACAGCTCTACATCACCATGTCACCAGGTGACTATGAACCAGTTCAGGCTCTGAAGAAATAGAAGAAATCAATGCATGGATGAGCCAAAAGTTTCTTTAACTGAATAAAAACAAACTGAAGTAATAATTTCTGGACCAATAGAGGAGAGATCAGAAGTTAGCACACAGCTTCAGCTGCTTCAGCTAGGAACCACTGATCAGGCCTGAGATCTGGGAGTAGTGATGGACTCAGACCTGAACCTCCATCTAAAGACAATCACAAAGTGGACCTTCTAGAACCTGGAGAACATTTCCAGGATTAAAGGACTGATGTCTCAGCAGGATCTGGAAAAACTAATCCATGTTTATCTTTAGTAGAACTGATCACTGCAACAGTGTTTTCACAGGTCTGCCTAAAAAGTGGATCAGACAGCTGCAGCTGATCCAGAACGCTGCTGCCCGCGTCCTCACTAAGACTAAGAACGTAGAGAACATGGACCCGGTTCTGAAGTCCTCACTAAGACTAAGAACTCAGAGAACATGGACCCGGTTCTGAAGTCCTTCCACTAAGACTAAGAACGTAGAGAACATGGACCCGGTTCTGAAGTCCTCACTAAGACTAAGAACGTAGAGAACATGGACCCGGTTCTGAAGTCCTCACTAAGACTAAGAACGTAGAGAACATGGACCCGGTTCTGAAGTCCTCACTAAGACTAAGAACGTAGAGAACATGGACCCGGTTCTGAAGTCCTCACTAAGACTAAGAACGTAGAGAACATGGACCCGGTTCTGAAGTCCTCACTAAGACTAAGAACGTAGAGAACATGGACCCGGTTCTGAAGTCCTCACTAAGACTAAGAACGTAGAGAACATGGACCCGGTTCTGAAGTCCTCACTAAGACTAAGAACGTAGAGAACATGGACCCGGTTCTGAAGTCCTCACTAAGACTAAGAACGTAGAGAACATGGACACGGTTCTGAAGTCCTCACTAAGACTAAGAACGTAGAGAACATGGACCCGGTTCTGAAGTCCTTCCACTGGCTCCTTGGATCTCAGAGAATAGACTTTAAAATCCTTCTGTTAGTCTATAAATCCCTGAATTAGCACCTAAATACATCACAGACTTGTTATCAGTGCATCAACCCTCCAGACCACTCAGGTCTTCTGGCTCCAGCCTGCTCTGCAGAACCAGAACCAGAACCAGACATGGAGAAGCAGCATTTAGTTCCTATGCTCCACTGATCTGGAACAAACTCCCAGAAAACTGGAAAAGTGCTGAAAGCCTGAGTTTAAATGGTAATGATCCATTTGAACTGTTGTAGTTCACTGAAACTTCATTAGATTTAGTTTGTAGTCCAATTTATCTTGACCTGCTGCTACTGTTCCCCTGTAATCTGCTTTCCTCTGTATGTTTTCTTTTCTTATGTTCTGTTCATGTTCAGCACTTTGAATTGTCTTGTTACTGAAATGTGCTACAGATAAACTTGCTGTGCCTTACTGAGAAAAGGAAATAAATCTCATATAGAAACTAGAATTAAAGAAAACAGTTTCTCCTGGAAATTCTTCCAGTCCCCTTTACCTGTCACACCTGTGACAACAATTATCGTAATATTAACTTAACCTTTAGAAAAGTATATTTTAGAAGCACATTCTGTGCACTTTTACGGCAAAGCAGGACAGTGTTGGTAACAGTTATTGTAGTATTGTTAACTTGGAATCATTTTAAAACTTCAGGTTCTGACCTTTATGCCCAATAGCATTCAAACTAAATCTGCCGGATGTTCATTTTTTCTTTAGGCCAGTCTTGTTTTATCATGTGGCTTATTGTTGAAAAGGGTCAAAACTTCATCTGCTCCAGCCCATCTGCTCTGACCTTTAACAAACAGTGCTGGAAAATATTGTTTCTTTCAGCTGTTTTGCTGGAGTCCTGCTCTCTGCCAGTTTTGTGTTTTCAAGTGTGCAGGTGAAGGGATGCAATATTATTATTTCATAAATCCTGGTAAAAATCAAAGCCAAATTACATCATAAATCTAATGACCAAGAAAACAAGAAGCAAAGTGATCATCTTTCATCTGGGAAGTTCAACTCCTGCTGATGTCCCTGCATAAGATCCTGCCTCTCATTACCCGATACAGGCTTCTCCTAGTGTGAAGGAGAGCGTAAATATCACTCCATAAAGAGCAAATATATAGTAAACAAATGTTTCTGCTGAAATCCCACATAAACCGTTATGAAAATGTTATTCTGCTAAGATTTTAAGGAGTTCCAGTCAGTTTCCATCCACTAATCATGGCCGTTAATGTCATGATAATCTGAGGCTTTTATTGATGCATTTGAAACATGTTTTTCAGGGTGATATGACGATGCAACTAATTACTTCTGGAAATGATTTCTCCTTGAGCTTCAATTAAATGCATAATTTCGCTGATCTGTGAAGAAGTGTTTGCCCCCTTCCTAATTTTTTACTCTCTTTCTGCATTTTTGTCACATTGAAATGTTTCAGACCATCAAACAAATTGAAATATTAGTCAAAGACAACATAAACTAACACAAAATGCAGTTTTTAAATGAAGGTTTTAACAATTAATAGCCAAAAAAGTCCAGACCTACATGCCCTGTGTGAAAAAGGGATGAGCTCAAACAGGCTGGAAAACCCTCCAATGTGGCTGAATTACAACAACTCTGCAAAGATGAGTGGAACACAATTTCTCCCCAGCGCTGGAAAAAACTCGCTGCAACTTATCTCAAGCGCCTGATTGCAGTTGTTGCTGCTCTGGGCGGCTCAGCCAGGCATTAGGTTTAGGGGGCAATCATTTTGTAACACATGGCCATGTAGGTTTGGATTTCTTTCTCCCTTAATAAGAAAAACTTTGATTTAAAAACAGTTTTTTGTGCTTACTTGTGTTGTCTCTGACTAATACTTAAATTAGTTTGATGTTCTGAAACACTTAAGTGCGACATTCAGTTTTTCAAACATCTACACACATCCCTACAAAGAGTTGGTTAAATGTGCTCTGAGTTGCAGGCAAACCAAACTGTTTGTTACTTTAAAAACATAATCCTGCATCAGTCTGACTGCGTGTTTGACCGCTCATCTTTGCAGGAGTAGAAGAACCGATCTGAACTTGTCGGATTCCTTCCACTGACCCACCTTTTGATCTAAACACAGGAAACGGGGTGGAGGTAATGTGGAAGGAGGAGCAGGACAACCTTAACAATCTTTAGCTTCACCATAAATCAACAATGCGGTACCGCGCACGTGACGTCACGGCCTTAAGAGTAACGCCCCTTTTGCCGCACCGGTAGGGCAAACAGTCGTAGAACGCACATACAAACCAGCCATTACAAGCGCAACAGAACCAGCGATATGACCGACTTTGCAGCCATTAAACTTACCCAAGACGATGTCCCAGGCGCACGGTTTACTGGTCGCACTGTGGAAGAACACACCAACCTTCAGCTGAAACGGTGGCTTGAGTGTCGAGGGCTCAAAAAAACCGGAAGACGGGCCGAGTTGATTCAACGGTAAGCTTTGGTTTTTTCCCTGCTCGGCGTTCATGCCTTTGTTATGATTTCCACCGTGCTCCGTTCACGTCGGCCTTTTTTGTTTGTTTGCAATCAACGTCCAGGAATCTGTATATCTTGCCAATAGGTAGCTACAAAACGATTGTTCACATCTCAGAATCTTTCGCTTAAGAGATTCAGGGCGTTTGTTTTTGAGTAAGCTATCCCGGTAGCAGGGTACCATGTTAGCGCCTGCTAACATGCTAGCCTATATGCTATCATCACCCTTTCCACCGACTAAATGCTTGCTACATATGTAGGTGAATTTGGTAACATTTTCCGGGTTGAAATGTTGTGTAGGCCGCCCGCACAAGTGTACCCAACGCACACACTTCTCCTTGGCACTCTTGAGTTTCGGGAAATTAATGAAGAAAACATCCTTCATATGCGGCCGATCAGCGTACCTCGAGTCGCTGTTGCACGTCCCATAGCAACAATGTTTATAAACCATGGTCTTAGATGTTGGAAAAAGCAGTCGTTTACCGAGTAAAACCTAGGCTAACGCACGTCTCTTCCACAGCAAAACAGCGGCGGATTTGGGAGTTTGCCCTACTGCTTACCACGTTATGTGACGTCATCGTGACGTTGTGTTTCTAAAAATAGCTCGCGCGCGGTACCGCATTAAATCTTTCAGACTAGAACACAACAATCCCAAAATAATCTTCAAACTAGATTTGGAACAATTAATCTTCTGTAAACGAACTCTCATTTAAAGGTCCCTACTGATGACAGAGGTACCTGTAATGCTGCCACAAGCCTGGTGATGACTACAAAAACCTACTGGTATCTCTGCAGCCTGGAAAGGAGCATTAAAACATTTAAAATAAATCAGTGGGGTATGGGGAACTGCTTGGTCCACCAAAGCTGGGGCCCACAGAAGCTATAAGCCCTTTAGAAAGCTTGCAGAGGGTTCCTCCTCAAAACACGGTGAATAAAAGAACACAGCTGCTACAAAAACCCCTTTTGCTCGCTGTGACGCTGTCTTCTAAACGGTGTGATATTAGTGAACAGCTTTAGATTTCTGCGATTTTGAGGGAAAATTCTAATTGTGTCGAATTTTCCCTCATTGTATCGATTACATTTAACATTAATGTGTTATTCCAAAAAATAAATAAATAAAATAACAAATTATTACCCAAACAGCAGTGTGCGTAGGTGACGTGTGGGGACTGGCGACATGACCACCACAAAGAGCAGCAAACATGACGGAGCAAGCGGAGCCGCCACATTCACCGCCACACTATAACTCTAAGGTGTGGAAACTCTTTGAGTTTCACAGCAGAAACAGACAGCTTGATAAAGCAAAGGGCATTTCCAAAATGTGCCACGCTGTGATCAGGAGGCAAAGCGTTTGTAATCAAATCTCTCGTGGATGAGGAGGCATCTGAAATGTATCGGACCGTCGCTTGTGAATGGAGATGCGCGTCGTGCGGGTGGAGACCAGAGATTCCCAACGAGGGACCAGAGAGTCCCTAGTTGGGACAAGAAACACCCAGAAGTGCTCCTGGAGATCAATGGAAAGAAACTAAACTAGAGTTGATTCAGAAATGTGTGTTAAATGGTAACACAGCATAAAAATGTTGGAATGCACCTTATTTATGTCCTCATCATTATTTTTGTTTGTTAGGTTTACTCTACAACTTTATTTGATATTAATGTTCACTAACCTGTCAGCATTTTATTGAGATAAAGTGGTTGGATTTGGCAAAACGGCCGACATAAAATG
The DNA here is from genome assembly GCA_037039145.1 of Fundulus diaphanus. Classification (NCBI taxonomy): domain Eukaryota; kingdom Metazoa; phylum Chordata; class Actinopteri; order Cyprinodontiformes; family Fundulidae; genus Fundulus; species Fundulus diaphanus. The sequence continues at coordinate 1,649,771 of CM073134.1, read as the reverse complement.
GAGAAAAAGGTGGAAAGAAAGCTGAGCAGCAGTGCATCTGTCCAGACAGCTCTGGAGGAAACCGACGAGTGTTGAAAGGTAAATTGGTCCCTGGATCATGGCACAAATAAGCAGCTTTTGAAGCTCATTTCTGCAGATCAATGAGTCTTTTTCTGCTTTTAGCACCAGCCTGGAAAGTGAGAAACACTTTGTGCAGCGATCAAAAGTCGGAGAGTAGATGGAATCACACCAGCAACCTTCTAGACGACCATTTAGGCTCTGGATGCTGACATCATTATGAACAATACAGAAAACACTGCTTCACCTCTCTTACATCTTCCCTCTATGTATAGAGAGTCGATATTATTGTACTTTATAGAGTATGTATGCATATATTTTTTCTGCAAGTTTTTCCAACAATTTTAAAATGTTTATTATTGAAAGCATTTTACAGTCTGTAAATAATCTAAAAATCTCTCTGTACTATATTGTTATATATTGTTATATATAAAATGACATTACTAGATCTGAACATTTCACTCGTCGGGGCACTGAAACTAATTCCTTTCCCTCTATGGGGATGATAATGTTGATCTTATCTGCATATTGTCAGGGTTCTCTGTGTTTCCGTGCTCTAACTCTGCTCCACAGGTGGTTCTTGTTGACTGGGGGGCGTGGCCCACACCTGCAGCGTGTCAGGAGCGTCTTCCACTGGCTTTTTAAGGAGTGCTCAGACAGATGGAAGACGCCAGAGTGTTAAACCAGTCAAGGTATGCCGTGGCCTCTGACCTGAATCCTGAACTTCGTATTTTGTGAGTCGTTTGGACTAATGTTTTTGTCTCCTGGTGTTCACAGTTTTTCGTGTTTGGATTTACTCACCTGCCTGGACGTCCTGTTCGAAGAACCAGATCCACAGAATCCCTGCCGCTCAGATTTTGCTCTGGCATCTCCACTCTTACCCTCTTGCTGTTACCGAGCCGGGCTTGAGATCCCCTTCCCTGGATTCTTCTGGTTCACCTGCAAAACTCTCTGGCTACTCCATCTGCTCCTCTCGTCTGCTGTGGTGCGCTCCGGATCCCTCGCCAGCTTACCATCTGTCAGCCCTCCAGTCACTACCACCTATCACCACCTACGAGCTACAGTCATAGAGTTCCTCCGTCATTATTCTCCCCGGATAGGTCAACCCTGCTAAATGGTAAGCGGCGCAGCTTCTGGTACTTCCCCTGGTTCATTCACTCGTAACATTATTCCTCCTTCTTTCCGCAGTCGCTCCAGTACCGACGTTCAGACCTCGCCCGAGCCACACGCTGTGTCTCTTCCTGCAGCCTGAACCTTTAAATAAACATCTTAAAACTGTGCTTGTCTTCCGTCTGTATCTGCATGTGGGCTAAACACTTAAAAACCATGACACATATTGATAATTGTATGATTGTTAAAGAAGTGTTTGTGCTCTTTTCCTCCACTGTTCAGGTGGTGGATCAGCCAATCAGCTCTCTCTGTTTCCACCATCTTCCTGCTTCAGACTCTGAGACTCGTTAAAAGTCCAAACTATTCTCCCGTCTGCTGCCGGTGGTTAATTCCTTTCTCTTCTCTGTTAACGTACATGATGTTGAAAGCTCACCTACAGGCATAAACTGAATGACCTTCATCCTAAGCGCGTCTTCATCAGGCTCTGTAAGGGACAAAGATTAGAGAGGAACCCTCTCCTGACCTAGAGCAGCTCGTTCAGGTGCTTTGCACATCTGGTCCAACAATGTGCCGCCCAGATGTGCTGTGGATGAAGTGCTTTGAGCTGGTCCTGACAGAACCGGGCCTCAGGGTAAATCCAGATTTAATGGATGCAGTATTTGCCGGGGGGAGGATGACTGACAACCCTGGTTAAACTGGTTAGACGGACAAGCAGCCTCACCTACATGGATGTAAATTACTGTGTTGGTGAAGATTTGGTACCTGGGTAAAAGCTGGTTTATGTCACTTTAGCTTTGAAAAGTTGAAGGAACTTTGAGTTGAGCTGAAACTATAGCAGTGAGATCAAATTTGGAAATGATGACAACTTTAGCTACACAAAATTAAATTTTTATCCTAATTTTAGTGCGTCCACTTCATTACCTTCCTGTTCCCTTCTGCTGCTGGAGGGGGGAGCTGCTTTGCCGCGTTGATCATATTTATCCCACCTCATCATGACCAATTAGCAGCAGGATGATAAGCTGCAGCAGCGCCGGCGTCCCTCACTTCCCGCTGATGAGTCTGGGGGTAATTGAGGTCAAGGTTGGGTTCAAGGCTGCGGTGGGCTCCAGCAGAAAGAACGGGCCAGGCCTAATCTAATCAAGTGCTCCATCAGGTCACGCTCTAATCGCACCATTTAGAGAGCAGTTAGATGTATATTAGGGACTGAAATCATTCCTTATTACCACATAGCCCTGATCTGAGAGCGGAACATGCATTTTGTCCGTGTGTCTGTATATGCGGCGTCTGAGTTAAGTGCAATCATCTTTCTGCGCCTGCCGCCATCAGAGCTATCAAAGGCCCATCTGGGAAACATGTGTGGATCCGTGTTGATGAGTTCATGCACACACACACAGCAGTTAGTGCAGAGCCCAGGTGTTCCTGTTAAAGTGTTAATTAGATTAGCACAGATCAAACTGGGCTACCATTCGCTGGGGAGCAAAGGTGGCAGGGCCATCCCACATTGTCACCACTTCCAAATACTCCTCGTCATCCACCAATTAGGGCTAATTAATCAGATCTTCTCCGTTCGCTTCGTCTGTCCAGTTGCTTCTGTAAACGTGCACGGTGAAAAAAGTAACTCCATTATTTAGATTCTAGGCAGAAAAACCTGTTATTGAATGAATCAGACGCTGACGTGGATTTTCTGAGCTGATCAACAAATTTCAACTAAAGTGTCTTAATAATCGTTTATTCTGAACGGAAACATATTGAAGGAATTCCTCGTAAAGATTTTGTTTTAGTGACAGAGGAAGTGAAACATCTCGGGCTGATTATTAACTTGTGCAGGGAGTGTGAACAGGTCCACAAGCATTTGTTCCAGAGTTTATAATCACGTCGTAGCCTTCAGATACATCTGAAGAGTTAGTTCCTGTTAGTCACACAGTCATGGCTAAAGCTCATTAATGGAAAACTGACTGAAAAGTAATTCACCGACTTGAACTCAGGTGAAAAAGAAAAGCTTAACAAATGTTGGAGGCGTCTCAGACTGTTGGACAAGCAACATTCAGCCTCACCAGACTCCATCTCAGCGGGCTTCATTTGCTTCAAATATTTAATTTTACAGAAAAATGACAATCTAGTTAAAACTGCAACTATTTCTCAGCAGTTTATAGATTCATTTCCCATCTGCTACCGGTCTTATGAACAAGGCCAAGAGCCGCCCATGAAACTGGACACTGTCTCTCTCCCCCGTTCAGGACCTACAAGCTTCTGCGTTACATTAACGCAGTTTACTGAGTGTATATAGCTTCTGTATATATATCTACTTTATTTTATTTTATCTTATTTTTTGTCTGCACCATGAACACCAAGTCAAATTCCTTGTAAACCTACTTGGCAATAAACTTGATTCTGATTCTGATGACTTTTACTAATGTTGTGATGGAGGCTTCAGGAGGCCCTGTAAAAGTAAAAGTCCACATTCAGTCTGCAAACTGTCAGAAGTGTGTAATTCCCTCCACTTGTTTTTCAAAGGCCACTGAAAGATCCAAAATGACAAATGATTGACGAGTATTGTCTTAGAGGAAATTACAGTTCTGGAGCTGCCTGTCTGGAGCAGAGAGGTTTCTGCAGGAATGCCGTGTTTGCACACAACTACAAGGATCTAATCTTTACAAGTGGGAGTGAACTGATTAGCAGGCTAACCATGACTAGTTTATCTCGTAGTTTTGGGTATCTTTGGTTGACCCAGGCAGTAACGGCTGACCAGGAACAATCCTCTCAGCATCGGCAGACCTACTTTCCGTAAACAGCACTGCAAACACGACGGATCCTGCACCGCGTCGTGTGCATCGACTCTTTTCTCATAACCAAATGCAATAAAAACCCAAATAACTTTAACTGAACTAAATTACTTTACAGCTGGATAATTATGATGGTTCCACGGTTGACCTGCGGTTTACTTTAAACATTCATTGATTTCTGCGTTAATTCCCTGGGAATTCACTAAATTAGCTGCTAAAAATCAATTCACCTGTTTTAGCTAGAAAAATGTGACATTATGGTCCCTTTGAGCAATTTCCATTAGGAAAGAATGGCAATAAGCCAAATCTTCTTTAGCTCTTTCTTTGGAAATAATTATAGTTTCTACATAGTAAATATTATTCATCCAGTCTTTTGTCATTTGAAATGTCCCCATCTCTCCTGGGAGGGATGTGTTGTCACAGTGGCACTCTGGGGCAAATGGAGTGATCCGTCTCCAGCGCCCGCCGAAACGGGGACAGCTTGCTTATAATTGCTGGAAAATGTCACCACAGTTGATTACGAGTGATTTGTACTACTGCAAAGGGAATCCAAATAAAAAGTAGAGCTGATGAGTGCATGCTTAATGAGACTCATGCATACTAATGCAAGCATCTCATTCCACTCTGTTTCCTCACATAAACACTTGCAAATTCATGGAACGAGTCGGCAACAACATGTGAAGCAACGCTGATGAATGAAACATAAACTCATAAGTTGCTATTATCTGGCAAAGTACTTTCACCTGTGAAACAGAATATCCCTCCATGAAAATGCTGCACGGCCCAGAAAGCTTTAGAACGAAGCTGGAGTCGGAGCTTTAAGGTCAAACACAGACATGACCAGAACACGGGCTACAACTGTCCCAAACGCTGTGTTCATCCACTCCTGAACTCACAAAGACATCAGAACCATCTCACCTGGGCTACAGACGATAAAGGACTGGACCAAAGTAAATGTTTCGTTTTATCTGGAAACTAATTTCTCAGAGTTAAGGTGGACAGGCCCAGAATCCCACCTGCTGAGGCCCGATGTGAAGCTTCTTCACACTTTCTATAGAGATGCTGATGTCGTTTTCCTCCAGGCCTTGGTTCCTGTCCCCACGGCCAGAAGTGCCAACATCTGCTTCAAACGCCATGGTAACACATGCAAACTGGCCTGATGTTATGGGCTGTTCTCCAGAATAGGAAGAGAGACACCAGAACCATGCAGACCAGCTGAAGGTCTCTATGAAAGCAACCTGGGTCTCCTGAACCCGTCAGCAGAACCACAGGCTGGTCTCCTCATGCAAAATGAGCCCAGACCCGGTACTGAGTGCAGGAACTGTACAGAACCTGGACGTACTGTTCAGAAGGTCCACAATAATGAGCTAAAATCATTTGTTTGTTGGTCCAAATCTATGAGAAAAAAGGTGCATGCCACACTGCAAAAGGGGAACTAAAACTAAGTGAAATCTTCATGAAATGAGTGTATTTGTTCTTGATTTGAGCCGGTAAATAAGATGATCTGCCAATGGAATGAGTATTTTTACTCCTAAAATAAGATAATTAGATATACTGCACTAGAAATAAGAGGATGGAGATGAGCTGTTCCTATTTTAATTGTAAAAATATTATTCCTTTTGTAGATCATTTTATTTATCTGCTCAAATCAAGGACAAATACACTCATTTTAAGAAAAGTTTGCTTATCTTTAGTTCCATTTTTGCAGTGCACAATCACAATAGAAGTAACTATAAATCACTCAGTGTGTAAAGAATCTGTGCAACAGACAAGATTCATTTTTTTAAAAAGATTTATTAAATAAAACTTACTTTTCAATTAGACATCTGTATGTTTTAAGCAGGTCAAGTTATTCATTTCCTGATTTAAAAACTGACATCATATGTGCAAATTAAAACAACGGCACACGCACGGCCAGTGGAGCCAAATGGGCCGTCAGCAGAGATCCTCCAGGATCCAGACAGGTCCAGTCGAACACACGGCTTACTGATTAAATGGCTGCAAGTCTCCATGAGAGCCGTTCTCCTATAAGCACAACATTGCCTCCAACAAGCTGTTGACCTGCCACGCAGTGTTTTTACACACCTGTTTGGATTCATCGATATGTAAATGTGCTCGTCTCTTATAGTCCATCAGCATCTGCTGGACGGCTAGCGGAGAATGCAGATGCTGGCAGATCGGCGCTTAGGAAGGCTTCTCACGTCCGCCGAGCGAGGCGCAGCACAACAACTTGGCCGCGGCCGCAGCAGTCCAGACACTCCCATTCTTCAACTGGATTGATTCTCCTCAGCTGCTGGCAATCGCTCTCATCAATATTCAGCATCACACTGGCCCAAAATAGCTACAGCGCAACATTTCTAACCCTTTAAGCAGAGTGCTCGGTTATAAATAGACTTATAGTCTGTTATAAATAGAGATTTCATCTAAACTCACAACAATATGTGGAAACAGCATGCTTGTACATCTGAAGCACTTTATTGAATGTATTTTCTGCCTTTTTCTGACACACGCAAGGCAAAGGTAGGTGAGGTAAAACTTTCTACTAATCGGACTCCAAGCAGCAGATAATCAACAAAACAGGTTCAAATCGGATTAATTTGGGGGGGATTAAAAATTGTCTGTACAGAGTTGACCGAATACTGATTCATAACATGCATTTGGTGTAAAAGTTTTATAGTTTTAAAGTTCTTGACTGTTCTGAGGTTGCACCACTAGAGGTTTAACTTTCTCAACTTTCTCAACTGTGTAGGACGAAGGCCGGATGGCTTTCTTAAGGATCGATGGCAATCCTGTGTGCAATGAACCCAACTGATATTGTTTGTTTTAATTAGTACAGCTGAAAATACATTTCCACAGTGATTGGCTGGTTTCTCCCACCAAAAAAACAGCTTTTCTTCAACGTGAACCACCTGAACTGAAACCCACGCTCTGCACTGTGGGAAAGGATGCAGCCCGTCAGCTTGCTTCACTTCCTGCTTCTATGACACATTTAAATATTCCACATCACCAAGCCATCATGATGACAGTAAACATGTTTGATGATCTAAAATGTGAGACCAAAAAAGCAAAAAAGTGAAAGAACCAGTTTAAAAGATGAGGCTCCAATGAGGGCGAGGCTTCTACAGGCGTCCGCCGCCCCCTCCATGCATCACAGTGTAAACCGCGCTGACATCTGGATATTCAACGACATTTAGCAGCTGCTCAGAGTTCACCCCAAAAAGACATCAGGAGTTTTCTCTCCTTTCTCCCTCTCAGGGATTTATATCAAAGCTGAATTGGGTTGTGTTTCATCCACTGAGAGTATGTAAGCTTCTGAATAGGATCTGTTTAAATCTCCATAATCCTTGACACAAAAATTAAACAATGTTTGATCGCTGGAGTCACACTCCCTTCCAGTCTATCATCCTGCTTCAGCTCAACAGACAAGCTGAGAAGAGAGAAAACGTTGCAGAACAAAAACCTGCTGGATTTAAGAACTCAGCTAAATCTCCTCCAAATGCAATGTACACACCCGTATATATATATATATATATATATATATATATATATATATATATATATATATATATATATATATATATATATATATTAACTATGTTTATTCCTTAAACATTTAAAATGTAGAAAAGTTGCAAAGAAAATGACAACGTGTCATCTAGTGTAACATCTGATGATGTGAAAAGTGGCATTCTGAACATTTACCTCTATTTTTAATATATGTTATTGCGGCGCCTTCACACAGAAGCAGAAGTCATCTGATTTATCCCCCGGCTGGTGAAATGGAGGCTGCAGATATGGAGCGGACAGGCCTTCATTTGAAGAAAAGGCGTTTCTCAGGGACTGTTTTGGCAGACCATAAAATTAGTAAATAGAAGTTGGTGAGTTACTTGTGTTATTTTTTTCCTTTCCCCTCACAGTCTCTCTTATCTTTGTAGCCCAGAGGTCACAGGATTTATCAGGTCTACGTCCGACCTCTCCCTGAACCCAGAGCCAATGAAAGCTGGGCTACGGTCTTCATGCAAACCCATTTCCCTGCTTTGAACAGTGATAGGAGAAAAAGATGAAATACTGACCCCATTCCACAGAACAAATCTCACAGGATGTGCAGTGACGGCTGTTCCCTGGCGTGGTGGCTACTGGACAAGCACACTGCCACAGCTTTGGTGCATCAGGGGATGCTGTGTCTCCAGTTCTCAGCCGGACCAGAGGTCTCCAGCCTGACCTGGTCGCCATCTCACAATAAACACGCAATACTAGACTTCTTTAGGAATATGCAGCCTCAAAGAAGATAAGCAGATTCTAGCAAACTGGTGCATTATTAGAGCTTAAAAAAGACAATTTAAAGAAAGATGACACTACAAGCTCCGACCTGCAGACACTAATTCTGATTTCTCCTGATACGTCATGTTATCCACAGAAAATAAAATGTACATGTAAACTGTGGGAGTGGTGGACTATAGAGGGTGACACGGGAGTGGATTTTCACTCCAGTCCCATCCCACTCCCACTGACAAAAATTGTGTCCCGTCCCAATCCCGGGCGAGAGTAGAAAATAAAGTCCTGTCCCATCCCACTCCTGGTAAAATTACTCCCACTCCCACTCAGAATGACGCCCGCTCCTGCCCCACTCCCATTCTTCTTGTCTTCATTAAGTTTTCTGACAATACATTAAACCTGAATGTCTATGACGGTTCAGTTAAGTTCCTGTTTTAGCTGTAGTAAAGGCCAGTTAAAAGGAATAATAATTATAAATAATAAAAGTAACAAGGAAACAGACCATGCCTATCTTAGTTGAATAAACAAAATGTACAATGTTGCCTTTTACTAATTCATTAAGTAATTGTTTCACATGAACAATGAAGTTACTTTTATGTTTCAAATTGCTGAAACTAAAGAATAATGCACCGAGCAAGAGATCTATACTCAATTAAGAAAAAAGTGCATAAAGGCATTACTGTCACAATTTAGATAATTTACTGTAATGGTTCATAAACTCAGTTTAGTAAAAGAAAAAGTTTATCATTCAAGCATATTAGTATTTTCCCATTTGCAATAAAATATCCATAAACTAATTAGGGTTTACCATCAGAACCACTACATTCATCGAACAATAAACACATTCTTAGACAGACCTCTCAATTTTTATCAAAAATTGAGAGTGAGATCATGTTAATTTTCGGGGGTGATGCGGAGCTGGAGGCGGAGCTAACTGGAGCTGGAGACGGAGCTAATAGCGTACCGCGCACGTGACGTCACCGTCTCAAGAGCAACGCCCCTTTTGCCGCTTAGGTAGGACAAACGGATAGAGAACGCACGTAGCAACCAGCAACAGAACCAGCGATATGACCGACTTTGCAGCCATTAAACTTTCCCAAAACGATGTCCCAGGCGCACGGTTTACTGGTCGCACTGTCGAAGAACACACCAACCTTCAGCTCAAACGATGGCTTGAGTGTCGAGGGGTTAAAAAGACCGGAAAACAGGCCGAGTTGATCGAACGGTAAGCTTTGTTTTTTTTACCATGATAGCCTATATGCTATCATGGTAGCAGGCGCTTCATTATTAACATGTCGGCCACCAAAATACTCTTACCTGTTCACTACTTGATGTCGCTGGAATTGGGTCAGGATGTTCTTCGGTTGGGCCCTTTCCTCCAAAAAATGCTTGCTACATATGTAGGCCGACCGCACCAGTGTACCCAGCGCACACATTTCTCCTTGGCACTCTTGAATTTCGGGAAAGTAATGAAGAAAACATCCTTCATATGCGGCCGATCAGCGTACCTCGAGTCGCTGTTGCACGTTCCATAGCAACAATGTTTAATAACCATGGTCTTAGATTTTGGAAAAAGCAGTCGTTTAAACGAGTAAAACCAAGGCTAACGCACGTCTCTTTTACAGCGAAACAGCGGCGGACTATGCAAGTTTGTCCTACCGCGTACCACGTGATGTGACGTCATCGTGACGTTTCGTTTCTAAAAATAGCTCGCTCGCGGTACGCTATTGGACCCAGGAAGAGCCGGTCCAGTTAGCTCCATCTCATTTTTATCCGACCAGACATGGAAGTAGACATGTTTTACTTTTGTTAAAAAGTGAAAGAGAAGTGTTAACACGTTGTTCAGTTAGTGGGTTAAAACAGAAAAAAACACAACTGTTCAAATAATACTAAATAAAATAAAGTAGTTTTAAGTTATTGGCCGTATTATTACACTGTTGCACATTGAAAATGAGTCCGAGGAAAGACGTTTTACAAGCAGGTACTGAGTGTTAACACCGTGATATTCAACTCTCGTCAGGTTTGTTAATATTTGCAACTTTACAGTCGCTCTGTGAGTTTAATAGATAAGTCCTTACTTCTGACTTTGCGTTGCAAATCCAACTATTCCAGGTTGAGTTCGCCACTAGCGGTTGATTATGGAGCGCTCCATAGTTGATACCCCCCCATTCTGTTTTTGAGCGCTGGCGGAAAAAATAGACCGGAAGCACTGTTGGCTTCTGGGTCATGTAGTTCTTTTGACTTCCATTATAGTTTAGATTTCAAAAATGGCGGCGGCGAACCTACATTTTTGATTTTCCATTTTATTTAATTTTTTGGCATCGATCCTAGTTTATTGTACCTGCTATTGGTTTACTCCCGGTCCCGTCTGCTCCCGTTGATATTTAATCCTGTACCGTCCCAATCATGTGATATTTACTAATGTTGACTCCCATCCCGCGTGATTCCCATGGGAATCACGTGACCCGCGGGATTCCCGAAAAAATGTCAGTCTCTAGCGGACTATAGGTTAGGAAGCCAGGTGTGTATGCATCATGGAGAGGCTGCAAAGGTTGCCGGTAGTGATGGTGAGATGAAGCCTCATGAGGCATTGAACCACTTGAGCCAACTGGTTCGAGAAAGGGTTAATTTCTTGGAACTTCATGTGCACACGACACCACCTACTGGCCAGGTGTATAATCACAGCCAGCTGTATCTTAACACGTGTGATGCATTGATTTTTTGTCTATTATGGCTCTTGGGAATGAGTTCACAAAAGGTGTAGGACGAAATCATTTGTCAACATAAATTATGTATACATATGTGTATAATAAAATATTGTTTGAATGTATTCTCTGTGTGTAATTATTCCCAAAATAGTAGTGTCATGTGATATGGCATGGTGTGTAATAATCAGACCTCTCAACTTTGATCAAAAGTTAAGAGTGAGATTATGCTCATTTTGGGGGCGGGGGGGGGGGGGATTAATGCCAACATTTTCCCCTCAGCAGCAACACTGAAGCACACAGAGGCTCCCGCTGCGTCTTTACGCACGATCCAGCTGCTGATGTCTCCCTCTTTTCAGCTCAATGCACTTCTAGACTGTTACAGTTTATAACCATTATCATCACCTTTCACAGCGACAGGTTTCTCAGTCAGTCACCGCGCTGACCAGACAAATCTCTATTGCTCTCGTCAGTGCGCTCTGGGCGGTGCAGTGGGCGGATTTTACCCCCGTTGGTGCGCTGCGTGTGAGGGATAAACAGTGGGGAAAATGCATAACTAGATACTGTAAAGGGCTTCTATAAAGGGAACAGGGGTACTGACAGACAAGTTTTTTAAAATTACCCTTAAAAGTGCGCACCTGAATTAAAGCGCGAGGCTGCAGCCCACCGAAGCGCCACTGATTCTATGTTGTTAAAAACAAAAGAGCATGAAACACAGCTACTAACTCTCCTATTGACTTTAACTGGCACACGTTGCTACGGATGTGAGGACATTAAACGTAGGGATTCACGTTTTGAATGGTGAACGGTGATAAAAGCACCTGCTCCGAGGGAAAGGAGGGGGGAGAGGAGCAAGCGCTGAGGCACAGAAATACGGTGCATGTAGTTAAAAAATGCAGAATTAATAAAAATGAAACTTATAAACAGACTAAGTGGCTTTTTAAACTGCATCTGGTTAGCACATCTGTTTTATGATCCAGCGTGCAGCCATGACTGGTTCTGAATGAACCGGTCATCTGGCAAAATCTGAACCACTTCACGAAGCAGTCACGTGGTACAGCCGGCCAGCGAGGCTTCGGACGTCATCGTTTTCGGCTCCTCCCCTAAATGAAGCAAGCTTCGATACGCGCTTTACGGAAATGCCCCCTCCATTACTCGACACACGCCTCGAAGCCTCGGCACATCACGTAACATCACTAGTTGCCAGTTTGAAACACAGTTTGTCAATTTGGCTCCCCTGAGCAAGGCCTTTGATCACAGATTGCTCCTCCTGCACCACTTAGTATGGCATCAGACTGTCACACTGAGTTTCCCTTATGTGGGACCAGAAAGGGATATATATATATATATATATATATATATATATATATATATATATATATATATATATATATAAGCATACTCCTTGAAAAACTGCCCATGACTGTCTTCATCAGTGGAATTCTAAAAGTACAGTGAAATCCTCCTGGTATTGGCACATATATCAATTAAACCCATTTAAAACAAATCTCACCATACCCCTTTTACATATTATACATAATATACATATTAAAGCTTACTAAATAACTTTTGAACACTACTAAATGTAAAAGGATTTTCACTAACTTCATATTTTAAAGGACCTTTAAGTAAAATATTTACTGTAAAATCAACCTAAATCATTCTCATTTCTCACCCAGGATGTTAGTAACATTTCCTATAATCAATCCTCTCCATCAACAATGTCTTCGTCACGTTTTTCTCCTTTCAAACCTAGAGGTACGGTCCAGAACTACTTTGGTTCAGAGGGCAGCCCGTGTTTACTTCCTGGTTCCTGAGCCAATCAGGTGAGAGTTCCCAGGGTTCCCAGCACAGAGCGCAGCATTTGGTATTTTATCTTGGCTAAAGAGCAGCAGCCTGCAGACATGGAAGCCAGAAAGAGAAGCGGACCAGAACCAGAACAGAATACAGGATCATAGACCCGTCCTGTGGAAGGAAAGATTCACAATAGCAACACACCGTTAAAAAAACGGCATATTGGATTGTTGTGATTGGTAGGCTGCCATACCAATTGGGTGAGATCCACCCTGAACTCCAGCACAGAGGAACAAACAATCATGAACCCACTGATACTGAAGGGATATTTAGAGAAACCAAGGAACCTAACAGTCCTGCCTTTGGACTTAGGGAGGAAGCCGGAGTACCCAGAGAGAACCCACGTATGCACAGGAAGAACATGCAAACTCCATGCAGAAAGACCCTAGGCCAGGATTTGAACCAAGGACCTTCTTGCTAAAAGGCAACAGTGTTACCCACAGCAAACCTCGAGCGAGCCAAAATATGAATCTTAATTATGCTTAGGTAGAATAAAAGTCGAGGGAATAAATACTATAAATACAACTACAATCCCAAATCTTAGAGTCATTTTAACTTCTTTCCAATATTTTCAACACTTCTTTTTGGTTTAATTGTTTTACTTCCTGCTGGATTCTGCTAAAAAATACCAAGTAGACAGCTAAGATAAAAACAAAATCCTTGGCTTCCTCTGTGTTTTCGTCCAAAGAGCAGAATGGGCGTAAAATGAGCAGAACAGACACAAAGTGAACTGATTGTTTCATTTCTGCTCCCTCTCACACCAGCTGCTAACAGATTGAACACGATTATCTGCAGAGGTGAGACACGACCTCTAACTCCATCTTTGCCTTTCAGTGGGCAGTAATGAAAGCTTAACAACATAACAGCCAGATTAGAGATTCCTACAGCAGGCTGAGTTACAGGAAAACCTGAGAGCATGCAGTACAAAGTATTCCTATAAGCTTTTAAACATGTAAGTAAAGCAATGTTTCATTTCCATAGCACCTATCTCAGACTTATACGCTATAAGTGCAAAGCGTGCACTCTCCCTTTCATTCAATGCTTTGACTTTATTTTTATTACAACCTCTGGAAACTCAGTTGGAAACCCACTGCAGGAGACTAACCTGATGAAGCTGATGGAGGGAATTCCAGAGTGACCAAAGCAGTGATCAGAACGAGCCGGGGCCTCATAATATACTTCATTTGGAGGAATCAGATTAAATGGAGGCTGACCACAAATGCAATTCCCACTTTTCAGGTTTTTACAGGAAGCATTTTGTTTAATATTTCAAAGCATGGTCCAGACGACCTAGGTTTATTTTTTGTATGATTGTACATCTAATGTGACAAATTATGAAAACGTGTGCAACACACTGGGTGTTTGCAGGTCTTAAAGATTACCCTCTATAAACTGGGTTTATTTGTCAAGTCATCAACTTTATGCCCTCACTTCAATTAAACTTCACTTTTTCTATAACCATCAAATAAAATGAGAATCACAGCTCTGTGAACGGCATTAATTTAAAGGGTGGAGTACGACTAGCAAGAGAATTTTAAACACCAAACTTTTCTGAGCACACAACATCAAACTTTATAATGGAGCACTTTTTAGACAGGAAACAGTCCTTGCATGAAGTGCTGCTGCAGAGCAAAGGTTCACTTCAGAGTAAGAGCTGTTGACAAATACCTTTTAATTCTCCGGTCAACGAGGATAGCATTAAAACAAGGGAGGAGGAGAAGGAGCGGTGGAGAGCAGCAGATGGATGACATGAAACCCGGTGGAAACGCAGCCAAACGGGGGAAAGACTGAGAGAGAGAGAGAGAGAGAGAGAGAGAGAGAGAGAGAGAGAGAGAGAGAGAGAGAGACGGGCCACGGGGCCGAGGTAAGAGTGCTGCTGTGCTCTCTGCGCATAATGACAGCGTAGCATCACCTGGACCTCCCTGACATTACTGAAGGCCTCACTTCCACTTAGCAAAGACATTTCCTTCCCAGCAGCATGCGGTTGTCTCACCCTAATTATCCCACCCTCGACCTGCATGCCTCACTCTTCTTGTCACTCTCCTTCAGCTATCTGTTCTCAGGTCTCACCCGGCTCTCTGCTACTTCCTCTTTCTCGCTGCTGCCCTTTCAAAACCTCCTCAGGACACAGAAGAAGTCAGAGCTCTTGACTCCTGCAGATAAACTCTGAATTTTGAAAAGGTCTTGTGTTTCTTTTCTGTTTAAATGAGCGAATATCAAAGAGATGTAAATATTTCGAGCCCCGTGACACCACGGCTTTGTTTGTTCGGAGGTTAAGTTAGGTCAGATTCTAAGAAAGTAACATTAAACCATTAAAAAATTAGTTATGGTGAGCAATATGCTTCCCTCTTATTCTAGGTTCTTCCATCTTTTTCGCAGTTTCTTCTCATCTTTGGCTGCACAGTGACACAGACGTCAGCGCTGTTATGACGTCTGAATGTGGGCCTGAGTGCATGATTGTTGGTGTTTTCTCTGTGTTGCCCTGTGATGGACCAGAAACCTGCTCAGGGTGACCCTGTCTCTCTCCAGTTGACTTTGACACCAGCCAGCTGCAAGGAGACAGTTTCTTCTGTCTTTACTTGACCCCCTGGTCCAAGGCTTACCTGCATTGTATGTCCACTGTCGCCACATGCTTGCTCAGGAGTTAGGATGGCTGCTAACTCACTAACCTGATGCCATCATTTGTCCACTGTCGCCACATGCTTGCCCACACATGGACAGATTATGTTTTCTTTAAATGCTAACATGAAACAACTCTTTGTTCCCGGACAAATGTGGATTGAAGCTTCTTGAAGGTTCTTAAAACCGGTGAGAAAGATTGTTGTTGGAATAGTTTAAAGAATAGAACCAAGTCAAATACCAGAAGGCCTTTATAAATGAAAAAATCTAATCAGATTTGGACATATTCATTTAACTCTTGCTCTGCACAAGAAGCGACGTCCTTTTAACTTTGCATCCAAACCCAAAGATGATCTGATAACACCTTGGAGATTACGCCTGAGCAACATCCTTTTTAGATAAAATACAGTATAAACGCTGAGTGTATGGTAGGTACCGCACAAAGAAATCCTAAAACAGGTCCCAAAGTGCATCTCCAGGTGAGTCGCCATTAGGCGGGGTCTACAGGTAACCACACCCTCACAGGGCAACACCGAGACACAGAATGTCTTGCATACTATTTATACAAGATATGATTAAGCTTTTATTTTATGTGGTAATAAATTCTTATTTTTCTAATATATCTCATAAAACCCCTAATATAATCCTGCTTCATGCTAAGTATTGTAAACCTTACCCTTCTATCTTTCTCTCAGACGTAGATCTTGTCATATTTCTTTGCATTCATTTCCTCAGCGCATTAATGATCAAACATTCTTTTTCATCCTTTGTGTTTCTCGATATTCTTTAATTTGTTTGTTTTCTCAGCGCTGCTGCTGTTTACAATCTTGATGAATTTCATTTTCTAACTTGTTGTTCTCACCAGTTCTGGGTTTCATTGACTAATGTTGCTGGAGCTCAATTAAATCAAAAAGGAAAAAAAAAAAAAGATTTGCAACGCACACGTTTGCTCGCAGCCCCCATGGGGCTCAATTTATCTTCAGGAGCGCTCCGCTTAAAAAAAATAAAAACTCCATGATTGACATCTCTAACCTTCATTGGAGTGTAATCTTCATCTTTAGCACCAAGAGATCTAATTAATTAGGGAGAATCTCATTTCCTCACTAATGCAACTGGACATGAGCATGATAGAGCCGTGAGGGAGGAAGGGCAGGAGGAGGAGGATGCTGAGGAGTGGAAGAGTTGATGTCATGGAGGAAAGGCGGGGCGCCATATTTCATCAGTGCCTGGGAATGGTGTCTCCCGTGTTCATTTCAGGGAAGAACAAACGGGCGTGAGGTGTCTGGGTTCACACAAACTGCTGTATTGATTACGGCTGCCAGAGCTCTGGATACTGGCCATCGGAGACACTGCGGTAACACTCTTTATAATGGGATCTCCTGGTAATGTACTCAAGTGTTTCACTTTCTTCCTGGAGCTGCTTTTCAGGTTTCAGGCCATCATGTAAGTATAAAAAGGATTTTCTGATTGTAATTGCTGCGGCCTTCGTGCTGCAGTGCAAACAGCTTTCATCTCTGAGAGTCATTTGCACAAAACTTGGGTTTCAAAAACAGGGAAATAGACGCATTACACAACCGAGCCAGCAGACGTGTTTCATCAGTGACCTACTCAGCTGCAATGAGCCTTAACGGGATGTTAAGTGAAGCAGACGTCACTGTCCTGGTGTCTGCTGCATGGATAAATTCAGCCGCCGCAAAGAGAAAACCCTGTGAATTTAAACCTAAATATAATACCGTGATACCATCCGTGAATGATTAGGACTTGCCCTAATTTAACAAATAACTATTAGGTGGTTATGTTTCTGCTGTCTTAGCAAACATGGACGCCAGATAATGAGTTGTCTGTCCAGATGTTGGGAAAACAATCTAAAAATAAAAATTCAAGCTCAGCAAAAACATTTGTTGAAAAAAGTTCCAACTTATATCTCTCAGCTATCTGATGTAAAGACATTAGATTCCTAATGTAAGCGTCCTGGACGCTGAACCAAAGCGTCAGAAAAGCTTGGAACACAAATGTCCACTTATTCATGGATGGACACGTTTTGTGTTTTAGAGTAAACGTTAGATTTGGTCCCGTTAAGCTGAGCAAACATTTTTCAATGATTGCTCAAGCCAAGAGCCAGAGTCAGCTGTTGATGAGTGCTGAGCAGCGCTAAAGGTCAGATCCTAGAAATAATATAAAGTGCTTTTAAAAGCCATGCCAGAGTTTTCCTCTGCGTCTATGAATAAGAGAGCATCTTAAAGCTCACCTCACCCGGGACCTGTTGCTGCCCACTGCCGGTCAGATGGCTTTAGGAAAGCTCCAGTTGTGAAAAACATTAATTATGTTAATACTGCAGCTATGAAGATACAAGCATGTTGTGAAGCAGGTGTGAGGCTGCAGTTTATTGGACTCTTAATGTTACTCTGTAAGGAGCAGAAGGGGAAACAGGGACAATATTCTGCACACATAGCATGTTTGCCTGTAAACCACTACATTTCTAGCCTCGTGAGACCATCCTGATCTCGCGAGCTTTCAAGGTTTCACTCGCAGATCAGTCTGGCTACTCTCCGTTAAAGAAAATTTGGAGCAGTTCACCAAACGAACGTCCAATCAGCGTTGGCTTTGAGGCAGGTTGAGGTGTGACGCAACGGGAAGCGCGACAGTTCAGTCTAAAGAACATGGCGGCTTCAGCCGATGAAACTAGCGTTAGCGTGGCTATCGAGCAAGTTTTATCGGAATTACAGAGTATTTCTTTGCTGAGCTAACGAGCCTTTACCTGCAGCAGCAAGAGTAGCTTGGCTTGTGGTTGTGTTTTCGTCGTCGCGACGAAGCATGTTGACGAGTACGTCATATGCTTCGTTGATCTGATTGGTTTATTAGGCCCGTCTATCACCAACATAGGCCAATCAGCTAACCAGTATTTTCGCCCCTTCCCAAAATTACTTCAACGGAAGGTTTCCAGATGGATATGCGGAGCAAATCTATCTGGCGGAGTCAGGTAACTACATTTCATCTATCAGGGAAAATAAATAAATACAACTAACATGAAATCAGGGTAGACATAGAATAATATATATTTTCCACACTTCAGCTCACCAACAGCAATAAAGCCTAGATGTGACAAACTTGCCCTTTAATGTCTTCCAACATTGTTTTTCAGTGTTTTCAGGGGAGTGGTGGCCTAGTGGTTAGAGCAGAGGTTCTGAGTTCAACTCCCACAAGCTGCCACTCTGGGTCCCTGAGCAAGACCCTTAACCCCCAATTGCTCGCAAGGCGCCGCACCGTGGCAGCCCACTGCTCCCCAAGGGGATGGGTTAAGATGCAGAAGTGAATTTCTCCATTGTGAGATCAATAAAGTTCAATTATTATTTAATGTTTTTTCTGAGTGACCACGTGATGTAAATGCTATCACTCTATGCAATTAATTAAATGCATTGTGGTCTTTGTATCAAAATTCAATTATAAGATTATTCCAACTGCAACCATCCGTACATTGAATTATTTTAGCAGCAGTGGAAATAACTCCTACTAGAAAGGCAAAATAACGTTTTCTAGTTAAACAAACTTTGATCTTGCTTCACATTTTGCGTGAAATGGTTCTTACTGGGAAACTGAGCGACTGGAGGCTATAAGATCCGTCTTATATCAGCCCAGGTCGGTTCCTACCGCCGCTTTGACTAAAACGCTGTGAAAGCAAGAGGAGAAGATCTAATAGTCAGAAGATCCATTTCTCGGTATAAACCTTCAACAGGAAGTGGGAATGTTTGCAGTCGATGTTCAGCTGACAGAAACTAGTGACGTCTTTGTTTTCTATGGTAAACCAGCTTCATGAAGCTCTCACACAGTCAGCAGGCTCTGCCTCAATAGAAGCATCATGAGGAAATTATCTCACACGGACCGAACTGAGGGTCAGCAACACAGACGGGATGTCCTCAGACAGTTTCTAGAGAAAACACAATGACAGAAAAATCCAGATTTCTGGGATGAAAACCAGACATTTCTTGTTCTTTCAGGACCAAAGCAGGATAATAACAGAAGTCATATTATACAAAATAGAATGTTAAATTAAAAAGTTTCCTGTTTCAGTAGAAATGTGTTTATTGTTGCTTTAAACTGGCTTTGGTTCATTTTTAGCCTCAGTATTATTTTCTTCTTGACTGTTAACTTAGGTCTAAAACAAGTTGAAATATTTGCCTGAACCGCTGACAGAACATCTGAAGCGATGATGAAGAACAAGAACTCTGGCCTCTGTGTTGCTCCTCGCCGCTGCTCCTCTCAGCTCTGCTCCTCTGATCCGACGCTCCTCAGCGTCACCAGAGTGGTTCTTCCACCGATGCTGGTGTCGCTCTGCGGGGCGTCTGCTCCCAGGACTTACTCCCTCCTCCAAAGAAGCCTCCATCTCACTTCACCCACCTCATCTTCTCACACCTTTCCAATCTCCGAATCATAATTGGTGAATAAATGGCAGTTTATAAACTGAAGTGTACATCAAAATCCACGGTAATGAAATCTTATCAATTTTTTCCGTGCGCTGAATTATTTGCATATAAATGACATAATATATTAACTCTCTCCGGCCTCTACCTGGGAGGGGTAAATATCTCTCGCCCTGCTTTGTCTCGCCGCTGTGACACAAGGAAACGAGATGCTAATTGAAGAGAGGAAAGCATCTTTATGTGAAGACTGACATTCAATTATGTTTGGAGGGATCAGATTAGGTGGTGGCCTCAGAACTGTTTGAAAGCAACATTTTGCGGAGCGGCAACTCTGGAGGCAGCAGAGGATGTAATTTGAATAGCTGTTTGAGGCCCGCGCTGAATGGCGCGGCTCAGACCGCAATAGTTATGCTATGACCTGCGAGTAATTGGATGTCCACAGCCAAGTGTTGACAGAACGAGGGAGGCGAGGCTGACAGAAACAAAAAAACGGTAGACAGTAAGGCAGGAAGACAAAGGGAGAAATGAAGATAAACACGAAATCAATGTGACGAAGAGGCGCGACGGGTGGATGAGGGAGCCGGAGTGTCGGAGGGACGCGGGAAATCACGGCGCTGAAAATGAAAGCGGTTGTTCCTGAGAGTGGAAGCAGCCAGTGTTTCAGTTGGCATTCATCATTCATTCAGCGCACAGGCGTGCAGCCACACCAGCTAGCAGGCCAAATAAGCCATTAGACAGGATAAGCTTTCTTATCAGCTCAGCACCATCAGGAGGCATTCTGTCAAGGTCGCCCCAAACAAACATCAGGTCACTGCAACCACTGCAGACGCTCCTGCTGGGAGCGGATAATTACCTGCATCCATTTTATCTGCCACTCTGGGTTTGGACAGACTCAACGCAAACACATCATTTAATATAAAGATGTTTACAGTGCAGTGATGGAAATATGCACAACAGAAAACACGAGGCCGACGGCCGAGATTACACCTCATCATGGAAGGACAGTAAACGGAGCAACGCAGCTAGATTATTGGATGAGCAGAAACTAAAGAGAAAAACTAAAGTGTAAACATCAAGTTGTGAGTAAAAGTTAAAGTCGCCTTCTTGTGAAAGAGAAGCAGGCGGTGAAACAAGGAGATAATATCTGATGAAGAGCTCCTCACAGCAGACACTTGGACTTGTCTCAGCAGATAAATAACAGATTTCCTGACGCCGTCTCCGCTGCTCCTGCTTCCTGCTGCGTTCCTGTCACAGCGGACTACAACACCAACTGTCATTAATACTCTTTGTCTTCTGAGACAAGCGAAATAATCTGAAGTGGGGAAACAAAATCTGCAGCCAACACTCAAACATCTAAAACTAAAAGACATTCTGGTTTTCCAGAATCTTCTTTTGCAAACATCCATAGTTCTGCGTTCAAAGCTGTTCATACCCATCATCTTTCTTTGTTGCAACTAAAGACATAATTTTAGTCTTTCAAGAACCCCTTTTCTTTTTTTCTACAGGACTTTATGTTGAGGATCTCTGCAGTTTGGCCTTACCCTCCACCAGGTTTGAGCGTCTGCAGACTTTGTGTCTTCTTCATAAAGCCGCTGCAGCTCAGTCATATTGGACAGAGATATCTGGGAGCAGCAGTTTTCAAGTCTTGCTGCAGACCCTGAGTTGGATTTAGGTCTGGACTTTGACTAGGCCATTCTAACATGTGAATATGATCAAGTCTGACCAGCTATTCTTTCACTGTTTAGCAAAATCATCCCCAAAGCATGATGCTGCCACCACCGTCTTTCACGCTGTGGATGGTGTGTTCAGTCTTAGTTTTTCACCACAAAAAAGACCAATTACGATCTAATCTGATCCGAAGACCTTTACCCCACAGTCAGCTGTGTCTCCTACATTATTTGACAATCAGCAAACACATTTGTTGTGACGTTCTTTCAACAATAACTTTCATAAATTCCATATTAAGGACTGCAGGACATTATGTTGAGGATCTCTGCAGCTCCCCCAGAGCTAAAAGGAGCTGAACAGAAATGCACGTCTCACTTTTTTAGATTTTCATTAGTAAATAATTTATAAGCCATGAAAAATGTTTCCCTCCATATCACTAGGCACCATTTTTGTTGGTCTGTCACAATAAATCCCTGTAAAATACAGAGCAGTTTTTAGTCTGAACGTGACGACACACAAAATGCTTCTGCAAGGATTTACTTTTCTCTTTGTGCCGAACAGGACACACCCAGCTACGTGTTCGTGCTGGTCCTCCTATATGACTGATGTCTTCACACACGTATGCACAAGCACACATTCTACTCCATCCGCGTGTAATTCAGCTTTGTAGAACACGGAGGGGAACGGAGGGGTCGTTCGCCTCCATCGATTGGGCGTCCACAGCAGTGACAGCTTCCAGATTGGCCAGAGAACATTAGGGAGTCAGAAAGTCAGCGCCATTAGCAGTCTGTCCTCTCTGGTTACAGCCGGCCTGCATACAAACACTCTGTGGACCTAAATAGATTACAATGATGGGTGTTTGTCTGGCACCGAGAGATGTATTTGTCGAGAAATGTGATCCTTCCATCGCTGCACTTAAACTTCTCATTCAGTTGCCGTTATTTTTCATTTTCTGCAGAACTTTATCACCTAGAAAACATTCCCTCTGTGGAATCAAGGCAACCTCCCAACATTCTTTTTGGTGTAAAGTAGTGAAAATGCTATAAATGAAAAGACCACTGGCCATGCGTATTAATAATGTTGCTGTGTGAAGACCTCACACTGGATCACAAATATTAGACCTGATCCGACTCCAGGAACCTCATGGACACAAGTTCTGATTCCGCTCTGATTCACATCTCGGTTCAAAGCTTCACAGAAACAATGTTCTGCACTCAGTCTGTGACAAAGGAAGGTGAAAAGCAAAATCAGAGGTGAATGAGGCTCTTGGATCATGCAGCTGAGATTTTTCACAGAACAGGATCGTCAGGAAGTTCTGCTCAGTGTGAGGAACATCTGTCTGAAAGATCTGCATCTCTTCACATGAAGCTGTAACTCTCTGGCTTCACACGGGTGAATGGGAGCTAAATTACGGTTCGGTTCAGCTGGGTATCTGTCTGACGTCGTGTGCATGAACTCATATTCGTTAAAATGTTCTGATACAACAGGTCCGGTACAAGTGTGACAGGACACCCGCATACTCAAGCCCAGTAAACAGCAGCGACAGATGAAATTCAGGACGGACAGACGGGAAGAAAAAGAAGAAAATAAACAATTTATCTTTAAAACATTATTTTATTCTCACTACTAAAGCTCACAATAACAGCAAAAACTAATTGTCCATCCCCTGTAACTCTACTGAGGCTTTTACATTCAGCTTCCAGAGTTGCTCAATCACAGGTAGAGAGACAATTTAGCTTCACCAATCAATACATTTAGCGTTTTACTTCTTTACTTACGTTTCGTTTTGCCTTACATCAGCAATGAAAATAGTTATAGATGAAACAATGCCAAAAAATCTGCTTCAGCAGGTTAAAAAGAGCCTCTCTATAAAAACATGAAATAAATTTTTAGACAGACATTCATTCAAAATGTCAGCATTAAATAGTGACAGAACAGAGCTTGTTGAAATTGCTCCATGAAGAATCCTCCATTGATCGATGGAAAGGAAGACTATAGAGAGTCAAGTCAATCCCACCACACCGCAGGCAGTATCCCATTTACTCTTTAACCAATTTAGGTAAAAGGTCTGTTTGCTCTTTGGAGACTGAGCTCCTCAGAATGTCCGATTTTCAGGAGAGGACCTTTAAAACCCGTGAACCCTGGAGTCGAATGGAAACCAGGGAACTCATCCGGCAGGTTTGGTAGAACGTATCTGTTGTTTTCACAGGTCTGCCTAAAAAGTGGATCAGACAGCTGCAGCTGATCCAGAACGCTGCTGCCCGCGTCCTCACTAAGACTAAGAACGTAGAGAACATGGACCCGGTTCTGAAGTCCTCACTAAGACTAAGAACGTAGAGAACATGGACCCGGTTCTGAAGTCCTTCCACTAAGACTAAGAACGTAGAGAACATGGACCCGGTTCTGAAGTCCTTCCACTAAGACTAAGAACGTAGAGAACATGGACCCGGTTCTGAAGTCTTCACTAAGACTAAGAACGTAGAGAACATGGACCCGGTTCTGAAGTCTTCACTAAGACTAAGAACGTAGAGAACATGGACCCGGTTCTGAAGTCCTTCCACTGGCTTCCTGGATCTCAGAGAACAGACTTTAAAATCCTTCTGTTAGTCTATAAATCCCTGAATTAGCACCTAAATACATCACAGACTTGTTATCAGTGCATCAACCCTCCAGACCACTCAGGTTTTCTGGCTCCAGCCTGCTCTGCAGAACCAGAACCAGAACCAGAACCAGACATGGAGAAGCAGCATTTAGTTCCTATGCTCCACTGATCTGGAACAAACTAAAACCGTGAGTTCCTTTAAATCAAGGTTAAAAAACTATTTGTTTAGAGTTGCCTTTAAATGTTAATGCTCAATTTAAACTGTTGTATTTCACTGAAACATTGTTAGAATAAGTTTATAGTCCAACTAATCCTGACCTGCTGCTACCATTCAGCTCCAAGCCTACGACCTTTGCATCACAAAGTGACCTTGCTAGCCCAGGGATGGAGCTATCACTCACACCCAGTCCTGATCCACACATCAGAGGCTCCTCCAGCATCCAGTGCACAGACAGGCTGTCTTTCTTTTTCCATGTAAGGAGAGCACACAACTTGACAAAACCCCTAATTAGGAATAGAATGAAATAGAAACACCTTTATTGTGGCACATTGGGGAAATTCAGGCGTTAAAGTGACAAAAACACAGACAGGAAACACCAGAGTCACACACTAGATTGAACAATGTAAAAAAGCTCATTTTAAGTTACATCACAAAGCAGAAGAGAATGAATTAACCAGAAAGGGATAAAACAATACTGTCTGATTGATAATTGATAATATGGCATATTCAGGTAAAAGCACAATGCTTAAGTTAAAATTGAAGACAGAATGCTGTAAGAAAACTGTGCAATAATCATGACTGCACAAACAAATACTCCAAGAGAAGTGCTGCTCTCTTCCTAATCAGGGCTGGCTCTTTCACTTCCTACCTGGTGTCTGGCAAGACAGAGTGGATGATCTTCTTCTGACCATTTTTCTTCTTAAGCCCAAAAAAATAACTAGAGGAGGCATCCATCTCAGCGATCTCTTGGATACAAGAGCAAACCAGAGCAGCCTGTACTTTTATGTTGAGCACATTGGTCAAACTGACTTATGTCACGATTTGGGTTTTGTCTTGGTTTATGTTATCAGATTTATTAGTTAAGTTTCTGCTTTTGGGGTCTTGTTTGGTTTTGTTTTAGACATGTTGTTCTGTTTAGGTTACCTGTTTTCCACCTGTCACTTTATCAGTTCTGTTTGGTCTCCCCTCAGCAATCTGTCAGCTTTCTTGCCTTGATTAGATCCACCTGCTCACTTATAATTAGTCTTCACTCCTGTTCACCTGTTCACTCCCCTATATAGTCCTGCCACAAACCTCTGCAATCTGCCAGATCATTAACGAGCCACGGTGAGTTTAGTTCCAGCATTCTTTATTCTGATTGACCTGTTGACGATAACCCGAGAGCCTTTTTGATTCTGAGCCAGCCTGTTCCCTGATCTGTTTTTCCTGCCCTGTCTGACTGATTTACCGGTTTACCGACTAGTTTCTGTCCTATGGTTATCCGAGCTTGCTTTGCCCTGTCTGTACCTCTGCCTATTTTGGACTGCTTTTTGTGTACCGGATTTTGGACTGCCCTTTTGACTATTGAGCCCGCCTGTTCCTGTTTTCATTATTAAAATCCTGTTTTTTGCCTTAACCTCACTTGTTGGGTTTGAATACTGGGTTTGCCTGATTCACGATCATAACAGAATGATCTGGCCCAACTAAAACCTATCGCCCAACAAGTTTTTTGAAGTTTTTTTTTTCCCCTCCACACGCTATGGCTTGGGAGGGTTCCAGATTGGCGTTCTGTCCCCCTGGTATCGGTCCCAGACGCCATCTCTCCAGCAGCCGCAGCAGCAGTAACCCGCTGCCTGCTCCGAGTTTACGATTGGGAGGGCTCTTTGTCACAAATTCAGATTCAACTCAGAATAGAAGGGATCACTCACCCAGCGACACCGCTGTCGGCTCTGCCCATGGGTTTTATCCAGAACCAACTTTGTTTATGGAGGTCGAAGCGGAGGTGGTGCGGGATCTTCGCCCGGATCTTTTTTTCTCTCTCCCTCCAGAGGAGGAGATGCAGGGAACGCTGTGGGCTCCACCGATCCCGGCTCTACCGACAGGATCAAACCTCCAGCAAGTCCTGCCGTCCCGCCGTCGGAGGAGGGGACGGAAACCTGTGGGTCGCTCCTTCACCCGTTCTGTTCGGCCGACAGGCGAGTCAGTACCGCGCCCGTCCGTTGCCACTTCCTGCCCAGTGGATCGGAGTCCGGTGCTTCCCAGAGCTGAGCAGCCCACAGCGCCTCCTGTTGGCGCCCGTGATGCTGAGGATCTGGCTCTGGAGGACCAGTTAAGAGCTTTTGCCCCTATTATTAAAGACCTTAGGGAGGCTCTTTTCTGCCAGTATTCAGAGGAGCTGGAGGCAAAATTAAAGGAGGTCGAGGGGCACTATAGAGCGGCTCTCCAAGGTTTCTATAGTGGACTCAATCCTGTCCCCAAGGGTCCAGCCGACGCCCCGGCACCTGCACCTGTCCCAGAGGACCCGCCTCCTACCTCAGCTCCAGTGCCGGCCTCCGGCAGCTATAAGGCAGCACTGTCTGCGCAGCCGGCCCAAGACGCTGCAACCCCGGAGGGTCCGCAGCCGGCCCAAGACGCTGCAACCCCGGAGGCTCCGCAGCCGGCCCAAGACGCTGCAACCCCGGAGGCTCCGCAGCCGGCCCGAGACGCTGCAACCCCGGAGGCTCCGCAGCCGGCCCGAGACGCTGCAACCCCGGAGGGTCCGCAGCCGGTCCGAGACGCTGCAACCCAGGAGGGTCCGCAGCCGGCCCGAGACGCTGCAACCCAGGGGGGTCCGCCGCCGGCCCGCGACGTGGGAACCCAGGAGGGTCCGCCGCCGGTCTGCGACGTGGGAACCCAGGAGGGTCCGCCGCCGGTCTGCGACGTGGGAACCCAGGAGGGTCCGCCGCCAGTCTGCGACGTGGGAACCCAGGAGGGTCCGCCGCCAGTCTGCGACGTGGGAACCCAGGAGGGTCCGCCGCCAGTCTGCGACGTGGGAACCCAGGAGGGTCCGCCGCCAGTCTGCGACGTGGGAACCCAGGAGGGTCCGCCGCCAGTATGCGACGTGGGAACCCAGGAGGGTCTACCACAGGCCCACGATGAGGGGGTTCAGACGAGCCCTCTTTCAGGCCGCAACTCGGGGGCTCATCGGGACACTGGGCGCCGTGGCCCTCGCCCAGACGACAAGCGGCGCCGTGGCCCTCGCCCAGACGACAAGCGGCGCCGTGGCCCTCGCCCAGACGACAAGCGGCGTCGTGGCCCTCGCCCGAACGACAAGCTCCGTCGGGGGCCTCGCCGAGAAGACAAGCACCCAGAGCCCCATGGAGACTTAGAGGCCCCTGGACCTCTTCGGAAGCTCTTACCCCCTCATCTTTGGCTTGACAGCCAATTTCCCAAGTGGCTGACCAAACTGTCTTTGTCGGAGGTTCTGGAAGGGTTATTGATGAGGTTCTGGGTGTTAAAGGGTCTGGGAGCATCTGAAGTCTGTAGCCCGGGGCCTCCTGAACCTGAAGTCTGTAGTCCGGGGCCTCCTGAACCTGAAGCCTGTAGCCCGGGGTCTCCTGAACCGGAAGCCTGTAGCCAGGCCCCGTCTGAACCTGAAGCCTGTAGCCAGGCCCCGTCTGAACCTGTAGCCTGTAGCCAGGCCCCGTCTGAACCTGTAGCCTGTAGCCAGGTCCCGTCTGAACCTGTAGCCTGTAGCCAGGCCCCGTCTGAACCTGTAGCCTGTAGCCAGGTCCCGTCTAAACCTGTAGCCTGTAGCCAGGTCCCGTCTGAACCTGTAGCCTGTAGCCAGGCCCCGTCTGAACCTGTAGCCTGTAGCCAGGGGCCGTCTGAACCTGAAGCCAGTAGCCAGGGGCCGACTGAACCTGAAGCCAGTAGCCAGGGGCCGACTGAACCTGAAGCCAGTAGCCAGGGGCCGACTGATCCTGAACTCTGTAGCCAGACGCCTCCTGAACTCTTTAACCAGGCCTCTCTTCTAGCTTTTAGTCCGGCGTTGTCTCCAGCCTTTAGTCCGGCGGCAGGTTCTGTTCTTTCTCTCTCCAGACGTCGGTTCCTGAGGGTCCGGTTCTACCGACGGTCCCCGAGGTTGCTGCTCGGCCGCCGGCCTATGAGAGACCTGCTCCGCCGCCGGTCTATGAGAGACCTGCTCCGCCACCGGCCGCCGGACATCGTTGCTAACCGGGGCCGTCCTTCAGGACACCCGCCGGATTACCTGTCTCACAGAGGTCGTCCGCCGGAGAACCTGACACGCCTAGGACGTCCGCCGGAGAACCTGACACGCCTAGGACGTCCGCCGGAGAACCTGACACGCCTAGGACGTCCGCCGGAGAACCTGACACGCCTAGGACGTCCGCCGGAGAACCTGACACGCCGAGGACGTCCGCCGGAGAACCTGACACGCCGAGGACGTCCGCCGGAGAACCTGACACGCCGAGGACGTCCGCCGGAGAACCTGACACGCCGAGGACGTCCGCCGGAGAACCTGACACGCCGAGACCGTCCTTCGGGACGTCCGCCGGAGAACCTGACACGCCGAGGCCGTCCTTCGGGACGTCCGCCGAACAACCTGACACACCGAGGCCGTCCTTCGGGACGTCCGCCGGACAACCTGACTCGTCGGGGCCGTCCTCCTGGACGACCGCCTGAGAACCTGACTCGTCGGGGCCGTCCTCCTGGACGACCGCCTGAGAACCTGACTCGTCGGGGCCGTCCTCCTGGACGACCGCCTGAGAACCTGACTCGTCGGGGCCGTCCTCCTGGACGCCCGCCTGAGAACTTGACTCGTCTTGTTTTGTTTGAGTTTTTATTTGGACATTTATTTGATTCTAGCCCTCCGTCCTGTACCTCCCTCCACCCACCCGAGCTAGTCTGTTTTGTTTCTGAGGCCGTCTGGAATCCGGCCTTGAGGAGGGGGTTCTGTCACGATTTGGGTTTTGTCTTGGTTTATGTTATCAGATTTATTAGTTAAGTTTCTGCTTTTGGGGTCTTGTTTGGTTTTGTTTTAGACATGTTGTTCTGTTTAGGTTACCTGTTTTCCACCTGTCACTTTATCAGTTCTGTTTGGTCTCCCCTCAGCAATCTGTCAGCTTTCTTGCCTTGATTAGATCCACCTGCTCACTTATAATTAGTCTTCACTCCTGTTCACCTGTTCACTCCCCTATATAGTCCTGCCACAAACCTCTGCAATCTGCCAGATCATTAACGAGCCACGGTGAGTTTAGTTCCAGCATTCTTTATTCTGATTGACCTGTTGACGATAACCCGAGAGCCTTTTTGATTCTGAGCCAGCCTGTTCCCTGATCTGTTTTTCCTGCCCTGTCTGACTGATTTACCGGTTTACCGACTAGTTTCTGTCCTATGGTTATCCGAGCTTGCTTTGCCCTGTCTGTACCTCTGCCTATTTTGGACTGCTTTTTGTGTACCGGATTTTGGACTGCCCTTTTGACTATTGAGCCCGCCTGTTCCTGTTTTCATTATTAAAATCCTGTTTTTTGCCTTAACCTCACTTGTTGGGTTTGAATACTGGGTTTGCCTGATTCACGATCATAACAACTTACTGTTGTTTAAGGAGTTCAACATATCCTTGAATTCCTGTGGATCACTTAATTGCTCAAGTTCAACAATGCGGTCTCCAGGTCTCATGTACGAAGCGTGCGTACGCACAAAGAAACTTGTGGCGCGATGTTTAACGGCCAGCTCAGCATGTAGAACAATAGACGTTGGTATGTGTTCAGTAATCCACGCAAACATTTGACCTGCCATGAAAATGAGCAGCAGCAACACAAACTTCTTCAATCAACTATAACAAATTCAGCTTCTGTTATTTTATCTTTGTTTTTTTTTACCTCTTTTTGTAGCACTTTGAAATACCTGAAATGCACTATAAATAATATTCATCATTATTATAGAATTTATTTTTATTACCTCTAACTCCATTGCTTCATCTTTTACATCTGCTGCCAGCAGCAAACGCAGGTCCCTGATTTAAATGGCCGAACTGGTTCTGCACGTCTCATCTGCTGCAACACACCCACTTATTGCACGTGCAGTTTGTTTTGCCCACGCAATTTAGCACTCCTTTTTTGGAATTTTTGAAGATCAGGACTTAAGTGTAGCTTTGTTGCATTAAAAGTTTCCTTTCTATAATTTATTTGTAATACCACAGGGTCTTAAAAAGTCTTGAAGTTGAAAATCTAAATTTAAGGCCTTAAAAAGTCTTAAAATCACAGAATTATCATGTTCAACTGTTCATTTTTTAAAATAGATCTTAAATATCTTACGTCCATTTAACAGTACGTCAAATGCACAATAAAATGCTCCCTTGACTCTGAATTGTGCTTTATTGAATGTATTCACAACTAAAAGCATGCAGCCAGCCAATCAGCTTTCGTGTTATTGGTTAGTCCGTGTCGCTCCACTTGATGGTCCATGTGCGGAAACAGTAGTGCAGCTCGTAGGAAAATGCTAATTTAACAAATCTTGGCAGCAAAAGAACCAGTTTAAGGCTTGATTAAATCCGCTAAAAATAGCAAGCTGGAAGCCTTCTGCTGCTTATGGAAAAACAACAACAACATAAAGGTGGGAATGTTGGGAGTCCGGGAGGTGGAGTCGCATTTAGAAAGCGCTCAGCCAGTTCTGCTGCTCTGGATCCGACCCACGACTAGCAGTAGTTCTTCCTCGGAGGACCAACAGTCCTGCAACTCCCGTTAACGACCTTCATGTTATCTTTGGATCAGAACCGACATTACGAGAGGAGGTTCTCTGGATTCTCCACATGGTGACTAGATGCCACTCGTGCGGCACAAATGTCTCCATTCCCAGCGGAATGGAGACATGGAGACATCCACAGGTGTCCCCGCAGACACCTGTGGAGGCTTTTTCTGAACTGTTGGCCGGCTGATAACATCAAGGACAAAGGCCTCTGGAGAGTGTTCACGGAGATATAAACACTTTCACCCAAACAGACACACATAACTGATGCTCTTAAAACTGATGAACGTACGTACACGCGACCAGCCTCAGATGTTTACCTTCTGCATATATGTGTCCTGTGTTATTTGTGCTTTTCGTGCAATGAGGGTTTTTTTTGTCGGTTGTTTGACTCTTTATTTGTGAGAGCATAAATTGTCAAGCATCTGTCTTTTTTTTTTCTCTCCCTCCCCTTCCCCCATGTTATTGTAATCTTCCTTCAACAGATCAATGGCAGCGCCTTGTGGACAGTTTTTGTCCTTGGCAGCACGGCCTCAGTGAACCGTCTCCCCCTGAAATGTTTGTGATGTTTATGTAATGGTGATGGTACTGAAACAGCAATTTCCCTCTGGGATTATTAAAGTATATCTGATTCTGATTCTGATTCCAAACGTGTGTCCAAACTACGACGCGATCAAGTCATTCAGGATAAAACTGCTCACCTGACCTGCTTTAGACAGGTGGACTTTATCAGGAGAGGAGTCATTGCTAACGGGACTGGACCGTTCGGGTCTATGTTCAGTGAAACTCTGAATGAACAGCCAGAATCAAACAGCTGGGCTGACATGGACGTTTTGGCCAACGGCTAAACGAAGCTCGTTAACGTAAGTAAATGTATTTTAGTAAACATTATTACTGACACATTTATTTAAGTATTTGGTAAAATGGCATTTCAAATAGAAACTGTTTGATATTTATATCTGATTCAATATTTAAAAATAAGATTACCAGACAACTTTAGTAAATTTATCAAATTTGGAAATCTTAAAGACCAAAATGAAAGTTATACAAAAACAACATAATTCCTAAAACACAATACATGCAGAGGAAACTTTTCCAAATCCAGTTTTTTTCTACATTGAACTCATGAAAACAATACCTACAGTAGGTAATGTATATTTATCAGTGTTAAGTAATTCCTTAATAATATCTGCTGTTTACAGTATATTTATCTGAGCCTGGGCCAAACGGTACAGCAGGTGGGAAATAACATTAAAACAACAAAGCTTGTGTATCACCAGGAGGTCTCACTTTAACAAGGAAGTGTCACTGGTTTAATAAGTTTACTTTTTAATTCAGTGAAGCTACTTGCGCTGGGGAGAGTTGCAAATTTTACTCAAGAGTAGCATTAAATCATAAAAATATCATTCAAGTAAAAGCAAAGATTACTTTGCATTGAAACTACTCAAAAAAGTATTTTTTTCCAAAAGTTTATTCCAGTAAATGGATTTGAAATGTAACTGGTTAACATCCGTCTGTCTTTCTCTCTCGTTCTCTTTATATATATATATATATATATATATATATATATAATATATATATATATATATATATATATATATATATATATATAAAAACCTTGAAAAAGAATGGTCTTGCACAGCTTTTTTCTAGTGTTGCCACTCTGCAGCTTTTGTGTGTCCGGTTTTGCAACATGGTGCAGCCTTAGTTTATAGAAGGCAGATACAAGTAGTGAAATCAGCCAGAATACATTTCCATGCAGCACAGGAATGAGGCATCTTCTCTGATCCACGTTCACTACAACAGAACTTCACTTTTTTCTGCCACATACAATATGGCGGTGACGTTGACGTGTGAACCCGCGCCCAACGACGCGTCTACGTATATGATGTCTATGGCGCAGATCACCATTTTGAGCAGAGATTGGTTCTGAAAATGAGTTTTTACACGCTGATAACATTGCAGAAACCCAACCCATAAACCATACTTTAATGCTTTTTAATTTGTTGTCTCTGTATTTGACAAACTAAGGCTGAATCACATTGTACCTGGAGGTACAGTGTCAGCACATGAAGCTGTGCTAAACCTCACCGGTATTAAGGGTATTAAGCTCCCGCCCCCGTTGCAAGCAAAGTGTAAGACTCTGGAATGACCTGGAAATTTCAAAACTGTTTCCAGGCTTTAAAAAAAAAATGTGTGTATGAACATGGATATAAACAGCAGGATTAGATGTGTGAGAGAGTGAAAAAATGAATAAAACCTGTCACTTTATTAAAATGTAAAATTAGTATTACTTTATATGTAAATGCTTAATACCATGTCTATCCTTGTTTAAGAGGCAAAAAAAATATTTCGGCATGAAATTTATTTATTTACACATTTGTTTACACATTGTGTAAACATCAGGCCGTTATGATTAGTGATTTAGCCATTATTGGCCAGAGATTAACATTTTATGGCACCAGGATGTTTTCATTCCAATTCTGAAAAGTGCTTGAAAATAAAAAATAAAAATATGTTTTTATTAGTGTCATTTATTGCAAAATTGCATATTAATATGCCCAAACAGGCTTTTACACTTTCATAAATAAAAACATAAAATATGCGATTAATCTCGAGTTTACTATTGAAATTATGCGATTAATCGCGGTTAAAATTTTTAATCGTTTGACAGCACTAATATATATACATATATAAACTTCATTCTTAATGGTCTTTAAATGGTCTTTAAAAAGTCTTGAATGTGAGTTGGTGATACGTGCAGAAACCCTGATGCATGTGAGATACACTAAAAGTGTAGAGGAAGAATAACAATATTATGTACTTTTTATATTGATACTCTGTGTCAGCAAGTACTCAGATGTGTGTACTTGTTCTTTTTATGAAGTGTTGGTGCATCCCTAAATATCATCCTAATTTATCTGCTCCAAAACCAGAACTGATATGTTTGGGATCGTTGTGCCGCTGAAACACCAAAGTTTTAATCAGCTGACAAACTTGCTGCAATCCAAGGAACCTGACTGAGATGGGAACAAGCAACCCCAGCACCTATTCTGGACAGAAGAACATGTAACCTCAGTTTCAATGATTTCAGTGAAGTCAGTTTCACATAAACACGGATTTAAAGAGGTTACATTCCTTCTGGAGAAACGTTTTCTGATCACAAGACGAACGTTGACCTATTTATTTGTCTTTTTAGTCCTGAGTGACAAGAAGAACGTGTGGAGGAGTCAGGATGAGCCTTTTTAATCCACGAGAACACTGCCTGTTCAGCACAGTGGAGCTTCTGTCACACAGTGGACATATGGACTGTTTTTTCAGTTCTTTTCATGGTGTGACTTATGTCCTGTTATGATTTTGTCTTTTGTTTGTTTGTTGCATGCTCTTAGATATTGTGATTTTGACGTCTTTGTTGCAGGGGTTATGGTGCGTCTGCATGAAACGGTTTCATTCCTCTGTAGGCTTGTTGCACATGATCAGCTGGGCTCAGAACAATCACCTGTTGAGGAGCCCTGGGGCGCCTGTTAGCTGTCAAACAGACAGGCCAGGGAAGCTGGCTGAAGGGGATGCAGAAACCAAGCCAAGAGAAGGGAGCAGGTCGCATGATCACGAGGTGAAGTGGAGCTGACTGATACAACGTGGTGCCCATCCCCGCTAAAACTACAACTAGTGGAAATCATGCATTGTTATATGCAGGGTGCAGCGTTTCCTGGGAAGGGAAGGTTGCAGCGTCCAGAAGCAAGGCTGCTGAGTTGTCTCTTTGTGGGACAGTTTTGCATCCTATAGTCGGTACATCACACAACGTGCATTAAATATAGAGAAGGATGATTACCTCCACAATCCGTAACACCTCAAATCAACAGGTAGATGATCCAAACTTTGACACTGTTGGGTAACACGGATCCAGGAGAAAACAGGCTAACATCAGGCTTCTGAAATGGTCCTGACCACCAAATTATCTAAATATATAGATTCTCATTGAAGCTAAACCTGTACCAGCAACCCACCAAGTTTAAATACAACTTATCAAATGTGATGAGAGGAATGGGCATAAATTCAGCCACAGCCTTGTTCATAACTACACAAAACATTTCTCTCCAACTTCTGAAGACACATTTATGTAAAAATGAACCGGAGTGCATGTATATTTTTGAGCCTGGATGGGAAATTCTGAGAATCTACACCAGAAATTAGAACCTGTGAGCCTAATTCTTCATTTTAAAGCTTTGTGAAGTTGAATGTTATTATTCCACCATGAGAAAACTGTTGAAATAATTACTGGTGATGGCTCTCTAATTACCTTTTCCTCAATGGAAAAGCCACACTATCCTATATTTGACTTTCTGCATCAAATTAGCCTTAATTACTCATGATGTACAGTTGGATAAAAGAATCTGAGCGTGCTGAGCGGCAGACTGACTCTCCTGGGCTCTAACGTTGTTGCAGATGACGTCTGCGATTTGATAACATAACTATAAACGATAACGTCTATCCTGGATGAAATCAGGCTTTTAAAACCAAGCTCATCCTAACAGGAATATTAGCTGTCAAACCCGGCGTCCGGCCATCGATCTCCGCCAGCGTGGCGTTTCAGACTGACATGTGATTCATGTGATTATCTAGAAAGGATTTTAGTTGGCAGAGCAAGCAGTAAAGGACGCTTCAACTGATTTCCGTTTGACAAAATTGATTTTCCAATTTTCCTTTCTTCTTCCTGGGGGCAGCTCAGGTGTCCGCCGAAACACCGAGGGCTTCACCTGAATCGTGTCGAAGGAATTTCAGCAACAGATTGTAGACAAACTGTTTGCTTTTTCCACTTCTTCTGCCTTCTTTCAGTGTGAAAAGTTATTTTCTTTTCTGTCAGCGCATGATGCAGAAATAGGCGGATGTGGGATGAAATGATGGGT
Source organism: Fundulus diaphanus (assembly GCA_037039145.1). NCBI lineage: Eukaryota > Metazoa > Chordata > Actinopteri > Cyprinodontiformes > Fundulidae > Fundulus > Fundulus diaphanus. The sequence continues at coordinate 1,614,046 of CM073134.1, read as the reverse complement.
GTCATGTTAGAGTCAAATTCATGAATTTCTGCTGAAGTGAGTGGCTTCAGATCTATTAAGCAGCGAGGTCCAATATGACAAGTCTTGCCCACTACTCCGTTTTTTAAATTACAGAACGAAAATGCTGCAGCTGGACATGTGCTGAAACCCTGGGGATGTTTGTGAAAAAGCCGCCCGCTTGGAGCTGAGGGAATAGATCCTGAATATAAATGAATCATAAGCTGCACTTTAGGCTTTTCAGTGACCAAATCTTTAAACATTTCAACCCGGCAGGGGTCGGTGCGACTACGCTCCCGTCTTAGAGGAAAATAGTATACCTCTCTTTTATCATACTCTGAAGGCTTTGAAATAATGGAGAAACAAAACAAGTGTTCGCTTCACTTATTGCTCAAACAAAGCGTGTAAACACAAAAGATGACCAGCTCAGATTTCATCCCACTCCTCCTTCTCTCCACGCTGAATTCTGACGCCTTTCACACCAGACTGGATCCGACTTGTTTGCATGTAATAAACCATCAGAAGTCAAGGCATCTACTTTAACATCTCCAAACTGCAGAAGATGTTTAAGTTTGTTCCATCCAACCCAAAGAGAGAGAGAGAGTGAAACTGGTTTACATCAGTTACGATTACTAAAAGGATCTTTCTTCCCTAAATGTCAAAATAATGGGAGTTTTTTCATTAATTCTTTCAAATTCAGACTCTTCTATCCGTTTCCTCATTATGTGGTAGAATCACCTTTACACTGTCAAACTTGGCTCCAATGCATCAGGTCTACAGCTGATTCAGAATTCAGCTTCCCGTCTCCCAACGGGGACAAGACGGCAAGAACCCATCACCCTGGTTCTGATTCCCTCCACTGGATGCCTGTTTCTTTTACAGTTTTTTAGATTTTAAATGTCCAAATGGTCTGACACCTCTTCATCTCAAAGAGCGTTTCCAGCCACATGTAATCTCAAAGATCTCTAGATCCGCAGCTTTCGGTTCTTCCAGGACTCGGGTCGGTACCAGAGGAGACGGGTCTCCCTCTTTCTGGGGGTCTGCTGGATCTTTAAATGATTTAAGTCCCTTTAAAAACTCATCTTTTTAAACAGGCTTTTAATTCCAGAGACCCAGCCTTTATTATTATTTTATTACTTATACTGTAATCCTTATGTTTTACTTATTGCTTTAGTATTATTTTTTATTATTTAATGCACTCAATTTTGTTTAGCTTTTAGTTTTTATGTAGGCCTACCTGTGTAGCACTTTATAGATAAATAATAATGGTAAAGTTGTGTTACTGAATCTTACTGAAACTTTTAAATGTGAAGAAAGTTTTAAAAAAAAATCTCTCTCTGACAGTTAGAAAAACAAATCGTTTGGTAATCCTAATAGACCAAAAACAGAGAACTTTTAAACTGATTTCAGTTCAGACAGGGAACAAAAAAAGGTTTATGTTCTTTCTACATGGTGTATGTAAATATCTGGTGTGGATTGTATTTCGCCTCATATGTTTTTTTTCTTTAAGTCACTTATTAGTGGAATAAATGTGCTCTTACTGTTCTTAAAGAAAGAATGAAACAGAGTCACCACCGGCTCCTGCTCTTCAACGTTATGTTTGCCCACCAGACAAAGGCAGCTAACGGTGCTGGCTGTTATGATTACATCTCATTTCATTGTACTTTTAATCAATTACACCTCTATTAAGCAGTGTACGGCGGCTCTGAGATTGGCTCATCAGGCCACTTAGCCACCACGGTTCCAGCAGTTCCGGATGGCAGGTTTTCAGCCAGGCTTGTTGGACAGCACCAGGACCGACGGATGAGTGTGTATCACCTCAATTAAACTGTTCGCTAAGTGTCTGACAACAGCTAATATTCCTCTTCCACCAGCGAACCCAATCGATGTTCTGGCATTCGTCACCCTGCCAGAAAAGCAATCATCCCGTCGTCTCGCTCGGGTTAGACGGGGAAATGGAAAGACGCTCATCTGGATTCTGCTGGCTGGAACACACCCTCATGCAAAGATACCCAGGACCGCTTTAAGGAGGCTCACTATGCCCACACACACTCCTCTCTGCCGGGGAACACCAGGCGTAAAGATCTGCTGTTGACAAGCGTGATCCTTCTGACCACCCGGTCTGGACTGGGACCAGCGTGTTAACCCACCTCTCTGTCGAGTAGCGCTGGGGAGATGACCGTGACGATGTCGCCTCTCTCGGCATCTATGTAGAACATGTTGGGCGAAGGTTTGTCCGGCGACTGTCTGATGATGTTGTAACGCAGCACGGCGTTATCCGTGCCAGGGTCGTCTGCGTCGAACGCCGTCATTGTCATCACCGTGGTTCCTGGAGAAAAAAGCATAAGAGGTCATGAATCCAATTACAGAATAAAGACATCTGGCAGGACTTGGTGAGTTTGGTAGAAGCTAAATCATGAATGTCATTCACCACCACAGTTTAAGAAACCAGGGTCATTATTTTATGTCCAACGTTTCTGCTGAAGAAACCAAATCCCTAACCAGCCTGGTAGTGAAGCAGCAAGGTTTTCTGGAGGAACCTTGAACCAAAGCTCGAGTTTTGGGGTGGGAGTCTGCTGTCCATGTGCTAACTAAGTTGTTATTCCAACCATTTTGTTTCTGCCATTTTCTCATCTAAACTTCTTAGTTCCTATCTTGTATTCACTTTAAATTTTGAATCAGGGGAAATATATTTGCAAACCAATCATTTAAACCCAGCCTCTAATGTTGAATGTTCCTGTGCTTTACTCAACAAATGTACGTCTATTTGTACAAATGTTAATTCAACGAAGAGTTAACATTTGAGCTTTAATATCTGTGGAGGCTGAGAGAAAATAGCATTCTCCTTAAAGCTGTTTGTCAGGAATTAAAACTGATATTTTAAGGTGTTTTATATAATTTATGTTCTAAAATCCAAATTAAAATAATCCCACCTCATCTGGATAGTTTATTACCACCGGCTGCTTTTAGGTTCTGAAAGAAGAAGAAGCAGCAGATGATTTGTGTGCTTAGTGCGCCATGAGGACATCCTTCACAGGCTTTAATTATGAAACATCTGTGGACTATCATAAACTTTGGCTGAGTCACACATAAAGTCACTGCCAGATAATAATTTCAAGTGAAACACTAGATCTTAATCTCACACGTCTCTTGCTTCAAAGGTGAGTAAACAGTCTTTTTAGGATTCAAATCAATTTTATGTAATAGTTCACGTCATCTCAAGGCTCTTTCCAAAGTCAGATTCCATCAGATCCTCCAGGTTGGTCAGAAAGTTTCCTCTCTAAGGAAACCCAGCAGGTTGCATCAAGTCTCTCCAAGCAGCATTCACTCCTCCTGAAAGAGCGTAGAGCCACAGTGGACAGTCGTCTGCATTGCTGATGGCTTTGCAGCAATCCCTCATACTGAGCATGCATGAAGCACCGCTGGTTGTCATGGAAGCAATGCTACATAGTCTATACAAAGCAATTCATGTGACAGATTTATCAGTTATGATTTTCTTTGTGTAACTGGATCTCCTTTCGTCTCTTCATTGAACATCTATCTCAGTTACTGACATGACTCCTAGTCCTGGCTTTCTCATTTTTATCTGTTATTTTTTCCATTGTAGTCATTTTAGTTCACAGATTTGTGAGTAGGTTCCGAGTTCATTCATGTATTTCTTTTATATTATTATTTGTTAAACCCTTTTCCTCTGTGTTTTTCTTGTTCATTGCTCTCCTCCCCTCAGCTCCTCTGCCTTCATTAGTATCAGCTTTTCCTCGCCTTCCCCTGATTGGTCTCACCTGTTCCTGCCACACCTTTCTCCACACTTCCCTCTGCATAAAAGCTCCCTGGTTTCCTTTTCTGGTTCCTTCCTTGTTCTGCCTCATTCCCTGCCTCTCATTCCCCATTTCCCTGAAACTGCAGCAGTAACACGCATGCAGCAAGGCGCCATTAGCGTCAGCCAAGGGTCGCGTTAACCAAATATTTTCAATTTTTCACATTTAAAAAAAAAAAAAAAGGCCATCGCTCATTTTGACAGATTCACACTCCCTGGTGGGGAGTTTGGATATTAATTTCACTGCAGCTGAATGCCCGAAGTTTATTTAAAAGCACCAACAATGGTGTTGATAAATTAAATGCTATTAAATGTTTAGTTATCATTTCAAAAATAAAGTGACTTGTAGAAATAAATTATGACAGGATATTTTTTTACACTGTCAGTCAAAATGACAACAGCCCGGTTTTGAACTCCACGGTAAACACAGCCTACTGACAGCCGGGGTAAAACAGAAACAGGAAATTTAGCTCCAGCGGAAAAATGTTCTATGTTGCTGAGTAAAAATGAGCCTTGAAAAGGTTGCATTTACTTTAGGGTAATTAAGATAAGAGGAAATGCTCTTTACAACCCTATCCCATCCTGGTAAACGTACAACACACTTGCTGTAGGGACTAATACCCATTTAGAAAAGATCTTTTTAGCCATGAGAGGCGTCAGCCGACATAATTACCGGTGGTTTGCAACATATTTTCAGGTTTTGCAGCAAAATGCAAACTTGAAAACTGTCATTACTCAGGTGTCCTCTGTAAAATTCACCCATCCCGTTAAAGAGTCCCTTCTGTCACGTCACCCCTAACGGCACCATGCATTTCACTTGGTAATAGGAGGGAAATGGACAGACCAGCTCGCTTCATACAAGCTGAAAAAGGAGGCAATTCCAGAGCCACCTTCCAACCCCAATCCTCATCTTTTACCGGTGATGAGGTACTCTTGCACCAATTCAGTGTGACACGCATTCAATCCCCACACCCAGAGATGTGCCCAGCATGGATTCACTAACACCTCTACACACCGTGCCCGGTTATCTCTTTTAAAAAACGCCTTTTTAATTGTCCAATGGGGGCAGAAGACACTATTCCCAATCAGTCAGCGCGCATGATGGATCTTTTTGTTTGCCAAATTTCAGGACATCTATTTAAATAATGGGATATCTTTTAAATCACAGTTATTAGTTATCTGCTTTCAGTCATGTAGAAAATTGACAGAACAATAAAAGACTTCCACATTTATTCAATGCCTGAGTTATCTCACTCAAATCAGTTTTTAACATTATTAAACTCCCTCATTTTATTGTTTTTGGTCCAGAAATCCTCTCCTGATCCTTTGTGATCCACATATTTATTAGAATATCCTCCAATAATGCAAAGGCAGTATAGCGTGGCTCGTGTACATCTCCGTTCCTTTCTCTCCATAATCTCTGACAGTCGTTCTGCTCTTAGACAAAAAGTGCTGATGGAAAATAAGCAGAGTCCAGAGTAAATACCTGCGTGTTCATTGCAGGGGTCTTCAGAGGAGCTGGAGGTGACGAGAAGCAGAGAGCTGTGAGTGTAGCTCCCTTGGCATTTGCACTTCCAAGGTGACCCATAAACGGTTAGGTAAACTGGTAATCCTTCCGATACAGAATAATTACACAGCCCTGTCTCCTTCATTACCTGTACTCAGTTCCACTTCACACATGGAAAGCCACAACGCTGAGAGCCCAGAGCGAGCTCTCATACCTGCTCACCTGGCTGCAGGCACAGACACACAAAGCAGCAGCAAACCGAAGGTAAAACATTGACTGAACTGCTTGATCTTCCTCAGTTAGGTTCACTTTTTATGTAAAACCAGAGACAGCTTCACAACTTTGTCTGCTTCCTGTGATGAAGCTCATTCTCTCATGAGGTTCTGGTGCATTTTCATGTAAATAATCCATCAAAACAAAGTCACATTTCCAGTCTCTTTTTTAAATATAACATACAGAAGCTCACAATGATTTTATGGCAGATATGCCTGCAGTAATAAGCCTTTAAATGAGCAAGGGACGACACCTGGAAGGAAGGAGGGAGGATGCAAGGAAGAAACAAAGGACAGACGAGAAAAATAGGACGTGCCCAAGGAAGGTAGGATAAAAGGTGGTCTCATCAAAAGATGTCGATGCAGACCCAAAGTCCGGCAGGGACGCCCAGACAAAGCCCTGGTGATGGAGTTGTGTAAGGTGAAGAGAACTTACAATATCTGGGGCAACGCCAGAGCCAGGAAGAAAGCAACAGGGAACAGAAACTACACAGAAAACATAAACAGAGGATGTGACAAAAGGATACAAGGGAGTGAGGAAGGAAGGAAAAGCTGAAGAAAGAGCGCACAAAAAATGAAGGACACAAGGAAGGAAGGAAGACAGACATACAACTATTTTTACATCCTTTTATGTTCTGTTTTCTATTCATATCCAGACTCATAAATGCCAAAATCAGATTCCACACATGACTGTGTAGAACAGCACTTGTTTAGGATACAGACGCAATCAACTAATGACGGACGTTTAATACTCTATAGAAAACTAATTAGGACTGAGGAGAACTTGCATTTGTCTCTCATGTTGAGTCATCCTGCGTTATCATGCAGGTGGCTTCAGTAATGATGCGAAACGTCTCTTATCAGCTTCATCCTCAGGACAAAGCCAAGACCCAATCAATCCTGCAGAGCTGAACGGCTAAAGGATGGATGCAAATCCATCGGACCGCCGTTACTTCACTATCGCTGGGACTCATCTGCGCTGTTGCCACACGACACCAGCTCAGACTGGATGAAGGAAAAAAGGGATTTAATTCTGATGGAGCTGACAGAGAGTGAGTCTGTGAATGCGGCGTGACGCGTGTCTGAAGCTTGAGCCCAATGAGCTGTTCAGCTAAAACAGGAGAGGAGAAAGAGACGCTCTGTGAGGTAAAACAACCAATTGGCACGCGAGGAGACGCAGCGAACGCGTCACAAAAAAGAAAGCCTGCGTGGACGCACATGTGGATTGATTTCATCACGCACGCTACTGGGACACAGTGCTGTCGCCTAGAGCTAACTCCTATATCTTTCTCAAACACCAAGGGAAATCAGTGGGGGCTGGCAGATCTGTGGGTGCCACCAGGGAACTGACACAGTGTGAAAAGCATAGATGAAGCGAGACAACATAGAGAAAAAGAGGGTAAACTGATGCTGGAAAGTCTTTGGATCCACTGTGTGTTGTGAGAGAGCGTACACCGTATGTTACACTCAATCCACGCCAACACGAGTGATTGAAATTTCAATTTCAATTACACATATTCTAAAAAGCAGGAATGGGATTTCTGTTAATCAGAATCAAGGGAGTGAAAGGACCAAAGGCTAAGCCAATCCATTCCAAGGTGTGAATGAGATCAAAGGAAGTTCAAAGATGAATCATCTTCTCCAATACTCTGCTATGATGAATTATAAGCACACGGGAAAGCAGAATGCAGCTTGTAGAGATGAGTCGGGATGAAACTGAGAAAATTAAAGGAGCGAGAGAACAGTGGGTGGAAACACTGGATCAGAAACGCCTTTGCTGATGATTTGGTCGCGCTGAAACTCATTCCAATCACTTTTATGTTCTTTGCCGTTATACATTCGCAGTTTAAAATCTTAGGATCTATGTATAAAGAAACTTGAAACATGCTGCAAACATTTCTGTGGAGTTGGGCTTTTGTTTGTGTACTTTAAAAAGTTTTTCATGAGTTATAGATTTGCCTGCAAGCCAGTTCAGCAGTGCTGCTGCTTCACACGTGATCTTCCACGCAGAACACACTGCACACACCTGAGCAGTGTGGGCGGTCTATTTAAAGCTGGAAGCCTCCTGCTTCATTCTGCAGGCACTGGTGCTCAACACAAATGTTTTCTATAGCTTTTAACAAACTGCTTATTTAAACATTTGTCATAGTTTGAGTTTCTGCCTTAGTTTAGGTTTCTGTTTTGGGTTCTTTTTGTTTGATTTCTGTTATAGTTTATGTTCTGTCTCAGTTGTGGTTCGATTTCTGTCTGGATCTCGGCACTAATGCCTGGTCTGATCACCTATTGCACACACTTGCTTAGCTCCACTCTGTTTCTCATAACCTCTCACCTGATCCACCTGCACATGCCAGTATATAATCAGCCTTCAGACCAGACATCAGTGCCAGATCATTAACGAGCCGATTGGTGAGTTTTGTCCAGCGTTCTCTTTCTGATTTACCTGTCGATATTACCCGATTGCCTCCGAATTCTGAGCCAGCCTGACCCCTGACCCCTGATCCCTGCCTGTTTAACCTGTTAGTGTACCGTTCTGGACTGTTAACCTGCCTGTCCTCGTTCAGCCTCTTAGCCTGTTGTGTACCGTACCTGATTCTGTGTCCTGACTCTGCGCTCTTCTGTTCTGGACGTTCCTGCACTTCTGATGATTGACTTAGGACTGTTTATCGACTACGAGCTGTCTTGTCCTGCCCATTCTGTCTGCCTGCTATCCCGTTCCCTATCTACAATAAATCCTCTTAAATCTTAACATTTGTCTGGTTCGAATTCTGGGTTCATCCGTTCCGTTCATAACAACATTTACACGTGAGAATACTTACCAGAAACAGGAGAGTTCCTGTCAATCGTCCTGGCACAGACCTGGCTTTTAAACACGGTCCACAAATGTCACAAAAGGTTGAGATCAGAGCTTTTCAGAAGTCATTTCCAGAAGTTTAGCTTGCTTCGTCTGTCCCATGCCCACTTTTCATGAGAAAAAAAACTACCAACCCTACAGCTTTCAGCCGTTTGTTCACTGGTTTGACTTGGAGGAAGGTTACTCCTCCTTCTTCCTCATTATTCATCTGTTTTATGTGAAGCACCGGTACACCGCTAGCATCAAAAAGCCTCACAGCATCATGCTGCCACCACCATGCTTCACAACTGTTTCAGTGTTCCAAGGTTGAAAAGTCTCACCTTGACTCCTCTAAGTATAACTTTTCTTATCCGGGGTCTCATGCATAAACCGCAGCTCTCATACTAAACATTTACGGTAGGGAGAAATCCTGAATCCATGTACAAAACCATGCATAGAAGTGTCGTCGCACACGTCATCTTCACACATCCCAGTTTGCCTGGAATCGGACACGCCAGCACGCGTATCTCAGGCCGTCCTGTCCCCGTCACTAAACTCATCAGTATAAATACTGTCAATTTTATACCCTTAATTTGTCACAAAAATAAGTTTTACGAGTTTTTCAGTGAGAAAGTACACCTCAAAACTTCTGTGCAGTCAGTTCTTCAAGATGATCAGCCTAATTTGAATCAGCTTTGGGAGCATAGTTGCTAACTCCTCAGTTGGCTGTCCTAAAAGTCGCTAGATGATGTCATTGCCTAATTTGCATATTTGTTCATGTACTTGTGATCCAGGCTGTAGGAAAGAAAAGCTTTTGGCATGACAAAAATGGGATTAAAAACACTAAATATGTTTGGAAGTACAATTGAACATTATGAAGTAACTGATGAATTTTTATAGGTTGCCTGAATCCACACTGCATACATCAAATTTTACCAAAAAGACAGTCATCAGAGGCACACACAGTAAACGAGGTGAATGAGTGCACCAAGCTGTGCTTTAATCAAATTCAGAGAAATATTTCAGAGAAAAATACAGACTAGAATCAACTATATTTACATTATATTTATATCCTGTGTAATCCAGGGAATCCCCGGCAGCTTTTTGCATGCGTTATAAATTTTCTCTATGCAAACCGAGCGGTGTGGCTCTCCTCTCTGCTCTCTTCATGCAGGGCTTTCAGCACGAGGCAGCTGCAGCTGTCTGTGTGCCTGTGAGACAGAGCTTGGGGAAATGGGGAGGGATTCACGGCTGCTGCCTCAATACAGTGACTGCAGAATCATTTGTGCTTTCACGTGAGGTCACTAAATAATAATAATCCTTCATAATCATCTTTATTAGCATTGCAATGTACATTCCAATGAAATTTGTTCTCTGCATTTAGCCGAGCAGCTCGCTGCTCCCCTTGGGGCCAACTCTGGGCACTTTGTTTTTGTGATTGTCAAGTTGTGTGTAAAACAATGCAAGTTTATGTTGGTACGCACGCTTCGTACATGAGGTCAATGGTTTGTTCATGTGGGCAGGTGAAAATTTTAGGCAAGCTTGAAGGCGTTGATATTGCAGTGTGGGCTTCTTTCTTGGTCGACACCTGTAAGTCCATAGCAAGTCTCTTATGGCCGGTTTCTCCGTCTGTTGGTCCACCAGAACTGACAAAAACTCCTGGATAGGTGTCCAAAGGTTTTCAGGAAGAACTGAGAGAAAGTCCTGCTGCCTCCAATTTAAGCCTGTTTACTTTGCTGTAATTTATCTTTTTTCCCACCTGCCTCAGACTTTGATGCACGGAACAAAGGAATTTTGCTGAATTTATTTTCAATATTTATAAAAGGCCTCATTTGATGCAGAACTACTTTGATTGAGCTTGTTTGTGGTTTTGTTTTGGAAGAATTTGGGAGTGAAGAGTAAAACCTGCGGCTGAACAGCTGATTTAGTTTGTGTTAAATCCAGCCAATGTTGTAGCTGGATTTCATACACTGATGAAGTTCCTTATAGCTGTATTTCATAACCGATTTAGAAGTAAACGTGATCATAAAATGTGCCCACATCAAACTTGAAGTTGTAGCAAAGTTTATTAGAGTATGTCATGCAGTTGTTATAGAAGATCGCTGAAATCGGCCAGTATAAGAACGCTGTTACTGTGGACACTGCTGCTTCAGCAGATTGTAGCTCATGGTTTAAAAGGTGAAACTTGCTTGATTGTCCTTCTAATTTCCCTTTTTCTAACAATGACAGTTTGGAGTACATGACTGATTCTTGGAGAGATGCATCTTCCAAGAGCAAAAGGATCCCAAATGTACACAACAGGCTAAAATTTTGCTTTTATCCAATTAGCAATTCTTAGAATATGATTAGGGAAACCAAGGTGCAACACATTCAGGGAAATTTAAGCAAATATTGGGGAGGATGTATGTATATATTTGGCTCTGTGAATTCAAGAAAATGTGCAAAATATTTTGAAACATTTAAACTACATTTTTGCTTTGAAACAACATTGAAATTGTGTTGTGATAATCCAACTTTTAAAAAAGATTACACTTTTAACCAGACTGTATCTGTATATTCACTTTTATTTCAGACAAAACTTCACACCATTATAAAAAGAAACTACATAGAAAGCCAGTTAAACATCAATCTTCAAGCTTTACAGAAGTGTTTATAGAAGCGTAACCTTGTCTCCGTGGGTTACATCAGTCGAGGCTCTTACTATTGAATTTATTGACTCATTCAAACGGCACATACATTCCTGCATAATGTTCCTAAGTTAGGCATGAATAGTTGGGGCATTACTCATGACAAAAATCTGACCTGCAGGCATCCATCTTGGAAACATGAAGAAGACTGAATGCATTGTGAAAAAACACCTGCAGGTCTATTCATGACAGCTTTGCTGTAATTACACTGCAAACGAGGCGTATAAATGAGGTACCACAGGCTGGAAAAGGGCATCTTTAACCTCGCAGGTAACTGTTACAGTTACCTGCCAACAATGTCCCCCTAAATTTTCATGTGACTGAGCATTCGTTGGACCTCTGTGAGCAACATGTGCACAATAACGCCTGTCCAAAACCTGAGATTATAACAAGTTACATGGCTTACTAAAATTACTTAGTTCAGATACAACAAATTAAACCCAATTACATGAAAAAGACAAACAACTTGGATTTGCTATGAGCTGTATAGTATGTTTCATGTCAGAGTAGGGGTCCTGCTAAAAAACAACTGAGAGACATCTTTCAGAGTTCAAATTTTATTGTAATTAAATTATTTACATTTTGTCCAATCAGGTTTAGCAGAAGCATGTGGTACAGTGCAGCCTCGCTTCTGTGAGTCTGCTCCAGGGCAGCTGTGGCTACTAACATAGCTCACCTCTGTCAGGGTGTGAATGTGTGAATGACTGCAGTGTAGAGCGCTTTAGGGTCGTCAGACTTGATAAAGCATTTATACATATTGCCGTAGTCCTAAGATATGCGCTCATAAAATAAGAAACGTATAAACAGCTGTTTTTCAAAAATGGAGGTAGAACAAGAAGTTTGGTCAGAAAGCAGCAGAAGCTGCAAAGGACTCCAACTGCAGCTGATAACGCCAGAGGAGCAATAGGAACAAACAGCAGGTGTAACGCTCAAAAGACAACCAAATTTGTTGAAAAACGGCATTTATGAACTCAGATAAGCAGATCCCAAAAACACAGCCACACAAACAGCTGACATGCAGCAGGAGGAACAAAGAGGCACAGCGCCACCTTCCCAACTAGAAAGCCGTCTGCCCCACCCACCAATCAGTGGGGCGCTCCGATCAGCACCGGCGCTCACAGTGGAGCCGTGGGACAAAATCTCACCAGAAGTGCAAAATGGTAGAAAATAACTAGGTTTGTTATTATTTTGTTTACAGTTTACAGTTCAGCTTGGATTTTATGTTCTGTGCTGCAAAGATTGCGCGCTGAATCTGGATGTAGTGCGCGATTGCACATGTGCGCAGCTATGCAGGAATACTGCCTGTCAGCAAATTAGCTTGAGCAGACAACAGACAGCAATGTCACTTCACATCATCTTCATCATCATCATCATCATCATCATCATCATCATCATCGTTGCCGTCGTCATCATCACTTCTGACATAAAGACAAACATAAAACCAGACAAACAGTCGCATTCACACGTTCCCACCCTAGTGCGCCCACATGCAAGCGCTCTGAACCACACATGGGGAACACACTGTACACACACACTTACACTCATCACACACATCCTATACTCCCAGATCCAGGTACCAGCTTCCCCAGAGGGGTATCCAGAAAGACCCGGGAGGTGAGCCCCATCATCAGGATATCTCACTTCTTAAAGGAGCAATAAGCAACATTCAAACCCTAGGTGGGGCTTGAGCATTGTCTGTAGACCAAAACAAGATGCGCATCAAGCCACGCCTCTCTCTACCTCCGCTTCAGCGGCAACCCAGCACCCATTTCCCCTCTCTTTCTCACCCGTCGCCTCGTTTTCTCATATTTGCAAAGGATAAATCCACATCATAACAGCATCATCACCTTTCAGAGGAACAATTCTAGTGAAGAGGTGAGTAACTAATAACGTTATAATGCTGTTAGCAAGAGAACATTTTGATCACCACAACCAACCCCAATCCCAGACTAGACGACCCACAGGCCCATCCACCTGGAGATGGGGCCAACATGAACCAAACGGGCCAACCAACCAGAGCCTGCACCACAAAGCCTTCAAAGCTGTTCTCAGGTGTTCTTTTAAAGGATTAATATTCAGTAGATTGGATTAACTGATGAAAGAGCAGCATCAATGTTACCAGATGACCAGATTTCTGAAAACCGGGGACATCACTTATTTTGCTCAGAGGGTTGGTTTGTTTTGCCCGATCTGCAGTGCTGGAGGGGCGGGGAAGATGCATTCGGCTGAGCTCTTCTACTACACCGGGACAGCGACAGGACCGGGTAAATACCTCTTACACCTTTTTACTCCATCATGATAAACTGAAATCGGGGACATTTCCGGGGACAGCTTTTGCCGGGGACAGCTCATCCAAGACAGGGACTTCCTCGCTTTGAGCCACCATTGTTGTCTGAATCCAAACTGTAGCTTCTTTGATACGTCACATCTACGTCTGAGTACTGCCTGCAGATCAGCACTGTAGAGAGACTGGATGACTAAATCATCAGCAGACATTATGATTTAACTAGATGGTTACCCACCATGCAACCGTCTTACAATCACTGAGCTTGGCAGAAGGAGAAGATGTCTGACTCCATTAGACAGGAAAAGGTTCACACACGTCCAACGATTTGATTTGAGCACCAAAATTTTAAAATTTAACAAACTTCTGATGCTTAACTCTGTCGATTGCCTTAGAAGCATCTAACAAGCTCATAAACACTGTCTTTTGTTTTTACATGCAGTCGCTTTTCAGATCAGCACTGGGATTACTTGATTAGCAGTTATCTTAAAATTTCCAAAAGAATGTGTTCAAGCACTTTAGACAGTACTCTAGCCAAGGCATTTGGTCTATGATTATCAACGCTACATACCTTCCCGGTTTTATCCTTCACTACTGAAACTATAAGGACTGAAAACATGGAATCAGGTACAATAAGAATTTAAATCCTGTGAAGCAGACTGAGAGGAACACCTGGACACTTTGACCAGCATACAGGTGATAACTGGTCTAAACCACATGCTTTGTTTAGAGGCAACACAAACTGAATTCTTCACTCTGTGCACACTGAGAGGTTCTGCACCAATGTTTACTGAATAAACACACAGATGACTATATGACTTCAGTCTCATTGCTGCAGAAATTAGAATTGTAAGAGAAGCAACCAAAAAGGAGAACAGTCAGATAGATTGCTTTATTCTGTGATGATCGTTGTCTGAACAACTATCCGGTCCTGTTAATTGATTAATGGAGCAGGGATAAATGGTTTAAGAGCCTAGGTGAAGCAGCAGGCAACAGATGCGGGTCTCTGACGTGTTTTCACCTCCCAGTGCTGGTTACTTCCAGGTGGTTTTCTTAACAGCCTAAGTCTGAGGGAAAATTTCAACTTGTTCATTTAGAATAGACAATTTCTCTAAATCAAATCCCCTCCACTTGCATTTAAAATGTTGCAGCAGGGACTCTAAAATCTCCAACGTACATTTTCAGAACCCTGGATATTCTATTATTTTCATATTTAACTTTAGCATAGCTATTATTTATTAATGAGTGAATACAAGCCAACAAATGTGTTTTGCTGTGGGCCAACACTATGTCTTTAAGAACCATCCAACCCAAAGCGTCGGTGGATGTACCTGCCTGGGTGCTTGTCCAGCGCTCTGACAGCCCTTTGCAGCATGACTGTACCACAAATGTGCCCACTGGACCTCTATTAAGCCTCCACACTAAACCTTCGCATTCAATCTTAAGAGCGAAAGCAGAGAAGGGGAAAAACTGAGGGAAATAAATGAAAACCTGTTAAAGCTGATGTATAGCATGAATACTGTGCAAATCTTTTCCCTCTGGAAATTGGGTTTTGTATTGCAATGTATTGTTCAGAAACAAAGGAAAGATGCACACAGTAAACACAATCTGTGCCTTGACAAAAAGAACGAGTAGTAGAAGACTTTGTCTCTGCTTTATTTCTGGCGAGGCTCCTGCTGAACGCTATTTGCTGTTCTTGACAGCATTTTAAACGGGCAATTCTCTGCCACACATACACAGGTTTAAATCACTTTTCAAACATAAAGTCTTTGCATAAAAAATTCAAACAATTCTGAACAATTCACACGATCACTTTTTGTGAAACAAATGCTTTTTGTGACACAATTTTAATTTCAAGATTTCTAGTTTGCCACAAACATTTTCATTAGAGTTTAAAAAGTCAGAGTGTGAGTCACAGAAAAGGTTCAAGCTGGTCATTATGAAAAGGTACGCTGAAGAGGGAGATCTCTGCAGGTGTGCAGGTCTGTGTAGGTGTGTGTAGGTGTTTGTGCAGGTGTGTAGGTGTGTGTAGGTGTGGTGGTGGCATGCTACCTCCTCACAACAAGGTGTTTTCTTGTCAGAATGCCGTTCAGATCTGAGCAGATTTACTGCTTGCTTGTGTTCAGGTGTGAACACGTATCGTTTCATCGTTTGTACGCATGATGCACTACTGTAGGCCAAAATACACACATTAGTGTGACACTCTTAGCATGGTAGATAATGTGTAGTAGCTGGTAAAATTAGGTGTATAAGTTGCATTCATAGTAAAATGCTTCATAGACTATCAGGAAGTCCACAAAATGCTGCGGCAAGAGTTCTGATGAAAATCAACAAGAGGGATCATATTTCTCCAATTTTAGCTTCCCTTCATTGGCTTCCTGTTAAATCAAGAATAGAATTTAAAATTCTTCTTCTAACATATAAAGCCCTTAATAATCAAGCTCCATCATATATCAGAGCTCTGATTACCCCGTATGTTCCTAACAGAGCACTTCGCTCTCAGACTGCAGGTCTGCTGGTGGTTCCTACAGTCTCTAAAAGTAGAATGGGAGGCAGATCCTTTAGCTATCAGGCTCCTCTCCTGTGGAACCAACTCCCAGTTTTGGTCCGTGAGGCAGACACCCTGTCTACTTTTAAGACTAATCTTAAAACTTTCCTTTTTGACAAAGCTTATAGTTAGAGTGGCTCATGTTACCCTGAGCTACCTCTATAGCTATGCTGCTATAGGCTTAGGCTACTGGAGGACATCAGGGTCTATTTCTCTCACTCTACTGATTTCTACTGTTCTCTAGTTTTGCATTGCATTGAAATGACTGTTGTCATTTCAGCTTTTAACTTTTGTTCTCTCTTTTTTCTTGATAGTAGGTACACCTGGTCTGACGTTCTGTTAACTGTGACATCATCCAGGGAGGACAGATCACCGACTATTACCATCTAATGTAGAACAGATTACTGGATCAATGTGTGCTTCTGTGCTTGTTTGTCTGTCTTGTTGTGTCTCTGCTCTGTCTTCTGTAACCCCCAGTCGGTCGAGGCAGATGACCGTTCATACTGAGCCTGGTTCTGGTTCTGCTGGAGGTTTTTCCCTTCCCGTTAATGGGTGGTTTTTCTTTCCACTGTCGCTCCATGCTTGCTCAGTATGAGGGATTGCTGCAAAGCCATGTACAATGCAGACGACTCTCCCTGTAGCTCTACGCTTCTCCAGGAGTGAATGCTGCTTGTCGGGACTTTGAAGCAATCAACTGGTTCCCTTATATAGGAAATTTTTGACCAATCTGTATAATCTGATTGATTTTGACTTTGTAAAGTGCCTCGAGATGACATGTTTCATGAATTGGCGCTATATAAATAAAATTGAATTGAATTGAATTGAATTAAAATGTGCAACATGGTGTTTGTATTCAGATTCAGGAACATGTCTGTATGCATTAATTCTGATACTTTGGTCATTTCTTTGGTGGAATGTCTGAAATAATTGATATTAAATAATGAATAAATAATAACCGATATACTCAAATACAAAAATCTGTTTTGCAGCCATGAAATGAGAGCCTTTGTGTCCTAGCAAGCTTTTCACTGAGGGTGGCCAGGGAAGCTTTGTGAATAAATAAATAACTAAAGATGCAATATTTGCCTAGGATGCAGAATGCACGGCTCTGCTGAATGGACAGAGTGGTAATGAGGCCAAAGCTGACAGACTTGTCAATTAGGTGATATTTAGACTAGCTACACTACTGGGGCGTTTGTCCAGCAATTGGCAAGTTGCCGGTTTTATACCCCCCCCAACCGTCTCAGTCGCTGTGTCCTTGGGCAAGAATTGCCTGCTGGTGGTCAGAGGGCCCGGTGGCGCCGATGTCTGGCAGCTTCTGTCAGTCTGCCCCAGGGCAGCTGTGGCTGCGAACATCATCAGACTATATAAGGACAGGCCATTTACCATTTATTCTTCCGCTTTCATAAAGTCGTCCAATTTATTTCCTCGTGTTGCCAATAAATTCTGTTACAGGTGATCACTTGTAGAATGTATGGATCCTAAATGATCAATAAAATCATCCTGTTACAGTTGCTGTGCATATGGGAGCTTCAGCTAAATATTAGCACCTTATTTGTTCTCTGGCACAGAATCCCAAATGTTAATTAATGTTGATCTCTTCACCTGCATTGGTGTCGCACACTGAGGAGCGATTGGTTAAATGTAGATTGTTGCTCAGTGGGCACGAGAGGTCGCTTGCTCCTTGTGCTCCACCTGCAGGGTGCTCAGATGTGATGAGATGTGGAAAAACGTGGAAAAACATGTAAAAACATGGCTTCCATGTTTGGTCTGTAGAGGGATGCTCGCGTATTTATGGAAAATGCTAAACCTAAAGAGTTTAAGTGAAGAGACAGAGAGTTGGTTGTCATGATACCAATATGCTAAAAAGATATATATATATATATATATATATATATATATATATATGGAAAGAGAGAGTTAAGTAAATAAAGGGAGGAAAGCCACAAACAACTTCAGTCGACACAATGACAATCAAACCATGGTAATGAAGTCAACTGTTAGCTTGATAATTGAAAAAATAAATGGGGCATAAGAAGTCATTTCCCAGGAGGTAAAAGTTCTGAACTAGACGTGAAGCTGTAGAGAAAAGAATCAGAATGACAAACACCAACACCTGACTTTCATTGACCAGCTAAAATGCCCCGTTCTTAAGACAGATTGGTGTTTTTAATAAATATGTATGAAGCAGTTTTTTGGTTGAATGTACAGTAAATAATAGTCTGTTTAAATTCCAAAAAATTATAGAAAAGTTTTACAAACTGCAGCCTTTTTTCATTTCATCTGTCAGTTTTATGAGACATCATCGTGAGACATCGTTATATTCCATGGGTCTGACAACGTAGAGCTAAATTAGCTCTAACCTCAGTATATTTTAATAAACACATTTCTCTTTAATATCTCTTTGGTGGCTAAGCAGGACTTTGTTCTGTTTAAATTACCTTTCAGATCTCTAATATCCAGCCTTTGGTCTTGAGTCCACAAAGCTCTAACAACGATAACAAACCTAGTCTAGCATAACCTCTTCCACACTTTGTCACACGTTAACCAAAACCTCAATGTGTTTTATTAGGATTTTATTTGATAGACCCACACAAAGTGGATCATAGATGAGTTAGAAGGAAAAAGATTCCCTGTCAAATATAAATCTGAAAAGTGCGGCATGCCTATGTATTGTACTACACACACCATTTTAAATATCTAATAGCTTGTTCTTCCACGTTTGCTCTCCGTCTACATGGTTTTTGTCAGACTGCAAACAGGACTTCTTCTGGCGTTCTTCTTGCCATTTCATCTATAAAAGTCAGATTCATAAAGCGCTTTGTTAATCGAAAGCCAAACATGTTGCATGTTAGGGGTTTGCATTGTGGAGGAAATTGCCAGGACCATTTGTTTCTTTAAATTTTGTATAATATTGCATTTTGAAAAAAATAAAACATTCAATATAATCCAAGCAGTTTATACTCAAATGTGAAATATTTCTAAACAAGGCTCTGCCATAAAGCCAGTGGTATATTTCCATTATTGTGATGGGGATCAGCAGGTTTCTTCTCTTCTGCCTCCTGTGGGACCTTAACTCCACAGCTTTTAGGGGACAACTTGCTCCAAAGAGCTGGATGGTGAAGAAGGGATTCTCACAAAGGCCCGTTTCACGTTTATTTTAAGAAAACCCGGATATCAGAACCAACCAAAAGCAATCAAACAGAAGTAGCCTCAGAAAATCGTAGCTTTTCAGTATATTAGTCTCCTTTAAGTACATGCAGTAACCTTGGATAGTAAAGTGAAACAGCTTAACTCATAGATACGTTTTTTTTATTGACACGGAGAGGTAGAGAGTGATTTTTCAATTTTGGAAGTCTACTGAGTCCATCGCCATCAATTTTCCATTGACTTCCTCATCGACTTTTAAGTAATTGAAGATTTTCTTGGTTGCCATGCCAGCTGCTTTCATTTTGGTCCAAATTTAAAAGCAGCTCCTTCTGCGTTCAAATTTAGCGGCGACTCGGTTCCTGCCTAATCTGTGTTTGCTTCTTGATCATAATTTACACTCAGCTTGAAAGTGACCATTTGTCCATCTGCTATGTGAGGAACGTTTAATCGATTTTCCTAAAATCTTCATCTATAAAACAAAATTATTGCTGGTCTAAGATCACTGGCTCTGGTTTCTGCTGTGTAACACGATGTGATTCATTCTGCATCCCAGTGTGATGCCACTAATACGGCACCTTGGTGAACTCACAGATGATTATAGATTATGAATATTTGTATTTAAAATGTCTTCAATGAGAGCAAAGAGGATCTGAAGTGAAATTCCTTATTTCTGAGCACAAACAAGGCAATTAAAGCTGATTCTGAATTATGAGATGTAAGAGCTGTTTTAATTACGTTTTTGTAATAACTCTAACTTGTTCCATCTGGACGGATTCCTCTTCTGCTGAAACGTTTCATCTCTTCTCCAACAGATTTTTTCAGACTAAAAGTCTCTGTGAGGAGAGATGAAATGAAAGAAAATTCCGTCCAGAGGACCTACTCAACCTTTTTTTTTTCATCACCGTCCTTCAATAATTATTTTAAAGGCAAATTTGGTGTAATTTCCCCAAATGGAGAAGGAGAATTGTAGATCTCACAGCCTGCTACTGGATCTAGATGTAGGTGGAGGAAAAAGCTTCCTATTTAAGTCAACATGAAATGCATCATAATAAATAACTTTAAATCATTTCCTTCTTATTTTTGCTCCTATATTCCACTGACAGGCAGGAGCAATTTTAAGAGGTCAAAAAAGAAAAAGGTTCCTCGCTTCCATAAGGCTAAAATCAGCATTTTTGTGTGTTTCAAACATGCATGTTAACTTTATCCTTTTCTTCTTCTTGCTGGCTGGACGTTACTCAGCCAAGCTTTAATCATAGGGTAAAACATTCATCTTAACTACTGTAGACTGTGGAGTATGGACTGGAAGCTAAAGGCAACTCATTAAAATGCAAGACCCAAGAGCCATTAGAATGAATGATCACATCCTTTCATCAAGGATTTCATGCAGGAAATATGCCAACTATTAGCAGACAGATCACACAAAAGAGTGAAACAACGGCAGGCCTGCAGAGAGAGACGTATGTTCAGGAAGCTGTGCTTAACTGGATGTGTCAGAATACGTTATACCTTTGCAGTAAGTTATGCTGAGCCCACATACGGCTTTGTGCCTAA
This sequence comes from Fundulus diaphanus, assembly GCA_037039145.1. Lineage (NCBI taxonomy): Eukaryota > Metazoa > Chordata > Actinopteri > Cyprinodontiformes > Fundulidae > Fundulus > Fundulus diaphanus. The sequence goes on along the minus strand of CM073134.1, from coordinate 1,593,403 downwards.
TCACTTGCCCCTCGCCATGAAGGAACTTCCTCAGTAATTCCATGCAATCATGACAAAACGTGCATATTAAGGATACAAGACTGAAAGTGTAAGAAAGAAATCATCAGAATTGTATGTTACAACAAAATGTATTTTTTACATTTAACCCGTCTCCCTGTGAGCGGTGAGAAGCTACAGCGTCCAGGGAGTCTTGCTCAGGGACAGTGGCAGCCTGCGGGGTTCGAACCGGGTTCCTGCACTGCTACAACCATCAGACCACCACTCCCCCCTTTATTAACATAATTCATAAATGAATTTACATTCATGTTAAGGAGCTGGATCAGTCTGAGCTAATCAGATATTTTTATTCTGATTGTACTTTTGAGCATCAAAAATTGATCAAAGAAAACAAAGATTATGTTCTGTGGATTTTGCAGGGAGTACAGCTCAGAACAGCGAGGTGTCACTGAAGAACAGTGTTCCTCAAACATGTTCCTTTGGTCCTGTTCTCCTGCATGTTTCAGATGTTTCCTTGTTTACGACATGAAGAATGCAATGAAATTAATTACCTCTTTAGAAAGACAACAAACTCTGCATTCTCATGAAAGCGATTGTGTTTTGTACCATGAGCTAAAGTAGCAGTCAGGTAAAGTTGTTAATATTTTAAAATATTAGCCCTAAAACTGTATATAGTTACAGTACTGATGAAAAATAATTTTTTTAATTGTCCATCACAGGCAACATAAGGCAACAGAAGATTTGCAGCAGAAGGCAGTAAAGTGCAGTTTCAGCCGACTAGCACCACCAAGTTGTTAGGATATAAATTAAACTTTTTACAAACGGAAGGTCATATTTCTCCACTCAGTACAGAAGTAAATAACTTATGTGGTTCTCTTCCTGCAGCAGTTGGCAGCTAATGCTCAGTAAATTAGCTTTTAGACAGATCTTGTTGGATTGCTGTCGTAGTACCTGAAGGTCTATACGTGGCCGGACAGCAAAAACATTTATGACAACATGGAAATATTACAGTATTGCAAGACTTTGACTGAAACACTTTTATGATCCTCTTTATTTGGCCAAAAGAAAATTCAAATAACATGTTTTAAAGCCCTGGAGCTGCAGACCTCTGCATACAGCAGGGTCTGCAGCTCCAGGGCTCAAGAGCCACTTTCCTGCAACAGGTGTGTTGGAACAGGGATGTGTCCTCAGGCTGCAGGGCAGGGGCCTGAGGCGTGGAGTAGCAGACCCCAGATTTACAGGATCTTGTCTTCGAAAACAAACACGTCAGTCTGGTTGATGCAATTGTCTGTAATCTGAGTATTAATCAAATCAAAAATAGTTAACTTGTAAAATGGATCTTAATGCTGCGTGCCCCATGAATGATAACCTGCAGCCAGAACTGCAGCCAGAATAACCAAAAATACGTTAACGTTTTCTTGAAATGAGTGCATTTGTACTTTATTTGAGCAGGTAAATAAAATAATCTGCCAATGGAATAAGATTTTTGCACTTGAAATAGGAAGAACTCATCTCCATCAAGTTATTTCAAGTGCAGTATATCTAATTATCTTATTTTAGGGGTAAATATACTCTTTCCATTGGCAGAAAATCTTATTTTCCGGCTCAAATCAAGCACAAATACACTCATTTCAAGAAAATGTCACTTATTTTTAGTTCTGTTGTTGCAGTGTAATAGAGCTGGTTGCTTGCTTCTCTTGCAAGAACTGGCAACACTGGCTTTCAACCCACACTCACACGGATTTGTTCTCATATGCAGCTGCCTGGGCACAGAGGGATAACATCAGTGCCGTATAGAAATAAATGATAACACTCTGGATGGAATATTCTTCTCAATCACCTCCACTGATGTTTAAAAGTTAAAATCTAAGTCATTTAATCTGAAGTAAAACAACTGTGCACATCCTTCATGCGCCGTGTGTGTGCAGCATCTTTTGTCTGAAGATGTGTGCCAGACTGAGTGACAGCCGGGGGTTATCTGTTAGTGGGTAGCAAATAGGTTAGCGGTTTAACGGTAGAGAAGCTAATATTTTTTTTCACATAATCTGAGTTTGTGAAGTTAAATTTTTGGTCAGCTGTGCCCACCACATAACTATGCAGCTCCTGTAAATACTATGTTTACGTTTTCTTATCCCCTGGAGACTCTCAGTACACAACTAAATATTTTTAAAGGAGCAATAAGTGATATTTCACTTGAACACTGTCTGTGCACCAAAACAAAACCCAGCTCCTCCTTTCCCTTTTTTCCCTTCTCATTTCTGAAAATATTTCTTATTGTAGAGAGTCTTTATTTTCTCAAAATGATGTCACCATCAGTCAAGACTGTGTCAGGGACCATCTGAATAAGGTCAACACCAGGAAGGCCCCTGGACCTGATCCTGTCGTCGGGCGGACACTGCGCTATTGTGCCGACCAGCTGAGCAGTGTCCTCCGGCACATCGTCCAGATCTCCCTGGAGAGTAGAGTAATTCTCTGGAAATCCTCCAACGTGATCCCAGTTCCTAAGACCAGCAAACCAGGGCAACTAAACGATTTCAGCCCTGTTGCTTTAACATCACTGATTATAAAGGTATTCAAGAAACCAGGTGCTTTCATCTGTGGAGGGAAGACTTGACATCCTGCAATTTGCCTATCGAGTGGGGAGGGGAGTAGAGGATGCAAAGCTTTTTATCTTTATCTTTAGCATTTAGACAAAACAAAATCTCCTGCCAGACTTTTGTTTGCAGACTTTTCTTTGGCTTTTAATACAATGCAGCCACACATTTTAATAGACAAGCTGTTGTGTGATTTTAACTTGCTTCACCAACTTCTTTTATGGATTTTAGATTTGCGCTAGAGAGCAGAGGGTCTTTGTAAACAGTTACGATCACCCCATGGGGCGTGTCCTTTCACCGCATCTTTTTATTACGTACACAAACGGCTTCAGAAGCGCCCAGGAGAGCAGCTATTTGGTGTTTTCTGATGACACTGTGTGGTTGTCACTCCTCCAAGGTCCAGTATCTGACAACAGGAATGCTCTGACTGACTTTATCTCATGGTGTGATTACCAAATGTGACTTAAATGTATCTAAAACCAAAGACATAATAATTGACTTTGGGCGAAATAGAGATGCTGCTTCATACATAATGAAAAGGTGGAAATTGTCATATATATGTGGGCACGGTTTTGGATGACCATCTTAAGTTCGATATAAACAGCCATTGTGAAGCGGAGGCAACAGAGAATTGATCTAAACTTCTCTTTCATGCGTAGATTTTATCAGTCTTTTATTGAGAGTCGTAAGATTTTCTTTTATCTATTGGTTTCACAAATTGACAGTTAAAGACAGGAACAACATTGTAAAAATCTGTAAAAATCTAAAATCATGGGAGTGAAACAGGGAGACCTTAATGTGTTCTGCAACCAGCAAATAGTTCAGAAGGCAGCAAGTATCCTAGCCTCTCCGGGTCATTATCTGGGGGGTGAATTTCTCTGTTGCCTTCTGGGCGTCATTAGTTGCTTCCTGTGTGTAAGACGAACCACCTCTCCAAATCTTTCCTCCCTTCTGCAGTCAAACTTTTACACTCTGTGTAGGTTTTAAATGTGCACATACTGACAGCTTGTATGTTCTGAATAATGTGTGTCATTTGTGTTATGTACTGTTGCAAACATGCAGCTCTTAACTAATTGCCCCTTGTGGGATTAATAAAGTTGACTGAATTGAACTCCACACCAAAGCAATGTAAGAATGACGGGTAATAAAAGCGTGCAGGAGTTGGTGTGTCCGGTTATTTGGCAGTGGTAGACAGCAAGTTGTGGACAAATGGAAAGTCATATATTCTTATAGTTGCACACTTTGCAAAAAGGCGCCATCTTTTAAAAACGAACGGCGTGTAGGGAGCTGGCTGGTTCAGATAAAATAAATAAATGTTTTTTTCAATATTTTAGAATTTTAAAGACATTTTTTCTTTACATATTTTGGATTTCTGGTTCGTCTTTGTTTTTTTAACATGTTTCTTGCTTACAATGAGAGACAGAAAACCCAGCTTTTGCCAGTTTTTTTCCTTTTCAAGATTGTTATTGTCACCATGTGTTACCATTGTGAACTTCTTTTGAGACAGACACGGGCTCAGGATGCACACAGAAGACACGCAGGCACAACAATACAATATTTCTATACAGTTTAAAAAATATAAATCAGTTTATTGCACAAAGCAACATACTTCCTGAGAAGCTTAAAGCATGCAAATAGTCACCCAACACTCCTTCAATGATGCACTAATGTTAATACTGTGCAATAGTTTCAAGCCTTCATCCACAGGACAGTGCAATTAACGCACTACTGGCATTACCAGTAGTGCGTTAATTGCAACGTAACATTGCGCTTTTGTAACGTAACAAACCACAAACCTCTCAGCAGGGGTTGATAATTTTGACACCTATGGTGAATGTCTTGTAGTTGTATTGTGCTTTAACTAGTCCGACGACCCCAAAGTGCTTTACGCTACAATCATCAGTCATTCACACCCTGATGGTGGTGAGCTATGTTAGTAGCCACAGCTGCCCTGGGGCAGACTGATAGAGACGAGGCTGCCAGACATCGGCGCCACCGAGCCCTCTGACCCCCGCCAGCAGGAAATTCAGGTAAAGTGTCTTTCCCAAGGACACAACGACCGAGACGGTCAGAGCAGGAGCTCAAACTTCCATAACTCCTGCCCCAATGTCGCCCCCTATGGGACAGCAATGGGAAACAAGTTGTTTTTGAGTTAATGTTCCTGCATTGTTTTTCCTGATGGAAGTGAGTCAAACAGTGCATTGCCAGGCTGGGTGGGATCTGGGGCAATATGTCTGGCTCTGCTTTGGACTCGTGCAGCATAAACTGTGTCTAGGTCCTGAAGACAGCAATCCCTATGTACTGCCCTCACCACCCATGCTAAATCCTTCCTCTCCTGCACTGTGCAGCTCTCATGCCACATGGTTACACTAAGACATAGGACGCCTTCTATTGTAGCTCTGTAAAACTTTTTATCAGCTTAGAGGAAAGTCCAGTCCGTTTCAGGTTCCTGAGGAAGAAGAGCCGTTGTTGGGTCTTCTTCACCAGGTGGGAGGTGTTCACAGTCCAGGAGGTCAGAGGAGATGTGGATGTCCAGGAACCTGTTGCTGTCCACGCGCTCCACCACCTCCCCCTGTATGTAGAGAGGAGGTGTTCAGTCCTCCTGGACCTCCTGTAGTCCATCATCACCTCCTTGGTCTGACTGGTGTTCAGGATCAGGTTGTTCCTGGAGCTCCACTGTGTCAGATTGCTGACCTCTTCCCTGTAGTGGGACCCATCATTGGTGGAGATGAGACCCACTACAGTGGTGTTGTCCACAAACTTCTCCACTGTGTCTGTGGGGGGACAGCAGGACAGTCCTGGGTGAAAGGGTGAAGAGAGCTGGGCTGAGGACACAGCCCTGTGGTGTTCCTGAGGATCAGTGGAGCAGATGTTCCCCATCCTCACCACCTGGGTCTGTTGGTGAGGAAGTCACTGATCCAGGAGCAGAGAGGTGTGGAGAATCCATGCTGTGGAGCTTCAGAGCCAGCATGTCTGGGAGCACCGTGCTGATGCTGAAGTCCATGAAGAGCATCCTGACAGGTGTTCCTGCATCTGTTATACTAAACTATATCAAACCTCAACCCTCAGATAAAGCTTGGTTTGTGTACCAATACATCAATATACTGTAAATGTGATGCCCTGGAAGCTGTGAAATAATTGATAATTAGTAGAGAATATGGTTCAGTATCATTTATTGCTATATTTCTATGGTGCAGAATGAAGACATGAGTTAGTATAAAAACTGGATGAAACTGACTGCACACAGAACTCTAGTTTAAACTGGAAACAGATGATGATGTAAATCAAAAAACATTCAATCTGTTCTTCTCAATATGGGAATTGGTGTTTTGACTCAAGAGATCTGTGTATCTAACTCTAAACATGACAGCCTTTTCTTTGCTTAAGCTCCTCCGTTGGAGCGTTACACAGACTATACCCACATGTTCACTGTAGATGCTCACATCAGATAGCTCTGCTATACAAGACATCACAGGCAGTGCAGTACACAGCATCCCCTTTACTGCCTAAAGCTGAGCCGTGTGAGCTACAACATACAGCTGAAAGGATTTCTATGTGCAGGCGGTGAAGAACTGCTGTCTGAAATTAAACTACTCACCGTAGACGAGGTGGGGATGGTCAGATAGGCTGGAGAGGCTGGGCCTGGCAGTGATGGCCGATGGCTTCTTCACAGCAAGAGAGCCCACAGAGGCTGGAGGAATGTGGACCTTTTCTGATTTAACCCATGACTCCAATGAAAGGACCAGAAGTCATTCTGTGAACATTAACGTCTGAATGCACATGGACAGGGCCCTTAAGAAGCTCCACCTCTCTGCTCCTGGATCAGTGACTTCCTCACCAACAGACCCAGGTAGAGAGGATAGGGAACATCTGCTCCACTGATCCTCTACATAGGAACACAACAGGGTTATGTCCTCAGCCCAGCTTCTTCATCCTTCTCACACACAACAGCTCTGCTGTTCACTCCACAAACATGGTGATGGGACCCACTACAGAGAGGAGGTCAACAATCTGACACAGCGGAGCTCCAGGAACAGCCTGATCCACCAGGACCACAGAGGTCATAGTGGACTACAGGAGGTCCAGGAGGACTGAACAGCATCAGGTTCCTGGGCATTCTCATCTCCTCTGACCTCTCCTGGACTGTGAACACCTCCCGCCTGGTGAAGAAGGCCCAACAACGGCTCTTCTTCAGGAACCTGAAAAGGTCTGGACTTTCCACTCAGTTTGCTCATGAACCTTTACAGAGCTGCAGCTGAAAGAATCTTGTGTCTCATCGTATCAGTGTGGTCTGGGAGCTGCATGGTGCAGGAGAAAAAGGGTTTAACACGGGTGGTGAGCACAGCGCAGGGAATTGTGGGATGCCATCTACAAAATCTAGACATGGTTTATGCAGCACGAGTCCAGAAAAGGGCCAGACGTGTTGCCACTGATCCCCCCCACCATGCACTATTTGACCCACTTCCATCAGAGAAACGATTCAGAAACATTAAATCAGAGAAATAGACTTTAAAACAGCTTATTTTCCGTAGCTGTCAAGGCTATCACCCCCTGCTGAACATGTATAAACCACCAGCCCAGCTCAGAGTCTGTCATATGCTCACTAACATGCTGCTGAGTCCATACGTGCTAATGTCTATTTGCACACGTTTAGCTTCTCAGCGAGTGTTTGAACATCCAGGCAACTGCACAATAATTAACATCTGTCTATAAAGTAACTGCTAGCTGTTCTTTTCGACTTGTACATTTAAATTTTATCAGATGCTAAGGACTATTTGCACATTTTTAGCTTCTCATGAAGCACGGTGCATTCACCTTGAACATTATGACTTTGATTTGTGTCTGTGTGTGAATTCTGAGCTGACGTCTCACCAAAACTTCATTATGATTACATAATGACAATTAAGACTCTTGACTCTTGATAAAAAAATGCACCATATTAAAAACATACACTTTACAAACCTTCACTTTTTACTTCACAACTTCCTAAATTCCCTCAGAAGCTGCTGACTAGCTCTTAGTTTTGTTCTGCTGTCACAGCTAGCCCTCAATCACTATGAAATGGTCCAGATGTAATATCGAATGGATGTGTTAAACCTTGGTATTAAGCAGCATTAAAGTCATTACCTTTGACATAATGAGAGACAAGCGGTTTCCCACAGGCTGACTGCACTGAGTGCAATGCACTTTAGGAAATAAAAAGCAACTCCACTACGCTGATGGCAGAATTCAGTCTCTCCGTTTCTCGTACTGATGCCATATTAGCCTCTTCATGCTATAGCCTGATAAAATCACTAGATGTGTGTGAATAACAACGGCATGTTGCTGCTTCTTTTCAGCCTGCAATCTTTCACAGTAGTACAGCAGCAGTCAGGGGCCCAAGACAAGAAGCCGGAAGCCCAAGTCTGAGGCCAAAATAACACAAAAACATTAAACTCTCGCTAAAAGAAGGTGTGGCAGAGCAAGTGAGACGCAGTGGAAGTGCATGTGGAAGCAGAGCTGCCTGTATGTTCGCTTCAACAACATATTTGGACCAGGACTGTAATAGATTATTATTATTATTGTTATCAATGCTGTTAATCCTGATAAAGCACCGATGCATATGCAGTGCAGTTTGCCTAGAATTGAGGGTAATATTGTATTACTAATTGCCTTACTAAATTAAAGCCTTTTGTGTTTGTGGCCGGAATTCTAAACAATAACAATTCTGATAGAGTTTCAAGATTTCTTTCTTAGATTTATGACAGAACTGCATCAGGGTTCATGATCATATAAGCAATGCAACAAACAGATTTGCCTCAGTATAAAGTTAGAGTAAGCTTACAGGGCTGGAATGTGACTTCTTCATGTTTAGTTTGTCCTATCACTAAACTGAGATCATCCACGCAGGGAAACCAGAGCAATACTATAAATAACAAATCTGTAGAAGCTGGTATGTAGCTTCAGCAGCCTCCCTCTGCTCCTCAGCTGGCTACCAACTACAGATTCACGCAAAGACGAGTCTGGAGCGGAAGGAAACAGGCTTTATAGTTGATTGCCGTGTGTCACAGGATCTCCAGTCTTGCTTTAGCTCCTTCCTGTGTGATCTTCCAAATCATTAATGTTTTGATTTTTAAGCAGCGTTCTCATTCCAGTTTCAGGTTTTAGTTTGCACTGTTTCCCCTTTTCTCTTCAGTCTGATGGATTTAGCCTCGTAATTTTAAAAAGTTCTGTCACTAAAGACACGTTAAAGTCTTTACATCCAGTAGAAAAAAAAATAAGCAGGCTGATTTAAACTGATGGAGTCACTGTGGAGGAAATTGCTACACAACAGGACTGGCAGCAGAAGAAGAGCTAACAGGAAGTACAGGGTAAGGGAAAGAGTAATTGCCCTCTTACAAATGTCTTCTGATTTTGGTATTTTTGGAATTCAACATTTCAGAAAACTGGAGAATTGTTTACACTACCAGTCAAAAAATGTGGACTCACCTTTGTCATTCAATGGTTTCTCCTTAACTCTGATTTTCTACATAGAAGGTACATTATAAGACACCAAATGTATAAAGAATTTTGTATCAAAAACAAAATTGTGAAATAAGTAAAAACATCTAGTGTATTTGAGCTTTTTCTAAATAGCCCCGCCCCCCTCCTTGTTTTGATCACTGCTTGGTGACTCCTGGCTCTCCATGAGCGTCAGGAGGTTCGTCCCTGAAATGGTTTTCCAGTCTTGAAGGAGTTTTCAGAGGTAGAAATTAAAATAAAGACAAACCATTGAATAAGAAGGTGAGTCCAAACCTCTGACTGGCAGTGTATATCAAACGGAGATACTGTGAGTAAATTGAACAATCGATCTCCAATTAATTATTTCCTTTTTATTAGAAAAAGCTTTCCAAATCAACCTGAACCTGTATTATAAAGTACCAGCTATTAGGTTTAGGGGGTGATTAATTCTACATATAGGGCCAGGTAAGTTTAGAATTATAATTTTTATTAATAAATAGAATCATCATTTGACAACAGGTTTTTTTGTGTGCACTATGGTAAAATATGAACACCTATAGTAATAAAAAGTGGATACCACCCAACCTTTACAGGAAGCTCAAGGTCTGCTGGGTACTGGCAGACATATTCCTCTCAGTGTATTCCCCTGACATTCACATGACCACACCATTATATTCTATATTTTTGGTTGTACCAAATATAAGGTGTAATAAACTGTGTGACATTAAACCTTTTTGGACATGGCGGATCCTCTCTGTATCCAGTCTGCAGACAAATGAAACAATGTGGAAAGCTGCGGCGGTAAGAATCCAGACATAAGAGCAGTTTTGATTTTACAGTTCTTTACCATAAAGTTTTATATCAGAACACCTGCAGTTTAAAAAGGAATGTTTCTATCAAACGCATCTCAGTAAACTGTTATAAGGGGTTCGCTCTCATTTCTCATGTAGCCGGAGGCAACAGAAGTACAGACTTGTTTTAGAGGCCTGTTAATTTCTTTCTCTCTTTATGGGAAATGATTTCCCTTTGTTATACTTTATAGAAGTTTAACTGACTGTAAATAAAACGCAGTGCAATAGTCATCTGTTGCTAGCTCAAGAAAACTGGGCTTCTCGTTACCCTTTTTAAAGTCCTGGCTAGAAACTAAGGCCCTGTTCCCACTGCAGGCAAATGTGGCCCAAATCCGATTTTTGGGGATCATGTGACCTGGTCAGGCTTTTTAGAACCAGTGGGATCCTCAGATCTGTCCCATTTCTGATTTTATCCAGTCAGATTTGAGCCACTTCCATTCGGTCCTGAATGCGACTTTTGGAACGCGACTCCAGTGCGAACAGCGACGTCTCTTCCATCGACATCTGTACTCATGTACAATTCTGCACACAGAGGACTGTGCAATGCTGAAGAGGTTTTCTCTCATTGCAATCCATTGTGCTGCATTTCAACGGCTGCAGCTTGTTGGATTCTGCCACCGTTGCAAACCGATACAACTGACTGCAACAAGCATCCTGCCTTAGGAACCGAGAGGAGAGGCGCTGACATATTATTAAAGGTTGCCCTCGACATCATAAAGCTATGAATGAACTCTATCCCTGTGAAGTTGTTAAAATCCCTGCCCTGGGTGTGGTCCGCTCCCTCTCCCAAGAACATCTCAAGTCTCCGCTAGGTGCGGAGCCCATCCCCCCACGTCCTGCCCTCCTCCACTTCGTTGGCGGGCGCCTTGGCCCTCTGGCGCGTTGGTTGGCTTTGGGTTTGGGGCGGGTTCCCGGGCGTGCGCCGGCCCACTCCCGGCGGCCTCTTCGCGGGGCCTGGCCCCCCGGGGGGCGGCCGGGGCCCCCCTCGCGGGGGCGGGGCGCCCCTGGGGCCTCTGGCCCCCAGGGCCCATGGCCGGGACCACTTCAGCGGGGCTAGCTGCCGGCGGAGCCCACAGGCTTTTATGGGTCCCCTGACTCCTGCCTCTGTGCTCGGGGAAGGCGGGCCTTTGGTTCTCCACAATCACTATCAAGCTATTTCTTTCTGGATAATTTTCACCTAAACTAGTGCACTCTCACATCTCCCACAGGTGCTGGGTCCCAGGTATTAAGTGTTCACTTATATACAGTAATCTTATAATTTATTTATTTATTTATTTATTTATGTTCTTTCACTTTCTTTTTTCAGGTATCACATTACACATGTCAGCTTACATAATAATATATATGATTTAGCAATGGCATCTAGGTGTTATTCAATTGTATCTGTTGCTTTATGTCTATTGGTTGTGCTGTTCTTTTTGCATCTCTCTTTCCAGGTGACGGAGCAGACGGAGAAGGTTTTATCATTCTCTCCCTTTTATCTCTTTTTTCTTTCACCTCTACTCTTTTTTTTTTCTTCTTTTCTTTCTCTTTCACTTCTTGTTCTTCCTTTACTCTCCCATTGTAATGTCCATATAATTTGAAATTCTCCTGGCAGGAATCACAATAAAGCTATTTACAAGCATAAATCAAGTGGAGCACTATGGCGAAAGCTGTTCGCTCCACTTGTAAAAGCAAAATCTGTCGAGCTCTATCTGGCATTGAGACATCAATTCCTATTGCCACATTGCTAGACAGGACACTGGGGAAAAAAAAAAAAAACTCCCTGCCCCACCATTCCTGGCTGCATCCCGGCATCCAAGCAGACCTTTGTGCTGCGTGAAATGCCAGAATACAGAGTTTTACCCTCTTTTTATTCGCGCGTTTCCCCTTCAGCACCCGCTGACACTTAAATGGTTTCCGTTGACACTTTAAATCATAAAACCCATTTCTTCTATGCTTCCTGGACCGAAGCATGCTGGGTGTGAATTATTGTTCTTTTGCGGGTCCGTTTGGAGCTGCACAGTTCACACCGGCGTCAGGTACAGGAGATGTTTTAAAAGTTATTTGAACAACCTTGCAAAAAAATTCTATTTCAGAAAAATTTGGAATTGAGCATTAAGTTCTACTGTGGCATTGTAGCCTTAATTACCAGTTATTTGGATATTTTATTAGATCTGGTGACCCCAAATAGTTTGGTATCCATTTGTTGGTTGATTCTGGACCTGAACTAATGTAGCTCAGTAAACAAAACTCAGATGAATGGATGGATTAACGGATGGATGGATGAAGGGATGAATTCATTAAATTTATGTTGGCCCTGACCGTTTCAGTTTTCTCCATTGGTCCCAACAACATCAAGTTTACCAGAGAGGATGCCAACGACAACAAGCTGCCTTTTCTCGACTGTTTGGTGAACATGGAAGGAGATGAAAACCTCAACATTGAAGTATATAGGAAACCCACCCAGCCAGACCAATATCTTCTTTTTGACTCACACCACCAACTGGAGCACAAACCTTCGGTCATCAGAACCTTACAACACCGGGCCCAGCATGTTCCAACTAAAACGGAAGGGAAGCACAAGGAACAGAAACACATCAGAGATGCTCTCCAAACCTGTGGCTACCCTAACTGGGCTTTTGTCAAATCAGCAAGAAAATCCAAAAGACCCGCTGCAGAACATAATGGTGAGAAGAATAAACGCAAAAACATCGTCATCCCATATGTTGCTGGAGTCTCTGAAAAACTCAAGAGGATTTTCTCCAAACACAAAATCCCAGAACATTTCAAAGCAAACAGGAGCCTCAGACAGAGGCTGGTGCATCCCAAGGACAAAACCCCCAAACCTAAGATGAGCGGAGTGGTGTCTGCAGTTCAGTCAGTGAGGAATGTTCTGATCTTTATATTGGAGAAACCAAACAACCTCTCCACAGACGCATGGCTCAACACAGGAGAGCTACCTCCTCAGGACAAGACTCTGCTGTCCACCTACACCTTAAGGACAAAGGACACTCTGTGAGGACCAACATGTTCACATTTTGGACAAAGAAGACAGATGGTTTGAAAGGGGTGTGAAGGAAGCCATCTACGTTAAGAGAGAAAAACCAACCTTAAACAGAGGAGGAGGCCTTAGGTTCCAACTCTCAAAAACTTACAACACAGCTATAGGATTAATTCCGGCCAATCTTCACCTTAACTCTCACCCTCATTCGGGTGATCACAACATCGTTCCTTTAAGGCAGGCCAATAACAACCCTAACGACTCCTCGTTACAGAGGAGTGGACCAGTTTAGGTTCAATCTGCTGGTTTAATGGCTTTAACGACCGCCCATTACTAAGGGGTGGACCTGTTTCTGTTGAATCTGCATGTTATCTAAGCCATTACAGGCCTTTGTTTGGCAGGAGTATAAAGCTTGGTACTCCACATTACTCCAGACTTTTTGAATTGAGAAAGCTTCCTGGAGAGGAAGTGAAACGTCTTCCACTACGGAAAACAAGTCCGTTGCCTTGTTTTTTACTTTTTTTTTGGAACTCCATTGGTCCTGTTTAATCAGACTGACATGATCATTTCTTCACGTTAGAGATTTACTCCACCATGTCCCGTTCTTCTGCATGCAGCTAACCATTCACATACGTTTTTTTTTTTTTTACTTTTTATCCATTAATAACTTTACATCTTTGACTTTCCTTTGCAGTAGCTAGAGTTCAGTCTCTGAGGATATTTTAGTATCCGTGAAAGATGGAAGAGGATGTAGAACCAAACAGAAAAGCACGGCAAAGGTCAGCCAAGAAAGTGGCGTCAGCCGCTGGAGTTCCAGATTGCAGAGTAAAAAGTCGTTTATACATCTGGACAACATTTGGACAAGTTTGAAGCCTTGTTGAAATGTGCTTGTTCCAATAATAGGACCAACACTCCTCCAAAGTGCTTTACAGGAGAAAATAAAAGCGGACACATCACGATGAGGAGTCAAAGATTACAACAGCCGTGGCACCAGAAGCTCTGGACGTTTATCCTGCTACGATTTGCAGTTTGATTGTTGCTCTCCGTGGGTTTTAGGTTTTCTAAGGTCAACAATGGAAACGGTGCAGAGGTAGAGGAAATTCTCACGTGGTCAGGCAGCTCTTTAAGCAATGACAAGAAGATTTCTGCCATCAGGAGGCCTAAGTGGAAATGCACAGGAAGTGAGGGGTGAAAAGGTGACAGCAGGCATTTTTACTCATCCTGTGGGTGCATCAAATTAGGCTTTAATAAGCAAACGGTAAGCACAACCTCCACATGTGAGTATGTTCTATCTGTCTTTACCGAAGCATGAACATTGACTTATATGAATGTTTATGTCTGCATGGGCTGTGGCAGCCTTGCAGGATTGTCTCCTGTCTCCTTCTCTCCGGCTCCTTTCCTTTGTTGTCTGTTTGAATCCCGGCTGTCGGCCTCTCTGTGACTCTTCCTGGCTCTGGATGCTGAGTTGCTCCTTTGCCTGATTCCTCTCGCCTGTGGCTCATTACCTGCTCTGCAGTGTGTTTACTCTGGTTTGTTTCCCACTCCTTGCCAGTTGACTTTCTTCACCCAGTTTCCTTCAGGCCAATCTTTAAATAATAGCTTTAAGTTAATTTGAGTGAAGTGACTGACTTGTTTTTATCTGCCTCAGGATCTCCAGTAATCACCTGTCTGAGCCGGTATCTGTTAAAAGGATTCACTCTCAGCTTTCTACTCAGCACCACCTCCCAGCAGCCTTTTGGAAACAGTCAGACTTCTTTTGGTAAACTTTACCCGCTCACATCATCAGTCTCTTTGCCTCTATAAACTGTACAGGTTATTCTCCTTTGGCATTGTGTCTATGTCACTGAAACCAAAGGAAGATAGGAAACACTATAACGATCCAGTGATCCTTGGAGAGTACGAGGTTTCTTACCAACCCAGGCCTTAAAATCCAATATGGCTGACAATCACCTAGCTAAAACATGGCTACAACGCTGAATCTATTTACACTTTTCCTCTTTTTATTCCATAAATCACAACACATGACTATATAGACGGCTCCACGCTGAAGGTTATTGTTTGAAGACATCGACTGAACTACAGCGCCTGTAAAAAGCAAAGCTGTGGCTCCGAAATACAAACACCTTCATTTCTAAAACTATGCTTGGAGATCTTCAGTGACAAATAAAGCTCTGGTTGAGTCCAACCCAAACTAAAAAACAGGATCAACTTTGTATGCAATCCATGCAAAAACAACCCTAGCACCCAATACTCAATTTTTATTCTAATTCTAAGATTTCAATATGTTTTTTAGTGATTGTTGGTATTTTTAATAATTATATATCTATTTTACATTGTTATTTTATATGGCTACTATCTTCCCCTTTGTGAAATAGATTTTAATCTTAATGGGGCTTCCTAGTTGAATAAAGGTGAATACATAAATAAAATACTATAGCGGCGCTCCTTGCTGCTCTTGATAAACTCACTGATTCAAAAAAAGCATATAAAGCACCAATAGAAGCGTGTCAATTTTAAATATTTCTAAATCTTTTATTAATGATATGAAAAAGATCAAATGTAGCTGATGATAAATCTTCATGCTTGCTCAGTATGAGGGATTGCTGCAAAGCCATGGACAATGCAGACGACTCTCCCTGTGGCTCTACGCTTCTCCAGGAGTGAATGCTGCTTGTCGGGACTTTGATGCAATCAACTGGTTTTCTTATATAGGAACATTTTTGACCAATCTGTATAATCTGACCCAATCTGTATAATATGATTGAACTTGATTTTGTAAAGTGCCTTGAGATGACATGTTTCATGAATTGGCGCTATATAAATAAAATTGAATTGAATTGAAAAATAAAATTGAATTGAATTGAATAAATCTCCTCACCTCCCTCTAGGTCTCAGGGAAGATGTTTCGCTGTTCAGTTACTCTAGCGGTCAGACGTTTTAACACCTAAACGAGTCCACATCAGAACCTTCAAGCTTGGATCTAATCAATCTGTGTGAAAACAAGAGGTTTTCTCCAGTTTCAGGGGTTAGAAGCTCAAACAAGCGGGGAACCAGAAAACGTGCAGCGGCAAATAAGAGAAAACTATATCAAAAAAATCTAAACATCTTATTCAGAAAACTTACATAAAGTAGATTAAACAAAATAGATTCCTCCAAATCCCCTCTCAATCTGAAATCAATACATGTGGAAAAACAAACTCTGTAGCTTATGATAAAGCTCAGAGAGGACTTAAAAAAATATTTACAACATAAAAATCTTTGTGAGGAAGACTGTGAAACTAGAGGAATTTACCAACAAGTGTTGTCGTTAAAAACAAAAGTTCACACATCAGCAGCTAGAATTTAGTAAAGCTGTTATTTAATGTCTGTAGAGGGCAGAATGTAAGGCTGCCACAGTCTGTCCGGGGCAAACTGGATCTTTCTGCTGACGCCAAAGTTTGGTTGGAGCAGCCAGAACTGTTCTGGGACACGAATCATTTCGGGTTCTTACCCGTTGATATACTGTCAAATGTTCAAAAACTGCTGTGATCCATTTTCATTCAGTAAATTGCATTGTCCATCTACCCATGGATTAAAGAACTGTGATAATGACCATCTTGTATGAGACATACAAGATAAAAAGCTTTCTTGTCAATTACTAGAAATGCACAGCGCTGGAGTCATTATGCTTAATGTTGTTTCCAAGTCTTCCTGGAATCCATTCAGATGCTGAACATACCAGCATTGCTCATAAGTACAAAAGCCTTGATGGAGTCAATTAAAGGCGTCTTTGTTGTGCCTCTCTAAAATAAGTACGATACACCAGCAGTCTTTCTGTTTGGGACCTCACAAACCAGAAGATTTTATGATAAATGAAAGCAGAAAACGCTTCAGGGATATGAAACTCTGACAGCAATGTATTTTTATAAACCGCCATGTATTATTTTTTGCTGCTTAACCATTTTTCAAGCTGTCAAGAAATAAAAATAAATAATAACAAGAAGAAAGAAAAACACCTAAATCCATTGTGCCATGACTTCTGGTAGCTGCGTCCGTTCTCAACCTCCTCCTGACAGACGGCCCTTTCAAACATGCAGATTAAGGTCTGTGAGCTTCAAACACACCTGTGTGTTTTTGGCCTAAGCTCCTTTTCTTAACAGGAAAAAATGCTTTCCTTAATGGTGATGAACAACATGTGGCGTGATATTGACAAGTTGACAATTCTATTACTGTTCGAACCCCACTGCATGTGTTTTGACAAGATTATGGACCACATGATCACACCTCCTCAGCAAAGTGACGGGATGCCAGAACTCCTGACGGATGGATCCAGGGCCTCGCCCCCGCAGCACAGCGCTGCCATGTTGTTCTCATGTGTGAACTCCGTCCGCTCTGCTTCTCTGACAGTACCAGATCAATACTCAATCAAAGGATTTTTTTTGCCTTGAGCTACACCATTACTTCTTGCTACAAAAGACACAGAAAATGGGCCGTGGATTATTTGCTGTCATGTACAAGACCGCGGCAGAACCTGAGAGGAGAGAAGAGAAGGAAGTGGTCACCGTCTCATTCGCACACAGCAAGCTGCAGCGGAGCTTTAACACCAGCGGTGAAACTGCTCTCTATTTAAATTACTTGTTGTTATTGTTGTTTATTTTGGAACATGATATGATTTAACAATGTTTACATTTAATACTTCATAAACATACATCATGTTTCAAAAAGGAGTAGGATGAAGCATAAGCTTATTAAGCCCTACCCCTCAGTTACATGTGTCATGGAGGTAAAGGACAAATATTTACAGTAAAACAAACAGTATACCAACTTTTTATATATATTACTCTTTTTTGTATTCATCAAAAATACTTTTCTTATATTATTTTTTGAATTGCTGGATGCTTTTACATTGTTTAATGTTTTCAGGCAAGCTGTTCCAGAGCTTCACTCCGCTAATTGATAAACTAAAACTTCTTTTTGTTGTTCGAACATACTTAGTTTTAAAATTTAATTTTCCTCTTAAATTATACCTTCCATCTCTATCAGAAAACACTTGTTGTATGTGCGCAGGAAGTAAGTTATTTCTTGCTTTATAAAGGATTTGAGCAGTTCTAAAATTGATCAGATCTACAAATTTGAGAACTCTTAAATCAGAAGAAACAGTGGGTGTGATCTCTAAAATTACTCACTGCCACTTTATTAGGGATACCTGTCAGGCCTGTTTACAGCCAATCACATGGCTGCAGCTCAAACTATTTAGCAATCTATTTAAGATGATGAAGAGGAAATTCACACTGATCACCAGAAGGAGGAAGAAAGAGGTTTTAAGTGACTTTGAGCGTAGCCCGGTCGCTTTTCATTGTAGAACCTGCTTTGATGTGCTGGGATTTTCACCCACAACCAGGGATTCCTGCCCTGTATGAAACTGGTATTACTATAATGTTGAGGGGGAGGATTTCTTGCCATTAAAGTTTTAAACATTGTTCAAACGTCGTCTTCTGACGGCTTCTTCCAGCTGGAGAACGTCACAAAGCTTCATCTGAAACTGGTCTCCAGTGTGACCAGAGCTCAACAGAACCTGTTTGGGATGTGGTGGAACAGGAGGTTCTGATCATGAATGTCCGTCCTACAGATCTGCAGCAACATTCCCTTATCACATCAGTTCACTAAATGAAGGACGAGACGATCAGTGATCTGTTGGTTATATCTGAGGAATGATTCAGGTTGGACTGGTCATGCCTGCAGGTATCAGGAGGAGGCGGCTCTCATGCTATCTGTGGTGCCAGATTGGGCAGGATTTACTTTTTTGTGCTGGAAACTGTCAGTCAGATCTGGCAACCCTGCATGTTTCATGTCTTTAAAGAGCAGCTCAGTGTCTGAGGCTCTTTCCTGATATCATCCACTTCCAGGAATGAAATGAACGATTTTTACTTTTTACTTACTGGATTACTCTTTCTGAAAATTGGTCATTTTTATCAGGTAATGAATTCCAACCATCGCCAATGTGTGACTAAGAAGCAAAAAAACCATCATAAAGCATTTCTTTGCCTTCCTTCAGGGGTTCCTGGGACAATGTAGACTTTATTTTAGGATTTTATTTGTCTGATCTTTTAGTATCCTAATAAATCTTCCAATAACATTTATGTCCCAGAGACAAAACCACCAGAATCTGCCTGAACATTTAATGTTAAGGCGGAGATGCTTTAAGAAAACGGGTCAGCTGACTCTGACCTCTTTTAACTACTTTTTAAACATTATTTTATTACAAAGTCTAATTGCACTCACCTTATTGAAACGTGCATTCATTTGTTTAAATAGAAAATTTGACAGTGTAGTGAGTCTTATCTAGAATTTCTTTAAATATTATTTTTTTAGTATTTTTCTTTATTTAAATGTTACAGTCAGAGCAACAAACCAGTGAAGGAGAAAAACTCCTAATTCTGCCTGAATATTGAACAATCGGGATCTGAAAGCGGTTGGAGGAGGTAAAAACCGCTCTGTTAGAGACAGGAAGAACATACTGACCATCTTAACAACCCTGGTAAATTAAAATCAGGGTTTTAAATCTGACAGCTGGAAAAGAACTGTCTGTAATAAAGAAAAAAAACCTTCACAGCTTCCATCCAAAGAAAGGAAGACTCTCCAGGCGGTGGGACTTTTCATTAGGCAACCAAAAAGACTTCAGAGAGCAAACAAAGAGGGTTCACCGCACGCTGCAAACTCTTAGGATTTCTGAAAAGAAAGACCAGATTAGTCTTTCACTCTGACATGTTAAAGGACACATTCAGGTTTTGTTTTTATCTGCGTGTACCTCGGCTTTACAGCACTAACGGTAAAGATGTTTAAAAAGCTGTCCACATTTTATGAACAGCAGATTCTTAGACTGAAGAATAAAAATCAGCTTTTAATTCAAGCATATTTATTCAGTGGATTATTAGTTCCTCTCTGGTTTAAAAAAACCCTTTTGAGCCAACGGGAGTCTTTTTTAAGTATTTGACCCGTGAGACGGCCAAACCCGAGACCACGCCAGGGGAACATCTGGAGCGCTCAGGCAACTTTACAGTGACACAATTTAGATTACAATATTAGTTTACTGAAGTTGATTTTACTGTTGCCTTTGTAAACGCACACATTTAGTTCACTTATGTACTTTTACCATGTGAGTTTTCACCTTTGCTTTGTGATCATCACTACTTCCTGTCTTCCTGGGAGTTTCTCCAGACAAAGGATGGTGGGCGGGGCTCAGAGCAGCTGAGTACGTGTTTTGTGTTTTAATGGCCTGATCAGCCATTATAATATCTCTGTTAGGTTTGTTTAGTTCATATTTCTTGCTGGAGCTTTTATTTGACCTCTTTTAAGAACTCAATACAACATTTTTGTAAATCCATATGTTTTGGATTTAATACATTTTTTAGTAATAATTCCTGTAATTCCTGCTTCTCTACTCGATCCATCACCTGATTGGAGCAAACAGACAGAAGGAACGTTGTCAGAACCTCCATAAATAGACCAGAGTCCAGCTCCTCTCTGACGGTCTCTCCTATTCAGCTTAGCCGGATTTAGGTCTAGGCACTAAGACGTTAATGGAGGACGACGATGAGGAGGTTTCCTGCTGGTGCAGGTCAAGGATCCTGCTGAAAGACCCAATGATGACCAGTTCTCAGTGTTCTGGGAGAACCCAGCAGCTTTTTATGCAATTTCTCCTGATATAATAAGAATTTAAGAAATTCCACACCCTTGTTCCCAGCATACGTGCTCTATTCAAAAATAGGAGTTCATTAAAAGTTACACATATATTCCACATGAGCAACAGGACCTGATGTTCCACCAAAAATTGAAAGTCGAAGCATCAAATGTTTGCTCAGTGCGTAAAGTGTGGTGCAGGTATATTTGGATGAAGCAAACATTTCTACCCCATTAAATAAAGGTTAAAAAAATTAAAGGTTAGATATTTCTAAATTTAAAACAAATATATTAAACAAGGAGCGAAATCACATAGAAGTGTGCCGAAAGTGATCAGAACAAAAAAGGAGAATAGCTACTGAATGTGGGAGTTTAGTTGTTTCAACAGAACATTAGACTATGAAAGTTTGCACTGTTTACGCAGATATTTGCTCCTTAATGAATGATTAAAATAATTTGCATCCCAGACCCTAAATGACTTATGTTACAAAAGATTAGCATTTAGCAGCATCAGAGAACGGTTCTTTAAGGAGCCTGATGTGTAAGCGAAAACAAGGACAGAAATAAAAGATTTAAATTGAAAATATATTAATGATTAACAACCAATATAAGGGGAAAACATAACAAAATAAATACAATTTAGAGGGTTCTTGCAGACTTGCATTCTTTTCTTAAATTTGATTAATTTTCAATATCAAAATTGCAATCCCTGTAACAGGAAGGAGGAAAAGGGAAAAAGATCCCCTTGATGGAAGCTGTTCATGCACAAGGAAAAATAAACATAGTCCCAAAAATGCTAATCCCCCTCCAAGACCCCAGAGAACAATACCAACAGGTTCCATAACCACCACACAGGTAGTACAGCGTAGCTCACCATCTTGAACTTTCAGTCCATGGAAAAAAATAAACTGACCACTGAAATATTGTTGCAAATGCATAAATTATCAGAGTTCGTGATTGTTTGGTTGCCAACAGGTCCTTTCCACGGCCGCAGTGGAGGGAGAGGAAGTGACACGTTGTAACCCCATGACAACCTCAGAAGGAAGTTGGCCCAAAAACTAAAATTCTTTGAGGAAACACGGGTTACACGGGAGAATGAGAGGAGCAGAACCTGCCGAGCCTGAGAGGAGGACAGATTATCAGGCCTGTGTTGATGTGGGACTTCTGTGAAAACTTCTTAACAGATTAGCACCACTCAGGTTGTGGAAAAGCCACCAGGGACACCCGGAGGGGAGCGACTGTCACACCTTGAGTTCCCAACATTTTAAAACAGTCACTTCTGGGGATCTTTGTTCCACATTAAGCCCTTTCCTCTAAAATTAGAAATAAATCCTCATCTATACGATAATCAGAACATAAGAAGAATGAGGAAAAAGAGGCTTGGAGAAGCAGAGGCCTCTTCAAGCCTCTTGGAGAGAGAAAAGAGGTTATTTAGGTTTGGAATGATGCAGGGAACCAAATACTGTAAAACCCACAAGGGGGCAAAAATATTTACTCCAAACCACCAAAATGTATTCAAATAAAGTCCCATTTACACATATTCATATCAAATCACGGCTGCATATGAAGCCCATTTAGAATAAATTTTTTCCCTCTCAACAGTGTAATCTATATCACTACCTTTGGTAATTTAAAAGAAGATAGCTCAGTTAAGAAGTCTCAGGAAAATCAATGATGCCTCACTGAAGAAAAGAGAACAGATGCATATAAATGAGCGAGAAACTCAAAGAGTTCATCACTGGACTGAACCACGGGGCCACCAGGACTTTCATTACCCTGCACTGATGCATTTAGAATAGACGTTTTACCCTTTCTCCACACAATCAATCAGATACACCAATCAGGCATAACATTATGACCGCTGACAGGTAAAGCATATAAGGCTGGTTGTCTGCTCGTCACGGCACCCATTAGGCGGTGAGACGTATCAGGTGGAAAATTAAGCTTTTTGAGCTCAAAGTTGACATTAGAGGCAGAAAACTCACGGGCCAAATTCTAACAGCTAGATGACTGCGTGGTCCAAAGAAGGCACCACTGGCAGGGGGACTGGAGCACATGGTTAGTGAAAGCTGAGAGTCTGATCCAACGGATGAGCGACTGCAGCTCGTGCAGCTGGAGGTGTTAATGCTGTCAGATCAAACTGTCAGAACACACAGGACGGTGCAGTTTGTTGCAAACGGAGCCAAAGAGCTGCAGACCAGCCAGCACGACCATGCTAACTCGTGTCCATTTCCCAAAGCATCTACACTGAGTGTGGGAGCATCAGAACTGGACCAGGCAGCACTGGACGAAGATGGCCTGGTCCTGATGGATCACATTTTTACATCATGTGGACGACCGACCGGTGCATGTAGGCCGATTACCTGGGAAGACGTGGCCTCGGCGTGCAGAACCAGGCAGGATGACGGTGATGGCAATGCTCTGCCATCCATGCTGCAGACCATGTACAGTCTCTGATGGAAACAGTATTCTGTCATCACTGTGGCCTCCTTCAGCAGAGCGATGCACTGCCACAGGCCTGAAGAGCGCAGCTCAGAGCTGAAGGTGTTGGCGGACTTGGCCTGCAAATTCCCCATCTTAATGCAGGCAGATGTTTGTGGGATGTTTTCTGCAAACAACTTTGATTGATGGTTATAATGTTGTGCCAAGTTGCAACTTTAGAGAGTCTCATGCATTGTTTTCAAACTTCTCAGCTGAGACACTGAAGCTGGCGTATACGGAGCATCACCGTTTAATTAAAGTAATTAATAAAAGTTGACCAAGTTGCTGTTGCCCCTCTGAGCCGAGCAGCATCATATAAATCTCTCCCAACGCTGCAATGCTCCAGAGTTAATTGGGCAGTCGCCTCAGCTGCCTTGAACCTTAATTTGCCAAGCCTTCTCAGGCTGACAGGCTGATAATGAGGCATTGTGGGACAGCGGGTCACCTGGTGGGGTGTTGGAGGGAATGACGCTAACAAAGCAAGAGAAAGAGAGAGACTGAGAGAGGTGGACATAGGGACCATAATGGGGCAAACTGGCACCACCATGCTACAAATTACCTGCCAGTTGAAGGGGAATATCCTGTTTGGATGAATATCTCCCACATCAATCACATCTTTCCTTCTCTGCATGCTCTGACTTCCACTGGCAGCTGCAGCTTTGTCCCCAGACGGGCCAGAACGGGTGAGCTGTTTGCTTTCCATTATTTTCCTGGAGGTGTTTTTCTGGGCTGTTGCCACTATGAGGTCCGTGCCTCAACATGGTTCGTAACGTCTCTGGTGCACCAACACGGAGCTCTGAGTCAGGGCAGACAACAGCGGCGGAGCAGGAAACAGAGACGGCGCTAATGACCGCTGTTCATACAGAACAAACCATCTACGCAGCTTCGACCCACATTCATCTGCTCTAACGGCGCTGATCCATGAAGTCTGGGCTCACCTCAATGGTTCTTCACAGGAAAAGAGATCGACACGCACAGAACGTCACATTTAGATCTTTTTTCTCTCAGATTACTTTTACTGACACTGAGAGTAAAGCTCAGGAAATGAATCCCGTCTGTTCATCCTGGAAATACCACCAGAGGTGTCGTCATCGAACTACGGCTTAAATAATACGGTTCTATACAGAATGATGACAGAGTGGAGAGCATAAAGTAGGTGTGTCTATAACACATTTATACATTTTTAGAGACAGTTTCTCTAGCTAAAATATGAGTTCATGTTGATAACAAGCAGAGACATTTTCCCCAAACCCGGGAAGATCTACGTTACACAGATATGCATGCAGGTCTGCCCTCCTTAGCCTCGTTATCACATCTTCTCCTAAATAGTCTTTAGAAAGGTATACATCAGAAGTTATGGAGTTGACTTTCAGCTTTATCCAACATAAAGAGAGTCCATGACTCGGCTCTGGCGCTGAGATTAATGTTTCGCTTTAGGGCCACTGCATTTAAGGTTTTACTGATTACATTTGAAATTGTTCACATTCAGGCTCCATGCTGCCTTTCAGAAGCGTGTTTCGCTTTAACGGCCTCAGGCACAAGAGCAGATTCCTGCTGGCACTCATGCCGAGATTAAGAACAAAAAATGCACCGGTGCCTTCGGTGCAGGAGTTTTAAAATGCGATGCTTAAACTCCTTGTGTTGTGTTCTGCTGAACAAAGGGAAGCGCTAACTCTGCTCCACCATAAACTACACCTTAGTTTCTCTGTATCTCCATCTACTCCCATACAGCAGCTGCAAAAGTGATCATACCTGTGAGGAAGCAGCTTTCGCTCTGACAGGAAGCGTGTTTTTGTTCTATTATGCTTTTATTGTGAAGACCACTAACCTCTCTTTGAGC
This sequence comes from Fundulus diaphanus, assembly GCA_037039145.1. NCBI lineage: Eukaryota > Metazoa > Chordata > Actinopteri > Cyprinodontiformes > Fundulidae > Fundulus > Fundulus diaphanus. The sequence goes on along the minus strand of CM073134.1, from coordinate 1,568,518 downwards.
TCAGCTTGAGATAATTGTAAGAGTTTGGGCTTGTTTTTCTCAAGAGTTGCCTGAACATTCTGTGAGTCGCAGGTTTTTTGGGCTTGTTTTTGAATGTGAAGTTGCTTTTTTGGGCTTTTTTTCCTGAAAGAACCCCCTCTTCTTGGGGGTGCAACAACAGATAATGAGTGACCTGGTCGCGCTGCTGCATACGGACAGCGTCAGCGCTGCGTTACAGGTAAAATATCTGTCAGCACAGTATCTACTGCTTTAAACTGAACCAGAACCTGTCTGCTGGGTTCCTTGGCGGGTACCACCGGAGTAAAGATAGCTGATCATAAATGCACTTCTTGCCTTTTCTTATTCTGTTTGTTGAAACCATCTACTTCTTTGTGTTGATCTGTCAGGTAGAATCTCAATAAAATACACAACATGAAAAGGTTGAAGGAGTATGAAACCTTCTGCAAGGATCCGCAGATTGAAGCAGAGAAAAGACCACAGAACCCTTGGCTGCCTGTTGACTTCAGCTTTTCTCTTGTTGCCTGGAATCGACTCCATTCTACTTTGAAACTATTAAAAGAAAGGGCCGGACTTTATTGACCATGATTGATGTCAGAGCGCCGTGCCCCCACTGAAAATGTATTTTTCTGATCCAGCTTTCCAGCTGTGCCGTTTTGACATGCATTTACCGCAGCTGTGACAGACAACAAATACAGTCTCCACGTCCTGTGGCTCTAAACTGGCCGCTACATCGCTTGATCATAGAAACACGACTCCCTGGGTGAACTGAGTAAGCAGCTGTGGAGAGATGGAGTGCATTGATAGGAGGATGGCAGGATACGGCTGCAGAGGGACTCCTACGTGTGTTTGTTGGCGAAACATTTACCGTGGCTATAATGGCAACGCAACAGACACTGCTTCCAGGTAAAGGCGTGATAAAACGCCACGCCTGGAATCCAGAATCCCTCCTTCTCATCTGTTTCCCATGTCCGTCAGTCACAATTTCGTCCCAGCTGGATATGAAATGAATTAGGGTTTTAGCTTTCAGAACCCTCCCCTTACTGATGGGTATGTCTTTGAGTTAAAGCGTAGCACAAAGCAGAACCACAGACCCAATCCATCTCCCTAACAGCAGGGGCTCAGGCCTTAAACACAAATTAGTCTGAAACACAAAGAGAGATTCAACACAGACTAATCTCATCATTTACACCCAATCATGTCCAATTAAACAAGATGTATCACTTCCATGCAACATTTCATTCATTTACGCTGTTGGAAAACCCACAAGATTCATGAATTCTTAAAATACAAACTTTTAATGTTTTCTGCACTAACATTAAAAACCAGCAACAAAAGAACAAGATTCCTAATCTCAGGCTGTAGAAATTATTCAATGTGAAACACAGTTTGTCAGAATGACCTCAAGCTCAAAGCGTGGTGCAATTAAGACGTGTTTTAACCCCTCCAGTGAACATAAAGTTCATTTATAACACAGACTGGGCTTTTCTAACTGTGATGCACTTTCTGCCAGAACCAGCAATGACTTTGGACCAGATGTGTCTGTCTGTCTGTGGTCTTAATGTTATGCCATATAACTCTATGTATCAGTTATTTACATTAAAATTCATACAAAAACTGCTGACGGAAAGCAGGGCTCTAAATACCTGCACAGCTCCCCCGTGGCAGCCCATGAATTACACAGAGCCTCAAAGGCCGAATTAAAGAATATCTCAAAAGAGAAAAATGATTCAAAAGGACATTTTAGGAAAAGAACAAAGAAATCAATTACAGCAAAGGTTCTACGGGCCAGGGATAATAATTTGGGCTTCAGCTGCAGGGCATATTAGCCCGAGTGTCTGAACCACTTGGCCTTTGAGTTGCTTTATAAGCTGTTTTTAACGCTTCCACTTGGTAGGTCCTTTTATCAGGACCAGGCTGCACCTATTAGGAAAAAAAGGCAGAACCTGCAACATTTTTCACTGCCTCCAACTATGACACCTCCACAAAGAGGACTCTCTGTAATGGAATAACTGCAAAAGGATGCAACGCTCCCTGAATATTTATTGGCCAGATTTTTAGATGTAGTGAGATTTGCTGGATATAAAAAGAGCCGACTCTCCAATTAATGTGCGACTTTCTCAGCATTAGAACAGAAAGGTCCATCCGCAAATCCTCCAAACAAGGTTCTGGAGCCCAGATGCCAGTGGTGCAGCTCATACAACGACTTATTTCTGTCAGTCTGAAGAAGGGCAGCAGGCCTGGAACATCACTGTGTTTATAAAGGATTGTCACACAGCAGAAAGGGAACTAAAAATAAGTGCAAAGTTTACTGAAATGGGTGTATTTGTTTTTGATTTGAGCAGGTAAATAAGATGATCTGCCAATGCAATGAGTATTTTGACCCCTCAAATACGATAATTACATATACTGCACTTGAAACAAGATGATGGAGATGAGTTGTTCCTATTTTAATTGCATAAATGTCATTCCATTGGCAGATCATCTTGTTTACCTGTTCAAATCAAGGACAAATCTACTCATTTTAAGAAATTTCCTACTTTTAGTTCAATTTCTGCAGTTTATATGAGCTTAGCTGGGTGTAGATATCTGCTTTTTATGCTCTAATACCCAGATATGAAAGTACAGATACTGACTATATGGATCAGGATAAGGTATGGGTGAAAAAAACACAAATATAAAGTGAACTTCATAACTTCTCCTTATTATGAAGCTCCAATCAGGCAAACATGAAAAACTGTTCTGCATCGCATATAAAAAATCACTAAGTCACTAATAATCCAGTCCGAATATCAACCAAAATAAAGTCAGAGGGAAAAAGTTTATAGTCAGAGCAGGGATGCAAATAACAGAACAAATTTAAATATGAAGTGTGTTTGGGAGTGAAGGGTTTCAATGCAGAATACAGCGAAAGAGATAAAGAAGAAAAGAAGAAAAAACAAAGAGTGGAGGAGGAAACAGAGGAGGGAGAGGGCTTGCCAGGAGTCTCAGGCTTTTGGCTGTCTTTGTTATCAGTTTGCACAGAAATGTCAGAGCGCTGTGACATTCTTCCCTACAGCTTCCCCTGCTGCCCAGCCACCACTCACCACAGAGGAACACACCCCACGCTGCTGCACACACACACAATATCACACAATATCACACAATATCACACAATAACACACACAGCTGCTTTATTTATTTACTTTTTTAGGTTTTTCTTCAGTTCCCTTTTTCTGCGACAAACAGCTATTAAAGTAAACAACCTCAGGAAGACTGCAGGGAAAACAAAATGAGAAAATGACTGATGCTAATTTGTAAAATCAGGTTTTATCAGAAATACTGAGAGTAAAATAAGACTCTTCTAAACCTCGTCATAAGATAAACAATTTATTTTGCTAAACTATAAATGCCTCTCTCCGCCTACACTCATCTTCCATGTAGAGAATCATTATTACTTCTTTCTTTAGACGTGAGAAGAACGTATTCTTCCAGAGCATTTTTACATCTACCCTTTGAGTGGAGTCCAGATTCTTCACCCTGCAGTAAAGCCCACCCATAGTTAGTACGTCCTCCAGCTTTTCATTACGTTTCCTGTCAAACCGTGGTTCTGACTCAACATCTCCACGTCACATAGAGATCAATTAGTGAAACTACATTCATTGTAACATGTTTAGAAAGTTTTTCCAGGCCAATTTTCAGGTACTGACCCTAAACTATCAATGAAAGATGACCTTTGACCCCAATTACTGTTAGAGTATTCTGCCAATCTGCAGGAGGAGAAACAGCTTTGACCACCAGTGTTCAATTTAAATGAACATAATAATAATAATAATAATAATAATAATTAGTAAGTGTTTTGATTTCAAGCATTGAGGTCAAAACCCAAACTCTACAGCAGGGAACAAACTCACAAAATAAATGAATGAAAATAGGGTACATTTTTTATGATGAGATCATTATTTTGACAACTTACTGCACATTTATTTTAGATCCTGATTCTGTGTCTAAACATGACGTCACAAAAGATATTGTGACGTCACCCAGGAGGACTGAAATCTGTAGCTGTGCCGCTGTGGGATATAAAAACGTCTCCAACTCGTACGCCTCTGTAGCCAGTTGGAGTTGCAATAATGAGTTTTGCCATTCTTCTATTGAGTTTGAGGCTAGTAACATTTTAGCCTAGCATTCAGTTTGTATATTTAGCGTTTATTTATCCTGTTCAAGTAGCCCAAGCCGTCAACCCCAGCAAGATCCCTGCTCCGGCAGGCACCGCCTCCTTTAGGCACATTTTTCAGAGCTTAGATGTGGGCGGAGTCAGGCTCCGGTGCAGGAGTGAGTTCCACTTTAAAGTTAAGTTGTAAAGCAGAAGAGATTGAACTTAATAGAAAGGGCGGGGGAATGCAGCATATTCAGGTAAAAATGTTCAAGTTAAAATAGAAGAAAGACCACAGCCGATCTGCAGAACAATGTAGAAAAACTGCAAAATGCAAAAAAAAAAAAGTAAAAAGTGTGCAAATGGACATTAACGTCTTAGAGACAGACGGTGTAAGTTATTCTAAATCAGATGTTTTCAAACACCAGCTTTGACGTCTAGTTGATCTGATTTTGTATAAAAACTTGAAGATTTACATGTTGTGTTTTTCACTCTTAACACCCTCAGGACCTCCAGTACAAGACAGACTGCTGTCATCTGCAGAAATCCCCAGACGACTCTGCAGTCGTTGGATGCATCAGAGACGGACAGGAAGCTGAGTCCAGGGCGCTGGTGGACCAGTTGGACAACAGACTGGACTGGAGACGCAGTGAATCCATCTACAAGAAGGCACAGAGCAGACTGGACCTCCAGGGGAAGCTTAGGTCCTTCAGGGTTTGCAGCAAGATGCTGCAGATCTTCTAGAAGTCTGTTGTGGAGAGTGATCTCCTCTGCCATCATCTGTCCATCAGGGTAGCAGCATCAGAACCAGAGACTTAAAGAAGCTCAACAAGCTGATAAAGAAGGCTGGTTCTGTTCTGGAGAATCCTCCAGAACCTCTGGAGATGACTGAGCCCAGAAGGATTCTTCATAGAATAACATTCTGGACCACCCTGAGCATCCTCTTCATCAGACTGTGGTAAAACAACAGAGTCTTCCGTCAGAGGTTCTCCAGAAGCGCTGTAACACGGACCTCTACAGGAGATCCTTGCTGCCTGCAGCCAGCGGCGTCTACAACAACCGGTTGAAGAAACTCCTTTGAGTTACACCAGCATTTAATTTACCTTTGGAAATAATAAAGTATTTTTGAATTTAATTGAATATTTAATACTTTTTGCCTCTAGAGTTTTAACCACACCAGTATTATGCCATTTGGTAGCACACACACACACACACACACACACACACACACTGTTTTCCTTTATCTTATGTCTGGGCCGGATCAGATCCGGATTTTAACTACAGAACTCGGCAGGTTTTACACCAGAACACATTTGACTAACGTCTCCATCTTTGATCAGGAAACAGTATTCGCTGAACGTTTCTCTATGGAAACTATGCTCTATCTTGGATTTTCATGATTTCATTTAAAGCCCATTTTAATTCTATCAAGCCCGGTTTAAAAGGAAGTCTATGACAGATGGTATCAGATTGAGTCCAACAATTTAAAATGAGTTTTCTTTCATTGATGCTGTGTCTGCAGAAGTCTGACTTCATTTTTCCATTAGGGGCAAATTACTGCAACAATATGATGATTCAGATGTTCAGGGGGTCCAAATAATAGACTCCTATGATGTCATTTGTAATTTCTGATTTTCAGTGGGTTATTTTTTGTTGGCTATTTGGAAATGCACAGCCCTTCATAGCTTTAGTATTCATGGACCCTGTAGCAACTATTAGGGACTTTTTTTAGTTTATCAATAGAATTAATTTTATCCAGAGAATTTTTTTTAAACCTCCCAGAGAGTCTGAAATGAAAATTGTTTCCTAGAGATTATTAGAAGAAGTAATAATGTCTACCTAAAACTGAAGGACCAAGTAAGCCTGATAAAACAAAACAAACCTAATTATCTAATAGGCAAAAGCAAATGATAAGCAAGAGAAACAACTAATGTTAAACTGCACACACGTTGAATGAGAGAATAAAACAGGTTCCTTCAGAATAAAGACCTAAATGTTACCAGGTATTGATAAGAATCTATGATTTTAGATGAGCTGATTCATAGTTTAAAGACCTGTTTTGCACCTAGCAAAGAGTCCTAATGGGAAAAGGCTACAGACCGCCAGGAATGGACAGGATTCACCTCAGCGTCGGTCCAGAACAAGTGCAAAGTGCCTTGTTGGGTCCAACACGTGCTGGCATCTTCAATTTACAGGACTGGTTGTGTTTCCACAGACAGACAGACAGACAACTCTGTTATTGGGCCCTCGGCTTAGTGATGCCTGTCACCTCAGAGGAAAGCTCCTCCGCTCAGATCGGTGTCGGATAAAACAGCAGCACTGGTCTCTTTATGCCTCAGCGGGTTTGGGTGTTTGAAGGTTCTCCACTTTACATTCAGACCTGGTTAATCATTGCCAAGGAAGTAGTCCCAGAAGAGTTACTGTCAACTTAAACACAACAAAGTCATTAGAACAAAAAGCCTAGAAGAGCTTCACTCAAAATACACAAATTAGCGTCACACATGAAGAAAAAAGAACGTTGATCACACCTGCAGCTCCAAAGGCTGCATCACCGACCCTACCTTTAAGCTTGCTACAAACTCCACCACAACTGAGCAATTTGTTCTTGTCGGGCAGGAAGAACATGAGAAACATTTGTTGTGGCTCTGCCTTTGCATACTTCACGAGAAGCTCAGCTGAACTCCTAGAACATGCATTTATTCTCTCCAGGAGCAGCGTAGATTTCTTTATATTCTGTCTGGGTCATATTTTTCAGGCTTTTCTGTTTCCTCTGTTCTCTATTAAGATTTTTGAAAAACAACATCACATTATTTGCTGCGGAGCTACTAAACAAGGTCTTGGACTTCAGGCTAACCAATTTCACAAATCCACCATTTTTATTATTTTCGCTGCGATTTTTTTAGTCCAAGTTGAAGGATGTCGAAGTTAAATGTGGTTGAGTCAAAATATTCAGGTGTTGGGTGTATTAACTACACTAGTCATCACACCGTCCCCCAGCAGACTACCAAAATGGCCGAATGGAGTGCAACGCTCTGCCACCTGGAGGGGGGCGGAGCCTCAAGGCCCTCCTCTGCATTTAAAGAGACGGCGCCTAAATGAGTTTCTCTCAGGAGACAAAACATTGCAGTTCCACTTTATAAAGTGAACAACTGAATGAGTTCAATGTGAAAAGGAAGAACTGAGAAGCAGGATATGTCCCCTTTAAGCTAAGCTGCGTTTTGTTATGTGCCTGTTTGTGCAGCTCTCTTCTGCCTGTTGAATGACGCCTTTTATCTGTGGAGCTCTGCTGGTCATTAGAGTTTATGTATGTTGTTTTGTTGTCATAATGATGTTAGAGCAAACAGAGCGAGAGCACAGTGGAACGGTTTGTATGGTATCCTTTTATTGTACAGTACTGCGTGCAGCAGAAGGATCTCTAAAGAAACGTGTGCATAACACACATTATGTGAGCAATAAAGTGAAAACCCAAAGGACACTTTTTAAGTGAATCAAGATAATTGTTTTCTAGGTGAACAATAGGTGCATACAGCGAAAAAGCATTTCATTTCTGCTAATTTAATCCTCAGCACCATGTAGTGTAACTATGACAGTTGGAAGCGCAGTATGAGCAAGAAGAATACTTTCCAGCGGGTGGCAAGACAAATCACCACTGTCTGTCCTCTAAAGGCAGCTCGGTTTGTCTTCACAGGTTGGAGTCGATCAGGAAAAAAAAAAATCCTCTAAAGAGACCAATTTCCATGTCAAGTCAAATGAAACATAAAGACTTAAGCATGAATAGGATATCATTCAGCAGCCAAACGTACCCTGGCACTGCACTGCAGGAGCCAGGTTGGATGAGCACACAGCTACCACCCGAGCATCGTGTCAAACACACTAACCATTGTGTGGTGGATGAATCTCCAAATCACAGCTGCATGCACAGCGGAAAAAACCCACCAAATTGTCATTTCCACAGCTTTAAAGATCACACACAATCACAGCCGGCAGCTAACAAACAGAGGTGCTGTACACTCCAGTTCAGTTTATAGTTTACACAGTGCAGGGTATCGTTTATCAAACTGTGAAGGTTGCACAACAAGTTTGTTTAAAATGTTTTTATATGGCACATTTCCACAGACAGATGTCACAAAGAAGGTTGGCCCAAGAAAATATACAGCAAGGTACTCGTGAAAAAACACGATGCGTTCAGAAATGTGCATCAGAAGAGCTCAAATCTAATTAAAAGCTTCTTGGAATAAAAATGTATTTAGCTGCTATTTAAAAGTATCCAGAGTGCAAACTCCGTAGGAAGATGGTTGCTACGTCCCAAAGTCTGGGTGCAACAGCTCAGAAAGATTCCTCCAGTTCTGAAGATGTGGGGACCACTGAAAGGTTTTGATCTGATGAGCTCAGACTACGGGAAGAAGTGTCTGTTCTAATCAAATCAGAGATGGACAAAGGAGGCTGTTCATGTAAACTCTGAAGGTTAAAGTTTTATGACAAAACCTAGATGTTGTTTGAGTTGCTCTGACTGAGTGAGTCAGGAGTCTCAGTAGTCCCTGAGGACAAACCGGCCCCTTCTTATTCATACAAGGAAACCTTTACAGTAGTTCAGTCATGTAGAGTCAAAAGCAGGAATTATTATAGTCCACTTGTTGACACCAATGAGTTTTGAGATGTTCCTAAAATGATAAAAAGCAAGTTGATGGTATTTGTATGAAGGGGAAAAGAACCCTTGTTCAGCGAGTCCTGAATCACTCAGTGGATGTCAGACATTACACGGCCGCCTGCAATGATCAAAGTTTCAGTTTGCCTGGATTGAGCTGTAAGTTGTTGGAATTCAACCACCGTTGAATGTTTGATAAGCAGTAAATCAAAGAGGACCGTCTGTGAACCTCAGAAGGCTTAAATGAGCAGCAAAGCTGAATATCATCAGCAAACATATGATAAAAAACACCATTAGACTCCTGAATTATCCGGCCTAAAGCAACATTTACTAAATAGAAAATAGGTCCCAGTAACTGGGAGGTACTTTGAGCTGCATTGTTGTTGTAAATTGGCACCATTTGAAGAAACTGAATTGATTTGGACTCTGTGGCAGCCCCAGCTGCTCAGTTGTTGTGTTTCTAACTCTTGATGTTCTTCAGACGCTGTGCAGACAGCACAAGCCGTGTTTTCCATTGCAACACACCAAAAGCTGTGTTTTCATACCATCTGAAGAAAACTAAAGAAAATTAAATTATGGTTTCACTGGAAACTTTTGTCAATCAAAGCACGGAAATTATTATTTGAATAAAATATAATTACCCACTCTGCAAATAATTAATATTCCCCTCTAAACATTTATAAAAACATAAAGCAAATTAAACCTTGAGTATATGTTCAATTACATGAGTGTGAATAATAACCACATCTGAATATGCTGCTGTGACTTTTACCAACAACTAATAAGTAATTCAGTTCAGATTTTTGATTAAATGAAAGGACTAGAGTCTGGATTTAAAGGGAAACGTCATCCATATACTTTCATCCTTCCTCCAGACCAGAGGACATCTCAAAGTATATAAGATATAGCTGTCCAGCTAAATCCAATTCTCTCCAGAGAGCTTCAATATAACAATTTCACCTACCTGTAGGGGATCCCTCCAGCACCTCTCCTGTGTAACGGGACTCTTTGAAGATGGGCCGGTTGTCATTTTGGTCAATGACAGTGATCACAAGTATGGCGGGTCCCTCAATGACATTCCCATCAAAGTCTGTGGTGGAAACCTCCAGCTGTGAGGATGAAAGGATAAATAGATTTTACTCTTTAAAGCAAAAACTCTGTTTTTATTGTGATACCTTTCATTAGCAGTGCTCTCCTAAGAACTGGAGGCAAATTAAATTGATGTGCCTCGGTGCATCCCACCAAAAACCCTTCCCACCGGTTCTCTAATAAAAACACACAATAGCTCTGAAGAGTTTGACAGTTTAAAAATAGCACAAGATTCAATTTACAGTGGCTTCCTGTGTCAATGACAGTGATGGCTGCTTGATGGACAGCAAATATTGACAGGAACATCAAACACAGCTGCATTTGCTCCATCTTTGGTGCCAGAGGCTGATGGGAGCTGTAAATACCAACAGGACTTTTCTGCTCAATTAGAAAAATCTCTGTTCAAAAGTTAGGCTGCAGATTTTCAGGTAGTTTTTAATATTTGTGAGAAAAAAGTCCAACGTTGAAAGAAACTTCCCAGAGAGGCGTGAAGACAGAGCATCTTAGAAATCTCTGGTTTCCTGGTGTCTGTTTAAAGCCTGCAGCTCTTTAGAAACCCTCCGTCTCATCCACTTGAAATGAAGGATTCTCCATTATGGTGCCAGAGAAATAAAATCTGGGCCAGAGGAGAAACAGAAGCATCTGGAAGAACACAAAATTCTGCAGCTGATACTTGTTCGACACAATCTGTTTCTATTTGTTTGCGTTTTTCATTTAATCTTTATTCAACAAGGTAGGCTAGCTGAAACTAACTCCCATTTACAACAATGACCTGATAATGAGGCACAAAGCAGACAAACCGGAGACAGAAATAACAGATAAGTGGAATATAAAAAACACCTAAAGATGGCGACATGTTGGAAGTGATAAATAGTTAAAAGCAAGAGCAATGGTCTTAAATTATTCACTGTAAGGAGTCTGATGATTCCTGTCGACTGCAGCAGAAAACTGGAAAGAAGAGCGAAGGTACAGGCTTTGGGGACAAGGAGACTGATAAGGCTGCAGACGGTGGCATAAGCTGCAAAAGAAGAAGTGACTGAAGGTATAATGAGCTTTAACCAATCAGGTTTGAATAAATTAACAGATACCAGTGAATTTGCCTGCGAGAATGGAGAGAAAATCGAGTCATCAGGGAGTAGAGAGGCAGTGGTCAGCGTTAAATGAAGCTGCAGTAACTGATAAATAACATCCAGGTTGTGGAGGGTTTTAGGCCTGACCTTAAACCTCATGTCACCTTAATCCAGGATTGGGAGCACTGCCATTCTGAGCACAGAATGTGTGACGGAGGATTTGTTACGATAAAGAAAACCCATTTGGGATTTGACATTTGTGAGCAGGAAATTTCTGAGTTTTAAAAGAAAGTTTACTGTCGACCCAGGGACCCAGATAGCTGTAGGTTTTGACACAATCAGTCAAAGAGTGCAGTGGACGCTGTGGACGCTGTGGACGCTGTGGACGTTGGTCTGTAATACGGACAGGGCAGTAGTCAGGGAGGCGGTATACAGATGTACATGGGGACTAGCTGGCGGGGCCGATGTCATAAAGGCAGACATTAAACAGGCTAGGACCCAGTATGCTTCCATGGGGGACACCTGGGTTAGGGGTAGAGGACCCTCCACCCTCACAGACTGATTGGTACAGACATCCTAACAGGTCTCACTCGTAAATGAGAACCGGCATCTCAAAGAGACTCCCTGCATAAAGAAAGGTTTAATAATAACAATAAGAGGCTGGTATGAGAACCTTTTTTACTTTGCAACATACATTTAATGACACTATGCCAATTCCCAATGTCTCAAAGCATCTCATGAGACAAAGATGTTCAAATCATGTCATTATGCAGCTCGGTCCAAAGTTTACATGAATCCAGTTCATTTCAGTGCACCCAATCAAATGCTCTAATTCAGATCTGATGAAGTGATGCCAGCTTCAAACCAAATACAACAATAAAAACTGATAAATTCAGCTGATCATAAAATGCTGAAAGCACAAACTCCTCATCCTGAGCAAGCTAGCAGCACAAAGAAGAACACACCGTTCTTCCCACATTCTATAAAAATCATCCAGCTTATTACAGAATAAAAATGAAAAGAAAAAGTCAATTTTTAGTTTTCTTCCTCCCTCAACTTGTTAACTCGTCCACTGAAGGCTCCTCCGTTGGCCTTCATCCTGATTTAATGCATTCAGCTTCCCCATCCATGCGGTATGTCTAGTCAGTCTCCTGCTCCACCAGGGACCACGGCAGCTGAGCAAAGCCAGGAGGAAACATGCACAGGGCCTATTCAACAAACAAGCTGCTATTAACCCACAGTGAAACAACCTTGTCCTGTTTAGTCAGCAAAGCCAATTCCCCAGTTTTACTGAAATCTTTCTGTTTTCCTCCTGAGCTGGGGTTCGTAGCCGCAGCGTAAGTCACGTCTGCATCAGCAGTACCCTTCAAAATCTGTTACATCTACGACGCCAAAATTAAGCAGATTAACAATTCACCCAGTTCTGTGCAGCCTCAGTCAGATATTTCATCTTCTCCTTGGAGAAATCAGCCACACATTTCACACGGCTGATTGGGTCTGCTAACAACACAGTAGCATGCTGCTCCGCAACGCATGATTGATGTATTGCATGCAAATAATCTTGAGGTTGTGATAATGTCACTAATCTGTTGACGACGCTAACAGTTTTTCAGAGAACTACAATAAATGACAAGTTTCTCATTTTGTGCAGGTGCATCATAACCAGGTTGTAGAGCTTCAAAATCCAAAAAGAAGAAAGTGGATCAAAAGACAAAACTGAAATTTGAACTTAAAGGCAACGAGGCTGATCAGCTCATGAACAGCTTAAAACTGGGATGTGTTTCCTGTTGGTTGGTGGAAATATTCCTCTGCAGAGGGAAGGCGGCCTCATGAAGTTCCTCCTTGGTCTCAATCATTTAAGGTTTGACTATACTTCCCTGGTTTAATACACCTGAAACCAATGGGTCTGATGATCTGATGATTGGGTTAGATGACATGCTAACGAGGTTATTCAACCATTTGAACCAGGTTTTTTGTACCGGGGACACGTCTAAAACATGCAGGACACCGTCCCCTAATGAGCCCCTCCTGACACAACTTTGACAGAGGACGCAGGGTTTTGGAATAAAATCTTCCAGCTGTGGTAACTCCTAAACTTTATCAAGATGATGAACAAATATCGTTATCCAGCGTATAAATCTAGTCAATGAATCTGCATTGGATCTTTGATAAACATTCAGAAAAGGTCTTTAGCATGGCGTCCACATTGTTTTAGCTTCAGTTGTTAATCTAAAGTTAAGATTTGTCTATGAATGACTATTTATGTTCTGACCAACATTTATGGCAAACAGTTTTAAACCTTTTCTGCCACTATTACACCATTTTGTGACCAAAAAGCAAACGTATCTTAAACTATCACAATGGAGCTGCTGATCTCCCCACTCTGTCTGCTTTTAGACTCCAAGACATACAGTATCTTTGACAGTGACTGTAAATGTTAGGTTATCTCTATATAGTATTTCTGTAATGTTGATAAAAAATAAAAAGATGAAGTGACCAAAACCAAATGTCATAAGCCCTAAACTGCAAACCGAACCAAACTGGCGGCGTATCCCACATGTACAGTAGGACATACCCGGTAAGGTTCATCTGAACTGCCTGGCCGTTCAGAAAATAGCAAAGTCTGTCATATGTGCCAAATACAGCCATAAAAAGTCCAGCCCGTTAAATTAATTGAGTCATTCTGATATGATTGCCATCATTTTCCGAAGGTTTTCTTGTGTTATCAAAGTTAATGTCTCTGAAATGTTATTTTAATTTTTACGAGCTTACAGCAAATGCGCCACATTTAAACGCAGTGAGTCATTACAGGCTACAGATGGGAAGAGTAACAACCTGCATCCCAAAGTGCACTTTGCAGGTTTTCTTGCAGTTTTTGCAGACAGTTGCCAAAACATGTAAACACAGATTTATTTTTTTAATCCGACCTGCAGATATGGCCGCTGCATTAATGAAGTCAGCAGTTATGCTGATAAACACGCTCCATGTAATCATTTGAGCTTTAATCTACAGATAAATCAGTCTCTCCATTCCCATCCCTTCATTAGTGTCAATGCAAAGCTCCGGTGGAGTGTTTGTCTTCTCTATCTTCACATGAATGGCGTTTCTTCTTCCTATCAGCATCGCAGAGCGTTATGAGCCCTCTCTGTCATCCTTCTTCTCTTGATTCATTTCACTCCCCTGACTTTGTTCTCTCTGCTACCGCGGTGAATGAACCATAGATTTTAACGGCCGTAATGACACACATGCAGCTGAACAAAGTGTTTCAGGTGTAGGAAGCCTAATGCTTTGATATATCATCTCATCTTTCTTCACTTGTTCCACCATCTGAATATACCTACAGAGGCTCTTAATGAGGACAACAATTTCCCCTTCAGTCTACATCCAGCAGAAACTCTGACTCTCATCCTGTCCACTGACCGCTTCACAGCCAGATTCACCAGCACTGACTTACCCTGTTTGCTGTCTGCATGACAAACAACGTTCTCTGCTATCATAAGGAGCTTAACATCGTACATCCTTAACCCTGCAGACTCCAAAGCGGATAGTATCGTTAATATAATATCTGTTAGTTCACCACATTTAGATTTTAACACACAAATTCAGCTTCATCAATGATCCAGCTGTTAGGGGTCATGCAGACTGATTGGTGAACCTTCAGCTGAATCAAGCGTCACGTCTACATTGATGACAGATAAAGCAGTTGCTGGTTCAATTTCTCTGAACAACTAACATCCTTCACATTGTGAGTTTCAGTTTCATTTTCCTAGATGAAGGCTAAAGGAGAAGGGCAATAGTATAAGTTTTGTTCTAGCAGCAATTACTGAAATGTTTCATCCTGACTAAACTGGTATTACCATGTCTGTGTCCGAAGTCATGTATTTATACTTTATTTAGTCATTTAATTGTTGTCTGTGGTGTCTATATTGAAACTTGTGTGCATGAATGTAAAGTACACTTAACAACACGTACGCATAGAGTCACCTGAACCTGAGCTGTAACCTCAGGTATGAGATGTTTAGCATCTAATCTTTGCAAAGGACGATGCCCAAAACAACACTGCAGCAATTAGTTTGTTGATAGGAAGGAATATCGACACAACTATTGTCCATTTGCAAAAAGAAATCAATACATGAAAATCTGAACATCGCAACCAGGAAAGAAGAACAGAGGATTATTTGTAGACAGTAAAACCCTTCTTGGGAAACATGACTCATGAGACTGGGTTAGATAGATAAAACTGGGTCAGTTTTACAGGCTGCAGCTGTATTGACTGATTACTAACCCAATCAGCCTAAAACCCTCCCACCAGGTTCCAGAGGGATCAGGTCTGAGGTACCAGACATGTAAGGGATCCCACACATGATGCTTCCCATGTCCATATTGACTCTAGGAAATAAACTGGCCACTTTATTAGGTACAATTGACTTAATTTCCTTCATTAGTGTCAATGCAAAGCTCCGGTGTTCAACAGTTTGTTCACACATACAGGCGTTGACCATAAAACTCTAATATCATGAAAATGTATTTTGTTTCCCAGTAATTCCATTGAAAAAGTGAAACTTGTATATTATAATAACTTATTACACACAGACTGATATATTTCAAGTGTTTATTTCTTTTAATTTTGATGATTATGACTAACAACTAATGAAAACCCCAAATCCAGATTCTCAGAAAATTACATAATTGTAAAAAAGGTCCAATATTGAAAACACCTGGTGCCACACCAGACCTATCACACTCTAGTCAGCTAATTAACTCAAAACAGCTGCAAAAGCCTGTAAATGGTCTCTTAGTCTAGTTCTGTAGGCGACACAACCATGGGGAGGACTGCTGTAACACTTAGAGGGACATTAATGATCAGATTTCACACAATCCAACTCAAAACTCCGCTGACTACAGGTAATCTGAAAACACTGAGCCAGATTTACAGACAAAAGCTGCTCGTGAATCACATGGTCACATTGGTAGATTCAACTAAACGTTTTAATTCTCAGAGTTTCACAGCAAAATTGCCTTCAGATTTAATTTCCTTGCTAAATCATCAATATGTGGACACAACACTACTTCATTTTTTAGTTTAGCAGCTGTTTTATGGAAAACATTATTCCCACAGAGATATTAAACCGCTTAACAACAACTCTGGGTCAATTTACCCTTATTCATTAAGACCAATGAACTAAAATATAACAGATTATCATTCCTTCCTGTGCAAATTCTCAGTTTTCCAGGTCAATGCAACAGTAAACAGGCTTAAATCGGAGGCAACCGGACATTCAGCAACTTTTTCTGAGCTCTCTTGTGTGATGAGAATTTACCAAGACTCCTGGAAAGGTGTTGAAACATTATCATTCCTAAGTAATCAAATAACTTCCTGTCAGTAGATATTATTTTACACTTCCTTATTGTTACTGTTAGATGATCATAGAAATTGCTGTAAATCATTAAAGTAGATGTGAAAAATTCCCCTTGAACTGCTTGAGAAGAGTCAAATGGGTGAAATGTCCTCTACCCATACAAATTATAAAACATTATTTGACTGCACTGTCATCATTTTCTGGATTCACAAGCAAAAAACAAAAAAAAACAACAAAGAAAACTGGATTCCCAGAGAACACAGCCATGATGCAGGAAGCAGGTGAGAAGCTGAGTGGAGCATCAGGCCAGGGCGATGGATTCCTCACACGGCTCATCAACTGCCTGTTAGCAAAATGAGGATGCTATATTACCTTTATTATGGCTCATAGACAATTCTTCCTGAGGTGAAAGTTAGCAGAGAGATGATGATTTCATTTGGAGGGGAAATAACGCACTGAATGCAGAAAGAATTGGAGAAGATTGGCTCTGGTCATGGTAGATTGGTGGCAGTTAGAGGTGATAGGTCTCTGTCTCTGTGCTTTTTCTTGCATATGTCATTTCACCTTCCAAAGGTGGAATATTGTACATCTACTGCCGCCCTATTCAGCTCTCCTACAGCTAACAGATTGCAGTATGTTTGGTTCACTGCTATGGCTGTGAGCTAAAATCACCATCATGGTCAGAAAGCTCTACCGGTTGAAGAAATTATTATTATCTAAATACTTCCTACTTTTTCTGTTGTAGGAAGTTACTTTCTTAAATTAAGTTAGTTCTCCATAGTTGGTGATGTCAGGCTAAAGGTTTGATGATTGTTATAGAGTTCATTAGTGTCCCTGGGTCAAACAATTTCTGCTGATTTAATCAGAAAATGTCCACTGCTTGTCTCCAAGCTTTCAGCAGTGAGAGATTCTTCATCACCACAAACAGAGCAACTGCATACTGTCATGTTTTTATTTTTTATTCTTTTAGTTAACGTCATTATTGGTTTGCTGCTGCAACATTTTAGCAGCACTGCTGCAGATCTGGTCTGCACTCATACCTGATGAGTCCATTAAGCCCACATGTTTGGGTTAAAACATGTTTTAATTGATCTGAACAATATTCTAATATCATATTTCATCCGCTGTCAATGAGAAATCCTCATAATCTGTCTTCCAGGGAGGACAGATCACCACTATTACCATCTAATGTAGAACAGATTACTGGATCAATGTGAGCTTCTGTGCTTTTTGTCTCTCTTGTTGTGTCTCTGCTCTGTCTTCTGTAACCCCCAGTGGGTCGAGGCAGATGACCGTTCATACTGAGCCTGGTTCTGGTTCTGCTGGAGGTTTTTCCTTCCCTTTAATGGGGAGTTTTTCTTTCCACTGTCGCTTCATGCTTGCTCAGTATGAAGGATTGCTGCAAAGCCATGGACAATGCAGACGACTCTCCCTGTGGCTCTACGCTTCTCCAGGAGTGAATGCTTGTCGGGACTTTGATGCAATCAACTGGTTCCCTTATATAGGAAATTATTTGACCAATCTATATAATATGATTGATTTGACTTTGTAAAGTGCCTCAAGATGACATGTTTCATGATTTGGCGCTATATAAATAAAATTGAATTGAATTGAATAATTAACAGAATTAAACATCAGTCCGTGTCTAATTAATATTTATAATGTTTTCACTGATGGAGTTAAGGGAACTTTTGTATGGCATTATAATCTTTTGGATATGACTAAATATGCTCATGAGGGCCTCTGTTCTTTCTCTTCTTTGACTCTAAAAATAACCTAAAAGTCCCTGAAAGAAATCTGGTTGAAAAGCACACAGGAATAAATGATGAAGGTGCGGTCTGAAAACGATGGAGGTGTGGGCAGTTTCCTCGCAGTCTTAACCAGAAGTAAGAAAAGGACGAGTGGCAAAGAAAGAGGATGAAAAAAAGAACCAAGTCATGCATATGGAAGGACCTTTGCTGCGCTCCTCTACCACAGTCTCGTTTTACATTCACCCCGGATACGTCTCCTCCTGAGCTGTTCCAGCGGCCCTCCCTCCCTTTGGTGGAGTAGTGGAGTGAGATGGGCTCTACCTTCCTGCCGCTTCCTTTAGATTCCAACAGAAACTGCTCTGCAGTAGCTTTAATGCCCCAAACTCTCTGGTGGCTGCAGCCTTTATCAGAAACCCGGGTCCTAACCTGACACACGTCAGCCAGTCTTCAGCAGGGAGAGATCTCCGTCCTTTAAACCCAAAATCCCTTAAACACTTCCACTTAGAGAATCAGCTGGAAGAGTGAGACATATTTAAAATGAGATGAAACAGAGATGATTTAATCAGAATCAATGCAGAAATATTTCACTTTAACAATTAATAACCCCACAGTGAACACCTGTAGTGTTTCCACAATAAATAGATTTGGACATAAATGGTGATACAAATTCCTAAAATCTCATTCCCAGCTTGTAATTCTAAGTTCTTAAACATGCACAGAAGTGACCATTGAGATAAAATGGAAAAATAAAATACATTAGCACAATAAATACATGATTTCATAATTATTTAAATGTTCAGATAAAGATTGAGATTCTGAGATGTAAACATTTTTGAAAATTAGTATTCATTATAATTTAAAAGTATATCATTTAAAATATGTTTATTTAGGCATTTATTTTATATCACAGTAGGGCTGGACGATAATTCAATAACAATATATATCGATCGATAGACGTGTGGCGCGATAGGAAAAAACAGGGTCGATAAAAGTTCGATATAGAGACAGTTTTCCTTCCTTCCTTTCAGCCTATCATATTAGTTGATGCTACAGTCACTACTTCCTCTCGACCAATCGTAATCGCGGACCCAGGCACGCCGTCACAAAGCGCCGCCCTCTCAAACGACAACACACAACACGTGAATATGTCGCAGCAAGGAGCGGCGGAGGAAATTGTCCCAAAACGGGGTTTTACTAGTTCACCAGTCTGACAGAAATAAACCAGTGATTTGTAAAACTTGCAAGGAACCGGTAAAAACAAAGTCTGGTAACGCAACCAACTTGTTTCATCACGTAAGCCGCTCAGCCGCTCAGCCGCTGACACCCGCAGCAGCGCGAGCTGTGTCGGCCCCGCGCGACTCCGCGTCATCTTCTTAGGAATCTTCTGGAAGTTCTTCCAAAACAAAGCAGGAATAGCAGCTAAACTGGGCTCCCTTCTTTGTGATAAAATGAAAAAGCGTCCAAGCGGCATAAGGACATAACGCCTGCAGTAACATGCTTCATAGTGATGGATATGCTGCTGTTGTCTGCAGCTGAAAAACCTGGCTTCAAACAACTACTGGCCACTCTTGATCCGCGATATAAAGTTCTGGGCTGCAAGTTTTTCTCTAACAGCGCTCCCTAAATTGTGCAACGAGTTTAGGGAATCTGTGCAAAATGAGCTGCAGTCTGTGTCTTCCCACGCCACGACCTCTGACCTCAGCCCTGCATTAGCCTCTCAATTGACTATATAGACAGAGAATGAAACCTGAGGAGTAACTAGTGTAATATTCCCACCTAAATAGGCTATTTTATTTATTTATTTGGTATATTTATTTTGGTAATTTTACTGGTCACTTTAGTTTATTCTTTGTCAGTATTTAGTAACATAACTCAGGTCTCTTAAGTTATTTTTCTTTAAAAAAATTCTGTTATGGTTAAAAAAGTTGGTTAAATAAAGATTTAATTGGAATTCTGTGTTTGTGTTCTTTATTAAAATTAAATCATTTAGCAATGTCCAGGCAGAGCTGCACATAAAATATGGTTTTAAATATTTTCAATAATTATCGATATCGATCAATATGCATTTTTTTTTAATCGATAAGCTTTTTTTCGATATCGTCCAGCCCTATATCACATTATATCATGAATTCATTTTATTGTGCAGGTTTACCTAAAGTCAGTGTGCGGGGCTTACATGCACCCCTGTGCTTGGTGTCGGGCCCCTGGGGGGATCGGTACCCTACCCTGGGTGGGTCAGTGAGGGCCTTCCCTTCATTTTCAACCCTTTCTACGGCCCCTAAACCTTAAACCTAAGCTAGTGCCAAACCTAACCCAGAAAAAAGTGAAGACCAAAGAAAGATCCTAACTTTACTAGTAAAATGTGCAAAATGTGGTTCTTCTTTTATGGACTACGAGTCCGATAAATAAATAAATATATAGCAAAAAGAAACAAATAATATTGTCCTTGATTTAAGCGGGCAAGTTTAAATGATCTGCCGATGAATACGATTTTTCCCCTGAAAATAGGGACAACTCATCTCCATCATCTCATTTCAAGTGCAGTAAAACTAATTTTCTTATATATATATATATATATATATATATATATATATATATATATATATATATATATATATATATATATATATATATTAGCTGAATGATAAGCCCTTCTAAAATGAATCCCAAAGTCCAATATTTAACTTTTCACCATGAAGCTCTTTCTGTTGCAGTTACTTGTGAACCGCCTCTCCACTCTGTGGACAGCTGTAGCTGAGAAGCTCCGCTCTGTTTGCAGCTCCAAAAATCGCTGCACCTCCATCACCCTGTTTGCTCGGGAGACGACAAACTTCCAATTAGTATCAGCAGTTCACTCGGTATTTTTCTGCTGCCAAGAAACTCATGCTTCAATATCAGAAACCCCAAATTATTTACATACTAATCAGCAGACTAACCTTCTCATGAAATGATGCACACTGAAAAGAGGAAATAACATTTATTCACAAGAGTAATAAATCTGCTTTCAATGACATCTGGAATCCATGTTTAATTTACTTCAATCTACAGCAAACACCGGCGGCCAAAACTGCACAAATCTTTACATAATAAGGAAAATTAAAGACGGGAAAAACAAAAATGAGATTTTTCTTCTGGCTTTTTCCTTCTGGCTCTATATTGGTTCTTTATTGTGGAACGTCTTTAATCTCTTGTTTTTGTACTGGTGAATCTAATTATTTGAATGAACTCGATTTGTACAACTATAAACTAACAAGGGTTATATGAGCAAGACTGCTCGTGTAAAAGAGACAATTTAATAAATTCCATTTTTAAATTATTTATTCACTGTGAATGAAACAAGTATTTAAACTAAACTCTAAGCTAAAGTACTCATACTTGCACTTGGTCTGGAAAGAACTGGTATCAGGACACCCCTACTAATGACTTCACAAAGAGTGAAGAGCTCTCAAGACTAATAATAGTGTAATAACAGTAAGATTATGATAATATAATAATAAGATTCTTATTTAGCTTTTGCCCCTTCTTCTACCACATTTTCCCCTTCCACTCAACTTTCCATTGCTTGGATTCATCGCTCTGTAAATAGTCAGTTTACCCTGATGCAGGACGTCTATGACTGTCTTCAGAACAACTGTGAAGCATTAAGGCCGGACGGCCCCCTCTCCAGCTTGGGGTCTTTCCCCCCCTTGTTCTCCGACTGCCATCTGGGGTTTGAGGACGGCGGGCCATCTACTCAGGGTGTGCGCTGCGGTTGGGTCTCGTGTGTCAATTGGGGTTGGGGTTGGTGCTTGTGCTCTCCCCAGGAATGGCGTATGAGGTTGTGGTGTGGAGGAGTGGGTTGGATGGTGTGCAGCGTTCTGTGGCAGGGCGACCGGTTGGCTCTTCTTGGCAGGGGTGGCATGATCAGCTGGTGTGGGCACCTCCAGGTTCATGAGGTGGGCTCTGGTTTGCTGGCTGGTTCAAACTGTGTTGGCCCCATCTCTGAAACTATAGGTTTAGGGATTGTCGGGGCTGTGGTCAGGGCATGTGGATGGGGTTGGGGTATGGCCTGGGTTTGCCCAGGTTGGGGCGGTGCTCGACCCTGGTCTCAGCTTGTGGCTCAGACGGTCTGCTTACCTCCACCCTGGTTAAGGGGATCATCTCCCGGGTCTGGGGGCTAGTTGCCCTTCTGGGGTATCAGTACCTGGACCTGGGAGTGTAGGATGTGCGTGGTGAGTGCAAGCGTGTACAGCGTCTACTCTGGTGTATTATTAGATTGATGGTTATGAGCGTTTGCATGTGTGGGCATTAGGGGGGGAACATGTGATTGTGACTGCGTGTCTATGACTATGTGCTCGTTTCATTGTCAGCTTGGGTTTTGGGTTTTGGGCTGCCCGCCCCCCTCCAGGGACATCTCAGGTCTCCACTAAGCGCAGAGCCCATCCGGTCCGCCAGGCTTCCTGCCGGTGGCTGGCAGCTTGATCAGCGGGTGTGTTGGTGGTTCTTGGTGTCCAGGGCTGGGTGCTCGGGTGTGTGCTGGCTGCTTTGCGGGGCCTGACCTCCCTGGATCTGTCGGGGCTCTGCTAGGGAGCAATGTGTGCAGGTCCCTGGGCTGGATCTCCTCTGGCGCAGCTGGCTGGCTGGTGGCTCGTCGCTGCAGCCCCCAGGGGCTTCTGCACTGTGGCTGCTGGGGGGTGTCCTGGGGCTGTCCTATGCTCCTCTCTGGGATGGGGGATGCAGCTATTGTGTTGGTCCTTCTTGGGCTTACAAGTACGCACTCTCTTCTCTCCGGACATTTTCGTTTATTTCCATGAGGTGGACTGTGCTTATACGTCATGTCACGCAAAGGATTTTGGGATTCCTTATGACTCCTTTGCGCCAGTAAGGAGAACCCTATGCTAAAGAAGCTAAATAGGAAGCATACAGGCTCCTTTTCCTACCTCCTTCCTTACTGACAGCACTATTCGGACAGCACTGATCATGGCGAGTCTTAGTTCCCTTAATATTTTGGTTTAATGTGGGGCTGAAATGAAATGAATTAAGAATAAAGAAAAACTTCTAAAAACCTTAGTAGACACAAATGGACATCATAGATTCTGGGGATGGTAAGAGGTGTCGCAGCCTGTCTCGGGAAACATCCCTGTTCAAGTGTGTCAACAGGATTGCTAACATTTTCTTCATGTCAGAAAGAAAAATCCTTGAGGAAACTCTTGTTTAGATATTTGTTTCTGCAGGAGAAAACCCAAACACACAGCCTTTCTTTCACCATCATTCTACAGCTGCTAACGGCCACAATAGGACCTGATATGACCTACTAGCTGTAGGTGTCATGATTTAGGTTTGTGTTTGTTTTGGACTTTTTCTAGTTTCAGCCTGTCACCTCTCAGCCAGCAGCCACTATCCAATCAGCTCAGTCTCCTTAGTTAGCAGTCAATTAGCCCAGATCAGCTTCACCTGCTGCCTGTAATTACTGCCAACTCTGCTCACCTGTCTATAAATACCTGCGTCAGAACGTCTCGTCTTGTCTCGCCTCTTGTGCCGCATTGATTCTAACAGTTCCTGTGTGCTCAGTCAGCTGGATTCTTCTGATGAAAGCTCCCTGTTTCCCTGTGAGTTCCAGCCGCTCGCTCTGCCCGTTCTGGTGGTTCCTCGGTCCACCTCGCCTGTTCTGGTCTGTCCCTGCCTTCATCACTCTGTCTAAGTCTGTCACTACCTGCATCTTCTGGTCTCCTGCTCATCCCTGCCTGCCTGCATCATCAGCCATTATTCATCTGTCAAGTCTGGTTCTGCTTGCCTGCCTCACCTGCCACTGCTCATTCCCTTTCAATAAACCTTTTAAAACATAACTCTGTATTTGGCTGAATATCCGGTTCATCAACGTTATTCATAACAGTAGGTTATATGAGGCTCACCACAAAATCATTTCCAGCTGCCACAGGCATGTTTCTGCCTTCAGTTGTTTTGTAGGAACCTTTATTGTATTGAAATGATCATTCCTAAGTGTAAAAACAGTAACAAATAAATAAATTGTGTGAATTTATTGAACTGATAATTCTTATTTTCTATTAGTAATTTCTGTCAAAGGCAGAATAGTATTGAAAAGCTGCAGGTTCCTTTCTGTCACAGGTTAGCTGTCCTACAGAGACCTCAGGTTTCCTCTAAGCTGCACAGCATCCGTCTTCTTCTTGAGTCGTGACTTCCTTCACTGCCACAGCTGTTATTAAACGTAAACTTTCTCTCAAAGTCCCTCAATCCCTCATAGATGTACTTTTCTGGGACTGCTCCCCTCTAACCTCAAGATTAACAGTTTTCGAGGTAGTACAGTCGGAAACTGCGTGAGCAGGCAGCCCGACTGAAAAATAGATGAGTCCAAAATGGGGAGAAGCTTCATTGATCTCCAGTACAAAAGAAAAAAAGCCACAAACACAATAAATATAGAAGCACTGCAGGGGGACGGCGGCCTCTGCTTGACTCTTATTTTAAACGTCCCATCACTGTTGGACTGAAGCAAAGAGTGAAAATCTGAGAAGTGAACGGTAGCAGTCTAAGCTCAGACATGTTGTTGTGCACACAGTAAGATTAATTTTTATGTTAATTCAGCTACTTTAGCAGCATTGAAACATTTCCTTATGTTTTTGACCATTTCCAGTGTCGTTATTAGAGCCAGACCCCTTATGAGAGACAAATATGATATGATTTTTGATATTTTTGAAGATATTTTGAGAAATCTGTTGAGGAGGCAAAAATTAGGGTGATGGTGAGGAGGTATTCCACCCTCAGAGAACTTGGAGTTCATCACCAACAAGAAATCATCAGGACACCAGAGTAAACATGCAAAGAGCTGCTCAGCTTTAAAAAAAAAAACATGAGAAATTGTTTATGCTATGCCATTTTTTCATAAAATTTAAATAAAAACGTTTTATAAACCTAGTGGTGGAATGAAAATTATCACCCAGGGTATAGATAATTTTGGGCTTCACTGGAGTCTCAGCTGTGGTGATTGTGTAGTTTTCTTAAAACATGTTTAGAATTTGAAGTCTATATTTACTGTGAAAAAAACTCCAGATTTTATCAGAAAGAGAAAATAATAACTTACTGTAAACACATGAAGAGATTTCAGTCTTCACTTTAAATTCACTAAAGCTCCCAGGGAAAAGAAGTGTGATCAAAAGAGGTGTTTTTCCCCTCAGTTTCTGAAAAGACTCCATTTCTTCCCCTCTACTCCTCTAATCAGCCCTTCTTAGAAACACCCAGTGGGAGAAGAGGCTGTTAATCCTGTGCCCATCTGCTGCATCTAGCTTCAAAAAGTTAAACTTCCTTCCCAATAAAATTAAGCTGTGGAAGCAGGCTCTCAAGATGCAAGCACAGCTGCTAACTGCATCTCACCCAAAGTCTGGGAGTTCATGTGAAAACAGCTGGGAATGAGTTTTATGATAAGGAGAACAGGTCAAAACGTTATGGTGTTGCACCGAAAGTAGGATTGGAAAATATCTTTAATAATCTTTGGACAAGATCATAGGTTTATTTAGACATTTTAAAGATGATTTTAGCCCAAGCAAGGCAGATTTCAGCGTCTCGTTTACCACCCAGCTTTCAATACAGCACTTTCTCTAAATTAAGAAAAAAAACTTGCCTGAGAAAAGTAGGAGATAAAAAAACTTAGTGTCAGGTTTGTCATTTGGACCGAACTGCAGACAGGTACTTGGGATGAGTGTAGTGATGATTGATAATAATAAAAACAGAAAACCTACAATAGTTTTACAAGGAGAAACAAGACATGGGGCATGGCCAGAGTAACAGGCAGTGTGACACAGAACATGGAGGTGGCAGAATAACAGAACAGTCCAGCAAAGAACATTCAGAACCAGTGAGCATAAACTGAGGGACAAGTGGAGAATGACACTGAATACAGCTGAGTTAATCAGAAGGCAGGGGGGCACAGGGAGCCTGAGGAAGGGAGGCTAATTAACACCTGGGCACCATTGTTGTTAACAGCAAACAGGCTTAAATCAGAGGCAGCAGGACTTTCTCCCAGTTCTCCTGAAGACGTTTCCACACCTGTCCAGGAGTCTCTGTCAGTTCTGGAGGCTCTGATCAACCTGCAGGTGGAGCGCTGCTGTTTCTAAGCACATGGAGGTCCATCCTCCTAGAACCAGTCCAGGTCAGAACCAGTGACCCACCATCACTGTCCTGGTGGTTAGAAGCTGCTGCTTGGTGTGAGTGGAGGACTTGGTCTCCTGAACCATGATGAGCTGCTGATGTAATCTCTCTGGAACGTGTTGGAGGACCGAGCTGTAAACTCTGGGAGCTGAAGCTCCATCCTCCCTCTGTTCACTGATGGCTTTGCTCTTTGGACCAAGATGGCTTCTTTCAGCCTCTTCCTAACATCTGTTCTCCCTGTCCAACATCTGGACCTCATTGTTGTCAATAGAGTGTCCTTTGTTCTGGAGGTACCAGGTACCGGGATTTTGACCCAACTCCTGGAAAGGTGTCAAAACATTTTCAGAAAGATTTTGTGGATGTCTCTGACTTAAGCCTGTTTGCTGTTACCATGACCCGGATAACTGAGAATTTGCACGGGCACCATCAAATTCCTGCAGCAAGCTCAGCAAGTTCAGTTTTCTGCGTGAAAGCCTCAAATAGTTCCATCTACAAAGTTAGTGTTGATGTCGTGCTGTTGCTAAGCTAACTCAGTGACATCATGCTGTTATGCTAACCTAACTGTGGTTGCTGTAGAGCATTCTAGTGACCTGAACCTACAACTTTATTTGGTCTTTTTCCTGAGGTTTACCACTCAATGTCTCAATCACAATAACAGAAACAAGCTAAACAGTTGAAAAGTATAAAGTTACATGAATAGAGAAAGAATAAAGGCTATAGATGTTGTCTCGAGGATATTTTTGTTCCAACAAAAGGCTGAAGGCTTTTTTTGTTTGTTTAGTTATGCATCAGCTATAAAAATGCTAAGCTTAAAACCTAGAACCTCTATGTTTTATGTTTGCCTTGGTAACTCTATAAATTTCCAACATATAACACAGCATATTGTGGTGCATGGTGCAGGATGTTTTGTTATTTATGGGGTTATTTATTCATTATTTATGTTATAATACAGTATGCAGACTTTACATACATTTTCATTGTCTCCTTGTCTTGCTGATTCTTTTTCATCCTGTCCTGACGTTGATTTTTGTTCATTACATTTTAGTTTTTTCAGCTGCAGTAGCAATTTATTCATCTCATGGTGTCCGTATATGATCAAGTAATCCAGTGATGCTTAAACATTATACATTTTAATCCATTGTCCAATTTCCTCTCCTTTATTGTGCCAATGCAGTTTACCTTTGATGTGTTTTCTTTTCCTGTTTTCAACATTTAAAGCATGTTGAATTGTGCTGAAATGTTCTATACATATAAACTCCCCTTGCCTTACCTTAGCTGGCCAAAGCAGGAGGTTTAAAAAGCCCCAGGTCAGCATAAATGTACCAAAAACGTATAAAAGGAAAATTACCTTCTTCTCTTGGATTACTGGGATGTGGATTTCATTTTAATGTCCCTAATTCCAGAGTCACACATCCAAAAATCTTTTTCCATTACATCAAAAGGAAAGAGGCAATTGGCATATTATAGAAAGCTTATTAAAATATTAATATATAACTTAGACCCTATTCAAACATTTGTATGAAGAGAAATTCAGAAAAAGATGGAAAGTAATAAGAATGAGGTGAACTCAAAGCAAAAAAGATAAAGAATGGTCAAGATATACATATATTAGCCTCCCATGTAGAAGGATAAAAATAATTCTGTATGTGAACTTTGAAAGGCCCTGAAAGCAGCACAAAGTCTCTCCTGTGTATTTTGTGTGCGGCCCTCACCTCCTTTCTATCACTTCCCCCACTGGGAAATGAGGCTTAACGTCATCTGCTTCTTATATTTCACATTTAAATGTTTGCAGTTAGTGTACAAAGCATACTTTTAACAACAGCTAGCGACAAATAATTAAAAGGCAATTTATTAATTACTTTATTGGACATAGTTTGTTTAAGAATTGTTGAAAAAATCAGAACAACAAACTGAGATTTCACTGGAATTCATATCATTCCTATGCCAGTTTTAGATAGTTGGTTAATTTTATACGTTTAGGGACATGAGTTGTATTTCTACTACTTTCTTTATTGTTTCATTTATATTTTGGTCTCATTTAGTGTGTATCCAGATAACTGCAAGATAACAATAATTTAGGTAAAATGGACTTTAGCTGAGTTCTGGATTAAATTATATTTGATGTACTTCTGTTTCTAGCAAAGGTTCCCCAAAGAAAGTTCATGGTCAGTCCAGGCTTAACCAAAGCCTGCTGCTTTGTTGTGGTTGGTCATACACTCTAAATACAGCAATACAGTTATATTCTTAATATTTCTAACAAAAAAAAACCTGTGCAGCATTTCTGATTTTTCTTTTTGCTGTTGCAATGTTTGCTCTCTGCTGTTCACTGCTCTCACCAACTTTTACTAGATGGATTTCAGCTATGATTTGTGTTGACACTTATAGCTCTCTCTCCAATGTTTAACCAGGACTGTTCACCCAGTCCTCCCTCAGCTTCTGTTGATGACCTTGTAGGTAACTGAAGTCTGAACATTGTGAAGCTAATGGATGAAAGTGCCCCGATAAAAAAAAGCAGTTTTGTCTGGAGAGAAAACGTACATTTCTTATGGTTTGAGCTCAGAAAACTAAGTTAAACAACTGTGAAGAAAAACAAAGCTTCTGGTTCACTTTAATATTTAGGATGTCTTCATATCTATGATCATGATATGAAAAGTGTGACTGTTTGATCTGCTCCCAAGTTTGCCTCACAGAGTTAAATGTTTGGGTTTTATTAAGAGGTTTTGCCTCAGCCATGGCGAAAGTAACAAGGACTTTAATCAGAATCAGAATGAGACATACTTTAATAATCCCAGGGGGAAATTGTTGTTTCAGTACAACCGCCATATCATAAACAAAACAAACATCACAAACATTCCAGGGGGAGACGATTTACTGAGGCCTTGCTGCCAAGGACACCGCCTCACACGGTGCCCACAGGGCGCTGCCATTACTCTGTGAAAAGATAGAGGCCACAAAAAGGAAGGTCGGAGGGAAAAAAACATACCTCAAACTTGATCCTATTACAGGATACAGTTTGAGATATCAAAAAAAACTCTTGCACAAAAAGCACAAATAAGACAAGACACATATAGCAGAAGAATAACATTGGAAATTTGTCGTGTGTAAGTTCATCAGTTTTTATGAGCATCAGTTATGTGTGTCTGTTTGGGTGAAAGTGTTTATATTTCCGTGAACGCTCTCCAGAGGCCATTGTCCTTGATGTTATCAGCCGGCCAACAGTTCAGAAAGCATCCGCAGGTGTCCGCGGGTAAGGAGGTAACAGGGTGGAGTTCTGAGCTCGTTCCTCATAACAATCCAGGGGTTACATTGATAAGGGAAGGCAGAATCCAAATACTTTATTTGTTTATGAGGCAAGCTGCTCTGACTTTTCTTGTCATCTTTAAGTTTTTGCTGGCTCCAAATAGCGAATCCAATTTTCCAAATTGTTGGACTTTTCCACGTTTCACTTCCAGAATTTTATCCCACCTGCCCTTGAGTTCAAACCACCGAAGCCAGTCTGCGTTCCAGCACATCCAGCTTTTCGGCTCTGCTCCTTCACCTTCCAGGTCTGTCCGTTCACCGCTTTAGTGAGCGCGTCATATGCAGCCGGTAGACTGATCAAGGCCAAATGGCTACCGACATCTGCTGTATTTGCTGATACATCAAAAATCCACCAGATCCAATAAAGTAGAAATCCAAGTATCCTGAATCCAAACATGCAAACGTTTCAAACGTCCAGGGATGACAAAGTCGAAAGACACACCGTTTTCCATCCAAGAATATAGGGTGTATCCTCCAAAAATAGTCAGATCGGGACCGGACGGGTTCCCCTTTATGCTGCCTACCCGTCGAAAAAAATGTATCAATAGCATCGAGAGACCAGCTTACCAGATCCATGTTTTTCAGAGTTCGGGTGATATGAAGAAAGTGCTCAGAAAGACAAGACATAGCAAATAGCAGGAGAGAGGGAGGCAGGGTAGGAGAGCAGATAAGGAGCTCTGGAGAGCTGAAGGACACGACCGACCTCAAAGAGAGACAGAACAGAAAAGCACAAAACCGAAGTCTTTTGACCGCAGTGAATTTTTTTTCTTTCATGCGCCATTAACACACATCCATACTTTTTGGATCTTGTCTGCCCTGTAGTTTGAAACCTATTTTAGCTTTCCGTTTCAGCGGTGTCAATGTAATCTCAATCTCATCATGATTCAGGTGGTCAAGTCCTCCACTCACACCAAGCAGTAGCTTCTAACCACCCGGGATAGTGACGGCGGGTCATCGATGTGCATCTGACTTAGAATCCGCCCAGGAGGATGGGTCTCCATGTCCTTAGAAACAGGAGCGCTCCAACTGCAGGTTGCTCAGAGCGAGCCTCCAGAACTGACAGACTCCTGGATAGATGTCCAAACATTTTCAGGAAGATCTGAGCAAAAGTTCGGTTTCCACTGATTTAAGCCCGTTTGCTGTTGCGATGACCTGGATAACTGAGAATGGCTAGCACCGCCCCTGTTGTCAAGACTTGATGCAATCTGCTGGGTTTCCTTAGATAGGAAACATTTTGACCAAACCGTCTGGAGGATTTGATTGAATTTGACTTTGTAACAAGCCTTGAGATGACGTGTGATATATAGATCAAATTTAATTGAATAGCTGGGCGATGTTTTGCACAAAGATCTAAATTTGGACAACCATATAAAGTCTGTTACTAATTCAGCTTCCTATCCTCCTAAAGCCATTGCCTGGATAAAAAGGTTCCCTGTTATAACGGAACACTGAAAAACTGCTGCACGCATTTATTTCAGCATGTTACATTATTTTAATGGCGTCTTTGTAAAAAAAAATCAACGGGGAAGCTACAGCTTCTCACTAGACCTTCTTCCTTAGTGTTCTCAGGACCAGAACTAAAGGGGAGGCAGCATTTAGTTCCTATCCTCCTCAGCTCTGGAAAAAAGTCCGAAAAACCTGAGATTTGTAGAAACTGTTGCTTCCTTAAAACCGTACATGAATTGATGAATTATTGTGTACTTCAGCTCTTGATTAAAGAGTTTCACTAATGAGTTGTTTTCACAATCATTGACGTATGTTTTCAAGCATAAAAGTTAAGATCACATTTTAGCATTTGTGTTTTTGTTGGTTTGTTTTTCATGATGTTTATTGTTTGTTTATTACGTTTATTTTCTTATGTGTCAAGCACTTCGCCTCATGTATGAATGGTGCAACATAAATAAACTTGCCTCCCTAAATACAAACTCAAATAACCTTGTGTCCAATTTCAGCACGCTTTCACTTTGTAGTGGTGAGATTCGGTCATGTAGGAATATAATATCATAGTGTTTCTGCTTCATGTCGCCACGGTTGAAAGATGAGCTGACCTTGTGCTAACGAATAGAGCATTAATGGTGGTGCTGTATGCTTGGGCCAGCCGGCTGAATTAGCAGACGTAATGCCTGCTGCTCTGCAACAGGGCACTTACTGTTTAATCAGGTTATGCAGGACTCTGGGTAAGGGCTTTATCTGATGTGGTGGATGGCAGCTTCTAAAGTGACAGCAGGGTAGTGAAATGCACATAAGACTTAAAGAATCAGAGTTAAAGAGAGCAAGTCAAAGCGCAATAATTAAAACATGGAAAATATTTCACTATTAATACCTTATATTTAACTCTGCTAACCGAATCATATGATTATTAATATGTGGATAAGATAATCTTTGTCCTCCCTATGATGATAAAACACTCCTGGATCAATGTGAGCTTCTGTGCTTTCTGTGTCTCTGCTCTGTCTTCTCTAAGCCCCAGTGGGTCGAGGCAGATGAGCGTTCACACTGAGCCTGGTTCTGGTTCTGCTGGAGGTTCTCCTCCCTGTTAAAGGGGAGTTTTCCTCTCCACTGTCGCTTCATGCATGCTCAGTATGAGGGATTGCTGCAAAGCCATCAACAATGCAGACGACTGTCCACTGTGGCTCTACGCTCTTTCAGGAGGAGTGAATGCTGCTTGGAGAGACTTGATGCAACCTGCTGGGTTTCCTTAGAGAGGAAACTTTCTGACCAACCTGGAGGATCTGATGGAGTCTGACTTTGGAAAGAGCCTTGAGATGATGTGATGTGAATCGGTGCTATATAAATAAAATGTAATTGAATTGTATGTATGTAAAAAGGAGACTGCTTTATTTATGTGTTGAATAAGACATGTTGAAAAAAGTGTTACCATAGCAATAATATTTAATAACAAGTCAGAGAGCAAGAATGTGTCACCCTGTGTCCTATAAAGCACTTATTTATTTCTCAAATGAAGATTTTATGGAGGCAAAAGTTTGTTCATTCTGAAAGTAGGTGGCTGTGAAAACTCCAGGGTGTGTGTGTGTACATTACAGATCGATGTGTGTCCAGGTATAAGAGTTGGGCTTTTTTTATCTGAGCCCACACACACGGACTGGGGGGGGGGAGGGGCATCAGGGCCTTTTTCCTGTGTGCAGGGCAGCATATCCTGCTCTCCAAAGCCCAGGAAATTACTGTCCAGCCAAGCGGAAAACAGGTGTGGGATTTGGACAACTGGACTCACCTGTCTCAAGCTTCTGGCTCATAAGGCCCTCCCTCTTAAATGAAAAAGGCTTTAGATTACCACAGAGCAGCTGCGTCTACTGCAGGTCTATTTTAAAGCAGGTATTATAGACTGAATGTACACTCTCACACCTAAATGTAATTTGGTCTGTTCCTGTTTTCCTGGAGCTACTAGATGTTTTTTTATGTTCTGTAGCAAGAGAAGGGACCTTTTTACCATAGCTATAAAAATCTAATGCTATGTCTGGGATAATTGTTCTGCTTTAGAGCCCATAGTAACACATTAAAGGGTTTTAGAGGTGATAGTGCAAACCTGAGCCCCACATTGCATCCAGTCTCACACTGAACAATGAGAAATAAACAGAACCTTGATTCCTGAAAGCCTTTTGCATAAATATTATGTATTCCCATGTTCCTACAAGCACATGGTCCAAGGGTCAAATGCTCAGCTCTATTAAAACGAATCTTCCATCCATGATTGTCAGATGAATCAAAATCCTTGCTCCCCCAAAACCTCAGCAAAAACAACGCTGCTCAGCGGATGCAGCACAAGAGATAAAAAGGCCTGATAACTGGGCTGTGTGCAAGAGAGGCTGCGGGGTATAAGGCTCAAATCCTGCAAAGACACCAAACAAGTAATTATGAGAATTATTTGTTCAGTGTGCTTGCAAAATGAAAAGCTTGGAGCAATTTATTGCTCACACTGTTATGAATTTTAATACTAATCCACTAAAACATTCCCTGTAATGCTTACACTAGCACATTTGTAGTGTCTGTGATTACTTTCTAAATAGCGGATTGGTGGATATTATCTGGATTTCATTAGAATCAATGTATAGCAAACAAGGCCAACAGTGGAAACTGCATGCACTTGCAATAAAAAACATCACAGATTATAGGGTCTGATGAGACACCCTGAACATATTCAAACTTTCTTTTTCTTAACTGTGGGTTCTTGATTAACAACAGTGAGGGAGTTATTATTAAGGACTCATTCACACCAGACTCACATTATAACCCAGACAGACCATGAAGCGTCTCTTCAGGATGTTGGACAGGTCCTCTGGGTTCATGAAGGACGCAGAACCGTCCCCGTTATGTACGACGGTGCCTGAAAGTTCCCGAGTGTAACTGAGTCTGCGTTAATGTAAAAGGGCCGCTGACATAGATGTAAACCCGACTCATCCTGGTCACAGGTCATTCATACCTTTACCTTCAGGGCGGCGCTAGAGAGCGCTGATGGCCGACACAGAACCAGGTTCTACCCCCAGCCGGTGTCTCTGGTGTTCATTGTATGTATATACATACAGATACAGATATACACATACTTACAGATATGCCTGAAAAAAACAAGTCTCCTGCACATGCTGCCCCTGTTCTTACTATTTCTTCCCAAATTATGTATTTTCTGGTGCAGACTGGCGTTGCTGTTCTGCTTGCTCTTACTTGCCTGCCTTGTTTTTTTTACACAATGCGAGTGTTGGAATCCGAGGTCAAATTCCTCGGTTGTTGCTGCAAACATGGTGAACAAAGTGGATTCTGGTATTTTTCTGGTATATTCTGGACCTCAGCGTTTGCGCTGAGGTCCTGGATCTGTGTGCAGGAATGTGTGTAGAGGAGCCTGGTACCAGCGCTGATGGTGTTCCAATGAAATGCGACCCGTGAACTCATGGGTGGCTTGGTCACTGGAGAATGATTAATGCAGCTGCTATTTGAATGGTATCCCTGCACCACCCTGACTACAACAGGAAGAATGTCATTGGCCCGCTCAAAGACACCATCCAGCTTTCCACCCAAAGAACAAGAAATGCCAAAATAAGGCTTGCTCAAAGAAATTGGTTTGTGCTGCGCTCCCTGTGGAAGAAACACACGCAGCTCTAAATTAGGAATATAAGGCGGGTGCTAAATTTGATGCTTCAGGCCCCCGGAGTAATTAGTTTGGACAAGTAAGGAAAATAGAAAGGTCTTAGATATTTTGTGTGTGATTTCTTTTGACTGCTTTCACTGGAAGACGTGCCCAGAGCGCTTTGCCTGACAACATCTCACTTTTATCATGCTGCTGATCCAAACAAGGCGCTCCCTCCTCCACAGTAAGGCGGACACTGATGGTTGGGCCATAGAAACATTCAGTATCTAAAGAGCTATTCTGCTAATTGTGATGAACATCCTAGTGCTGCGTTTGATGCGCTTGGCAGTAAGAATGAAGTTGCATGTTTCAGCTTTCGCTTCGTGCTCCTGGTGGGGAAGAAACTGACAGCATCGCAGAGAACATTAACGTCAGTGTGAACAGCACCGTGCCCCTCATGGAGGCACGGTGTTTCTCCGACAGAGCCCTGGATCAACTCTACATTAAAGGCAAGGAGAAGAAGAGAGCTTTAGATCAGGAAAAAGTAAGGAGCTGAGAACTTTGCAGAAGGAACTGAGAAGGAAGGATGCAAAGAACATCTACTGGAGGAAGACGGAGGATCCAGAACAACACCAGAGGGGTTGGAAGAGCTTGAAAACTATTTCAGGTTAGGAGCAGTGTCTCTGAGAGGCTGGTCTGCAGAACGGGGCCCACAGGGAACTGGGCCGGCACCGTTCATCCATCAGCTCCCCTCGCTGCTACCTTCAGAAGTTCTCAGACACCTCTGCCACAGTCAGCCTCGTCACAGAACGACTCAGTGGACACAGGACTTCACGGACCGGTCCCTGCAGAACCACCTCCTGACGCGGGGAACCGACATTAAGATAGTGGATTCTTTCAGGCACCTGGATGTTCTCCTGAACCACAAACTGGACTGGAGCCCCAACACTGCTGCTCTGTATGGGAAGGGTCAGATATCATCAGAAAGGTCTGATATCCTACCTGATGAACTGTTCCGTGTTTTGATTAGCGCCAATTCACAACACATGTGTTCTCAGGGTGCTTTATAATAAAAGTGGTAAATTTAATCAAACCATACGACAGATTGCAAGTCCACGTCAATTTCAATTGATCCCATTTATAAAACAATGCAGTAGAGCTCAGTTTATTATTAAAATTTGTTTATTAATCTAAACATACTGTTTCATACCTTCCAACTACAAATAATATTGTTTTTACAATTCTGTAATGTTTTATCATAACATTCCTTTTGGAGATCCTCGGGATATTGTTTGTGTTTTTTATATAATTTTTTCTACTTCTAATTTCATGAATTCTATGTAAAGGGTGTCATGGTGCTGTTTTGGCCTGCCTGTCTCTGGAACGTTCCAGCACCTTCCTCCTCCCGCCCAGCTCTGACTCCACTCTCCCTAATCACCTGCACCTGTCTGCTAGTAATCATCCTGGACTGTTTCCACCTGTCAACTCATCTGTATAAACCCTCCTCAGTCAGTTCTTCCCCGCCGGATCGTCGTCAACCTTTCCACGCCTGTCAGCCAGAGATTTTCCCATGTATGTCTGTCAGAGCTTCAACTCTCTCTTGTCAGCCAGTCAGAGATTTTCCCACATCTGCCTGCCTGAGATTCCCACGTCTGTTGCCCCAGCACCTCCAAGAACTCCTTCTGTTGTGCTGCTGGATCTACTGCAGCCCCTGCATCCAAGGAACTCACTATCACTATCACTTTATTTGGATCTATTAGTTATACATATGTTGAGAGAGAGTTATATATGTATATATTTATATTATTTTGTGTGGAATGTTGTGTGTATATATATAAATATATAAATAAATGTTTGTATATCTGAATATCTGGAGCGTGTAACGGAAGTAATTTCCCTCTGGGATTATTAAAGTATGTCTGATTCTGATTCTGAACTGTGAGTTGCAGGACACGAGCCCTCTGGGGGTTGAGTTTGAGAACACTGGTTTAAAATCCTCTGGTGAAGTGAACAGGATGAAAACTAGGCAGGGTTTCTACTTTCTGAAGCCAGATATACCCATCTACGCTTGCTTCACTTCTTCCCATCCTCTACCTCAATTTCAACACATTAGAGACTCATAGGGCTTTGGGGTTGGGCTGGAGGAGGTGGGTGTTTCCATCAGCCCAATTGCAAGCCAGTCATAACTTTTCACAGACACGCATACAGATATGAGTTGTGGTAAGGCCGTACTTTGCACCTGCCTCAGGTGAAGCCATCTGCCTCAGCGGTCTAGAATATTTCCTGCATTTTGATACCAGATGCAGTCTTGAGTCTGAGTGTAGTTTGCCTGACATGCTGAAACAGGTCATGTGTACTGAAAGAAGTGATGATGTTACCTTTGATGCACCAAGTTTGAGGAAAACATGACAAACATAACAGCAGCTCAAGACAAACGTAGAGATAGTCCAGTTAACAACCCAGATTTGACTTCATGAAGGGAGGATTTATTGGGGGAATTACGAAGGAGGAGGAGGAACTTAACTTTAGCTTAAAAACTTAACAAACGGGACACTAGAGGGGGAATCAGTAGCTCTCTGTGCTAAAAGCAGTTTGCCTATAATTTACCACACTGGCAAATGATCGCGTTTCACAAAAGCTGTCCTTAAACTCTGGGAGCATTCAGGTTAGCCGGAGCACTTCCTGCTCCAGTTCTCATCAGCGTTGTGTCTCATTGAACTTCAGCTCAGCTGGCTCGATTACCGCCGCAGCGCTCCAGGAACTCTCCCACCTGCTCAAGGGCTTCCTGTCCCTGCAGCGCAGCACCCGCAGACCTCCAGCTCCTGCACACATTATCCACCAGCTCCATCCCGGTACAGACTCTAGTTCTCTTCTTCCACTAACCACCTAACCTTCAATAAACTCTCAGAAACTGAGCTCTGTGTGTGTGTGGTTGTGTTCGGGTTCATCAGGACAACTCCTGACAAAGAGCCTTTTCCTTTTTGCCGATATGTTTGTAACATTTCATAATCCATAAACTATCTTTTAGTTTTTGACCAACATTGAATAGTTTCACAGACAATTTTTATTGTATTTCAATTAATTTGGGAATATATTCTAGATATTTAAAATGTCTTCCTTGAACCAATTTAGGCTAATATTAAACCGATTCAGTCTATATTTTTGGAATTTCCATTAATCAGTTGCACCGTTCTCTAAGGCAAAGGGAACTTTCTGATGCTCTAAGTCGCAGCTGTGATCTGCTAAATAATCTCAGCATTTCAAAAAAGTTAAAAAAACAAAACAACTGGACTTTTTTCTGAAGTTTGAAGACGTTTCGCTTCCTCTCCAGGAAGCTTTCTCAATTCAAAATGTCTGGAGTAATGTGGAGTACCAAGCTTTATACTACTGCCCAAAGGCCTTGTAATGGTTTAGATAACATGCAGATTTAACCGAAACAGGTCCACCCACTTAGTAATGAGGAGTCGTTAGGGTCGTTATTGGCCTGGTTTACAAGAGCGATGTTTTGATCACCCGTATGGGGGTGAGGATTGAGGTGCATATGTGGATATGTGGACGACACATTTGTCAAAATCCAGTTAAAAGAGGTGGAAGCTTTCACAAGACACATCAACTCAGTGGACAACAACATCAAGTTTACCAGAGAGGATGCCAACGACAACAAGCTTCCTTTTCAGTTTGGTGAGCATGGAAGGAGATGGAAACCTCAACATTGAAGTATATAGGAAACCCACACACACAGACCAATATCTTCTTTTTGACTCACACCACCCACTGGAGCACAAACCTTCGGTCATCAGAACCTTACAACACCGGGCCCAGCATGTCCTACTAAAACAGAAGGGAAGCACAAGGAACAGAAACACATCAAAGATGCCCTCCAAACCTGTGGCTACCCTAACTGGGCTTTTGTCAAATCAGCAAGAAAATCCAAAAGACCCGCTGCAGAACATAATGGTGAGAAGAATAAACGCAAAAACATCGTCATCCCATATGTTGCTGGAGTCTCTGAAAAACTCAAGAGGATTTTCTCCAAACACAAAATCCCAGTACATTTCAAAGCAAACAGGACCCTCAGACAGAGGCTGGTGCATCCCAAGGACAAAACCCCCAAACCTAAGATGAGCGGAGTGGTGTCTGCAGTTCAGTCAGTGAGGAATGTTCTGATCTTTATATTGGAGAAACCAAACAACCTCTCCACAGACGCATGGCTCAACACAGGAGAGCTACCTCCTCAGGACAAGACTCTGCTGTCCACCTACACCTTAAGGACAAAGGACGCTCTGTGAGGACCACCATGTTCACATTTTGGACAAAGAAGACAGATGGTTTGAAAGGGGTGTGAAGGAAGCCATCTACGTTAAGAGAGAAAAACCAACCTTAAACAGAGGAGGAGGCCTTAGGTTCCAACTCTCAAAAACTTAGAATGCAGCTATAGGATTAATTCCGGCCAATCATCTCCTTGATCCTCACCTCCATACAGGTGATCACAACATTACTTCTGTAAACCAGGCCAACAACGACTTTAACGACCGCCCATTACTAAGGGGGTGGACCAGTTTCAGTTAAATCTGCATGTTATCTAAACCATTACAAGGCCTTTGTTGGGCAGCACTATAAAGCTTGGAGCTCCACATTAATCCAGATTTTTTGAATTGAGAAAGATTTTTGGATAGGAAGAGAAACGTCTTCAAACTACGGAAAAAAAGGCCAGTTGTTTTGTTTTTTTAACTTTTTTGGAATGACCATGACCTGGATGACTGAGAATCTTCACCAGAAAATCTCAACATTTCTCTCAAGTGTAAAAATTAAATAAAACAAGTGTAAAAATCTGCAGCTTTTAGTAAGGCAGCTACATAGAAAGAAAACTGCGTTGAGAGGACCCTATGTGGACTTCTTGAGAGCCGGGATATCTTCAAATCTAAATTTCTAAACAGCCGTCAATTCACAGCTTTTTCTTTTTCAGCCCCTTTCAAACGTGGAGATTGATCCCTCAAGGTTCTGGGTTTTTTAAGCCGTTTCCTTGTCATTGTACTCTGGCTTGACTGACAGAAAATAGGGAGCAGAGTACGGTGCCTTTTAGATCTGCCATCAAAGGAAGGATCCGTTTCATCTGCAGAAGCAACACTGCGCTCTGCAGCACACGAGCAAAATCAGGAGAACCAGAACATTTCAGTAATATTCAGATCTTTGGCTTCTTTAGACAAATCCAGCTGGTTTTAGGTTAAGTGGAAGATTTGTTGTCTTTAAAGCAGTTGGGAAAACAGATTTTCCAGTCAGAATCAAGAACCAGCTATAGATTTATAACCATCGCCCTGCTGTGCTGTACTGTGGAGGAATGCTTTTGTTATTTACCTCAAATTTCCACATGACAGAGACGAGCACGTTCAGACGCCTCACCACAGCCGTTGCTGTGATGACCTCTGCCTCTGTGGGTCACCTCTCTACCTGTGTAAACAAGCCTGTTATTTATCACTGCACATTCTTTCCCTCCGCTGCTCACAGCCAATTAGAGCTCTTCCCCGACACTTTCTACCCGAACCCAGCTTGTCATAGCTGCAGCGATAAGCCCCATTCTCCTCCCAGCTCCCGCTCTCTTTTACATCTCATTAGCATTCATTCTCACACTAATTGAGCCTAATAGGAAAATAATGTCTGGTGTTAAATCTTTGTGAACATGTGGCCCAGCTGATCACTGGCTCTGTTTGTTCCTTCGCTGTGAATGTTTTACTTTGCCAGGAGTTGCTGTGTTTGTTTGCTCCGCTTCGCTCCGTGTGACAGCCTGCTTACAATCCCCAGTTTCCGTCTGTTTTCTGCTCAGCTCTCACTGAAGGTATTCCAAAGTGAGGCTTTTCTTTATAAAAATGGCTTTTCTCAAGTTTTGCTTAGTTTGTCTTTTACTCGCAGCAGATTTCCCCATCCATGAGTTTCAGGCTCAACTTCCAAAACTCCAGCCGCTGTTTTTAGCACATGCCAAGGCACAATTAAAAAATAGCTTTTCAAATTATCTTTTTTAATCATCCTTTAAATTTTGAAGCATAAAATGGGAAAGAAAACATCTGCAGTAAAATCTCAGTTGTCTTCACCAGCAATTTACAGACAGAGTACGTCTGACTACCCAAAGAGAAGCAGGAAGCCAGCGGCCGATTGGCTGCCGTGTAAAGGAGCAACATCTGGTAGTGATGGTACAAATCAGTGCTTCTCTCACCTAATATTGCTTATAAAAAAATCAGACATAATCAGACAAAATTTGAAGAAAGCACCAAAGGTGGCATGTTTGGAAATGACTGACGAGAGCAAACCTTGTAATTCTGCAATTTAGGGCTGTGCAATCAATCAAAATATATTTCAGTTTTGATTTCTACTATAAATAATCACCAAAACAATGCAATGAAAAAAAATACAATGTGAAACTTAATTGGTTACAATTTTCTGGGACATAGAAAAGGACGTTTAAGACATTTTTAAACTTGTGGAGTTTGTTAATACGATGATTGGAAGAAAAAAATGCAAACAGTTTTGCACCTTTAAAATGTTATTCACAATGAAAGAGAGTAGAGGTATTTGTTGCTGCTGCGTTCGGTCTGTGTGGGTGATGCATTCTGCTGAGCTGAAGTTCAATGAGACACAACGCTGATGAGAACTGGAGCAGGAAGTGCTCCGGCTAACCTGAATGCTCCCAGAGTTTAAGGACAGCTTTTGTGAAACGCGATCATTTGCCAGTGTGGTAAATTATAGGCAAACTGCTTTTAGCACAGAGAGCTACTGATTCCCCCTCTAGTGTCCCGTTTGTTAAGTTTTTAAGCTAAAGTTAAGTTCCTCCTCCTCCTTCGTAATTCCCCCAATAAATCCTCCCTTCATGAAGTCAAATATGGGTTGTTAACTGGACTATCTCTACGTTTGTCTTGAGCTGCTGTTATGTTTGTCATGTTTTCCTCAAACTTGGTGCATCAAAGGTAACATCATCACTTCTTTCAGTACACATGACCTGTTTCAGCATGTCAGGCAAACTACACTCAGACTCAAGACTGCATCTGGTATCAAAATGCAGGAAATATTCTAGACTGCTGAGGCAGATGGCTGCACCTGAGGCAGGTGCAAAGGTTGGGGGGTGAAAAGTACGGCCTTACCACAACTCATATCTGTATGCGTGTCTGTGAAAAGTTATGACTGGCTTGCAATTGGGCTGATGGAAACACCCACCTCCTCCAGCCCAACCCCAAAGCCCTATGAGTCTCTAATGTGTTGAAATTGAGGTAGAGGATGGGAAGGAGTGAAGCAAGCATAGATGGGTATATCTGGCTTCAGAAAGTAGAAACCCTGCCTAGTTTTCATCCTGTTCACTTCACCAGAGGATTTTAAACCAGTGTTCTCAAACTCAACCCCCAGAGGGCTCGTGTCCTGCAACTCACAGTTCAGAATCAGAATCAGATATACTTTAATATTCCCAGAGGGAAATTACTGTTTCAGTACAACCGCCTTAAAAGGCCCATCATCCCTGCAGAAGAGGTGAGGGATGGACTTTGTTAGGGAGGAGGGAATGGACAGCAAGGTGTTGACACATCCCCCTGCTGGGGACTAGCTCTAACAACCCCCTCCCAACACAAACCCACACACACACACACACACACACACACACACACACACAAAGACTAAGACAGGTAACCCCTCTGAGATCACCAGCGTTGCAGCAGAGAACCTGCAGCAGAGAACCTGCAGCAGGGCGACGGCCTCTTGGGTGGGAGCCGTCTTGGTAAACCCAGGTTAGCCATGTAACGTCAGTAGTAGTAGTAGTAGTAGTAGTGGTGGTGGTAGTAGTAGTACTAGTAGTAGTAGTGGTGGTAGTAGTAGTAGTAGTAGTAGTAGTAGTAGTGGTGGTAGTAGTAGTAGTAGTAGTAGTAGTAGTGGTGGTAGTAGTAGTAGTAGTGGTGGTAGTAGTAGTAGTAGTAGTAGTAGTAGTAGTAGTAGTGGTGGTAGTAGTAGTAGTAGTAGTAGTAGTAGTAGTAGAGGGTTGATGCTACTACTTTAACCCTCTTCTGCAACTTGCTGCTGTATTGTGTGCTGCAGTGTTGACTTTTTCCTTCACAATCTCTATTTCTACATAAATATATATGACAGTACAGTGAACTATGTGCTTGAAAAAAGCCCATTGTTATTATTTATTAAACCTGTTCTTAACCACATAAAAGATCCTCTGAGATCAAGGCCTCCTTCTCAAGGGTGACTAGACCAAGAAAGACAACCTCACAAGTCACAGTAGGCAAGAGCGACAACAAGGACAAACCACTCATTAAAATATTAGCAGAAGGAGCAATTTGATAAATGAAATGCTGGAGGTGTTGTTACAGCAACAATATAATATTTAAAACTGCAACAAGTTATGCTTTAAAACACAAACACTATCTGAAAGGTTTCGACTGTCGGTCTCCTAAGACGGAGCTGAAGGCTTTCAGTGAAACCAGTTCAGACTGGAGGGCGTTCACACACACCCACACCACACACACACACACACACACACACACACACACACACACACACACACACACACACACACACACACACACACACACACACACACACACGCACCTATGTGTATAGATTTATAAATCTACACCTGACAGCCTCTCTACACTCTGTCAGGTGTAGAACGCCACTGACACCAAACAGGGAGGAGGCTGTTTTCTAGTCTAGAAGTTTTCAGCTCCAGATGCTCAGAACAAACACCTTCATGTATTCGCTGCCTATCAATCAGATCTCATGTGCTGCAGAGACGAGTCAACGGCAGCGACAGCGAGGTGCTTTTAATAAAAGTGGAGAGCTGGAGCTACAGGAGAGGTCTGCAGAACGCAAACTGTTCCATCC
Organism: Fundulus diaphanus; assembly: GCA_037039145.1. Classification (NCBI taxonomy): domain Eukaryota; kingdom Metazoa; phylum Chordata; class Actinopteri; order Cyprinodontiformes; family Fundulidae; genus Fundulus; species Fundulus diaphanus. The sequence continues at coordinate 1,525,093 of CM073134.1, read as the reverse complement.
TGCATTGTTTCCATCGTTCATGTTTCATGACTTTGCTCATATAGTCAGGACACTTTTGAGTAATACAGCTATTAATGTGCATGGAGATTTGTCTTGTTATTCGTTTCAAATCTTAAAGATTAGACTTAAAAAAAGACTACTTTGGTTTGAATCACTTTCCCTATAAAGGCCTTTGAAGTGAAGGCAGTTTTAATCAACCGCTGAATATTTCATGTTTCATGCCCCACACAGCCTATTAGGCCCGATGGGAGAGGGAACCCTTAACGAATGGGTCTCATGCAGCTTTCAGGGCTACTGGCAACCATTAACATGATGAAGTCTTCACTCTGGAAACAGCTAAATTTGAAAGAAAATGTGAAAGTTTGGAGTGGAAACGCACAACCATCTTTCTGTCATTAGAGGAGGGACAGATAAATAATGGAGGGCCATGAAAACAAAGGATTTCTCGCTCTGAGAAACTGTGAAAGCAAACTTCATGAAAGGAAGAGACGATGCAGAGACAGATGTGCAATCCCTCCTCCCATGATTACGAGTCTGGATTATTAGAGCCACAATAATTATTAGTAGCGGCCAGAAAACAATTAAAATATAATTCTGCTTTTAAACTAAATTAGTTACCCTTCTGTTGATTAAGATGAACTGAAGACATGTGGATGGGATGTTGCTGAAAGATATTCAGAAAACCTCCATTTCTCCAAGATTCACTCTAAATCTCTGACTGGACACATTTCAGGTTTTATTTCCCTCATCCATCCATCCATCATGATCATCATCATCATCAATCCATCCATCCATCATCATCATCATCATCATCAATCCATCCATCCATCATCCTCATCATCATCATCATCATCATCATCATCATCCATCCATCCATCATCCATCCATCCACCAACCCATCAACTTCATCCATCCATCCATCCATCCATCCATCCATCCATCCATCCATCCATCCATCCATCCATCCATCCATCCATCCATCCATAATGGACAATTGCCAACAATTGGCACTATATAAATAAAATTGAACTGAATTGAATTGAAATCTATCCATCCATCCATCCATCCATCCATCCATCCATTATCCATCCATCCATCACTATAAATCCATCTTTAAAGTTTCAGAGAGAGGGTCTTTTCTTTGTGGGGATTCTCTAGTTACCACAGCTGACTTGCATCAATCAGGGGTCATCTAAGCAATATTTTCCTGCAAAGTAATAAAAATAACCAGCATCCAACAAAGGATGGCAGGCAAATGCAAGATGAAAGCAAATGCTTCTTTAGAATCCAATAACCAGCAGCCTAGAAATCTCACCCTTTTATTGCAGCAGGCATGGTAACCACATAGACAGCATGCTGTGCATGAATTGACAACATATATAATGTTCTATGCATTTAGTGGTCCTACATCAAATCCAATTTGTCTGAGCACACATTGCCTTCACCTTTCATATATTAAAGATATGTATTCTCCCCACTTTCTTTATCTTTTTTTTACAGAACCTTTCTTTGATGAGTGGCTACAGCTGAGTCTTTCTGCCATTATGCATCTTCATGTTGTGATAATCCAGGCAGAACCGAGTAAATAATCATTAAACGGACCCAGATCCTTTTTCTGCGTTAAGGACTCTTCATTCCAGTATTTGTACTGAATATTTATTCTTCCTGTGTTGGAAGTTGCATGCACAGTTCTGCTAACTAAGCCAATGCAATGCACACATTTCAGTTATTTTTTATATATAACAAAAAAATTAGAGTAGACTTACCTTCTTCTTTACAATTCTGCACTACTTTTGTAGTCTGTCATGTCGATGTAATGTGAAAAAAATCTCCAAAGTTCAAGGGTTTGAATACCTTTACAAGCCTAACCTAAAACATTACAGTAACCAATTACAGAATCTGATTTTTATTGTAATTGTCCTTATTTTTTCATCATGAGGTACCACTAAGTATCGTCACTTAGACGTAAGTGGTCCCACTGTGTCGGGTCTTTCTGTTTTTCTGCACTTTTCCTATTATCAATGTAACTTTAAACACTTAATCTGTGGAAGAATAATAAAAAAGCTTACTATCTTTAAATTATGGGAATATGGCAAATGCTACATTTCCCCTGTGATGGCCGTCCTCATTAGTTTAATGATTCATGTAATTTTACCCATTTAACTGAAAAATGTCAGACTCATCTATTCTTATTTGGCCGAGAAGACGTATCTGCTGCTTAATATCTAAGACTTTTATCTCTAAGCATCCCATGTTTCTATGTGATTTCGTCTACTTGGGTCTGATTGATTCTAATGTGAGTGATCAGAACTTTCTGTTTTGTAGGCAACATATCCGTGACTTATACCTTTGGTGATTTATTTGTATTTTTTGAGGAAGCAGACGGTTTAGTTACCAAACTGGCCCCTAAAATACAGAAGCATTGATAAGAAATGCACTTTAGTGTAAAAAAGCCGATGCCTTTTTAGGGTTTCTGAGAGATCGGTTCTAGACCAGTTTAATAAGGTGAATATTCAGTTTTTAATTATAGATGTGAATAAAACTATGAACCTGTGCTGGTTTGTAGAGAAATGTAATTCAATGGGTGGGAGGGTGATTCTTACTTCAGTTTACAAACGCTTCTATCAAGGGTGCTTTTAAACAAGCATTGGAAGACAAATGAACAGAATATGATGAACACCTGTTTATCTGCCCTTTTCCCTCCTCCTCACATCTGCTGGTATTTACAGAACAACTTATTTCTGAGTTTTTACAATATCCACTTAGCTTATCGACAGCTTGCACACAGCTGAATGTCCTCAGTCACAGTAGATTTCTGAAAACAAGATAAGGTCAACTGGCAGCCTTAAAAAGCAGACTTTCTCCAACCTTATCTCCCTCTCTTTCTTCCAGGGGTAATATCTTTATTAGATAGACAACCATATAGGCAAAAAACCCAGCAGGCCCCTAAAGCAGGTGATCCTTTGCTTTGGACTAGAAATAAATCACCTTTTTCTGATAGGATCAGATCTGCTGAAGTCCTTTCTAACCCAAACAGCACTGCCAATATTTGGATTGTGTGGCTGCAAATCAATGGGCATCCTCACAAACTACTCCATAACAGGTTTTCTTTACCCTAGCACGATAAACATCAACGCAGGCTTTTATTGGCTTGCAGATTCCCATGAACGACGTCTCTACGTGGAAATGTAAATAAACGGTGAACAAAGCAGAAACCCAATGAACAAAGAAGCTGACGCTTGTCAAAGAGTCGGGGGGATAACGTGCACTGAGGTGGGCAGAGACGAGAGGAGAGAAGGTACATCCAAACAGGACAAGCAGGGAGATTTCACAAGGGAGCGCACACACATGCTGACCTGGTAGGAGTCAATGGCCTCTCGGTCCAATGAGCGGCTGACTGACACGTCTCCCGTGTCTATGTCAATGGTGAAGAGACCTTTGGGATCTTGGTCAGCACCCGGGCCTTTCAGTCGGAAGATATGGTTCACTGGCTTCTCGGGCGAAATTACCTGAGCACACACAGCGGCTTATCAGCAGCTGAAACGTCCATGACCCCCCCCCCCCCCCTTCCACTTTAATTTACAATCAGACGGTATTGTTGCATGAAGATCTGGTGAAATTTGAAGCACAGCGCAACCCAAAGGATTGACTGAAAGGATCTCTGCGTGCCGTGAATGATGATGCAAAATGTTAAAATGTTCTAATGTTCAAGGCAAAGTTAGCTCATGTTAAATGGAGCCGTTAACTTAATCTCCCTCATTATGGTCTGTTTCCTTTTTATATTTGTAGAAGACAACAGCCCTGTCAAATACTTCATGTATACAACTGAATATTTTTAAAGTCCTGGGAAGACGGCCGGCTCGAGGGACGTTTTTGGACAGATACTCACATGAGACTGTTGTTGCCAATAGAGTCCACAGGTATCCGATAGGCAGGATCAGGCAGGTCAGAAAAGGAGAGAAACAACAAGAAAGAATGTTAGAATCCCACATCACAGCTTAAAGGCCAACAGAAAGTATGGAGTTTCAGGATTAAACCATTTTTAAAAGCCTAAGGTTTTACAGGGTCTGCAGAAAGAAGTAATAAGTAACAAAGATTAACACAATATATCTTAATGCAATGTATATTATTGGATTTTTTTAGATAAACCAATAAGTGTGCATAATTGTAAAGAAGGAGAATATATAGATGATGTTTTTACAAATAAAATTGTGATGTGATGTGTGTGGTGAGCATATGATCACTTTTCTTATATAGGAACATTTTTGACCAATCTGTATAATCTGACCCAATCTGTATAATATGATTGAACTTAACTTTGTAAAGTGCCTTGAGATGACATGTTTCATGAATTGGCGCTATATAAATAAAATTGAATTGAATTGAATTAATGAACCACATTCTGCTGCAGGAAGAGCTGAGAACCTTTTGGAGAAAGACTGGACCAGCTTATATCTACAGATCCTTTTCTTCTACATGTAAAACATTGTGTGACAGAACACTCCCTCCACATCACCCTAAACACAGCATCCTATTGGGAAACACGGTGGTGGCAGCATCATGCTGTGGGGATGCATTGCTTCAGCAGGGACAGGGATGTTGGCCAGGGTTGATGGGAAGATGGATGGAGCTAAATCAGGACCATCCTGGAGGAGAACCTGTCAGAGGCTGCAGGAGACCTGAGACTGAGGTGGAGGTTCTCCTTCCAGCAGGAGAACCAGCCTGAACATGCAGCCTGAGATATTATGGGATGGTTTAGATCAAATTAGGATTAGGATATAAATCCAACTGAGAATCTGTGGAAGGACTGATGTTCACAGATGTTCTCCGTCAAGTCTGACTGAGGTTCAGGTGTTTATTCCAGTCTGTAGACGTTCACAGCAAAGAGAGGGAAAGCAGAAAACAAACGGATGCATTATTTTCTTTTCTCTTTAGATTAGATTAGATTCAATTTTATTGTCATTACACAGGTACAGGTACAAGGCAACGAAATGCAGTTTAGGTCTAACCAGAAGTGCAATAGCAGCAAGTGCAGGATAAACAATGATTCTATAAGTATAGGACATGGGTTTTTACTGAATAAATATAGAGATGGATACTATTATAAACAGAATTTTACTGATAGATTTGTTCTATGAATATATGGTAAATGGTAAATGGCTTGTACTTGTATAGCGCTTTAACTAGTCTTGACGACCTCCAAAGCGCTTTACACTACAGTCAGTCATTCACCCATTCACACACACATTCACACCCTGACGGTGGTGAGCTATGTTAGTAGCTACAGCTGCCCTGGGGCAGGCTGACAGAGGCGAGGCTGCCATGCACCGGCGCCACCGGGCCCTCTGACCACCGGCAATATAGTATATAGATAACTAGTATTGTGAACTAAATTTACAGCTGGATATGTACCGAATATAATATACAGGTGGATATTACTATGAATAGAGTTTTACAGATATGTACAATAGCATAATATACAGATGATTGTTATTATAGCAGAGTTTACATGTACTAGGAATATATGTACAGATGGCTGTTACTATAGGCAGAATTGTGAGCATAATATACAGGTGGCTATTACTATAAAATGTATAAATAAAGTTTGGACAGAAGCTATTTAAATTAAAATGCAGTGGAAGGTAATTGCATATTACAGTTAAAGTACGGTATTGCAAATGTATATGTAAACAATTGGTACTGTGAATAAACAGTCGGCAGTGCAAATCAATAGTCATGGTGAGTAGTGAAAGATGCATGTAAACAGTTGTTACAATAGTAACAGTCAGGAGTGCAAGTGAACATTACAGTTTTGTAGTGGAGTCCCAGTGATGTACTGGGCGGTTTTCACCACCCGCTGCAGTGCCTTGCGGTCTGCAACAGAACAGCTCCCATACCACACTGTTGCACAGTTGGTCAGGATGCTTTCTATTGCACAGCGATAGAAGTTCACCAGGATAGTCGAGGATAGCTGATTTTTCCTCAGTGTCCTCAGGAAGAAGAGGCGCTGGTGAGCCTTCTTGACCAGGCAGGAGGTGTTGGTTGACCAGGACATGTCCGCTGAGATGTGGTTCTCCAGAAACTTGAAACTGGAGACACACTCAACAGCCATTCCATTGATGTGGATGGTGTCGTGCGTGCCTCTTGAATCTTTTCTGAAGTCCACGATGAGCTCCTTCGTTTTGGTGGTGTTGAGGAGCTGGTTATTTTCAGTGCACCATGTGGCCAGGTGCTTGATCTCCTCCCTATAGGCAGTCTCATCGTTGTTGCTAATGAGACCAATCACCGTAGTGTCGTCCGCAAACTTGATGATGGAGTTGGATGCGTACACAGGCTTGCAGTCGTGCGTGAAGAGGGAGTAGAGAAACGGGCTTAGCACACAGCCCTGTGGTACACCAGTGTTGAGTGTGATGGACGTGGAGCAGTTGGAGCCTGATCGGACATTCTGGGGTCTGTTGGTCAGAAAGTCCAAAATCCAGTTGCACATGGAGGTGTTGATGCCCAGGTCTCGAAGTTTGGCTATTAACTTAGCCGGGATGACAGTGTTGAATGCTGAGCTAAAGTCAACAAACAGCATGCGTGCATAAGTGTTCTTATTGTCCAGATGTGTGAGCACGGAGTGCAGTGCCATGGAAACTGCATCCTCTGTGCTCCTATTGCTGCGGTATGTAAACTGGTGTGAGTCCAATGTGGATGGTAGCAAGTCTTTTAGGTGTGCCAGGACCAGCCACTCAAAGCACTTCATTACGATTGGTGTGAGTGCTACAGGGCGGTAGTCGTTTGGGCTGGAGTGTTTTGGCACTGGCACAATGGAAGTGCAATTGAAGCATGTTGGTACAGCTGCTTGGGCAAGAGACAGGTTGAAAATGTCTGTAAAAACCCCAGCGAGCTCCTCCGCACATTTACTTAGCACGCGTCCAGGGATGTTATCTGGTCCAGCTGCCTTGTGCGGGCTGATCCTGCTCAGTGCATTGCAGACATCTGTGGAGGAGAGTGTGATTGGCGGGTGGTCGGCTGAGGATTTGAGCTTGGTGTCAGTTTCACTGTTGTCTCTTTCAAAACAAGCAAAAAAGTCATTCAGCTCGTTCAGGAAGTTGACACCAGTGGCTGCAGAGGTGGAGTGAGTGGGTTTATAGTCACTGATGGCCTTAATTCCCTGCCACATGTGTCGGGGGTCAGTGTTGGAAAAGTGTCCCTCTATCTTAAGCTTGTAGCAGTACTTGGCCTCTTTGATGCCCTTTTCAGATTTGCTCTGGCTGTGCTGTAGGCTTGTGCATCTCCTGATCTGAAGGCAGTGTTGCCTGTCTTCAATAGGAGTCACACCTTCCCGTTCATCCATGGCTTCTGATTTAGGTATGTGATGATCTGCTTCTGGGTTGTAACATTGTCAATAGTGGTATTAATATAATCCAGTACAGAGGAGGCGTAACAGTCAATGTCTGTGTGAGAGCCACTGGTTGTCTGTGTGTAGAAACCTTTCCTGAAGTGATGAATCTGCTCCTGCAGGCCACACCTTGATGGTCTTCACTGATGGCTTCACACACTTGATGAGAGGTGCATATTTGGGGGTGAGGAACAAAGAAAGGTGATCTGACTGACCCAGGTGGGGGAGGGGTGTCGCGACGTAGGCTCCAGCCACATTTGTGTAAACGTGGTCTAAAGTTTTGTTTCCTCTGGTGTGGCAGGAAACATGCTGGTGAAATTTCGGTAGCCCTGACTTTAAATTTGAATGATTAAAATCACCTGCGACAATAAACGCAGCTTCAGGGTGAATGGTCTGTTGTTTACTGATGGCTGCGTGAAGTTCTTTCATAGTAGACTTAGCATCAGCGTCGGGGGGAATGTAGGCTGCAGTGATAATAGTGGAAGTGAACTCCCGTGGCAGATAGAACAGTCTGCATTTAACCATGAAAAACTCAAGGTTAGCTGAGCAATGTCTCTAAACAATAGCAGAGTTTGTGCACCAAGCTTTGTTAAGCTTTTGTTGTCTTTATTTGTGAGAGCATAAATTGTCAAACATCTGTCTTTTTTTTCTCCCTCCCCTTCCCCAATGTTGTTGTAATCTTCCTTCAACAGATAAGGGCAGCACCTTGTGGACAGTTTTTGTTGTTGGCAGCACGGCCTCAGTGAACCGTCTCCCCCCCTGAAATGTTTGTGATGTTTATGTAATGGTGATGGTACTGAAACAGCAATTTCCCTCTGGGATTATTAAAGTATATCTGATTCTGATTATGATCAGACCTCTCAACTTTTATCAAAAGTTAAGAGTGAGATTATGCTAATTTGGGGGCGGGGCTTGTTTGGGGGCGGGGCTAACCAGACCCTGGAAGAGTGGTGGAGTCAACTCCATCTCATTTTTATCCCACCAGACAATGAAGTAGACATGTATTACTTTTGTTAAAAAGAGAAAGAGACATATTAATGCTTTATTGTTCTGTTAATGGATTAAAACATAAAAAAATACACAATTGTTCAAATAATACTAAATAAAATTAAGTAGTTTTAAGTTATTGACTGAATTATTAAACTGTTACACATTCATCTATGGGTTTGTTTATCATTGTAGATCTATAACCTGATTGGTGATTTCATCAAGCCTTTATGGTCAACATGCAGTTTCCCCTCAGCAGCAACACTGAAGCTCACAGAGGTTCCCGCTGCATCATTACGCACGATCCAGCTGCTGATGTCTCCCTCTTTTCAGCTCAATGCGCTTCTAGACTGTTACAGTTTATAACCATTATCATCACCTTTCACAGCGACAGGTTTCTCAGTCAGTCGCCGCGCTGAACAGACGGATCTCTATTGCTCTTGTCAGTGCGCTCTGGTGAGGTGGGCGGATTTTACCCCCGTTGGTGCGCTGCGTGCGACGGATAAAAAGTGGGGAAAATACATAACTAAAGGCTGTAAAGGGCTCCTATAAAGGAAACGGGAGTACTGACAGATCTGAGATGAAGCCCCTGATGTTACAAGTTCTTTAAAATGACCCTTAAAAGTGCGCACCTGAATTAAAGCGCAAGGCAGCACGCCCACCGAAGCGCCACTGATTCTATGTTGTTAAAAATACAAGAGCAACTCTCCTATTGACTTTAACTGGCACACGTTGCTACCGATGTGAGGGAATTAAACGTATGATTCACGTTTTGAATAGTGAACGGTGATAAAAGCACCTGCTCCGAGGGAAAAGGAGGGGGGGGGGGGTGAGCAAGCGCGGAGGCACAGAAATACGGTGCATGTAGTTAAAAAATGCAGAATTAATAAAAATGAAACTTATAAACAGACCAAGTGGCGTTTTAAACTGCATCTGGATAGCAGAACTGTTTTTATGATCCTGCGTGCAGCAAGCAAGCAGCTCTCCCCCCGCCCCCTCCCCTCCTGTGTACGCGGTACAGGACCTTACCAGCTCGCTTTCACCACTGTTAAGACTAAAATTATTCATAACTCTGATCACTCTTCCTGCTGCTCTGTTAACACGAACTGCAGCAGGAATTACGGATGGCCACAAGCTGTGAAAGAAGCCGAAACAGCTCAGCAGAAGGCGGAGTTTTCTCGTCCGCAGCTCAGATGGGCTTTGTGATTTTTATGCGTGAGAAATTCCATGTTTGCGTGTGAAATGCCATGTGTTGCGTGTGAGCGTGTGAAGTCAGTGAAATGCGTGTGTCACACGGTCAATGCGTGAGAGTTGAGAGCTCTGATTATGATGTTCTGTCCGCCCGGAATGCATGGCGTCCCGCTAGCTCAATAGCATTGTCAGGTATTCCGCTGTTTAACCATGTTTCCGTGAAGATTAGGACATTACAGTTCAAAAGTCTCTTGCTGCATGTAATGTTGAGTCGGATCTCCTCCAGTTGTTCAGCAGTGACCGTACATTGGCATGGAAAATGCTGGGTAAAGAGAGCCGGTGTGGTGTTAGCTTTAGCTTAGCTCTTAGCCCTCCGCGCTTCGCCCGCCTTTGTTTACGATCTCAGCGCCGCCTGGGAGCACTTCCGCCCGGCCGAGCTGAGTGCGAAGCCTCGGGTGTTCTGGCGATCTCAGGAAGGAGTCGAAGGTTGTCCATAACACTGTCAGAAGTTCGTAATCCAATATCCAAAAGCTCCCATCGGGTGTATGATGTAAGGGCACAACTGTTCTGCACGAACAGACCCGAAATGAGCAGGAAAAACACCGCAAAATTGCAGAATCTGGAGAGACCGTGAGCCTTGCGATGTACTCGCGCCGCCATCTTGGTCTTTTACAGTTACGCACCCCTTTGGTTTATTACCATCTATCCAAATAGGTTTGTGGTTATGTAACAAAATGTATAAAAGTTCAAAGGGTGTTATTACTTCTGCAAAACACCGCTCCTCCTCTTCTGTTTGCTTTTCCCACCTCATATTAGTCTAAGCTCTTTCTATGATCTTCTACAGAATCGTATTTGCCTTTTAATATTTGGGTCTAAGTCCACATGCATTTTCTGTCCATTTTGAAGTTTGCAAACTCAAACTAATTTGCTAATTAAGTTTCCATCACCTCAAATTGCCAGGGTTTGCTGCCCCCACATAAACACATAAGTGAGTAGTCAGCAGTGACCTCAGCGCTGAAGCTATGAGTCAAGCATTTAAACGGCCCCACTGTGGAGCGCCTGAGGATCAGAGAAGAGGCATGAGGTTAGCTTTAATGAGAGTGCACTTCAATGGGACAGGAGCTAAAATGAAGGCCTTTCTGCTCCCCACTTGAAAGAGCATGGGACATGAGACTGCAGCATTACAAGCCTATGTCAGACAAAGCTCAAACACTCAGAGCCCCTCCAGGGCTCTCTGGCATTTATCTCCATGTCCCGCTTCATCTTTGCACTCCGCTCCCTCTTCCTTTTAGGCTACTTGCTCCCCCGCTGGTTCATCTCTCTGATATGTCCATTCCAACCCTTCTGCAAAACTTCCATTCGTCTATCCCATTTCATCTCTTTTTCCTCTCCCCTGAACTGTATACTCTGACGCGCATTCCCTCTCCTTGGGTTGTTTGCATTTTAAAATGATGAGAGAAAAAGAAAACTGCACAGGCTAACGTTTTCTGTGTAAAACCCACACCCTGAAAATATCTCGCTTTTTTGCTCCTGCTCTGGTCAACTTTTTATGACCAACTTTTCCTCCCTGGCCTCTCTCCTCTGCTCAGTACAAACAGGAAAAACATGTATTTATCAATAAATTCAATAAATTAGAATGTGTGCTCATTGGCCAGATTAAAATGACCTGTTGAAGAGAACAACCTTCAAGCAGCTCATTAAGACCACATTTCTGTAATAGCAATGCTTTTTACTGGTCTGATGTAATTGATCTTAAATGTTGCGTTTTCATTCGCTGTAAGCAGAAAATGGTCATATTTAAGAGAAATAAAGACTTGAAAACATAAACCTGTGTGTGATTAATCTGTTGTCTTTCTCGTATGGAGAGAGTTGCTGAAATAAATGACATTTTCTGTAACATTCGATCACAGCATCCTCAGGCCCTTGTCTGATCTCTGCTTTTAATCATGTCTCCCTGTCCTCTATTTTCCCCACCTTCATCCAGTTTATTACCTGCTGCACCAGAGAAGATAAAACTCAGGACTTATTGTAGGCAAACACCAAGGAGACATGCAGCTTATCACCTCTCCTTCCACTGGGGGGCTCAGATCACAACCTGGTTCTTCTCCAGCCTGTGTAGAACCCCTTGTACCCAGAGAACCAGCTGAGACACGCAGTGCAGAATTGTTCTGAGGGACTGTTTGAGCTCCACTGTGCTGCTCATGGAGATGTGATTAACAGGAGCATAGGCCCCATCCACACAAAGACGGGTTTGGCTGTATCCGTCAGCAATAAAACAGAGTTTTAAATCTATATTAAGTGGCTACACACTGGTGTGTTTCTGCCTCAAGCCAACATAGACCCTACCTCTCCCTTTAACACACGCTGACATAAACAACAATGGCAGACTGGCGGTTGTGTTTCAGGCACTATTTAATTTATTGTGGATTTTACACATTTGGCTCCTCTCTGTTGTGTGGACCAATGATAAGGCGGTTTTATCTTTACGCTCAAACCTTTCTGTGGCGAAACAGTATTCGGCTTCTTGTAGATGTGGCCACAGACTGCCTCACGGATTACATTAACTTCTGTGTGGACAACACTGTGCCCCTCATGAAGACACAGTGTTTCTCCAGTGACAAGCCCTGGATCAGCCATGAAATAAAGGCTCTCCTCAAGGAGAAGACGGGAGCTTTTAGATCAGGAAACAAGGAGGAGCTGAGAGCTGTGCAGAAGGAACTGAGGAGGGAGATCAGGGATGGAAGAAAAACATCTACAGGAAGAGGGTGGAGGACCAGCTGCAGCGGAACAACATCAGTCAGGCTGAAAACAAATTCAGGTCACAAACCAAACTCTCATGCTGTAGAACAGAGGTCTTCAGTTACAGTCCTCGACGTTTGGTGTCCTGTAACTGTCAGACGTGTCCCTGATCCAGCACACCTGAATCAAATGGCTGAATTACCACCTCAGCGTGCAGTCAAGTTCTCCAGAGTCCGTAATGACCTGATTATTTGACCCATGTGTGTTGGACCAGAGACACATATAAAAGTTACAGGACACTGGACCTCGAGGACCGGAACTGAAGATCCCTGCTGTAGGAGATAGAGGGTGGGTGAATCATCTTAACCAGTTATTCAGCAGGTTTGATCAGACATTCACCCCTTCCTTAACCCAGTCTCCCCTACTGCATCATCTTTGATGTCTGACTGCTTTTTACACCTATCCAGAACCAGAACCTCACACCTCCCAGCCACCACGCACCCCCTCTGTAATTCCATAACCCCCCCCCCCCCCCCCACAACTGAAAACAGGTTCTCTGGTTTTCAGTTGTGATCTGTATTTGGGTAATAACCAAGTGGTGGGAGTTTCTTAGAGTTAAATGTGTTTGGGATTTTACCAAAGCAAGAGTCCAGTATGTTGGTCGTTCTGCTGGGAGTTTAGACATATTGTTCCAAGCAAGGTAGGTTATGTCACTCCATTTAAAATCTCTCAGTACAGATACTAGCTGCTCTCCAGTCTGACAGCAGTTCTGCTGTGGCTGTCAGTGAAGAACAAGTTTAAATTCCAAACCTGGTTTGATAATGAGAAGAACAGTGATCTGGAAGTACTCTCTAAAAAACAGTCAGTTCATAGTTTGTTGCCCACCCGGTGTTTACAGCCAAGCAGAATCCTCTCCCGACTGACTGTCAGGTTTTTGTTTCATCAATGTCAAAGCAAATTATATTAAAACCATCCATATGAAGTCTGTTTCCTCATACAGGTTTCAGTAAAACATAAAAAGCTAGTTTGGTTAAAAACCAGGTCAAATTTAAAAGTGTGGAGAGTTCTTGGTCTTGTTCTGATGTTGGTCAGCAGGTAGTAGTAGTTTCATATCCCTCCTCTGGATCCTCTTTTCATTCAAATAGGCTTTTATTTCTGTGTGCGAAGGATCTCATGAGGTACCTCTATGATTTGGAGGAATCCTTGCTCAGCTCCTGCTGGTAGAACCCTGAATAGTTGAGTCTACAGTTGTTGTTGTGGTTGAATGAAGCCTCCATCAGTGAACAGAGACCATTTATGTCCCACATGAAAGTAAATATGAGCCAAAGGCTGGCCATATGAAATACTACAATGAAACAATAAAAATATTGCACGAGCAAACTGAGCCAAAGACAGTTTTTCTTCCTTCGATCAGAAAAGTCTCAGTGAAAATCTCCCCAGATGACATGTGGTGTCTCTGTGTTTGGGTCCAGTGGGGCCAGGACCCACCAGATCTCACTGTGGAGCTCTATGTTCACAATAATCAGTGGAACAGCATTGTTTTTTATAGAGTAATATTGTAAAAAATCACAGATTCCCTTATCAATAAAATTCTGTTATAAACATCTGTGTCTAAATATCTAAGTCTGCCAGAAAACTGACGAGCTCAGCAGCTAAATCCTCCTGAGGCGTCTTGATGTTGGGGCCGACCCACTAACCAATCTCACTGAGCATGCCCAGTACGCTCTCAGTAGACAGCTGTGGGGCACAAATACTACGGCCCCACGGCCGCCACTTGAAGTCTTAGAACAGGGTAGACACAGGAGGTGGAGCTAGCATACATACTTAAAATTTATAAAATTTTCAAAACTTAAGAGATTATACTTGTTCAAAATATTACATACATGGAAAGAATTGGGTTTTTGGTCAAACACTTTAAGAGATTTTTTGTACAGTGATTCAATTAATTTTAAATTGGTAACTGTGGTGAGAGACCAACTTGTGATGCAGTATTCAATGTGAGATAAAATCATTGAGTGGAGAACCATTCTAGCAGCACCAAGTGTTAAAAAAGACCTGATTTGTTTAAAATTTTTAAGGTTAAATTTGACAGTATTGGCAAGTTTTTTAATATGATTTTTGAAAGACAAAGTGGAATCAAGTATCACGCCGAGGTACTTGAATTCTGTGACAAGTTGTAATTCTTCTCCTCTCAAGAATACTCCAGAGCTTTTTATTTCTTTTGATTGCTTTGAGAACATCAAACAGACCGTTTTTTTGGAATTGAGAAGCAAACATGATTTAAAAAGCCAGTCATTTACTTGCTCCATGGCTGAGGTCAGAATAGAAGCTGCCTCTTTCACACTCCTTGCATGAGTATAAATTACAGCGTCATCTGCATACATTTGAAAATTCACATTATTACATGTTTTGGAAAGATCATTTATGTACAGGGAGAATAACAGGGGACCAAGTATTGATCCTTGCGGCACACCGACAGATACATCCAAGACAGATGATTTTATACTGTCAATTCTTACACATTGTTTTCTTAAGGATAAATATGATTTAAGCCACTGAATTGCCTCTGACGAGAAATTGAAGTCTGACAATTTTGTTAGAAGAATTTCATGGTTGACAGTGTCGAAAGCCTTTTCAAGGTCAAGGAACACTGCACCAACACAAGGGTATATATCCAATTTACTTTTCACCTTTTCTATAAAAAAGCTATTTGCTGATTCAGTGGAGTGGTTTGCTCTGAAGCCAAATTGCATTGCATGTAGGTTAAAGGAACTATTATTTAAATGTTCATTTATAATATTTGCTACCCATCTCTCAACAACCTTGGAAACAACTGGAAGTATACAGATTGGTCGATAATTGGATATATTTGAACTGTCACCAGATTTAAAGATTGGGGTGACTGTGGCCAGTTTCCAGGATGATGGGACAATTCTCTGTTTAAGTGATAAATTAACCATGTGTGTTAATTGGAGCAATAAGGGACTCTTTGCATAATTTTAGGAGATGAGTGTCTAGTCCATGAATGTCTTTAGCTTTCGAATTTTTTAGTGAGCCAATAATTTTGGACACTTCCGGCCCTGTTATTTCACGTATATTAAAAACAGGCTGTGTGAGATCAATGGACCTTGGTTTGAGATCAGGAGATGGAAATAATTCACTTATTTCTCTCACAGAATTTAGAAAATAATTATTAATTTCATTTGTCAGTAGATCTGGATCAGTCAGTAATATTGTTAATTTTTAGCTCAATTTCTTGTTTAGCTTTTTTATCCTTCCCTGTTAATTTATTTAAGCTTTGCCAGATATTTTTGGAATTTCCATTTGCTTCAGAAATGATGTTCATGAAGAAAGTTGCATTAACCTTTCGCATAATTTGAATAACCTTATTTCTTAATGAGGTAAATTTATGCCTGTCTGTGATGAGACGGGATTTCATATATTTTTTTAGTTGCTCATATCTGTCTGTCATCCATTTCTTACATTCTTCATTCATCCATGGTAATAGATATCTCTTTCTTTTGTTGTGGCTACCCCTTTTGGTAAAATTTAACATTACTTCGTTAATTTTCTTGTGAAATAGGCAACTGCTATTTTCAACATCTTTACTTTGAGTGATTTCGTTCCAATCACAACTTTGCAGAGCTTCCACTAAATTTAGTATTAATTTTTTAGGAATTATTGTTTTGGGTGAGACTTTTGCATTTGGCCTATATGAATCATTAAAACGTTTTTTTGTAAGTTTTCTTGAGAAGAAGATGGCATTATGGTCAGACAACCCAGTCACGTAATTAAAAGTTTTGATAATTCTTCCAGGTTTATTTACAAAAAGCAAGTCTATCAAAGTTTTGGAGTGTGAAGTTATTCGAGTAGGTTGTTCTATAAACTGTTTAAAATTAAGATGTTCAGTGACTTGTTTCAGGTTCTTTCAAGCTTTCTTATCGTTCCAGTTTACATTAAAATCTCCAATAATTATAATTTCTTTATTTAAATCACAATGATTAAGAAGAAGTTTTAAGTTGTTATAAAAATCCAATTTAGCAGATGGTTTACGATACACGCAAATTACAATAAAAGACATTGCAGGAGAGAGTGAGATTTCTACACCAACATACTCGAGCTGGATTTCTTCTGGCCAGTTTATCCGTCCACATTTTAGAGCGCTTTTAACATAAAGAAGAACACCTCCACCCCTCCCATGTGTCCTGTCATTCCTTATAAACATTATACTCTGGCATAGTTACCACTGAATCTGGAGAGTTATCTGATAACCAGGTTTCAGAGAGCCCCAGAAAGTCGATGTTAGAGTTACAGAGCAGATGTTGAAGCTCTTTATTTTTAGATGCCATACTCCGTATATTCAAGTGTCTGCCTAACAAGCCTTTTGGTTTGGCTCGCAGATCCCAGATTGTTTTTGCCTGATTAAGTGTATGGAAAATCTTAGATGTCCGATGTTTTTTTAAAAACAGGATGTCTCTCCTTTTTTTGTGTTGGAGGCCCAGTTTGCTGTAAAATAAAACATAGGAAAATGTAAACTAAAAGCAAATATTAATCTAATGTTGGTTGTCCTTGTTGGCTCATTGAAGGATTGATGTCAATCTTTTCTGTTCAGTAAATGAACATTATTAGTGAGCCGTTATTTGTAATTTTTTGTATAAAAATTAAATTACATTTAGCTTATATAAAATGGCTTTTCTAGTGTGTCGGTTTATACTAATTTATCTTTTTAATTTAAAATCGATCAGTCAGGTTGTATGCATCACACAAAAAACGTGTTGCTGCTAATAGGTGAGTTTTTGTGTCCCACATAATTTATCATGCTGGAGACGCTGCTGGAAAAGCCCAAAATAAAGTTGAACCGTGGAATGAGTGAGAGAAAAAAAGGAGTGGACTTAAGTAGATGGAGGAGAAAGTGAGAGTCAAGGAAGGAGGGATTGCAAGACATCACAGCTAAAGACCCAGTAAGTCCATCTAAGAAGGAACTGAAGCATCAGGAGGAGTTTCCACTGATTAGGAGACGTCTCTGTGGGGTAGAAGAGTGATAATCTGCAGTTCTCGTGCACACCCACTCACACTCTGAGGGCTGAGCACACTGGCAAAGAAATCTGCACCCGGTAGCTTTGTCTCCACCAACTCCGTCTCCCTCTGTGTGTGTGGGAGGACTGATGGGAGAATCTCACCTCTTTCCATCAGCTCTCATTACCAGCCGAGCACACATGAAAGACTGCGAAGCTCACAGTGTTGCAGGAAGATGACAGGAGGTGTGGTGTGGCTCTACTACAGCAAACACCTCAGAGCGCACGGAGAGAATGAGCAACAAAACAGTGCATGAACACAGGAATCTTTGTGTGATCTAGTTTGTGTGGTTTGAAAGTAGGATGACGCCTCATGCTGTCAGTGCTCCTTTCTGGAGTCTAGAAGAAAATCAGAAGGAGTGGAAAACAATAACAGGTTTCTATCATGAAAATAGCCAAAGACATCCTCTCATACAAGGAATGCAAACTGGATATCTGACTGGAAAAAAATCAATTCCTCACAATCTCTGTCAACAAAATGCACACAAACCCCTCGACGTGACCTTGTGGTGTTTGGGGAGAAACGGGCTGGATTCAGATCCAGCGTGTGTGACAGTATGCAGCGGCATCCCTGCATACTCCCTCAGTGGTGCTTCTCTCATCCCCATCAAGGTCAAACAGCCAGCTGCTAATGACAATCACTGGCTGCAAAAGGACTCCTGGGACCGAGAGAGAGGGTGTGTGTGTGTGTGTGGGGGGGGGGGGGGGGGGGACAGCGCTCTGCCTGATTGTCCGGCCACTCCACTTCACCCTCCTAATGAAAGAGACACAGTGGGGGGACCGGGTCCAGGCCCTGAAGGGTAGAACCGGTGAGTCCTCAACACAAGACGACTGGAGAACAATGGGCCTAATTAACTGCCTTTGATTGGTTAACGAGGCCTCTGCTTATTATTACCCATCAGCTACTTTATTCTGAGCCAATCAAATCCAGCGTGTGAAGGGGGAGCAACAAATAAAGTTTGCGAACAAGCGGATCAAAAGCAAAGACAACTGAACTAAGAGAAGATATCATCATGACAGCTGAAAATAAGGATCCTTTAAAGATTTAAAAAATGCCTTTTGTTCCAGAGCTGGCTTTGAACTAAATTCTCCGTCGTGCCTGCTGCTTACAAGTGCTAAATAAAAATTAGCGCTATCTTCTTCTTTGACTTCCCACCCGTCTCGTTTTTTTTAACTTTCTGCTGAAGCGCCCCCTGGTGGGTTACGAAAAATCCACAGAAAAGCCGCACCACATTATAAACCGCATGGTTCGAAGCATGGGGAAAAAGTAGCGGCTTATAGTCGGGAAAATACGGTACTTGTATTTTGCAAAAGACTTGAATTTATTTTAAACCTGATGGCTTCAAATAACAAAGTAACAAAAGTACTTTTGATTTCCTTTGGTGAATACCGAGAAGGAAGTGCGGCTGCACAGTGGCGCAGTGGGTAGCGCTGTTGCCATGCAGCAAGAAGGTCCTGGGTTCGAGTACACCCCTGGGTCTTTCTGCATGGAGTTTGCATGTTCTCCCTGTCCATGCGTGGGTTCTCTCCGGGTACTCCGGCTTCCTCCCATAGTCCAAAAACATGACTGTTAGGTTAATTGGCTTCTCCAAATTGTCCTTAGGTGTGAATGGTTGTTTGTCCTGTTTGTCTCTCTGTGTTGCCCTGCGACAGACTGGCGACCTGTCTGGGGTGTACCCTGCCTCTCGCCCGGTGAACGCTGGAGATAGGCACCAGCAACCCCCGTGACCCCATGAGGGATTAAGCGGTTTGGAAAATGGATGGATGGATATTTAATTATCTATGCACTTCCCTCATCATTTTAAATTCAGATCAGCCATGTTTGTCTAGGTATGAGTAGAAAATTGAATCATGACAGTTGTAACTTAGAGGCAGTAAATATCCCCATCTAAAAGTCTAACAGGCATGTTTAAAGACAGACGGGGGGCAGTTTTCCCAAGATGATTAAGGGAATCAATTAGACTAAGTGACGAGGACTGCAGGCTGGCTGCTTTCTATTGTCGTCAGATCTCCCAACAAAGCGTTCCTTCTTGCTTGGCAGCTTTGATAAAGCTCTGATATTCAACGTCTCAGACGTTGAGGAGCTGTAAAAGACGTCGCACATTTCAGAACAGAATGATGGAAATACGGTTCACAGACGGATTGACAACAACAAGACAGTGAAATCAGAGTGAAAGGCTGAGCTAATTTAGGAAACAACTGGCACTACAACAATGATGGAGAGTTGCCAGACGTGGCTCTTCTCATTACTATTTTAGCTGGAGCCAGAACCAATGCGCGCCCTCGTTCCTCTCACAACCAGCGCTTTATTTGGACTGACAGGTCAAGTCAGACGCAATGCGATGCGAGCCAAACCCTGAGGTAAGACAGGACAGACGCAGGTTGAATGACTGACAAAAACATATTCCTTAGCAATACTTTACAAAGAATATTTGCACATTCCTGTAATCTAATTAATCCTGAAATAATTTAACTAGCCAGGAAACGGCCTGTAACCTTTTTAGGCTCAGAGCCCTGGTGGTGAAATAGAAGGAGAAGAAATGTCTGAAGGCTCCTCAGTGTGCAGCATTTTAAAAGTCCCAACCAGAACCTGACTTTGTATTCTGAATAACACTGGGAGCTACAAGCTACAGCTGATCCAAACCAGTTTTACTGATGTTAAAACAAAGAAAACTACAGCAATCTCTGAGCGGAAGCAAAAGCATAACCAATCATCTCCTTCACAGCATTAGGTGTTGTATTTTCTTAGCTTACTGAAAGCTTAAAGTTATGTTCTGAAAACAGGAACAAACAACTTTTTAGGCCCGAAGGTGTCCAGTATCAATAACTGAATTAATCAGTTTTAGTAGGAAATATGTTTCTACGTGGCAAATAAGTAACTCATAGGTGTAGCAGAGTAATAGAAGACCAGCAGACCCAACTGTCATGACATGCATGCTGCATGTCTCTAAATCATTAATTGAATAAACTGGAACTAAACTGATATCTAAGATCCGAATGAATCCAATAACATCCAGGAAGAAAAAGACTAAAACATCAGCAACAGGTGATCTGAGAAGGTTCACAGTTAAGTCTGAGGTCTGTAACAATTATAAAAATACCTCTGACAGACAGAAACAAGCTCCCACAATGCATTTTAATTAACGAAATGACAGTTTGCAAGGAATATATCAACTAACCTAAAGAGAAATGGAGCAACAGCCTATGAACTGATTAAAGTAACATGTTACTTTTTGAAGTCTAAAGTTGAAGCCACGAGAGAAGGCAGGCTCAGGCCTCCTGATATGACATGAGGATCACACTATGATGTCAGGCTCAGTAAACGGCAGGGATCAGGGTTCAGTTTGGATCCATCCTAAAAAGTCTGGAGGCCATGTTGCTTTTGCTGAAAGGAAATTCCCCAACAGGATAGTAAAGATTCCTTTGAAGTCGAACTTGAACTGGTTCAGTTATTTACAGGGAGGCTGAATCTAGTGTTTTTCAGTTTAGACAGAAAAATACAAACTGATATTTCTTTGGACAGACTGATAATCGTTTACTGTAGTTTTTTTATTATTGTAGTTTTTTGTTATTATTGTAGTTTTTATTGTAGTTTTTATTCTTGTAGTATTCATTATTGTAGTTTTTGGTTATTATTGTAGTTTTCTATTATTGTAGTTTTTGTTAATATTGTAGTTTTTTATTGTATTTTTTTTATTATTGCAGTTTTTGTTAATATTGTAGTTTTTTTATATTGTAGTTTTTATTATTGTAGTTTTTTGTTATTGTAGTTTTTTATTATTGCAGTTTCTTATTGTAGTTTTTTATTATTGTAGTTTTTGTTAATATGGTAGTTTTTTTTATATTGCAGTTTTTTATTATTGTAGTTTTTATTGTAGTTTTTGTTAATATAGTTTTTTATTATTATTGTGGTTTTTGTTATTATTTGTTGTTATTTTATATATTGTTTTTAAATGCCTTGCTGCCATGTGGAGTCGCTAAATACAGTGAATGTTATTGACAGTGACAATAAAGGACTTCAATTCAATACTTTCTGTGAAGGTAATGGTAAATGGACTGAACATATATAGCACTTTTCCAGTCATACTGAACACCCAAAGCATTGCATTCACACATCGATACACAGCTTAGTAGGCAACTTAGGGTTAAGTGCCTTGCCCGGGGGCACATCAACAGGTGAAAAGGGGAAGCTGGAACCGAACCCACAATCTTCCAATTGCAAGACAACTACTCAACCGATCAAGCCACAAAACAAATTTCTTCCTGTTTTCTATTTTCCTAATGTGTATGGAAATAAAGGCTATCAGTTTTACTCTGAGCCGTACTCACTTCTTCAGCACAAACACTATAGATCTAAGCACAGCGTTGTGGTTGAACCATAAAGCAATTATTGTTACATTTTAGCAATAAGTACGGACATAGAGACAGCTGGGTTTTTTTAGTCCTTTACCCAAATGATGTGAAAAAGGTTAAAGACTCACTGACCTGATAAACACGCCAATAACCAACAAATTTAGCACCTAATGAGTAATTTAAACATCCCAAACAACCCAGCAAACATCCCCACAGCTTTCTAACCTTTACGTTAACCTCATCAGGGAATGTCGGGACGTTTTGTCCAACATTTCACAATCAGAGACAGGGATTGTGTTTTAGCTAATTTCCCGAGTGACATAGACATGTTATTTCATGAGTGTACTTCACACAAATGACTCCTGTAATGTATTGTCTTCCGTCAGTGCAGAGGGAAGCTGTCGTTAGAGGATGCAATGCCCGCGCCTTCTGTTGAAAATAAGGCAGAGGGATATGCAGCACCACTGAGCATGAAGTAGGTTATTTTCCTGAAGAGGAGCCACGCTCAGTCTTATCCGAGACCGGATCAAAAAGAACCCAGAAATACACACTTTAACTACTTGAGCTATGACTGATTTCTCTCCCCGAGTTCCAAGATTTTCCAATTAGCAGAGACTGGTGAGACTGGGGTGGGGAGCACTAGAGGAACATTTAAGCATATCAGTTTCATTGCATGCTCCAGCTGCCGTCTGAGTTGTTGTGAGCTGTTTACGGGCCCCGAGGGAGGGCCAGGGAGAGACCTCTGTATCAAAACAATTCCACAGCTAGCAGGAGGTGTGACATAAACAACAAGGTTCTTACCCTTCCCCAGTGAGCAGCACTGACAGCCGACCCACCTTCCTCCCTCCAGCACACACACACACGCACAGTTTGCATTACTGAAGTTATATATGCACACAGCCCTACATGTCAAATCGCAGCCCCTGCAATCTCAGCTCACCCTTCCTTCGGTCTGCTTATCTCCTGGAGAGAGGAGGAGAGTATGAAAAATGAATGGCTGCCATATGGAAGTGGTACGTTGTATGAGAAGAGGGAAAACTATTGGTGTGGAAAATCAATTTTGCCAAGTCGCAAACATATAGCTTTCTACTGGGTAAAAGAGCCGACATTATCCTGTCGCCTCATGCAAGGCTGTGTGTGGAGGAAGAGAAGAGGGATGGAAGAACAAAGGGATGAAAAGATAATCGAATTTGCAAATGGAAAGTGTTAAGAAGCAGAAATTGCGAGGGGGGGGGGGTGTTCAGAGGCAACAATAAAAGGAGTGAGAGAAAATTAGAACGATCTTGTAGAAACGTGGATCTATGGCCTCAGAGGACATGTACATGTACCACACGGCCTGTAGCTGTTACTGTAACTGACACTGAGCCCACAGAAATGATTTGCATTCTATATGGTCTGCTGACTCTCGCTCCTCTATATCAACTTCTAGTTTAGCAGAACAGAAATCTGCATAAATCCCCCAAAACCTTCCCTAAAGATTCAAAAGATGCATGCAGGCTGAAGTAAGCCCACTGCCCTTCATTACCTGCTATCTGCAGGCAGTCAGCGTGCCTCACTGAGACCCCGCTGACTGGGACAGTATCAGTACGAGCCAGAGAGCCAGGCTCTGGGCCCAGGTCATACTCTCCAGGGTACAATTATCTTTAAGGAGAAGGGCTCAGTGTACTATAAGCCGTTAGGCTCTGAGAGATGCAGATGATCTCTTAGTGACCATTCATATGCAAAACAAAGCTGAGTAACATGTTCAGGTACAGTTCCTCTGAAATGCAGTGAGCCCAGAGTGCGACCTGACACAGGTACGCGTGACCTTCAGCTGGACATTTGTAGGAACTTTTTGGTTCTCAGGAAACTGAACATTTTCTCCTTTTTTCCAGTTTAGCTCATCTATTCATTTTCCATATCTGCTGACTCAGTGGGCAACACGGAGCAGCCGTTTGACCCAACTTCATGGTTTGGGATTGTGAGAGGAAGTTGGAGTACCTAGAAAAACACCCGCATGCACAGGCAGAACAAAGAAACTCCACACAGGGCCAAGGGTCCAGTGTCTGGAGTGGGATCGGAACGGGTTCTAGGATTCAGAACCAGGAGCTTCTCGGTCCTTGGTCAACAGCATCCAGTCTGTCCAGGCCGATCAAACACACGCACATTTAACTGTTATCTTTTATTATTTTAAAATGTCATTCAACATGCAGAAACCAGCTCCTTTAAAAGATTTAAAGTTAATAATGTGTAATATTCTCTGCATTATATAGTAGTATATAGTAGTATTTTAATTAATACGCTTCGTGATGTAGTCGGTCTCTCAGGCAAGGCTCTAGAGTGGTTTGAATCCTACCTCTCTCTAAGATGTTTCAGGGTTTTTGCAAACCCGTTCATGTCAGACTTAAGGGACCTGCTATGCGGTGTACCACAGGGCTCTGTCTTGGGACCTATTCTCTTTCGTTTATATATTCTCCCCCTTGGCCAGATAATCTGGCAGTTCCCTGATGTATCTCATCATTTCTATGCTGATGATATTCAGCTCCATTGTTATCTTAAACCAACTGAATATTTTAAGTTGTCCTGCTTGATAAACAGTGGCTCTGTGAAAACTATTTTTAGGTAAACTCTGATAAGATGGAAACACTAATCATTGCCCCTGAGAACCAAATAACAGAAATTAAGAAAAGTCTGGGTGTTTTGGCCTTAGAAACCTTGGCATCACTTTTGATTCTGCCGTGTCACTAGAGCGTCATTCTCGCAGATTAATCAAAAACTGCTTCATTCAGCTAATAAATATTTCTAATCTTTGAACTTTGGTGTCAAAGGCTGAATTAGGCTTTTATTTCATCTCGTCTTGACTATTGTAACAGCCTTTTTATATGTTTGATAAGAAAGATCTTGGCTGTCTGCAGACTTTTAACCAAGACAAGAAAGAGACAGCTCATTACCCCGGTTTTAATCTCTTTACATTGGCTAACAGTACATTTTAGAGATCATTTTAAAGTTTTAGTCTTTACTGTTGGAGCCCTGAGTGGCCAAGCTGCAGCTTATATTACCAGCCTTTTACAACCATATTCACCTTCTCATAGTTTGAGATCCTGCAGCCAAAAGCTGTTAATGGTTCCAGGAACTCATTTCAGGACCAGAGGGGATCGGTGTGTTAAAGCTGTGGCCCCCAGACTGAGGAAGGTGTTGCCTTCATCTTTGCTCTATCTTGACTCTGTTCATTCTTTAAAGAAGCAGCTGAAGACCCGTTTGTTCTGATTGGATTTTAAACAGTTTTATGCTATGATGTTGCATTTATGCTGTTTAACCTTTTTTATCTTTTCATTTTGTGTTGTTTCATGGTTTTATTGTGAAGCACTAAGTTTACTTACTTACTAAATACAGCAGCGCTGATAGTGGGTTTAGTTGCCATGGCAATGCCACAACAGCTCATTCTGAACTTGTGAGTTAAAGCCTTTCAATGACAGATATTTAAAAAGTTGAAAGTTTTTCAGCCAACCACAGATGTGTGGAATTTCGTTGCCGTTACTTAATGTTTATCCTGTCTCAGAACAAGCGCTGCTGGTTGACGGGTTCAGTTGTGTAAATTGTCCCAGACTTTGCATCAAATCAAAAGCCCCAGACCGCTCAGAAACTGCTGCGTTTCCTGCACTGCTAAGTGAAATCTCCAGTCATTAGCTCATGAGCAGTTTTTGGTGCTGTGTTATGTCATTAAAATTGAACAGAATAAAAATTAAAATTGAACAGAATAAAATCAAACACTAACTCTACCATTGATATTAATTGGGACATTTTGCTACGAGCAGAAAGACATTAAACGTAGTGGTGCACTTTTTGAATGCTGGCCGCTGATGACAGCCCCTGGCTCCGAGGGGGAGAGGGGCAAGGCTCAGAAACTCAGCACTGATGGTTCAGAAACAATCCAGAATGAGTAAAAAAAACAGATTAAGTCACGTTTAGATGGCATCCTGCTAAAGGGTCTATTTTCTGAGCCAATGTGCAGGCGTGACTGGTTCTGAATGAAGGCCCTTCTTACCGGTACTGCGCACCGCCACTGACTCTTTTAGCAGTACGCAGTACCAGACAGTACGGGCTTAATTTTGCCACTTGTCTGTTAAATACATGCCAAACAGATTAGTTGGTTTTACTTGTGTTGAATTGGATGTGTCTCATGTTAAAGATGGATAAGCACTGAGATTTATCATGGTTTGTGGAGTTTTTTTTTACATTACAAATATAGCATTCTACAGCAGCATGTAGATTTATAAGCCCCACTAAGACTCCTTCTCGGCAACATAAATCATGTAAAAGCATAAAACACCCCAAACAGATACAAAGTGATTTTCTACGTGTGTTTGCTGAACAATAAACAGGCAGAGAACATCTGGGAGAATCCTGCAGCATAGTAATGAATCCTGCACCCACTGCTCTGTGGATCAGCTGGAGGATCTGCCGCTGTCAGACTGAGCTGGGAGTGTTAGTGAGGGGTTAGTAAAAAGCTTAAGTTAGCTTAGGTAGGTAATATCTGCCCTGTTAATGCACAACTAAAGGCTTTCTTGGAAGAAGAATACGAGCAGTGTAACTTATGATACCTGACACTGTGCACTGAGAGACAGCAATAGCTGTAGGTCCAGCATATATAGATTTATCATTATATTATTTCCAAATATGTTTACCATGAAGATGATTGATCTAAATAAAACATATGAAGAGTAAAAAACTTCACATCCTAAAAGAAGAAGCTACAAATTAACCTTTACACAATTTTTGATCTTTGGAAATTCTGTTGGTTTTTGGTTGTAAAATGCAAAACCCAGTTTTAGTTTCCTTGTAAAAATACAGCTAAGTTTATATCTAATAACAGAGTAGTAATTAAAGAACCAAAGACACAAAGTGTATTTCTTACCTTGCCAATAATCCTGGGAAAAGGAGCTCTCTGGTTCTCAGTCACAATCATGGGAGGAACAAGGAGGGACCTCTTCGATCTGTAAGGTAGCTTTTGGTCAAGACCCAGGACTTCCTGCAACAAAAAGACGTTCCCCAATTAAAACTGTGTGACCAACGTAAATTAGTCCCCCTGCAATTCATCTAAAACTACTTAAACTGACACAAATCAGCATTTATAACCACAGACACTTAAACATCACTGATTAAAGTTCACACAGGTTATTCGTTAATGCAGAATGATCCATCCTCCATAAAGCCAAGCAGCTTCTTCTGTCATGCCTTACATGACAATGATGTCTCTCAGAGCAAACATGAAATAAGACTCGCAGCAGCTTTCAATGAAATGACACTCATACCTCGTCCTGTATTCAGCTAGTGTGTAAAATAATGACAGGAGAGATGAAAAACAGAAAGGCAGAAATAGAGGGTAAAATACAGCAATGAGAAATGACAAGGTTTTAGTAAAGCAATTGCATTATTCAAGCAGATGGAGACATTCTAAAACCTTGTTTTGATCTTGCAAAACACAAAAGCATAATCTTGTTTCATTTTCCACCCTCCTGCTGCTGTAAACAAAGAAATGGTTTTAGAGTTTAATATAATGAAAAATGTTCCCTCTGCTCCACGACACCCAGAACCATTGAGATGGTGGGAGCCTTTCTGCTTGGTTATTGATGCTGCAAACATGGAGGCGGTGGCCAATGGCGGGTTGGGGGGGGGGGGGGGGTGTTGTGGTCTGAACATTCGGACAGGAGCCCAAAATACTCAACCAGGAATACAGAATTTGATTTCTCTAGGCATGCATGTGGCTGAACAAATAAGCATTGGTTACATGTGTGAACGCTGCTAGTGTAGGATATGTATTTTTGTTCAGTTTAAGAAATAGTTAAATCCTGGATCTAATTGAGTAGCAGCATTACTTTGCCCTCTGCATTGAGATGTCATGCAATCAAAAGATATAATTAAAACTTAGAAAATAAGTACCGATATGTTCCACAGTTCCTATAATAGTTATAAGCCAGGTCAGAGGGCATTATGCTAACAACTGAAAGAGCTAATGTAGCTCCTCCTGTGTCACTGAAACCACAGGATAACATCTCACTTGGTGCTTTCAGCTTCAGCCTTTTCTGTCTCATTAACCTCCTTCATACATAGATAAAACAGACAGAATCACTGGGTTCTGTGAAAAAAAAGGCTCCTGGGCGTAAGAGTCAGGTTTGTCCATTTAGTTTAATTCAGTTTTTTAGAAATAGGTTTTGTAAAAACATGTTCCTGATGAAACTGACACACATACTGCCCCAAAGGAAGGATCTCCTCTTGCTGTTTTTATATTATTGCCAATATTGACCAAAGTAAAGGTGTATTTTTTAAGGAATATTGAGTAATTTAGATAAAACACCACAAATATAAAAAATGCACATCGCCATGAAAAGATTGGTAATATATCTTTTGTTTCAATAGACATGCTAACATGTGGCTCAAAGTAAATTCCGCATCACCATTCTGCAGATCTGATACTGTAATACACTAATCTCCAGCTATGAGAGTTCTGATGAAATGTTGCAGAAATTACCCTGTAATAATGTTTTTTAATATCATGAAAAACTATGCAGACTCTCAGTCTGCACCGATGAAGAATCACTCATCTCAGCATGCTGAATGAAGTTGAACTCTTTTTAGGGGAGAATATTGTTAGGGAGATGTATGTATCACTCTGTTGGAGTTAAACGACTGCAGCTTTCTAAAGAAAATGCAACAAAATTTAGGTTTTGAATTTCTGAAGTCTAATTCACTGTGAGTGGTGACAGCTAAGCTTGAGACTCATTTTATGTTTACACAGAAGTACAACACTGTCACCATGGATATGACAAAACTTTAATCATAAATAAATATGTAGCTAAAATTGAGTATTTTGAGTTGTGGCTACATGGTGATAAATTCATACATTTAGTTAATGATTATTAATTATTCCTTTGCAACGTGCAAAGACAAAACAAAATTAACTTTCCGCTCCAGATGATCAGGTGATGATCACATAAAAAACAACATGCAAAATTAGCTTACTCTATGCTGATGCAGCAGGAAACTGAAGACTACATCTTTCATCCCAATATTCACACACTATCCAGACCAGGACATGTTTCACAAAATTTCTTCACATTTAGATCAACATAAAATGCATTTTGATTCACAAATGCAGCAAGATGGGAAACTTGGTGATAGATGCCTCAGTCCTTTGTTCAGTACAAAATGGTTTTCAGCAATATTCAAATATAAACAGAGTAGCCTGAAAAGTCTGTTTTTAAACCCTTTAAACTTGGAAATATTCCCTTTAGCGTTCTGCTCAACAAATTGGTAGCGCATATTTTAAGGCTTTATATCTAACTCAGACACTGAAATTGACATACCTTATTGAGTCTTTTCTACCAATTGATTTAGACTTGTAATACTCAAAAACTCCACTAGAATGCACTGTGTAATTGAAATGGTGACCTGTTGAAGAACCGTCCACACAGGAGGTTAAGAGTGGGATGAAGATGCTAAAAAAAGACAGCTCTTTTTGTTAAATATTTTAAAGACAGGTAAACTTTTTCAACATGGAACAATGTCAGAGGCTTTATTGAACATTCTAAAGTAATATTATGACGGAAAGCAAATCTTATGAGGGTTAAATAATTTTCTAAAAACACATGTTACCAAACGGTTGATTTATCCATTTATAATAAAGTCAGAGACCCAAAACTAATGTAGTTGGAAAATACTTTCTTTTGTAAAGTACAGTGATTGGATCACTTATACATGCATTTTGTTAATTGTTACATCCCTTATTGACTTATTCTTATGCTGACATATTACAACCACTTTATTAATGCATGGATTACATCTTTTATATTTGTATATATATATTTTCCCTTTTATCGAAAATTCTAGATGGACAACAAAACCTTTTATGCTGCAAGGACACACAATTTCCAGGCTCTGACACCTCTCAGCTGTCTTCTGTGACAACTACTCCACAAGCTTTGACTTAATACAAAACCTCTATGTAAATCTGAGGGTCAAATACATTGGCACTGTCAGATCAAACCGAATGGCCGAAGCTTCACTGATGACAAGGAATTTATGAAAAACAGTTGTGGGGCCTTTGATTTCAGGTCTTCTGAAGGAGTGCTTGCTGTGAATTGGTTTGACAATAAATATGTCAACATTCTAAGCAATTCATGTGGGATCATGCCTGTTGGAAGTGTTAAACAACAGCCGCACAAAGATTGATGTTCCATGCCCATCACTCATTCATGCCTACAATCAACCCATGGGAGGGATCGATCTCTCGGACATGCTGGTACACATGTACAAGACCCCAGCCAAATAAAGGCGATGGTATTTTCCACTGTTTGGCTACGTTCTTGACCTGTGTATCTCAAATGACTGGCCCACTCATAAGAAAGACTGCGCCCTACTGGATGAGAAACTGCTCTGTATCAAAAGGTTTTGTCTGGCAGTTGCTCACAGTTTGATGCAGGTCAACAAGCCAGCATCTTCCTCTCGGCCACAAATGTTCCATCTGAAGAAACGTTACACTCCAAGACCTACTCAGCCACAGCCAGATGTGCATTATGATAATGTTGGACAATTGCCACGAGGCCGGTGTAGCCTCTGTCCAAAAGGAGGGTCAAGGTGGAAGTGTCAGAAGTGCAACGTTTTTTTGTGCCTGAATGCCCACCAGCAGAGCTTTATTGCATATCACCAGAAATAAGGGTGATCCAATACCTCACAACTGCAGTTATATTTGGTTCTGATGCATTACAACTCTTTTTTGTCTGTTCTTCCTACTCTGTTACTAGAATAAAGAAGATTATAAGAGTTTCAATAACTACTTGTTATTAGTAATTTTATGCAAAGTTTTACCATAAATGGAATTCTCAGGCCTGTGATTTAAAAACTATGGAGGTGATTGAATTTTTTTTTCTGTACTTTGATATTGATGTTCTAAAGGAATGAAAAATGCAAAGAAAATTTTTTTTATTGCAGTTTTCTTGGTGTGGACCTCAAAGGGTTAAAGAAATTTAAATTGGCATTCTTTGTTAATGCTTTAAAAAAACAGCCATCCCAAAGGAAGGCATTCCAGTTAAATAATAGAGATGCACTAATAGGGCTTTTCCTGCTGTCACATGTTTCTGATTTTCTATGTAGTCCGACATGCAAATTCTGATAATCATTGCTATTTTTTAAACCCTAACCCTAACCCGAACAAATGAAACAGAACAAAATGCAGCAGGTGAGCTGGTGAAGGCGGTCGTTTTTAATCCAGAAAATTAAGGAAATTATCTCCATAGCATATCTACCTAGCCTTTGTTTCTGGGTAAACTCAGGAAAGCGCCTTAAGTAGCCGACATGCTTTATTTGGTGCATTTTTAGACTGAAAATGTGGTGGATGAATGTGAAAATGCAACTCCTGAATAGGGGGAAAACTAAGATTTTCAGCATTTGACCCATGAAACACTTATCAGAGCCAATCAAGAGAAGATTGGCTGATGGTTTCTGGGCCACTTCTACTAAACACCGCCAAAATGACAAAGTAAATACGAGCCACAAGTCCACTGTGCTGGAGTTAAAATGATCTCACTGGAGAACTCAGTTTGCATAAACTGCTGATCATCGCTGACAGGGCATGCGACAACGCTCCCACCCCTTTCACAATAACAGAGAGGCGACATAAAAGCCAGAAGAGGAGCCTTTTCATCAGCTGACCAACATCTCCAGCAGAAAATTCAGGAGAAATCCCATCATGAAACTGCAATCACAAACCCAAGCCGACCAGAACAAACCAGAAACACGGAGTGGGTTCTGAAATGCCCTTTTATTATCAAATCCACTCGAGGGTGACCTTTGAAATGCCAACGGCAGAAAGCTGAAACTGGACTTGAAGGTGTTAAACACAACATTTTAAAAAAAGCATGAAAGACTAAATGAGCATTTTTCATTTAAAGAGCCCCGCAGGTGCATTTATGTGAGCAGTTCATCAGCAGGTTTATCTGCAGCCCAGGCATGAGTGCCTCGGCTCAAACCTGCACGGGTCTCAGCTGGGTGATATTTTAAGAGAAGAAGAGCTAGAAAGCAAACAGGGAACCACATGGTGAATGAAAGGACCGGTGAGCGGAGCTGGGGTTAAGATAATTCATGGCTTCCATGTCTTCATTGAACTGATACAGTGGATACGAAGAAGGAGGGACTGAACTTTAAAAGCCATCAATGTTCTGCAGCAGGATCAGGAAGGTGGGGAGCAGTGAGAAAAATGTGCTCAGCGGCAGAGAGCCTTATTTTTCATGTGCTCGATGAGGATGGCTCACCATGGGGCACCGTGATAAAAAAATGACTTGCAGCCCTACTTTCTTTCTCCTCACCTTTATACCTGCCGGTTTGAAGCTCATTCATTCGTTTTTCCAGCTCGCCAATGGCTTTTCTTCCAATATTCTCTTTGCTCTGCATTTGTGTGATGAATAGTGTTCTTACGGTACGGTGACACTGTAGGAGAAGGGTGCCATGAATCTTTAATGTGTACTTTTAATAAATTACTGCTGCACCCTCACCCCTTTCCCAGCCTTAAAACAGTTGATTCATGCTTTGTTTTAGTCTTGCAGCTGATTGTTGGAGGATTTCAGTGTCCTGAGCGAGAAGTCATGATAAAAAAGCAAACCTGATGAGTCTGGAACAAGAGGAAGGCCGACATATGGATACGGTATTTGTGTATCTGCAGGAGATTCTGTGTGTTGCTCTGAGACCTGGAGGTGGTGGTGGTGGGGGGGGGGGGTCTTTGTCACTGTCATCTGAGCTAAGAGTTCCTGTGGCAGCAAAGTCATGTCCTTGTCCATTCTGCCATTTTACCCACACCGCTATATTGAGAAGTGCCATTACTCATTTCTGTCAATGTGCTGCAGAACCAGAGAGAAATGGGCAACGTCAAGGCCATCGTTGGCCAGCAGTGACAGAAGCGTCTAGCTGTTTAACAGGGAGCACATTTATACAATCAGGTGTGTTCCTGTCATGATTTAGGTTTTCCTTTGCTCTTTGTGTGGTCTTTTCTGGACTGATTAGGTTGACCTCCCCTCTGCCCTCAGCCACCAGCCATCATCCAACACTCAACATCTTACTGCTATTCAAAAAGCGTCCATTTTCACTGTCCTATAAGTTGTGAAATGGGATTTGTAAATCAACATGATCGGACCATTAAACAAACTGAATACAATAGTACAACCAAACTGTGTTTTTTTATGCTTTATCGGCTCTGTTATGTACGGCTGACCTGGAAAACTGCTCTACGAGAAGATCCCTGCTGTTTTCTCCAACTTGTGTCGCAGTTAGACTCTTCTTTCATCTGCAGCTGGAGCTGAACCCAAGAAAGAGGCTTTTAACTACATCTAAGAGACCTCAGCATCATTTTCATAATCCAATTTTAGCTTCTCTGCTTAAGCCACCACCTAGTTTTAGGGTTTCTCCCAAAAGTTTTATACAATGACCTACTTACATTCCTGACCTTTGAGGCTTCTTTAATGCAGATTTAAGATGGAGTTTATCTTTTAGGAACATTGCTTGCAAATGAGTGTAAATAATGCTGTTTTTTTTATTTTATTTTCAACAGTATTTAGTAGCTTTGGCAGCTAGCAGCAGATGTAAAACAAACACAGATTAGCTGTTTGGCTTTTTTGATTCATACAATAATACAAGATAAAGTGGTTACATTTCCCAGATGGCTGATATGCACAATTTTTTTATTTATGAGAGCACAGGACTGGCTAAAATTAATCTGATCACTCCCGAATTTAGGTTGTGTTTTCTTTGTGTTAGTTAAAAATGAATTAAATCAGCATTGAGCGTTCCCTTTAGATGTTCCTAATTATGCGTGATGATGAAAACTGATCATAAGTTCACTAATAATTAAGCCACTCCATTATAAGACGGATGGAGACGAAACCAACGTAAACCGAATCAACAAATGACAGACAGAGCTGTTTTTTTTATAATGGAGAAGCAGAAAGAGAGGAAAAAGATTACTTGTGTTGTGATATAAATTAAAAGCTGCTGTGGTTGCAGGATGTCAATTCTTAGTCAGAAGCTGAGAGCCGGGTTAGAGAAAATCTTTTTCCACTGCAGTATGAGGATTTTACAGTACATGGAATATTACATTTCAGTCTGAGCACATATCAAAATGTAGGAAACATAACAAAAGAACAATAAATAGGCTTTTAGACTGGGCTTATTTTGAGTCTTATCAGCTGTTACATTTGAATGCTGCCTGTTTATGCTCCCTGAAGGCTGAGAAACGCTCGGCATAAGACCGCCAGAACAACAAGAAACAATACGCAGAGAAAAGTGCATATCTTGGAGCATGCACTTGTTAAATTGAAATGCATTCTTCCATTAATTCACATATTGATCGGTTGCAAAAAAGGGGGAACAAATTACTCATTAAATTCAGAGTTTGCTTATAATAGGAATCATTCATCAGTCACTTATCTCCCTCTGGGCCTGTTCCACCAAACTACCGCTGACGAATTAGAACCTGATTCTCTCCACCTCCACCGCAGGCACTTATCAATTATCACAAGCCAATATTTTCCTCCACAATACCATTTGTTCTGCCAATACATCCACTCTGGAATAGCTCTGCTCTGTTTGAAACAGGAAACAAAACGATGTTTTGGCAAATATGACTCTAACTTCAACAAAAGCGCAGCAGAGAGCTGTGGGAGACGCAAAAAGAGCAAAAAGACACAAGCTGAGTGCTAAGATAATGGAAAAAACAGTGCAGACTCGTTGAAGCAGCCTGGCTACCACAAATATTGTATCAGATTGGAGATTTAAGACTCGGGGTTTGTGTGCGGGGAATATCGTCAGTGATTGTGCGAGTCAAAGCCCTGGCTTATTGAAACAAGCTTTTAAATACGGCAGGAGTTGGTTATAAATTCCTTATGCAGCTCTGAAGAGCTGAGGTTTGATGGGCCACATGAGACGCTGCGGAGGCTCAGGGTGGGGAAAGGGTTGGGAGCGTGTGCAGGCGCTGCAGGATGTGGACAGAGAAAGAAACAATGGATTTTCTGATGAGAAGTCCCTGAGTTTAAGGAGCTTCAGCAGATTAATTGATACTGAAATAATGAGAGCTTTTAGCACTCTCCTTATTTTCATTTCTGTTTCTCTCTCTTACCTTTGCCTCATTCATACACCTTGTGACCCAGCGTGCTTGTTAATTAAACGACGCCTGCGTTTACTTTAAGATAGAAGGACACTTTGAAGCATTTCTTCACAGCAAGGATGAAAGGACGACGCATTGAGACTCCAACATTCGTCTAAATGACATCTTTCAACTCAAAATAAAGAAAGGTGGAAAGTGACAGTTGGCAATAGAAACTTAAAATTAAACTTTGTAATAATTTCTAATATGTTAACAGTTTTAATGTTTTCAGTTTGCGCTCCAATAACTATCATGTGACATGAAATAAATGTGATTTGGACTTGTTCTTGTACATA
This sequence comes from Fundulus diaphanus, assembly GCA_037039145.1. Lineage (NCBI taxonomy): Eukaryota > Metazoa > Chordata > Actinopteri > Cyprinodontiformes > Fundulidae > Fundulus > Fundulus diaphanus. Next base: position 1,489,903 of record CM073134.1, on the reverse strand, counting down.
CGGGAAAGTGAACTGATGGTAATGATGCATAATGTGATGGCAGTGGAAGTGCTGACGGGTTAATGCACTGCAGGAAAAAACACTTTGTGCAAAGTGCAGCTGAGCCTATTTAGAAAGTTTGTCAATATTTTAATGACACTTAGTCATCAATCAGACACCATAAATGTCGGCGCGCCTTGAAGTCAGAGGATCAGCAGTGATTTCATTTCATCTTCAGGACAAGAAAAGCATGTACCAAATTTAATCTCAATCCTTCAGAGAGTTGTTAAGACATTTGAGAAATTCAATTAAATCTGCTAATGCCATCCTGACGGTAGAACGAGACGTAAGGTTGGTGACACGGCAAAGTCGAAGGATTCGTCTCCTGGGGACCATGTCTGCAAATAATTATATTAAATGTCAGGATAATCCATTGTGACCCAAAGTGGTACCCCAACTAAGTGACAGCCAAATCTCATGTCTGCGTTAGACTACATGATGACAGAATGAAAATGTCACGTCAAAGGAAGAAAAAAGCTAAATCAAACAGGAATCCATGTGCACCAGCAAAAATAAATCAGCCAGAACTTCAACAACTGATTTACCAAAACTACACCTGGGAAAGCTAAATGTTTCTGGTCGTTCTGATCAAACAGAGCACTTTCCACTGGAGCCCAATTCACCCAGTTCTACTCACTAAAACCCAGATTGGTAGGCAGCTTGGGGTTAAGTGCCTTGCCCGTGGGCACATTGACACGTAACGGGTAGCTAAGGCGTCTACCCACTGAGCCGCAAATTTGTTGTGGAGCTTTCTCTGTAAAGGAAATACATACTCTGTCAAGCAGAAGTTGGTAGGACCTTCCTAGAACTACTTCCGGTTAGCAACTTGCTAACCGTTAGCCGCTAACATGGTTGTGTTCAGTATCACCGGGTGATGGTACTCTGTTAATTTGGTCCAAATGCTGTACTGGAAAGTGCCTCAAAAAGGGAGAAAATGCAATTTTGCATGTTTTTTGTTGATGAAGTCGCCATGGTAACTGAAAATGGCGGCTGATACAAAAACAGCAGTTGACTGGATGAAGACGCACGTTTTGCACCGGATTGTGATCCTGCGACCTCTTGACTGGCAGTCCCAACACTAAACCACTCTACCAAAGACCAGTGCCATATACGGTCATGCATTATCGTGCAAAACGCACGTTTTGATATATAGTTTGTGGGGGTAGACCCTACGGTTCGGGCTGTATTAACGGTGACGGAAGAATAGTAATAGTAATAGTAATAGGCTCTGCTCATGCATTTGCATGGCAGTCGCCTAAAAATAAAGATAAAGAAACCCTTATTAGGTGCATAGTAATAGGCTCTGCCCATGCATTTGCATGGCAGTCACCTAATAATAATAATAGACTAGAATTACTTAAATCTTTCAATAAAATCAGACTTGACACTTTCTTTAAAAGCTATCTTCAAGCTACACAACCAGACATGTTTTATCTTTCTTTGTGGCTTTGAAATGACTTAAAGCTGAAAATAAGGACTTCACTGGTTTTAGCATAGGAAAATTAGAGGAGCATCAGAACGGTTAGACGCCTGCATCCCTTTGGTTTTCAACAAAAACTGAAATCTGGCCTTTGTTTTTACAGCATCACACGGTGGCTTTGAGGTGATGCAAATATGTTAATGAATGATAATTTAAGCGTCTTCCCCCTCCAACATGATTAGAATTCATGAACATATGCAGGAGTGTGACTGACAACAGATGCCTCCAAACATTCGATGAACTTAGTTTTTAATTTCTTATATTTGCAATTAAGATCGCTGATACATGACTGATTTGTGAATGCTTCACTGACAGCATTTCCACCCTCAAGCACACTTCAGTTTGCAGTGTTTTCAGTCTAATATTTGGGGAAACAAATTGATTATTTCCAAAAGTTATGAAGATTTTGCAGCTTGCAGGTAACTGAGAGCTACATTTACCTTAATGTGAATTAGGGCACAGCATTTAAATAAATAGACGTTTAACAGCTTGTTGTCCTCCATGCACACAATGACTTAGTTTCACTGCGATGGAAATATTAACAGGTACAGATGGAGGTTGATGTCACATATTTGGCTGACTTTTTATACTCCAGCTGGTTTTTCAGGAGTAATCATGTTTTGTTAAGAAGCCCAGATTATTTTATGAAGCCTCTTAGCTCAACGCATCCACCGGTTTTAAAGCTGCTTTCACACCGTTTTTTTATCTTGTCGTGGATTTAGGTGTTTCTAAAAACATTTTTACATCTGAAGCATGTTTGTCTCTTGTGATGCGGCCTGGTTTTGTAGAGTGCCAGTATATTACAGGGTGAAAAATGCACAATGTGCTACTGCATGAGAATAGCTTACTTTTCTTATTTTTTCCCATGCTAAAGGTTTGCCCCGCCATGCAGGAAGGAAAGCTAAATAAACATCATCTAAGTACTCCTAAGTGGTAATAATTATTAGCTGATTTAACCAAAAAAGACGTCAGACTAAACTTATGGTGTAGCCACTACAATAATGCCAAGGTGCAAGAATTATCATCAGCGCAGACAGAGTGTGTGCATAGCATAGCACTAGATTCATTGTATGACAAGATGATGGAACACTGAATTAGCTCTGGAATAACTATACTGCTTCATCAGCAGCCAGATGAACATTAATTCAGAGACAACTGTGATGTTAATCACGTTGACTTAAAAGCTGAGATCCCCAAACTCCAGAGACAACAGTATATTAGATCAGGAATCCTGAATCCTGATGCTTGATTAAGTTATGTTATCTGGGTAGTTCTCTGGCATTTCAATGCACTATGATAGAAGTTTCAGTAGTGGTGCAGATGGCTGCCACGTTTATACAACAGGACTTTTTAACATGTCCAAAAAATCTGGCACCCTGCTAAGATGGAGATCACTTTAAATGTGTTACATTGTGAGAAAGATTATTTTCGTAACCCTTTAAAGCCTGATACATGCTTAATGGTCAGAAAGTTCACGATTTCAGCTGATTATTTCTTATTCTCATTTTTTTTCTTTCTGACTTAGATTGTTCTATTTATTTGTATCATATCTGATAAATTGTCATGGATTTATCATACTTTAGCAAAAAAACACATTCTGTATTTCTTAAAAATGACACATGGCCCTATAGTAATTATTTTGATGGTTGGTGAAGTTGTGGTCTCTCCAAAACGTGAATGAAAAAGCTTGTTTTGTTGGAATAAAGCTGCACATGTTTGTTTGCCACTGAAGCAAAGCAGAGCAGCTCCTCAGAGATGTGAGGGAGAACAACTGGGCTTCAGGAAACTCAGCTGCCAGTTCTGCCCTGATCCAAACATCAGAGAAAAAAAACAACAGAAATCGTTGCATCACTGGGAAACAAAGCTTTTTTTCATTACTTACATGTATATTATATATTGTATTAAAGGAACAACATCCTCTCCATCAACTGAGCATTGGGTTTGTTATTTTCTGTTCTTTCAAAATCAACTGTTTGCTAATTGTGGAGAAAGATGATAAAAATTATGCTAATTAAAGAGCATACCCAAAATATCAAATATAATATGTTAAATAAAAAACATTGGGTATTTTTTAACATGCCCAGTGGTGTTGATCACTGGTCTATTTTCAAATGAACCTTTTAAGAATATCAAAAAGCAGAGTGATGAAGAAGAGCAGCGTGGGCGCGTGCTACTCACCCTGAGGGTGTTCGCTGATGGAACAGGAAGTCCTGTAACCTCCACCTGCGCCATGTCATCCGCATGTGTGCCGAACCCACGGACCAACAACACCGGCCCGCAGGACTCCACGTCCCGCTGTGGAACCAGCTTCAGATCTGCGTCCACGCGGAAGTCGGGATCTGACACCTCAAACGTCACATCCTCGTTCCCTGCACAGTCATCAAACCCAACTGCAAGAAGCACACACAACACACACGGGCTGTTTTCACACCGCTCTCAACAAATTACAAACAAGAGAAATGTCAAGAAAAATAGACACCGTGACATTCAGCGAGGTGAACGCAGCAGAGGAAGCTTATGAGGTTGTCAAACAATACTTAAAAGCTGGATGTTTAGATAAACACATAGCCTGAAGATATACACACAACCTGAGCAAAGAGTAGCATGTTCTGAGGGAATGTCAGCAAGGCTTCAATAATAGTCAGAGACTTCTATTCACAGAAGCTGCTCCAATATTTACAACCTGCAGCATTACAAGCTACGCTGTGTGGACTTATTGAAGCCTCTGGCTTTCTTTTGCAGGAATCTTGTTTTTACTGCAGAGAATTCAGTGATTCCTTCTGTCAAAGTAAAGCGAGAAAAAATGTATTTAATATTCAGGAAAAAAATGCATTGCATGGTGACGTAAGCACATCTGGACTTGTGTTCTGCTCTCACTCAGGCAGATACTCGCTAAGACTCCAGCAGGAATTAAGCCTTCTGATCATGATCATCTCCCACCCTGAGATCCCTCCCTCCCTCATCCCTCAGCTGCTCTGCACCACAGCCGGCTGCGATGGCCCTGCTGCTGTTACCTGGAAGGGGAAGCAGTGTTTCATGGGACGTTATCGTGGGATACGGGACGACTTGCTGATCAGGGAAAGCAGGTAGAGCCAGGAACTCAGACCTCTCAATCTCTGGCAGTGAGCGTGTGAAGTAAAGGGAAATGTCATACTTTGTGCCTCAGACGGATGGCGGCTTATGTTCCATCCTAATCATTCGTTCATCTGACCGATTGATTAATGTATTTCTTAAATGAGTAATTAAAAAAACGATTAAGCAGAATTTTAGGGATAATTGAAATTTACATTGACTAACAATTTCCTTATAAAATGTTGCATGACATCTGGGGCTAATGATCTGAACGTGTCTCCTTTCTGTTTAATCAACAGTCTGAGATAACCTCCTCTTTTACTTGTTTTACTTTTAGAAGGAGCAATTTTAGTGACTTCTCAAATATTGCGGATTATATGGTGGGTGAAATAAATCCAGTTTAGGATGTTTTGGTTTAGTTTGACTGTTAGAATAGTAAACTCAACATTCAGCTTCAACATAAATGAAACATATGACTGAAAAAACAGAAAACATTCTAACTTAAAAAACTTCTTTTTCCAACATGCTTGAACTTGAAATTATTGACATTTTGTTAAACTAAAGGTAACTATACCAATTTAATCTATTCAGATATTATGCAACACAAAGTTGGTCATAACCGTGGAAGGACAGGGACATATAGTTTTTGTCTCTTTGGATTCTTTTGTCTTTTGGGGTTCGTCTCCATCACCTTTGAACGTCTACAGACAGAAATTTGTCCCTGTCTTCTTTATAAAATAGTGTAAGCTCAGAGTAGATGGAGAAGATCTGAGAAATTATATTTTCAAGTCTTGCCACAGATTCTCAATTGAATTTTGTCTGGACTTTGACTAGGCCATTCTTAAACATAATATGAGTTCTAAACCTTTGAGGATTTTTCTTGTTTAGGATGGTTGTCCTGTCTTTCACAGCGCCAACAAAAAGCCACACAAGACTAACAACATTTTTCATTGAGAATTAGGTCAAGATTGTGGGAGAAAACTGAATATTTCTGTAACGTTTAGTTGTTTATGTCCTGGTTTTAGGTTCCTTCATTGTTTAAGTAGAGAAAGGCGGTCGTTAAAGGATCACCGACCCTAACCATACCCCCATGGAGGTTAAATATTAAGTTTAGAAAAAAAAAAAAAAAAAAGGAAAAAAAGAGAAAAAAAAAGAAAAAGGAAAAAAAAGGAAAAAAATTAAGTTTAGGTCAACAAAGTCTGATTTTTTTTGTTCAGCATAGATTTCATTCACATAAAACATTTTTGAGCAAAATAGATGTGCACGAGGCAAAAAATATCTGGAAAAATATTTGTCTGTAGAGGAAATTGAGAACACTGATTTCTTTGTGATGTCAACAGTGAAGTATCCTGATACAATCAGTATGTGGAGCAGCTTCTCGTGCTTCAATAGAAATCTACCAAAAGCTCTGCCATGAATGAAAAGAGGAGTCAGAATATCCAGAGAAAATCTGGTGATAATCATCATGATGGAGCTGAAGGTTTTAAGGCAAACATGATGGGAAAGTTGCCGAAAGATCATAAAATTTACATTTTGGTACCATTTCAATTAAATGAAGGAAGAAATAATCCAGGAAGAATCAACCATGCGTCAGGCAGGGTTTGGACCAGATGTTGCTCCTTTACACCGGAACTGAAGGTAAGCAGCTAAAGCAGACGTCTACCAGCTAATAAATTCTGACAGATAAAGAGAGACAGTCGCACTCCTGAAAATGAGACAGAAATGTAAAAGGGATGACTTTGGCTAATAATCTATAATATAACTAAAAAGTGGACAAAACATACACAGCTGGAACCCAACATGCAAGAGAAGAACCAAGAGGAACCATCCCAATAGGTCCTATAAATGGCAAGAACCGGCCAGATTGAAGGACAAATATAGAACAGAATAGAATATATTTAATGTCCCACTTTAGAGAAATTCATGTGTATCAGTAGCAATTCAATTCAATTCCATTTTATTTATATAGCACCAATTCATGAAACATGTCATCTCAAGGAACTTTACAAATCAATCATATTATACAGATTGGTCAAATATGTTCCTATATAAGGGAACCAGTTGATTGCATCAAGCTCTACGCTTCTCCTGGAGAAGCGTAGAGCTACAGGGAGAGTCGTCTGCATTGTCCATGGCTTTGCAGCAATCCCTCATACTGAGCAAGCATGAAGCGACAGTGGAAAGAAAAACCACTCATTAGCGGGAAGGAAAACCTCCAGCAGAACCAGAACCAGGCTCAGTATGAACGGTCATCTGCCTCGACCAAGTCAAGTAAGGGGAAAAGTCCAAAACAGAAGAAAGAATACTGTACAGTTATTTAAGAAGGTAAACTCAGATTAGAAAATGGGTAACAGCAACAGACTGACTACAGACAAATGGAAAGACGGATGTAAACAATGTAATGAGTTTGATGGGAGCAGAGACGGTTCTAAGGTCTTACAGCTGCTGGGAGGATCTGTCATAACGCTCCTTTGTGCACCAAGGATGCTGCAGCTTCTCACCACCTGCGCTGGGTGCAAGGGGCATCAGAGGTGGCCTCCATGATCAGTTTATCTAACTGCTTCCTCTCAAATGGAGAGAAGCTGCTGCTCAAAGAAAACACCCCACAGAAGAAGGCTGAAGGCACCACAGATTCAAAAAAGGTCTCGTCAGATTTACTTTAATTGCTGGCAGGTGTGAACTCGAAGACTGAATGTTGAAACTAAATTAAATGTCATTCATGGCTTTAACAGACTTTTGAGATCCACTGGACCTTCAATTAAACTTCGTCTTGCTGGCGAGGTCAGACTGATCTGAACCAATGGAAATTCTGACGTTTTCAGTCAGAACTGCCGTCAGCAGACAAAGACGCTTAGCTTTGCTCTTAACAGCAGGTAAAAATACAGCTGAACACAAAAACATCTAAATCTGCTTATGTTCCTCATGTTGTTAGGAGGCTATGAATGATATTACTGTGATGTTTGCTGTTTTTCTGAGAGCCCGTAATGTGTTCCTGTCCTCTCCGCACGCTGTTCTGCCTGGGAAACATCCCCGATCCGGAGAAACAGCAAAACAAAAGCTCTGGTCTGCTGTTGGTTTGTTCCCCATCTTTCCTGTCCTGCAGATAAACGGACAAGCTAAAGAGAACAGACTCAGCATAGAGCTGAGCCTGTGGTTTCTGAAGGTAGAGACACACCAATGCATGAGGAACAGAACAGAGAGAAAGGGACTAGAAGCAGTCACAACTTCAGCTCTGAGCTAAAGAGAAACAAGCGCTAGCAGACGGGTCTTCCCCTCGGACTGTGTTGATAAAATGCTCAGGAAAAAACCTTGCACTGGATAATCAGCTGGAAGAAGTCAGCACAACTCCGACATTTGTTTTTTTTTGTAGAAACCTCCTCTTGAAATCAGTTTATCTGATTTGAAAAGTCCCAAAAATGGACTTTCCTGCAGTTTTAAAGCTGAAACAGTCAACCTGGCAGCAGCTCATCTGCTCTGTTCCATGATGACTCCACATGTTAAACTTATATGGCTCAGTCAATTTCGATTACCTGGAAAAAAACCTATACGCTCAAGGATTATAAAAACCTGATTATCTTCTTATGAAACTAAAATATGTATTTACTGAAGCAGAAGTCTCAGGGCTTTTGTATTTCCAAAGCGATAATTGATGCACACCGAGAGACACACAGTAGGGAGATTGCTGCTGTGCAGTTTGAGTGCTACAGCAACCTACTAATGCAATTATGACATTTTTAACAAGTACTAAAGGTGCTGCTGCTTTAATTGTCCACTTTTCACAGTGAAATGTAATGTTCTCACCAGGCCATGAACATCCATCTTTCAAAGCTGCACGTGGGATAGAAATAGTCCAGGGTTACATCTGCCTGACAGTATAATCAATCGACTACAGTTAATCACAATTGATACACTTAAACTTTGTATCTGTTTAGTCTGGGCCTTATTGGAGAAAAATCTTTATCTACCATCATTTTGAGAAGGAGAAAAGAATATCAGAAGAAGAAGAGAAAGTAAAATGAATCCCCTCCCAAAAACTGGCAGAAACACGGTTACAATGGAGAATGAGTGAGCGCTGCAAAGTCAACAGCCTTATCTATAGGGAAACAACGCTCTATCTCAAAAATTCAACTCTCTCTTCTAAGCCAGAGCATGAAAGATGTGTTCATTTCCATTCCCATTACAAGCCCCAGATTTATTTCAATAACATGGGTGACTCTTTAGAGGCTGCAAATTGCAGCGCCAAACAGAGTCAGTGGCATTTCAAAGGCAGCGCGAGTGTTTGATGGTATTCTAATGTTGGCAGGTTTTGGGGGATTTCACAAAGGAACATAGAGAAATGGCAGCTTTGAAGTCAGACAACAATGACAGAATGCAACACACCCCACTCAGCTTCGTCACCGCTACACACCCACAACTCCACAGAACCGTGCAGAACATGGGTTTAGAGTCGCCGAACTCTCCAGCAGATTATTTAAGACAGGAAACCTGATGTTGGTCAGGGTGGAAGTGTGACTCGATATTTCTGTTTCTTTGGGACAAACATCTCATGAGAAGCCCATGAAGGACAATTATTTTTTTTGGAAAGCATCTTTGCGTGTCCAAAAAGTGCTATATAAGTTTGATGTATTATTATTCAATTCAATTCAATTCAATTCAATTTTATTTATATAGCGCCAAATCATGAAACATGTCATCTCAAGGCACTTTACAAAATCAAGTTCAATCATATTATACAGATTGGGTCAGATTATACAGATTGGTCAAAATGTCCTATATAAGGAAACCAGTTGATTGCATCAAAGTCCCGACAAGCAGCATTCACTCCTGGGGAACCGTAGAGCCACAGGGAGAGTCGTCTGCATTGTACATGGCTTTGCTGCAATCCCTCATACTGAGCAAGCATGAAGCGACAGTGGGAAGAAAAACCACCCATTAACGGGAAAAAAAAACCTCCGGCAGAACCGGGCTCAGTATGAACGGTCATCTGCCTCGACCGACTGGGGTTACAGAAGACAGAGCAGAGACACAACAAGAGAGACAAAAAGCACAGAAGCACACATTGATCTAGTAATCTGTTCTACATTAGATGGTAGTAACGGGTGAGCCGTCTTCTCTGGATGATGTCAAAGTTAACAGAACGCCAGACCAGGTGTACCTACTATGAAGAAAAAGAGAGAGAGCAAAAAGTTAAAAGCTGAAATGACGACAGTCATTTCCATGTAATACAATGCAAAACTGGAGAACCGTAGAATGAAGAACAGTAGAAATCAGTAGAGTGAGAAAATTAGACCCTGATGTCCTCCAGCAGCCTAGGCCTATCACAGCACAACTATAGAGATAGCTCAGGGTAACATGAGCCACTCTAACTATAAGCTTTGTCAAAAAGGAAAGTTTTAAGATTAGTCTTAAAAGTAGACAGGGTGTCTGCTTCACGGACCAAAACTGGGAGTTGGTTCCACAGGAGAGGAGCCTGATAGCTAAAGGATCTGCCTCCCATTCTACTTTTAGAGACTCTAGGAACCACCAGCAGACCTGCAGTCTGAGAGCGAAGTGCTCTGTTAGGAACATACGGGGTAATCAGAGCTCTGATATATGATGGAGCTTGGTTATTAAGGGCTTTATACGTTAGAAGAAGAATTTTAAATTCTATTCTTGATTTAACAGGAAGCCAATGAAGGGAAGCTAAAATTGGAGAAATATGATCCCTCTTGTTGATTTTCATCAGGACTGTTGCCGCAGCATTTTGGATCAGCTGAAGACTTCGAACTGCATTTTGTGGACTTCCTGATAGTAAAGAATTACAATAGTCCAGCCTTGAAGTAACAAATGCATGCACTAGTTTTTCAGCATCACCCCTGGACAGAATGTTTCTAATTTTGGCGATATTCCGGAGGTGAAAAAAGGAAACTCTGGAAACCTGTTTAATATGGGATTTAAATCACATGTCTTGGTCGAAAACAACACCAAGGTTTTTAACTTTATTACCAGAGGCCAAGTTAATGCCATCCAGATTAAGTGATTGATTAAGAAGTTTATTTTTTGAGGACTCTGGCCCAAAGATTACAACTTCTGTCTTGTCAGAATTTAAATGCAGGAAATTTAAAGTCATCCAGCTTTTGATGTCATCAAGACATGACTGCAGTCGAAGTAACTGATTGGATTCATCAGGATTTATGGATAAATATAGCTGAGTGTCATCAGCATAACAGTGGAAATTAATCCCATGCTGTCTGATAATTTTGCCAACCGGAAGCATATATATATATAGTAAATAGAATTGGTCCAAGGACTGAACCCTGTGGTACTCCACAGGTGACCCTAGAGTTTGAAGAAGATTTATTATTAACATGAACAAACTGGAATCTGTCCGACAGATAAGATTTAAACCAGCCTAATGCTTTTCCCTTAATCCCTACAGTATGCTCAAGTCTTTGTAGGAGAATATTGTGATCAACTGTATCAAATGCAGCACTGAGATCTAACAGGACAAGTATAGACACAAGTCCATTATCTGAGGCCATGAGAATATCATTGGTGACCTTCACCAGAGCTGTTTCAGTGCTATGATGAGCTCTAAAGCCTGACTGAAACTCCTCAAGTAGGTCATTACTTTGTAAATGTTCACAAAGTTGATTAGCAACTACTTTCTCAAGAATTTTAGATAAGAAAAGAAGATTAGATATAGGTCTGTAGTTTACTAGCTCATCTTGATCAAGAGAAGGTTTCTTAAGTAAAGGTTTAATAACAGCTACTTTAAAAGCCTGTGGTACATATCCATTTACTAAGGATAGATTAATCATGTCTAAAATAGGACCACTGATCAGAGGGAATACCTCCTTAAACAACTTGGTTGGGATTGGGTCTAACATACAGGTAGAAGGTTTAGATGAAGCTAATATTCTAGATAGCTCAGAAAGCTCTACTGCTTTTAAACAGTTCAGACACTGCGCAGGTTCTAAGGATTCCTCCAATGCTGCCTCACTTACTGAGGACGAGGTAATCATGTTTGGGAGGATGCCAATTATTTTATTTTTAATGGAATCAATTTTATTTATGAAGAATCCCATAAAATCATTACTGCTAAGAGCTAAGGGGATGGCTGGATCAACAGAGCTGTGGCTCTGGGTAAGTTTGGCAACTGTATTGAAGAGAAATCTAGGATTATTCTTATTCTCCTCAATTAATGATGAAAAATATGCTGCTCTAACTCTGCGAATGGTCTTGTTATACAACAATAGACTGTCCCTCCAGATTAGGTAGGATTTCTCTTGGTGTGTAGAGCGCCATTTTCTCTCCAATTTCCTAACATTGTGCTTCAAGGAACGCAGCTCTGAATTAAACCAAGGAGCCAGCTTCCTGTGAATAATCACCTTCTTTTTCAAGGGAGCTACATTGTCTAATGCAGAACGCAATGACAAAGTCATACCGTTTACAAAGACATCTATTTGTGAATTGGAAGAAACAACATTGCTGCCATCTACTGGGCATTTCTGCAATACGGAGGATATTAAAAAGGGGACAGACTCTTTAAGTTTTGATACAGCATTATCCGATAAAGATCTACTATAGTGGAACCCTCTTTTGGGGGTTATTATTATTATTATTATTAATAATAATAATAATAATAATAATAATAATAATAATAATAATAATAATAATAATTATTATTATTATTATTATTATTATTATTATTATTATTATTAATCACTCAGAAACTCTTCTAGCACAGACCAAGATAACTCCAATTGAGAGAAAGCAGCCATTGTTACACAGCTGCGCAACTGTCAGTATTGTGATTAGCATGGTTAGCCGTTAGCATCACTGAAAACAACACATATATATATATATATATATATATATATATATATATATATATATATATATATATATGTGTGTTCTGCACAGAGAATACAGACCATGTGAGATTTCCTGTCCTACGACTGACCCAACTGGTCTCTTTCCTACAAATTCAGTTTTTTATCTGCTCTCTACTGCCACCCTGTGGCAGCCTGAAGGAACAGCTGTAGAAATGAGAAGCTCCCCAAATCTTTTGTTCCTGATTTTAAACTTCTCATTGATCCTGACACGAGCTTTCTTTGTTTTGTTCACTGGTAACTGCTTCCCCTCTAAAGAGCGTTGCTGTCAACGCGACCTGGAAGCGATTAGCACTGCTTTACTCCCGCCAGCCAGTCACCGGCCAGGACTGGTCAAGAATAAAAAGTGGCAGAACCTCTGGAAGGGTCACGGGACTAGACCGTCGAAATTTAAGTTGATGCATGAAAGTTCAGTGTCTGTGTTTTGCCAGGGACCAGTAACTCCTGTCTGGCTGGATTAATGGATGGATGGACTTATATCACAGTTTCCAGCATCAGGACCAAGTAGATTACTTTTGCCACGATACATTGTAAAAGATTTAAAACTAGAAGCTTTGGTGTTCACTTCCTTGCATTGTTAAAATCCGATCTATTTAACTACAACATACTATTTAAACATTTATTAAGACACCCATTTTTAGATAAAACTAATAGATATGAAGCACTTTTCCAAAGCTGGCTGAGACATCATGTGTGAAGTTAAAGTCAGAAATGTACATAAACTGCATGAAAAACGACATCCAAACCCAGTTTGACCAGGTCTGTCAGGAGGAACGGGCACACATTTCAGGAAAACATTGTGAAAAATATACAGTTTACATGAAATATTATTAATAATTTAAAAAATGTAAAAAAAAAAAAAAATCCACAAAAAGCAATTATCTTTCTTTTTCTTTAGGATTTTTCAACTACTTATTTCAGTATTCCTAACTAGGTCAAAACATGAAAGGTTTCATCTGATCTACTGTCAGGAGATAAAAGATAAAAATGTTGTGATTATTGTGTAACTATCTGGTTTAAACTGGATGTTATTCCAATCTAGGCTTAGTTTATCAGAATGCAATACATGGAGAAAGGACTAAAGAAAACACAGACGCTGTTTTGATCATGAAATATACCTCCAATTTTTTCCAATGCACTAACAATTTAACAAAAACCTAAATCATTTGGGTGTTTTAGCAGATTTATAGCAGCACATTTAGATTTGGACAAATTCCACATATTTCTGACCCATTATCACAGTATTTAAACGGACTCCAGTGTTTGTCAGCCCCATAAATGAGATTTTTCTCCGTCTCCTGTCAGGTACTAAAGTTTTCCTTTGAGGTGTTTTGAAGACTATTTTCTGTCTTGTAACAAAATGTCAAGTCTCCATGATGGCAGAGATGTGAATCAGAGGAGTAATCTCAAAGGTGGCAGAGCGGGTGTGTTGGAGCTGATAGCTGCCGTGTCTAACCAGACAGACTGTGCTCTGCCACGTAAAAAGGCCTCTGGAGAACACTATTCTCAAATAATCACCTGCTATTAAACAGGGAACTGCTTTTGGAAATGTATTTACACCCCGAATTGCATTTTACCCTGGAGTTTCCCATCACAGGGCATTGTGTGGGAACCATCCCAGGGATTCAGCGGCGACACGACTCGGGCTATTCATCCAGAAAGATCACCATTTTAAAGGATGTTATCAACCACAGGGCCCAAGAAGCAGAATCCTTCGTCTTAGCGGTAACCAATCAGATTCTTTAAATCATCCACCATCCTTTTTATCACGTCTAAAGCAGATTTGTTATTCATTACATAAAGCAACCAAATCTGATTCAAATACAGCTTCTTTTTTCATGTTAAATATTTTCCTTTGGGCTTATTAAACTGATAGTCAAGTATGAAAACTAACTGGTTAATTCAATTAACATTCTGTAATGCTCCCCTCTTTGCAGGGTTTATTACATGGCTGCCTTGTGATTTAAATTAATGGATACTAAAGTTTTGTTAGAAGGACTCAGACACGCAGCCTATAGTCAAAACATGAAACTAGCTTCTTTCTATCCATCCATCTGCATACTGACCATAAACTACTTTGACAAATGTGAGACTGATTTTATAGGCGGCCATCATCCAGTCTGTCCCGTGTTCCTCCATCACTGAGTGGTTTGGATCGTCCAGAGGACAGAACCGGTCCCAGCTTAACAAACAGCTCTGAGAGGGGATCATGAGGGCTGACCTTCCCTCCATCCAGGACCTCTACAGGTCAAGAGTCAGGAAAACAGCTGCTAACACCTCTGAAGATCCCACATATTGAACACAAACTACCTGCAGGTGGCGCTACAGAGCGCTGTTTGTTAAGAGCAGATTCTGTCCCCGGCCGTCTCTCTGATGGACACTGAACACCAGACAGCCGCTGCATTGTTGCCTTATCACAACGGGCCTTTTTTCTTTTTGATCTGCTTTATATAAAATGTGGCTGCAAATAAACATACATGCGCATACAGTTTATTTTATGCTTCATTTATTTTCCTCCACAGTTTAATTAATTATAGTTATAGGCCTAGTGGGTAGAGCATTGCGCTTGTGCCCCGGAGGTTCTGGGTTCAACTCCCACAGACTGCCACTCTGGGTCCCTGAGCAAGACCCTTAACCCCAGAATATTCCCCGGGCGCCGCACAGCAGCAGCCCACTGCTCCCCAAGGGGATGGGCTAAATGCAGAGAACAGATTTCACTGGAATGTATGTTGCAATGACAATAAATATGATTTTTATTATTATTTAATGTCTGTTTGCTGTGAGCATTTGAAACCTGAAGCCAAATTCCTTGTTTGTGTGCGTTATCCTGGCCTGTAAAGCTGATTCCTAAAATGTCATAAATTAAAGGTGCAGAGCTTTGCTTTCATGACTTTCAGGACTTCTCACAGAGTGCCCTTGATGCTGTGTTTGGTGTCCACAGGCACAGAAAATCCATTTATTTCACATTAGGTCCCATACGTTCTGTGCCAGCATTCCTACTGTTATTCTTAGTTTACTGTTTTTGTGGAGATAAATGGAAAAGGGAGGAGAAACTTTGACATTTGACTATGAACAGCAGTAAGAAGACTTGCCTTCCAACAATAAGGAAGTTCAGTTTGACCTTATGAACGTGAAGCTGTTAGTGACGGAGTAGAAGAAGCTCTGTGGTTGAACATATCTATAAATATTTCTGACTTTAGGAAGCTAGAAGTATTTTAGAAGTGAAAATTAGCAAAAAGGAAGTGAGATATTTCCAGTAACACATTCAGGGATGCATCCCACCTCTTCTGCTCTGCTTAAAAATTCAAACATTATTTCTATGCATTTGGCTTTAGGCTATGAAATATTCTCCACAATGGTAAAGTTAAAAATAGAGATTTTAATAAATTTAGGAAATGACAGTAATTTCCTTCTAAGTTAAAAAAATAGAGTACAATTCTTTTGATAAACAAATCTTTCTCTTTACATTTAAACACAGAGCGTTTCAGACAAAGCCACGTCTGTTACTATAAGTGCATTCCTTACAGTTTCCTTAGAGAACGTCTGCAGGGATTGGAGCAGCCTGACAGCGAAGCACAGGATGAAGAGCAGAAACATTACAGAAGGAGGATAAAACTAAGTTTATGATCTAAAACTCGGCAAAAACTCAGAGGCAACAATCAAGAGATGAGGGGGAAGAGCGGCTGAGCCAGGCTGATCTAATTCACAGAAAGAGAGTGAAAGGAGGAGCACGGTGCTGTGAATCCCAATGTTATGTGGATGAGCCCAGCACTGACATAATGAACCACTTTCTGAACCAATCACTTCCTGTTTGGACCTGTTCTTCTTCAGAAGCAACAGAAGCACGCGGCGGTGGAGCGAAATCAAACATCTCTGCAAATGAATTGCGCTCTCCATCAATTTATCAACAGCAAATACAGGCAATGTTTGCATACAGGTGAGTGACTTTCAATAATTCAAAAGAAACTCCCAACAATGTGCAATAAAATGCAGAAATGGCAGCCGAGGTGGTTTCAGAACCAGACAGAGTAATTTGGGCTTGCAGCCACTTCAGGATAATTGCAGCTAAGATAATTGAAGCATTTGAACAGATAATTTGCTTTTGTAGATTAATACTAATGAAACGATGAATTAAAACAGTAGCTTAACCACACTTGATAACCTGATTCATGCTGAAAAATCATCAGAAATCATATTTTGAACTAAACTTTCATCAAACACTCTAAGTAGGAGCATCATAAAATGGATTTGAGTCAACCTCCAACAATTAACACAAACAAGAGGAACCCAAATGCTTCAGGTTGCTGGGTTCTGGTCCGAGCAGAACCCCAAAGATGGTGTAAAGAACAGAGCTCTGGTATAACTAAAGAACATCACAGAGGAATTCAGTAAGATGGAGAAAACTGGGCTTATTTGTTACATCAGAGCTAAGTTGTCAAAATGAGCAAAGAGTTGTTTTTCCCTCTGAAACTAAACTGAAATCAATTAGTGTTATATCAAGTTGTGATGTAATGAGCTGTTTCTGCCATCGTCTAAATGGTTATTTAAAGATGTGGAATCCAGTCTCACATTGAGGTGATGATGATGTGGTGAGTGCTGATCTGGAAAAAATGTCTATGCTGGGTTTTTTTAACATTTTCACACATTATAACCAAAAACCTGAGTGCATCCATTTGGGATTCTATGTGACAGAGAAACAAGTAGTTCATGAGTGTAAATGCAAGAAAATCACTTCTGTTGTTATTCTTTACATTTAATGCGATTTGATTCAGCCTATTTTACTCTGATACCACTAAATAAAATCACAAGTCAACTAATTACTAAAGTAGAGGCAATCTGTGTATAAATGCTGCTGATCTGTGAGGACATCAGAGGTTTGCTGAAGAACATTAGAGAACAAACAGCACGATGAAGACCAGCAGAAGTTCACAGCAGGTTATACAAAATCTCCAAAGCTATGGAGGCAACAAGAGCATCATTGGCCCACGGTAACTCTGGAGGAGTTGCAAAAATCCCCAGCTCAGGTGGGAGAATCTGTCCACAGGACAACTGTTAGTCATTCACTCCACAGCTCTTGGGTCTCATTTATAAAACAGCGTGCAGGATCTATGGTAAAGGTCTACGTACGCCACACAGCTGAAAATGCCGTGCACCAGCAGCAGTTTCCCTTTCTACACCCCAGCTGTACCTGAACGTCTGGTACCAGGTTCCTCCTCAGGTTCTGCCCTCTACACCCCCACATTCAGTCATAAATGTTCGATCCAAGGTTCCTCATGAATATTGTTTTGTTATACATTATATCTGTGATCTCTCCAGAGTCTTAATGTGTAGAGCAGAGTGCTACACATGATGAATCTGGCTGGCCAGGGTAACTTGATCCAGTTTGTGCCTGTTTCTGTGTGGACGGATGCTGCTGTTTCACTCCATCTCCAACTGCAAATCAGGAAAACGGAGAGCAGCAAGAGATGAGAGCGAGTGAATGAAGGGGTAATTAGGAGGAGATAACGATATCCAGCTCTCCGGCTCCGGCTCTGGGTGATCCTGTCTTTGTTACTGTGCCTTGTTCACCATACCGGCTCCCTACAGAACAGCACCAGAACCCTAAAAGTAGCCTCATTAAAAGATGACGGCAGAGGTTTTATCCGCCACGGTTCATGGTCAGATCTGCATCAGGCGGGCTGAATGTAGAGACATTCCTGCTGTCCTTCGGCTTCAGCTTTGCTCCAGCCTCCCACTCATCTTCATCATTTTGTCTATGTAACAATGTTGGCGACCATTTTACTACAATTTTCTTTTTAAAAAAAACATAAAGATATAAAACAGAACTAAACATTTTTTATGTTAACTCTAAGAAGTTCCTTTAAACTTTTTGTGCCTAAGGAGAAAAAAACCCAATGAAAAAGTATTCAATATTTCTTTTTACTTGAGGCTGAAATATTTAAATCAAATACTAAGGATATGTGCTTGAATTTAAACCATTTAGAAGCTATTTATTGTAATATCACTACAATATAATACTAGGACCTGAGACGTGTCACTGATTGGCTGAAACATTGATTAAAATGCATCAACATCATGATTTACTAATTTGCAACTTCATTTTTACAACAAAGAATTGTGACGACAAAAGACGTCAGTTTTCCTAAATTTGCGGTTATTTTTGTGAACTTTCTGACAAGCATTTCAGCACTATTCCGGTATTTCTTATTCTACTTTAAACAAGTTGTTAGTCCTTCCTGCTGCTCCCCTCGTCAGCGGTCACCTCAGAAAGCCATTCTTACACCAGATGCCCTTCCTGACGCAACCAAGACTCAATCCTGGCTTCCCCGTATCAAAGGGAAGGACGTAGCTCCTATAATAATAATAATCAGCTTATTTATTTATACGACGTGCTCCTGCTTACGCCCTTTCATCAGGATCCTGGCGGCGGCGTTCTGAACACACGGGAATCTTTGGATGTTCTTTCCAGGGATCCTGAAGAAAAGTGCATTGGGAACGTTGAGTCTGGAGGAGACGGCAGCAGGGAGGAGTCTCTCTGCATCAGAGAGGGAGGGTGTGTGAAAACATGAAATCTTACAGATGCGCTTGATGTGGCTTTCGAAGAGGAGTTGTGGATCAAAAATAACCAAGGTTATCGACTTTACTAGAAAGAGAAATATTCTGTCCAGAAAAAGCAACAGTGAGACTTTTTTGTTGTGAATAAGTTCTGGAGTAGCAGCTTCTGCTTTAGAGCTGCGAAGGTGGAGGAGGTGTTGCTGCATCCGGTCCCTCAGCTACACCACAGAGGGACTTCTCTTTCAAACCAGTCAAGGTTTTAAAACTTTAGCCTGAAATATTTATTTCAAGGAGATTTGCTTTTATTTATTTTCCAGGTACGTCTCTTCAGTTGCTTTTTAACAGGAAAAGGTAGCCAGCCAATCAGATGTCAGGAGCCACTCAGGCATCTAGACATGGTGACGACGACTCCAGCTCAAACCGAGCATCAGGATGAGGAAGAAAGAGGTTTAAGCTTCTTTGAACAAAGCATGGTTGTCAGAACCAGACGGGCTGGTCGGAGTATTTTAGAGCCTGCTGATCCTCAACGAACTGTCAGGTTTAATGATGCTTAATGATAACTGTGGACCCGTCTACTGATGCCTTCACAGGGGCGGATCTACTGGGGTGGCACATGGTGGCAGCTGCCCCCCTGAGAGAAGCCATGACACCCCAGCTGCCACCCAGCTTGCGGATCTGAATCCAAGCCTATCTCACGTTGTAATTGTTGGATCGTGATGGCTCACTGCATTTATATGAAAAAAAGTGTTGCATTTAAGCAGGTGGACATGTGTTATTCACTATTATGTAATTAGTAGACAACTTTGGAGGTTCAAAATCTCAGACAAAAAGTAGAATTCAGTTAATGCTCATTAACTGTCTCTTCTGGTAAGCAAATAAATGTATACTTTTCTTTTGCAGTTATCTCTTGAATGACGCACAGCTACTGCTCTCCAATCTGCATTGTTTGTTGTTATTTCAGCTTTTAACTTTTTGTTCTCTGTCATTTTCTCTCCATAGAAGGTACACCTGGTCTGGTGTTCTGTTAGCTGTGACATCATCAGGGGAGGCAGATCATCCTCTATTACCATCTAACATAGAAAGTACTCCTGGATCAATGTGAGCTTCTGAGCTTTCTGTGTCTCTGCTCTGTCTTCTCTAAGCCCCAGTGGGTCGAGGCAGATGAGCGTTCACACTGAGCCTGGTTCTGGTTCTGCTGGAGGTTCTCCTCCCTGTTAAAGGGGAGTTTTCCTCTCCACTGTCGCTTCATGCATGCTCAGTATGAGGGATTGCTGCAAAGCCATCAACAATGCAGACGACTGTCCACTGTGGCTCTACGCTCTTTCAGGAGGAGTGAATGCTGCTTGGAGAGACTTGATGCAACCTGCTGGGTTTCCTTAGAGAGGAAACTTTCTGACCAACATGGAGGATCTGATGGAGTCTACTGGGTTTCATTAGATAGGAAATTATTTTTGACCAATCTGTATAATCTGATTGAATTTGACTTTGGAAAGTGCCTTGAGATGACATGCTTCATGAATTGGCGCTATATAAATAAAATTTAATTGAAATTAATTATATTTCAGTGTATTTAGGTGAGGTTTAGGGCTTTTCAGTTTGTTATCGTTGATGGAAGAAGTTTGTGTTGCTGCCGCTCATTTTCACAGCAGGTCAAATATTTTACCGCAACATTTCTGTACATGCCGAGATGTGTGTAAAACATTGCATCGTACAGTCTTCGTACACGAGGCCCCAGAGCTCAGTCCAACAGAACATCTTTGGGATGTGGTGGAACCGGAGGTTCTGATCATGGATGTTGACAAATCTGCATAGATCCATATTAACATGATGTTGTCACATGAATATGGACCAAAATGTTTCAGACACCTTGATAAATACAGACATGAAGACATGAGTCAGTAGGTCTATTCATATGTAGCAAATGCTCTTTAGCTGACGGCAGATCAGAAATTCAAACTTATTGAACATAAATCCAGTTGCAGGTGTTGGGGTCCTTTCCTTCTGGCTATGTGGAGTTAAGGTGTTTGCAGGGATCATATCCATCCTTAACAAAAGAATAACAACAGGAACCACCAGCTTATTAAATTTGATTCCCTCAGTCTTTTCTTTGACATGATTGCAGTGTGCAGCTCTCCCAACGGACTGCAGTGATTTTGTTAATAATTACCACCATTCATCATGATGCAAACAAAGTCACAGACGGCAAAATTAGACTCTCATTATTATCAGCAGCACTTCACACATTGTTCCCGGCCAGATAAGGGGATGATATTGTTCTTTTTAAATTTCTGACAGCAAAAACTTGCAGTTTACAAACATATTGGTTTGTTAGTGTGCCAGGTTAAAAAAGTACCTTTGGTGGCATTTCTCAGATATAGAAAAGGCAAAGCAAGAGGGCTAATGTAAGAAAATATACACTTCGATTAATTCAATTATTCTGTGGTCCATAAATTAAATGGATGCCCGTGAGTAATAAACAGGCTTTTATTTCTTGCAGGGTGGAAGCATGTCTGGCGCCGACAGCAGCAGTAAACATCTGGGCGCACGCTGCAAATGTTTCGTCCCGCAGGCGTGGGCTTTGAAGTCGCCTGTTTCAAGGTTACACCTGCTTACTTAGGAATTCGCTTAAGTCCCCGTTCCAAACACATAATTGCATTCCTCACTCAGGTTTTACGAGAAGAAAATAAATGAAAATGTATCAGTGTGTCTAAGCGATTGAGATCCCCCGAAGCCAAGCTTGACAAGGTTAACCACAGCAGCAGACCCGGGAACGGGTGAGTGAGGTTTATTCGAGCACCACAACAAACTTCAATCAGACAGCGTTTGTTTGTCAGCATCGGGGCGAAGCGTCTCATCACAGAGGGACGGGACGGGGCAGGACGCCAGCAGATGTTGGCCGGGTCGGGAGGAAGAAGGAACCGCTGAAGTCAGAAAACACTAAACGGACACGCAGTTCTAGAACTATAACTAATAATAAAACATTAATCTCTGGAATGTTACAAAGTTATAATTAACAGGTTCCACTGGTAGTAATGCAGCCAATGTGCAGGAAGACAAAAATAATTCTCACTCTGGAGAAACTGAGGAAAAAACAGCAGTTATCAGCGTGAACACTAAGATTTACTTTATAAATAAAGACTTTACTTTCTTCTGTGCAGCATGGAGTCGGCTAACCTCTGTTACCTGTGAACAGGTGTTCCAGCCTAGGATGATCAGACTTCACTCCACAGCTGCTCTGAATCTCTCGGTTTTGCCTCAGAAACAGCAGGCTGGACTTTTTCCATGTTTTCTCTTGGATTGAGGACCAGGGATCAGGCTGGCCGCTTCCTGTCGTTAATCTTGTTGCTCTGGAGCGAAGATGCTGCTCCTTGCTGGTGATTTTTGGGTTGCTGCCTGCTTGAAACAGCTATTTCAGGCAAAAATGTATCTCTTTAATTCTTGTCATGGATTAAAACTGATCCATTATCCCTGGTATATTATCAACAGTACAGGAAACCTCCCAACATTTGATGCCTGAGCCACCACGCTTCACAGCTTAATATGGATGTGAACATGAATATGAATTGAACAATCATTCAACAAATACGGTCTCATGGGGCCATCTAACAAACTGTCTGCTGCTCCTGGACCCAAAACAACTTCCTTTCTTTATCCGTCTGGAAAATGTTGCTCCATTTCTGTTCTAATTGTCACTTTCCTCACAGATACGGTAGACCAGAGACGCTTCGGTCCATCTGAACGGCTGCGCTCTGCTCACCTCCAAGTAGTATTTCTGGTTTTGGTCTTCATCTTAAAGGGGTCTAGTCACACACTATGAGTATAAAAACACACTAAAACAACATCTTTTCATCTTGAAATAAAATAGTATCGATCCAGACTATAGAGTAATTGTGGTCATGCCTTTTCAATATTCATCCTAACAGTGTTTATTTAGACTTTTTTGAGTCTGAAAATACTTTTTGCAGCAGTGACAAACACCGATGTGCCGTGTGCCAGCAGTACCGCGGCGCTTTCAGGGAGCAAGATGGCGACAGCTGACACAGCTACTGTACGAGCCGGCAGACCGTCCTGCCACGCCTCGCAGTAACGTGACGGCCGACCCGATCTGCAGGCTTCGAGGTACTTTACCTCCTTCTTCTTGCACGTCCGCTGGCCGTGGCTGACTTGCTCAGCTCCATTGCTTCTCCGTGTTTACTCTCTGCACGGATGTTTAGTGTAGTCCTTCGGGTCACGCTGTCGTGTTATAGTGAACATATGGTAAACGCTCTGGACTTGCATGGTGCTGAATTTGGTCTTAGACCCCAAAGTGCTTCCCACTACGTCCAGTCAGTCACACGCTGACGGTGGGGAGCCACTTTGGAGCCACAGCTGACAGAAGCGAGGCTGCCATACGATCAGCTCCGTCGGGACGCCAGCAGACAAAGGACACAAAACTGAGGCAGTTGGAGCGGGGATTCGAACTAGCAACCCACCAGTTACATGAATAATTCCCAGCTCCTGTGACACAAAAGTGCTTGGCAAAACAAAGTGTAAAACAAAATATAATAAGTCAACAATCTATAAAATCTTTGAATACAACTAGAGTGAGCTACTAGCGCAAAAATTCTTAAACTCATATTACGCCGCTTGGCCACTTTAAAGCCTCTGATATTATTTTCCCTGAATTGAGTCATTTTCTGCACTTGTTTTCAGCTCTCCAGTCAACTTTTTAATTTAGGTTCTTCTAAACGATGGAACGACCCGTTTTACTCTGAGTTCAGCATGTCCAACAGTAAATACACCTGTTTGGTCACAGACTGGACCGGCCTCTTTAAACAACAGAACCAGTTTTCTATTACTCTACCACAGCTTCTAGAACATTATGGGTAAAGCAGAAATATCATTGCATCAAAAATCAGAGACTGGTCTGGTTGGTGATCTTGATCAAATGTTACTTTAATGAACTTGCATATAAATGATTAGTTCAAATTAAATGAACTAATTTCACTAGAAGATAAAAGTGAAAGGAGAATTTGTAAACAATACATTAATATATCCTGATGTGTCTCAATATTCCAGGTAGAAAAAGGAAATAAAATTTGAGCAGGTCCTCTAATCTATAGAAGAACCCACCTAGAGGACCTTTTTTTATACATTAATCGTTTTAAGCCTGGTAGTGGAGCACTTAACCGGGTTTTTAAAACCTGAGATATAGCAGAGAGAGAGAGAGGTGCAGGTGAATCCTGAAGAAATGTTTATAACTCTGCTGCAGTGTTGTTTCTGTAACCTGGAAACAACTGAGAGAAATCTCGTCACATAATTCCTTGGCAGCAGTGCAATGTGAAAAATATACCCTGATCAAAACTAAAACCAGTGATGTTTCTCTCTAGATAATAAGCTAACGGTTGAATATTCAGGTTCCAGAATCTCTCCATTACATCAGTCTGGATAGACATCATCTGTTGCCACCAAGCACAGCTTTTCTCCTCCCTGATCACTTCCTCCTTCCACAGTCTATCTGGAGTCTAACAGCTGCGAAGAGACAAAGTCCAGAAGAGTCCTCCTCCATGTGTTCATTGCTCACCACAAACCTGTCGGCTGAACTGATGCAAGCGTCCTCCTTTTCTCTCTCCTTATCTGTTCTGCTTTACATCTATGACATCTGCTTTTATACAGTAGATCAAAAACAGGAAACTCAGTCATTTTACAGCGATAAACGGCCCTCTCTCTGGCATCCTGACTGATCATCATGATTAGCAGAAATTAATCAAGTAGCCTGCTGCCAAACTCAGTATGAGAAACGTATATCAGTATCAGGGTTGCCACAGTTTCCAGTCAAGATAAAATACACAAGTCAGCTGATATTTCTACTGTGTTCAGGCTAACAGAGCCTGAAATAAAACCCAGACTGTAAATGGGCAGAGAAGGACAAAAAGATGAATAAATGGATGGATGGATGGATTTGGTTAAATTAAATTAAAAAAAGTATTTATAAATTAAATATTATTAATTGTTGCTGCAACTTAAACTAAAACATTTTCTCCAAGGAGCCGTTATAGATGATGGTTGTGGCCAGGAAGGAACTCCTGCAGTGTTCAGCAGTACAGCAGATGTGACGAAGCCTTGTTATATCATATAAAGGATGATCTCACTCATCTGTAATGTTCCTCATTTTCTGAAGCATCCTTTTTTGCACTTTCATCTCCAGAGTTTCTAGTAGTAGGTTTTGGGAGTCTCCAGAACAGAACCAACCTTGTTTGAAAGCTGAAAAATCTAAGGTGTGACAACGAAGCTGTGGGTCAGAAGAGGGTGGGATGCCTGTTTGGTTGGGGGCAGGTGAGGAGGATGCTGAGCTTGTTCCTGAACCAAACCCACAGAAAAATGTCCGGTTCATGGACGGACAGACGGCTGGTCAGATGGATGAATGACAGCAGATTTAATGGACGGTGGATGCACACAGAGAAGGAGGGACGGACAAATCAACGCAATTTGTTGACGAAGGTTTAAGGAAAACCATCTGGAAACATTTTTTTTATTTATCCAGACATCAAATAATTTTTTCTGGTTCATCAAATGTTAATCAGATGTATCCAAATACATAATAATGTTCATTTCTGTGATGGAATGTTTCTTATAATGTTGCAGCAAGGCCTCCACCTTGCCTTAGTTAGATTATAACAATTATATATTTTGTATCAAGTTTGAAGACAACAAAACTAAATCAGTCACTGTGTACTGAACAAAGCTCAACCTTGTACCACTTCCTCTGCAGCTCCATCTCTCTCCCAAAGTGCTTTCTAATTCTTCAAACAGCACCCTGGCTGCACTCACACACTTGGATGTGCTAAGTGCTAAATAAATGAACACAACAATAATTACTATAATTGTTGAGTTATCATGTTATTGAACTATCCAGCAGTTTAGTGCCTGGGGTTGTTCAGGAGAAAACGGGCACATTTCCATGGACAATGTGGCAACACGTGGCACTAAAAAGGCTGTTTTCTATGCTTTAAAAGCACTATGTTCAAAAGCCTCTGTTTAGCCGTTTTTTTTCTTACCAAAGCACATATTTTGCACTAACTGATTATCATATTCTGTACTGTTTTTGCATTAGGTACAAGGTGAAAACTGCAGAGCCTCTAATTCATTGCAGACCCTGAAACAGCACTCAAGTACTGCCTTTGGTTGTTTTAAATGTTTGTGTCAGGATTATAGAAACTGCTACAGAATGAACACCACTCTTATATCGCTGTTTTTTTCCACAGGGTCACAAGGCAAAATAATTATGTTAAACCTTCTAATATAGACAGTAAAACAAGGTATGTCTGCAGAGCATCAGATTGTAGTGCTGGTGGATTGTGTGAGGACCTGTAACCTGAATGGTTTTCTGGGTCTGAATCTGTAACCTGAATGGTTTTCTGGGTCTGAATCTGTAACATGAATGGTTGGAGAATGATGGAGAATGATGGAATACTAGCTTGCCCTGGCCGCTCTTGCACCAGGAAAATTTTTATTTTTATCCCCAAATGGTATAAAATAGGCTATTGCATTTGATAAAGAGAAGATAATATTTAATCATGCATGGCCTGCCATGATGTTTTGTAGGAAGAACTGGGAGAGGATGCACAGAATGCAGTGTGGTATGAGATGAAGCCTAGACAGCACAACCGGTGGTTGGACTTAGCTCAGAGGTGATATGCATGAAACATCTACCTTCAGGGCAAACCGTCAGATGGTTTTCAAACTGTGTAGAGTCAACAATATGTGCAAAATTATGAAAAAGAAACATTTGAAAGGTGTCCCACAAGGCTCCCTCCAGGGTCGTATACTGCTTTTAATTTATGTTAACAATGTCGGCCAGTATACATTTATATGCTGATGACACAATAATTTGTTGTCATGCAAAGTCTGTAACATTGGTCCTTGATCATCTGCAATCAGCCTTTGATTCCATCCAATCAGATCTATTTGAACTCAAACTTGTTCTTAATACTGACAAAACAAGGCCATGTTATTTCCAAGCAAAATAAAACTGCAGGAAACTACACCGACTATAAAAGGCAAAGCTACAGAGTTTGTAGAAATGTGTTAAAGCTGTCTTTAAAGCATAACACTGATCACACACAAAACAACTGAGATTCTTTTTATAGCAATATTCATTTTCTCTCTCTTGGCTTGTGAACATCTTGTGTCTGCAGCCTTCCTACCACAGCTAGGCTATGATGTTTACATGAGCGCCTCAGCCGGCTCTTTGTGCATGCTGGATCTTGTTTATCATAGAGACTTGCAATTTATGATAAAATGTAAACCTCTCACACACCATTGAACCCTGTACTCACTGGTTAACTGGCCATCATTATCTACCCACAGACGTCTGGCATGCTTTCATTTACAAATCCATCCTCAGCATGCATTTTTCCTATCTACATTATATCAGAGGTCACAACGACAGTACAGTCACATCCTGAGCTCCCAGGATTCTACTTCTTTCAGAATCCCCTCAGTTTGCACAGAAATTAGGGAAAAAGGCGTTCTCCTATGTTGCACCACCTTCCTGGAATTCACCTATCTGGGACATTTTAAGCACATGTTAAAGAAAATGGAAAAAGCATAATTTCAAGTCTGCTCTTTTTTTATTTGCTGATGTATTTTGCCGATGTTGCAGGTCTCTCTTGTAAATGCAACCACCAGTTTTAATCTCTAAATGAAAGTAAATAAAATCATTTTACATCCCTCCTGGAAAGACTATTAACTGAACCCTCCATGTAAGTAAGACATTGCTGTGCTTTTTGTTCTTGACCAAATCCACAGCGTTGTCTCTGAATCTACCTGAATACGCTGTCGGTGCAGGCAGCTAATGTCCAAACCAGTGGCTGTCAGGGTTAGCATCATAGCCTGGTCCTGCCTCTTCAAGGATTTATGGACTTGCATCTCAGCTAACACCTGAAGCAGTAATGGAAGTGGCTGCTACTTTAGATGGAGCTTGGAAGATATTGCTGACCAAAGTGTCCAACTCATTTCTTATTCAACTCCTCTTGCTCCTGTTTGTGCATCAAAGGATGAAGAACCTATTTGCACCTGGGGCAAATGTGCAAATAAGTGAAAGACTTTTTTCCAGAGATGTGGCTTCTGTCTATTTTTCTGCAGAAATATCCTGCTACACAGAAACATACTCCCAGAGAAATATTTCAATCAAACACCTCTGCCATGGACGCGCATTCAGGAGTGCAAAAAGCTGATCAAACTCAGCATCACACAAGCAAATTGATATGGGCAAGCATAATTTTGAAGGTGTTCAGCAATGAATTTAAGCAACTGGAAGAGACTGATGGGCTAACAGGAACCCAGTAACAGGCAGGTTGAGCCCCCCAGGCTCCAGCCTAGTTACTCAGCAGGTTCCCAGAGTGCTGGGTTAAAGCTGGACTGGCCTCTGGGCCAAGAGCCGGTGACAAGGACAGAACAAACAGGCAAGAAAAAAACTTTTGGCAATCATTTTGAAAATAATTTTATAATATCTATGGAAGCTTCCATTATTGTTTCCTCAGTGAGGGTACAGTCCATTAAAAATGAGTTTGGCTGAAGGTGGTGATCAACTACAGCCTTTCTTGCTGTAGTCAAAGGCAAAGCATGTGCTCTAAATGATTTAAGGAGTGTTGAACTTGTTCTGTGCTCTTCTGTGAGAGAAGTGTGTGTTCTTGAACTTGCAGCTGAGCGAGAATATTTTATGCTTATTTTATTAATAAAATGAGAACCATTTTTTTTGTTCCTCACCTTTTTCTGTGCTAAGGGTTAGGTTTAGCACTAAGGTGTCAGTTAGGTTATGTTTGAAAATGAGTGGAAGTCATGGCAGGGTCCTCATATTGTACTTTAAACAAGGATTCAATTCAGTTTTATTTCTAAGCACCAGTTCACAACACATCATCTCGAGGCGTTTTCCAAAGTCGATTCAATCAAATCGTCCAGGAAGGTTGGATCTCTCTAAGGAAACCCAGCAGTCATTGACCTGCAGCTTTCACTCCTCCTGGATGAGCATGCAGCCACAGGGGACAGTAGCTGGCACTTTGCAGCAATCCCTCATACTGAGCAAGCATGAAGCGACAGTGGAGAGGAAAACTCCCCTTTAACAGGGAGGAGAACCTCCAGCAGAACCAGAACCAGGCTCAGTGTGAACGCTCATCTCCCTCGACCCACTGGGGCTTAGAGAAGACAGAGCAGAGACACAGAAAGCACAGAAGCTCACATTGATCCAGGAGTACTTTCTATGTTACTGAGGGTGATGGCCGACTAGCTCCATAAGGGACGGTGTCTAGCAGAGAAATCACAAAGCAAATAAACTCTGATCCAGTTTTCAGGTCTAGAGGAAGAAAGAGAGCTCAGACAGTTGGTGGCAGTAAAAGCTCAGCCAGCAGCTACGTCCAGGAGAGAAACAGGGTTAGACTCTGATTCTGTCATCATAAAAGTTAAATCATTGAGGAACTTAAAGGAGGAAGTTAAATGTCGTTATTTTATGGATGGAACAAAAAAATAGTGACGCGAAGAACTAAAGGTATTTATTCCAGTTACTATGTCCACGTCTCATTTATCTATTGTTTTATATTTTTTTTGTAAAGCTGAAGAATTTGGAAGGAAGTCTTCTTCATTATTCCATCCACTTTGTTCAATGTCCTCGTACTACTGACAGCAAAACAGCCCAGATCATGACGCTACCACCTCCATGCTGGTATGATTTTTGTTGGTCTAAAAACCTGACCTTGAATTCTATAAACCAGGAGTTAAGAGAATTTATAGATTTAAAAAACGAACAAAGCATGAAAAATGTATGTATTTTACAGAAAGTTAGGTGTACTCTGGCTCTTCTAGTTCAAAGGTCAGTACTGGTGGCCCTTCACATGAAGCAGCTCTGAGTTTCAGAAAGCTTGGTGACTCTTGGTCTGGACACACTCACCTGTGAGCATGATGCGATCTTTAACACCATAACATGAAAAACAGTCATTTCTGCTCTTCCAGTCACATTATTCTTGAAATATCTTCAAATAGCAGCGTTGCTCCTGAATGTGCAGCGACATCAACACACAACGACATAAAAGGAACAGTTGTGGTCCTACTATAAAGGAAGTCATAAGTAAAAACAATATGATCTACTTTTGATTAAAATGTATAGTTTATGCTTATCATAATGTGCTCTATGGTGCCTACGATTACACCATTACCACAGCTGTGGAAAGCCTCCTGCTTGGTGCCGGTGACCCGGACCGCACATCCCAAAGACCTCAGCAGCTACAGGCTGGTAGCACTAACATCACACCTCAACCATCTCAGGTGAGGTCCTCACCGGATCCCCTGCAGTCTGCCTACGATTCTGGCACCGGGGTGGATGGTACCATCATCTACCTGCTGCTACAGGTTCTGAATCCTGGCAGCACCGTGAGGATCACGTTCTTTGATTTCTCCAGAGGGTTCAGCACCATCCAACCAGAACTCCTGAAGGACCAGCTGGAGCGGTCAGGAGTGGACCACCACCTGTCCCAGAGGACGCTGGTCGACCCAGTATGTGAGGACACGGGGCTGTGGTTCTGACAGGCTGGTCTACAGTACAGGAGCACCGCAGGGAACTGTGCTGGTACCAGTTCTGTTCACCTTCTACACCACAGACTTCTCCATAAGCTCTCCAGGCTGCCTCCTGTAGAAGTTCTCAGATGACTGCCATAGTCGGTCACATCACTGATGAGGACAAGTCAGAGAACAGACAGTGGATCCAGAACTCTGTAGGCTGGTACCAGCAGAACCACCTCGGGTTAAATGCAAAGGAGCTGGAGGACCTTCTCAGGTCCAGAACCACCTCTCTGACCCAGGAGAAGATCCAGGGAGCTGATGTGGAGATAGTGGACCCTTCTCAGTACCTGGGTGTTCAACTGGACCGGACTCATAACCCTGATGCTCTTTACAGGACGGGTCAGAGCAGAATCTACCTGCTGAGGAGGCCGAGGTGTTCTGGCCTGCAGGGGGCGCTCCTGAAGACCTTCTTTACCTCTGGAGGCATCAGCCATCTTCTCTGGTCCGTTGGTGCAGCAGCTGGTCTGCAGCTGAGAGGAATCGGCTGATAAACTAAATCAGGAGCAGGTGGTGGAGACAGAAGGACTGGAAGGAGAATGCAGTGATGGACAATGTCCCCCACCTCTCCACGCATGGAGCTCTTTTAGTGACAGGCTGCAGCATCGACGACGCTCTAAGGAGCGTTTCTGTTGATTGTTCCTCCCGCGGCAGTCAGACTTTATAATCTCAGCTGCTCCCAACAGACATAATATCTGTTTAAATCATATAAATTATTGTACAGGTCACGGTCCAACCACTAACTGTTGACACTGTGCTCAGGTCCTAAGACAACTACATCATGCATATCGTTGCACAGGCTCTGATTCAGACATTTATTGTTTACACTGCACCCAGATGCTACGCTAACTTGCCTTAGCTGGGATGCTGCAGCACTTTGTATAAGCTTGGTACATTATAAAATTAGACGTATGTAAGTATGGCTTATTCTATTACGGGGTGATTAGGTAAATAGAATGAGGTTATTTTTTCCACAATGAAATTACTTTTGTTCTTCCTTGGAAAATATTTAGTCTGATATTATCCTTATATTCTACTCTTGGTGATTTTCTTCAGTTAACTTTTGATTAGACAGTTTACTTTTCATGTATTCTTTTTTCTTTTCTGAATCGCTAATAATTGTGTGTTTGCCATTGTCACACCTGAATTTCCCCAATGCGGGACATTAAAGAAATTCTTATTCTTATTGTGTGCATGGTATATTATAAAATATTGAGGTTCAGCTAAGAGTGGATAGTTTGCTTTTAAAAAGGAAAGAAAGAGATGGGGGCCTGATGACTCACTGCTGCACCACAAAAAAACATTAAAAGATGAATCGAATCGAATTGAGAATAAAAACATTTTGTGATATATATATATATATATATATATATATATATATATATATATATATATATATATATATATATGTATGTATAGGTACATACATTGAATTTATTTTTATATTTAAACTGAATAATATTTGAACAACATTTTAAATGATTTTCCAGGAATTTCCATTGTTTAACTCCAGCCACAGAAACACACATTTGTTTGAGTGTGGATATTTAGAGGATATTTAAAGTAATTTCTTCTTCTGCTTGTTTCACTGTTTACAATAAAAAAGGGTTTACAGACCAGGTGGCAATAGGCCATAAGTTGCTCTATGCAAAACTAATAATGTTTTTAATACAACTAGGTCCTTCAATTTTAGTGGTCCTGATTTAATAAATAGACCTGTAGTGTGCTATTTTGGAGCACACTTGTTAATTATTCTTATAGCCCTCTTTTGTACAACAAATAAAGACATCAAATTCATAGCGTATGTGTTGCCCCACACCTCCACACAGTACATTAAATATGGAAAAATCAAAGAACAATAAAGAAATTTCATTGCTTTATACTTTAGCGTTTCACTTTACTCAAAACACCAATGTTTTTACAAATTTTCTTTTTATTAGTTGATAATTACTATCAGGTTGTCCAAACTCACCTCACTGAAACACAGTGGGACATTTCCAGTTCTTAAGCTCCAAATAAACATTGTCGGATCAGAAGAAGAGCTAAATTAGCGACGCCAAAAGTCAAGCCAGATTTATTCCCCTCCTAAATCTTAGCAGTTGAGTATGAAAACATTTTACAAGAGAAACTAAAACTAGAAAACAATGAGGCCAGAAGGGAGTCTTTCAACGCAACAAAAAATGAATAGCAGCAAAATGTTACCACTGGCCATAGCAGAAAGCCTAAGGATATTCCCTGCGTCCCTCCGCTGTCTTACAGAGAAAACTCACATTGAAGAGTTAAGAGGAAAACTCATCCTCCCGACCATAACTCAAACAAACATTCTGTCACATCACAAAATCCTCTTCGGCAATGTGCTTAACCACCGAGTTCACATCTAAACTCCTGAATAGTTCAAACACTTTAAGAATCAATGGCAATCAGACTGCAATGCAGAGCTGTCAGCCAGAATACAATGGAAAAAGCAAATAGTGAACAGAAAATCGAAGCAAAACTGTAAAATGTCAGGTTCAGCGTGAAAAAGCATGACAGTACAACAATGATTTTACAATCTAAGGGAGAACTTATACAGCTGAATGTAGCATAAAAGTTATGCTCTTGCAAGGAAGAAAATGAGCGAATAAAGGCTGGGCTGGTGGGATGAAATCATAATTTAGGCATGGATAATTAGTGAAGATCAGTAAAAAGGGCCTTTGAACATTGCATGGAACAGCGAGGTCCAGTCTTAATACAGAATTGTTTCTTAGGAACCAAACATTTATTTTTTGGGGAATTTAAAACTGAACGGGAGTAGTTTCTCTTCACTGATCGATGTTCCCCTTCCATCTGTCTCATAATTTAACCCAGACAATGGAAATACATAATTATCACCGTACAAAATCGGAACTTATGAAAATGCTTTCTCACAGGACGAAGCTTCTTTAAACAAACGGGCTGGAAGACGCTCCAACGCAGATCTGAAGATGCCAAGCAGCCCAAACTGCTCTGACTGAGGAAGTCTTGGATCAGATTTAGACCTTTCTTCCTTCCAGAATCAGTATTTTCTGGCTATAGACCACAGTCTCCCCTGGATTCTTTATTTCTTCTTGCCAAAATGTGATCTCTCAGCTACCTTTAAGGCAAGTGAAACCGTAAAGAGCCCGGTACCTACCTAAAGGGTGCTTATGGGGTAATAACAGGGGAACTTACTGTATAGGGTACTTCCAGAGTCCCTCTGGGGCAATTTATAGGGCAACTAACAATAGGGTTCAATCTCTAAATTCAAACACATATGGACCCAAATTATTTTTAATACAAATGTTCCATGAATGTTCTCAACACAAAATATTGCTCTGCACACAATCGTGTAGGATGATCGCGGTTAGCCCGCTTTGCTCATCAACTCTTACGGCGTTCAGCTTTGTTTGCTGCTCCACACAAATGCTTTTCCAGACATTTCTGAAGCACAGCCAGATGCATATTTTTTGGGTTCTGATCCCCTAAATCCAAGCCTTGGGAGGGGAGACATCCATCATCTCTGCCTGGTTGTCCTTGGAGTGAAGGTGGAGACCTGGTGTCCATCCCTTGTGGACGGCGAGGTACACCCTGGATAGCACTGCTGGACTGCTTCTAAAAGCAATGGCTTTTAGGGTTTGTCATTGCTGCTGAAGATGGTAGATATTGTGCTTGGTGAAGGACTTAAGCTTGTGAATGCTGCTTCTCGGGACTTTGATGCAATCAACTGGTTTTCTTATATAGGAACATTTTTGACCAATCTGTATAATATGATTGAACTTGACTTTGTAAAGTGCCTTGAGATGACATGTTTCATGAATTGGCGCTATATAAATAAATTTAATTGAATACATACTCCATGAGAACAAAGAGTTTTTGACAAGATGCTGATCTGCAGAAGTCAGCCCAACGTCACTGAAGATCGGCGGGAGGGAAGCAACAAAGAGCTGAAAGTTGAGTAGCAGACACACAATAGCTCACGGTGTGCTCTGGCAGTATTTGGAAAGACTGCGAACGTTGGGGACATGTGGTGCAACGGGGGAAGAAACGCCCCGCTAGGTTAATCTATAGAGTAGATGCTGCAAGTGAGTGGAATTGGTATGTTTGACCACTTAAACTACCAGAGTTGAACTGAATTGTGCGACTGCAGTTCAACAGATGCGTGAGACATTTCCGCTTCTCCGACCGAAACACGGCCATTTAAATCCTGTCCTATCACAGTACAGTGGTCGGACACCCCTTAAGAAAAAAGTTCTGCCCCAATGCTATGTCCAGACAAAGCAGGGAGACTCTCCAAGAAAGGGCTGGGAGATCAAAATGACGCTGCGGGAGCGAGACAAATTGTCTCAGTTCTTTTTGAGTATGTAGCGTCCTTAAGGGCAAAATCCTCCTTAAGTCTTCACCAAAAGTATAAAACCCCTGCAGGTAGTCCTGAGGATTCACTCTGAAGTAACCCACAAATACCTTAAACTACCTCAGTAGTACCATATTATGTATCCTTTAACTGTTCTTGTAGGCAGTTTTAAGTAATCCAGACTATGCATGGCTACCAAAACACAGGCTGCATCCAAAAATGTCTTTTTGCTAAGGTTCTTTAGCCAAAGTGGAAGTGCGTCAGCGGTCGTCATGATCAGTGCTGTCTGAATAGTGCAGTCATAGTGAGGAAGGAGGTAGGAACAGGAGTTTGTATGCTTCCTCTCAATGCTCCTTTAGCCTAGGAACCTCACGATGTCCCTTACCGGCACTAAGGAGCTATAAGGAATCCGACAATCCTTTGAATGACATGGCGAAAATGTCTGGAGAGAGGAGAGCGTGCATTTACCCTTTAACATGTTACATTGTTGGTCATCCATGTGGATCAGAGGCCTTTGGCCATCTCCGCTTTTGTTGTCTACAGCAAGAAAGATCTGATAGATATTGGAACAGTGTAATGTTTAAAATCAAAGGTAATAAAATCACCAGCTGTCATGTGATGATAAAATGTATATACATGTTAACCTTGAAAAATAAACCGATTATTTGTTTATGTTGTGCACATTATTTATGTATAAAATTAAAACAAAATAAATGTTTATAGTATTTTCTGTAGCTCTTCTTCAGAAGGCTGTAGACCCAGATTTGACTCGCATCATTAGTCATGTAATAATCATTACACAGCAGATCTGCTGGTGGTTCCTAGAGTCTCTAAAAGTAGAATGGGAGGCAGATCCTTTAGCTATCAGGCTCCTCTCCTGTGGAACCAACTCCCAGTTTTGGTCCGTGAGGCAGACACCCTGTCTACTTTTAAGACTTGTCATGAACTAGAGAGACAGAGAGACCCAGTATTAAAACCAAACAAGCGAGGTAAATGAAAAGGCTTTAATAAAGCTCAAAAATAGAAAAGACAGGGATAAGCAGGCTCGGTGGTCAAATAAAACAGTCCAGGGTCGACACAAGATGACA
This sequence comes from Fundulus diaphanus, assembly GCA_037039145.1. Lineage (NCBI taxonomy): Eukaryota > Metazoa > Chordata > Actinopteri > Cyprinodontiformes > Fundulidae > Fundulus > Fundulus diaphanus. The sequence continues at coordinate 1,453,858 of CM073134.1, read as the reverse complement.
GTCCAAAACAGCCAGGAATACAGACAGGGAACAGGCAAGCTCAGATAATCCGAAGGCAGTATCAGGTCGGCAAAACGGGTAAGCAGTGAGACAGGGCAGTAGTGATGGGTCCGGCAACACCGATGCGTCGGCGCATGTGACGAGCTCATAGAGCAAAACCCACGTGACCGATACAGGAACTGTTTCGAACTGACTGACGCGCCAAACTGTTTCTGTTCCCTCTAAGCTGCACGCGTGTGCATTCGCGCACAGCAGCGCGCACAGCAAAGCTATGCTGCACAGTAAATAAAATCCAAGCTGAACTGTAAACACAATAACGGTTAATAATGGTTAATTTTTAACCATTTTGCAACTCTGGTGTGATGGTGTACCACAGTCTCGCTCTGTGAGCGCTAGGTGCTGATCGGAGCGCACCACTGATGGATGGGTTCGGTGGACGCCTTTATGGTTGGGCGGGTTGCGCTGTGCGTCTTTGTTCTGAGCGCCGTTTCAGAAAAAAACGGCTGATCTACCCTTAGTAGAAAGCTGCTACTCTGAGTAGTTCTTCCTCCCTTTGTCATACTCAGCATTACCGATTTCAGAACAGATTGAAAGGACATGGCAGCAAAGAATTTGTAAAAAATAAATAAATAAAAAAGCCAGTCCACAAGCATCCTCGTTCACAACATGTTTACTTAGAGGTTATATTATGATACAAGTTTACATTATTTATTGACTGTATCTAAAAAAAATCAAATATATGTTTAATTCAAATGAAAATATAAAATAATACAATGCAACATACAATGATTTAAATTGTATTGTGTATACTTGGTCATCAAATCAGTGTCAGTTAACTCTGTCAACTAGGTTGCCTGTAGGGATTTTTAAGGTCCAGCAGGTGTCAGTATTCAGTGACACAGTATCAATACAGTTTGGCAATGTGTCGAAACGCTTCATGACGCCTCATCGACCCATCACTACAGGGCAGGAAAAACAGGTTCAGGGATCAGGCTGGGTGAGAAGTCAAAAAGGCAGATTGGGTCAATATTCACAGGACTATCAGAAAAGAACGCTGGATAAGACTCACCAAAAGGCTTGAATTGATCTGGCAGATTGCAGGAGGCAGAGGCAGGTATGAGTAGAGGAGTGAGCAGGTGAATGGAGTGAAACTAATTACCAGAATGGGTGGAGCTAATCAGGGGGAGGGAAGTGACTGGAAGTAAACTGAAGCTGATTGGATGGTGACTGGTGAAGGGGAGTGACAGGGTGGGGACTAAGAGGTGAGCTGGCAGATAGCTGGCAGGTGAACTGAGCTGACTGATTAAAGGCTGGATACAGAGAAGTGATCTGAGCAGGCCAAGTGAACTGATAACATAAATAAAATCAAAACCCAAACCAAAACTAAGACAGGACCTAAACCAGAAATAAAACCTGAGGCAGGGGAGTGAACTAGCTGATCAAAATTAACAAACAGCCAAAACAAAGCCCAGATCCCGACTAATCTTAAAACTTTCCTTTGTGACAAAGCTTCTAGTCAGAGTGGCTCATGTTACCCTGAGCTACCTCTATAGTTATGCTGCTATAGGCTTAGGCTGCTGGAGGACATCGGAGTCTATTTTTCTCACTCTGCTGAGTTCTACTGTTCTCCAATCTGCATTGTTTGTTATTATTTTAGCTTTAACTTTTTGTTCTCTGTCATTGTTCTCTTCATAGAAGGTACACCTGGTCTGGTGTTCTGTTAGCTGTGACATCATCAGGGGAGGCAGATCATCCTCTATTACCATCTAACATAGAAAGTACTCCTGGGTCAATGTGAGCTTCTGTGCTTTCTGTGTCTCTGCTCTGTCTTCTCTAAGCCCCAGTGGGTCGAGGCAGATGAGCGTTCACACTGAGCCTGGTTCTGGTTCTGCTGGAGGTTTTCCTCCCTGTTAAAGGGGAGTTTTCCTCTCCACTGTCGCTTCATGCATGCTCAGTATGAGGGATTGCTGCAAAGCCATCAACAATGCAGACGACTGTCCACTGTGGCTCTACGCTCTTTCAGGAGGAGTGAATGCTGCTTGGAGAGACTTGATGCAACCTGCTGGGTTTCCTTAGAGAGGAAACTTTCTCACCAACCTGGAGGATCTGATGGAGTCTGACGTGAGATAATATCTATCATGAATTGTCGCTATATATACCTGCAATAGTATTTTTACTGTTGACCTCATGAAGGTCAAGGAACAGGAGCTATTAGCTATTAGACGTTTTACAAGCCCATAACTTTATTTGGAAATGGAGATTGAATACTTTACCTCTAAAACTGTTTAGTCTGATTCCCAATGTGGCCAGAAGTCAGGTACCCCCCATCCTGTTGTTCTGAGGCCTGTTGGTTAGGAAAGCCGAAATCTAAGGCTACATTGAGGTGGAACAGTAAAAGTTGATAATTATCAGGTTAACAACAGAGCATTGGACTTACTCACTGCATTTTAAACTACAGAAACAAAATTAAATAAATACACATGTAACCCTGATCAAAGGGTGGTGGAAAGCCCACAGGTTGAGTCCAACCTCAATCAGAAGTAGTTTAAAGTCCAAAAGTAGACATTTTGAATATGTTCATTCAACCAATAAGTGAAGAAAATACTGATTGGTAAAATGTTGAAATGTGGAAATAAAAGTATGATATGGAAACCACTGCATGTAAACCTTTTCCTCCTTTTGGCACCTTCTTCTTCCCAGACTACGTCACTGACGTCACTTCCTGTTCGCGGTAAGGCGTATTCCTGTTTTCACTGCGTGAGCAACGGTTTGTTGCTCCAGATTCTCTCGCGTTTATCTTTAATCTCTTTGCTGTAACATCTGTTTCTAACACATAAGCACTTTTAAAACATTTTCTGTTGCTGCACATCACGCTTGGGAACTCCTCGTGTTTCACGGTTTGCTCTCTAGACGTGGTAGAAGGGCGCTAGCCTAGCTTTAGCCTAGCCTAGCTTTAGCTCCACAATGGCTTCCTCTCCTACTATTACTTCAGCTTCTCCGTCTCTTACTAAGTCTCCCCTTATCTCCTGCTCTCTGTGTCAGATGTTTAGCTATTCCTCTGCCTCCTTTAGTGATAATGGTACTTGTAATAAATGTAGTGTTTTTGTAGCTTTGGAGGCGAGGGTGTCAGAATTAGAGACCCGGCTCCGTGCTATGGAAAGACCAGCTGATAGCCGCCCCTTTGCTAGCGCGGAGCCACATAGACCTAGCGTTACTTCACTTAGTGGTCCTCCAGAAGCACCCGAGCAGCCGGGTAAGCAGGCCGGCTGGGTGACAGTTCGTAGGAAGCATAGCTCTAGATTTCAGCCCCCAGTTCACCACCAACCCGTCTGCGTTTCTAACAAATTTTCCCCACTCAGCGACACACCCGCTGAGAAGCCGACCCTGATTATTGGGAGCTCTATAGTCAGAAACGTGGCACTAGAGACACCAGGGACCATAGTTAAATGCCTGCCAGGGGCCAGAACGGGCGACATAGAATCTTACCTAAAACTGCTGGCTAAGGATAAGCGTAAATACAGTAAGATTGTTATTCACGCTGGCGGTAATGACACCCGGTCACGCCGATCGGAGGTCACTAAAGTTGGTGTTGCTTCGGTGTGTGAGTTTGCTAAAACAATGTCGGACTCCGTAATTTTCTCTGGTCCCCTGCCTGATCTGACCAGTGATGACATGTTTAGCCGCATGTCATCATTCAACCGCTGGTTGTCTAGGTGGTGTCCTGAAAACGACGTGGGCTACATTGATAACTGGCGAACTTTCTGGGGAAAACCTGGTCTGATCCGGAGAGACGGCATCCATCCCACTTTGGATGGTGCAGCTCTTCTTTCTAGAAATCTGGCCGGATTTATTAGTTCTCCTAAATGCTGACAACCCAGGGTCCAGACCAGGAAGCAGAGCCGTAGTTTAACACACCTCTCTGCAGCTTCTGTACTGTTACCCACCCATTATCCTATTGAGACGGTGTCTTTCTCACGGCCAAAACTTAACAGATCAAAAACTTATCTAAAAGTAACAAATCATAAAAACCTAATAAAAATCAATACGGTTCACCTTGAACCTAAAAATAAAACAATTAAATGTGGTCTATTAAATATAAGGTCTCTCCCTCCAAAGACTTTGTTAGTTAACGAATTGATTTCTGATAAACAGATTGATTTGTTTTGTCTCACAGAAACCTGGCTACAAGAGGACTACGTTAGTATAAATGAGTCAACTCCCTCCAATTATTCAAATTTCCACATTCCCAGATCTGTGGGAAGAGGAGGAGGAGTGGCAGCCATCTTTCAGTCTGATTTATTAATTAGTCCCAAGCCAATTAATAACTACAGTTCTTTTGAACATTTAACCCTCAGTTTCCCTCATCCAAACTGCAAAGCAATAAAACCTCTTCTGTTTGTTGTTTTGTATCGTCCACCAGGCCCTTATACTCAGTTTTTGGATGAGTTGTCAGATTTCTTATCTGATTTGGTGTTAAATACTGATAAGGTTATTATAGTGGGTGATTTTAACATCCATGTTGACACAGAATGTGATAACCTTAGTGTAGCCTTTAAAACTATCCTAGATTCAATTGGTTTTGCTCAAAATGTGCATAAACCGACGCACTCTTGGCTCCATACTTTAGACCTTGTGCTGACATATGGCATTGATTGTGAAGAATTAATAGTATTTCCTCACAACCCTGTCCTATCTGATCATTTTTTAATAACATTTGAGTTTAATCTAACGGAGTTCTCCACCCCCAAAAGAGGGTTCCATTATAGTAGATCTTTATCGGATAATGCTGTATCAAAACTTAAAGAGTCTGTCCCCTTTTTAATATCCTCCGTATTGCAGAAATGCCCTGTAGATGGCAGCAATGTTGTTTCTTCCAATTCACAAATAGATGTCATTGTAAACGGTATGACTTTGTCATTGCGTTCTGCATTAGACAATGTAGCTCCCTTGAAAAAGAAGGTGATTATTCACAGGAAGCTGGCTCCTTGGTTTAATTCAGAGCTGCATTCCTTGAAGCACAATGTTAGGAAATTGGAGAGAAAATGGCGCTCTACACACCAAGAGGAATCCTACCTAATCTGGAGGGACAGTCTATTGTTGTATAACAAGACCATTCGCAGAGTTAGAGCAGCATATTTTTCATCATTAATTGAGGAGAATAAGAATAATCCTAGATTTCTCTTCAATACAGTTGCCAAACTTACCCAGAGCCACAGCTCTGTTGATCCAGCCATCCCCTTAGCTCTTAGCAGTAATGATTTTATGGGATTCTTCATAAATAAAATTGATTCCATTAAAAATAAAATAATTGGCATCCTCCCAAACATGATTACCTCGTCCTCAGTAAGTGAGGCAGCATTGGAGGAATCCTTAGAACCTGCGCAGTGTCTGAACTGTTTAAAAGCAGTAGAGCTTTCTGAGCTATCTAAAATTTTAGCTTCATCTAAACCTTCTACCTGTATGTTAGACCCAATCCCAACCAAGTTGTTTAAGGAGGTATTCCCTCTGATCAGTGGTCCTATTTTAGACATGATTAATCTATCCTTAGTAAATGGATATGTACCACAGGCTTTTAAAGTAGCTGTTATTAAACCTTTACTTAAGAAACCTTCTCTTGATCAAGATGAGCTAGTAAACTACAGACCTATATCTAATCTTCTTTTCTTATCTAAAATTCTTGAGAAAGTAGTTGCTAATCAACTTTGTGAACATTTACAAAGTAATGACCTACTTGAGGAGTTTCAGTCAGGCTTTAGAGCTCATCATAGCACTGAAACAGCTCTGGTGAAGGTCACCAATGATATTCTCATGGCCTCAGATAATGGACTTGTGTCTATACTTGTCCTGTTAGATCTCAGTGCTGCATTTGACACAGTTGATCACAATATTCTCCTACAAAGACTTGAGCATACTGTAGGGATTAAGGGAAAAGCATTAGGCTGGTTTAAATCTTATCTGTCGGACAGATTCCAGTTTGTTCATGTTAATAATAAATCTTCTTCAAACTCTAGGGTCACCTGTGGAGTACCACAGGGTTCAGTCCTTGGACCAATTCTATTTACTATATATATGCTTCCGGTTGGCAAAATTATCAGACAGCATGGGATTAATTTCCACTGTTATGCTGATGACACTCAGCTATATTTATCCATAAATCCTGATGAATCCAATCAGTTACTTTGACTGCAGTCATGTCTTGATGACATCAAAAGCTGGATGACTTTAAATTTCCTGCATTTAAATTCTGACAAGACGGAAGTTGTAATCTTTGGGCCAGAGTCCTCAAAAAATAAACTTCTTAATCAATCACTTAATCTGGATGGCATTAACTTGGCCTCTGGTAATAAAGTTAAAAACCTTGGTGTTGTTTTCGACCAAGACATGTCATTTAAATCCCATATTAAACAGGTTTCCAGAGTTTCCTTTTTTCACCTCCGGAATATCGCCAAAATTAGAAACATTCTGTCCAGGGTTGATGCTGAAAAACTAGTCCATGCATTTGTTACTTCAAGGCTGGACTATTGTAATTCTTTACTATCAGGAAGTCCACAAAATGCAGTTCAAAGTCTTCAGCTGATCCAAAATGCTGCAGCAAGAGTTCTGATGAAAATCAACAAGCGGGATCATATTTCTCCAATTTTAGCTTCCCTTCATTGGCTTCCTGTTAAATCAAGAATAGAATTTAAAATTCTTCTTCTAACGTATAAAGCCCTTAATAATCAAGCTCCATCATATATCAGAGCTCTGATTACCCCGTATGTTCCTAACAGAGCACTTCGCTCTCAGACTGCAGGTCTGCTGGTGGTTCCTAGAGTCTCTAAAAGTAGAATGGGAGGCAGATCCTTTAGCTATCAGGCTCCTCTCCTGTGGAACCAACTCCCAGTTTTGGTCCGTGAGGCAGACACCCTATCTATTTTTAAGACTAATCTTAAAACTTTCCTTTTTGACAAAGCTTATAGTTAGAGTGGCTCATGTTACCCTGAGCTATCTCTATAGTTGTGCTGTGATAGGCCTAGGCTGCTGGAGGACATCAGGGTCTAATTTTCTCACTCTACTGATTTCTACTGTTCTTCATTCTACGGTTCTCCAGTTTTGCATTGTATTACATTGAAATGACTGTCGTCATTTCAGCTTTTAACTTTTTGCTCTCTCTCTTTTTCTTCATAGTAGGTACACCTGGTCTGGCATTCTGTTAACTTTGACATCATCCAGAGAAGACGGCTCACCCGTTACTACCATCTAATGTAGAACAGATTACTAGATCAATGTGTGCTTCTGTGCTTTTTGTCTGTCTTGTTGTGTCTCTGCTCTGTCTTCTGTAACCCCAGTCGGTCGAGGCAGATGACCGTTCATACTGAGCCCGGTTCTGCCGGAGGTTTTTTTTTCCCGTTAATGGGTGGTTTTTCTTCCCACTGTCGCTTCATGCTTGCTCAGTATGAGGGATTGCAGCAAAACCATGTACAATGCAGACGACTCTCCCTGTGGCTCTACGGTTCCCCAGGAGTGAATGCTGCTTGTCGGGACTTTGATGCAATCAACTGGTTTCCTTATATAGGACATTTTGACCAATCTGTATAATCTGACCCAATCTGTATAATATGATTGAACTTGATTTTGTAAAGTGCCTTGAGATGACATGTTTCATGAGTTGGCGCTATATAAATAAAATTGAATTGAATTGAATTGAATTGAATTCTTTTTGATTATTGAGCCAATGTGACACGTGAATTTCTACACTGTGAGATCAATAAAGTCTATCTTATCTTATTAAGCATCATTAGATTGTTGTCCAGGAGAAAGTCTGAAAATGCTTCAATATTTCATTTCTTTTTTTCAGCATTCCTTCTTTTTCCAAACCCATCCATACCTGGAAATGCTCAAATAAAATGACCTGTGTTCCCAGATCCTGGACCCTTAAAACCAGACGTGAACTAAAAACCCATTTTATTCTATTAAATGTTGACCACATGGAACAAATGTACAGCACTCTAACTTTTACGAACTTGTTTTAGAGCCCTCTCTCTCCCATCGTTTGCATCGCTCCATCTCGGTTCTAGCCGAGCTTTTCCTGCTACCGTCTACCGCTAGCCTCCAGTCACAAGTTGACCTAAATAAGGCTGGAATAAGCCCTGAGACAAGCGTTCTGTGTGGAAACCAGCATGCATTCCTTATTTCCATCAGCTCAACCTTAAACATGATATCAGCTGTTACGGATCAGAAACAGCCCATGGTGACATGCCATACACTCGGTTCTCAAATTACAAACATATTGCATGTGGAACCACCCACCACATGCGCTGATACTCACGCATACACACTTGCATACCCATAGTGGTAATGGCCTTTCCTGTAATTACAGTCATTTGTCAAAAGCATACCTTGATTTATGGCCAAATTAAAAATATACCGGAGAAGCTGCAGGTCCTGGTAGCTCCGGCTCCACAGAGTGATTAATGTTGCGCCATTAGAGGCGTGAGAGTGGCATGATCCGGATATGCACCCTGCCATGCAGAGCCAGGGAAGAAGGAGCACCAGTCCATGTCTACCCTGCCTCTGGATTACAGAGAGAGTGTATTACAGGTGAGTGATCAGGCCGGCTTCAGTCAAAGCAGAAGCAGCTTTTAAAGCGGAGCAGTGATGTGAGAGAAATGACTGCATCAAAAATGCTGCTTTAGTTTTACCCTGTTTGTAATAAACAGTAAAAAATGTAAGTTGTTGTTCAAAACAAATGAGAGAATAAGATTGAAATATTATGGTAATTGGTAATTACAGTCCTTGCATTTCTGCTGTTCCAGTTTAGCAGAAAAAGGATGGATGGCTGTTTATCTACAGTAAAAGTGGTGAAATATTAAGGTAGGCTGTAGCATTGCATGCACTGTATTTCGCAGCATAAAGGATTTAGTGTTCATACAAATAAGGAAAATGCCACATACTCAGCCAGGGTCTTGCATGAACAGATCCCCCTGAAAGAAATATGGCTGAGGAAGTGGTCAACCTTTAAAGCTACACATAAATCACAGGACCTCCTTCCTCTGCAGCATGCTGGACTATTTCATAAAAGATAAATATGCCTGTGATCGGTGTCTGCATGTGTTTATCTGGCTGTTGTTATGGGGGGGGGGGGGGGGGGTGTAGGGACAGGGAACTTTATCATCTCAAATTGGAAAGCAGAGCAGAATAGGAATGAGGCAAAACTAAAACGGATGAAAGAGCTCCTCCATTTGTGCAATTTCTCTCAAACTCTGAGGCTACACCCGAATTCAAACACTGCTAAAGTGCCGTGGTGATAAAGTCTCAGGGAATGCAGAGATCCACCAAGAACGGTGCCAGAAACAGCAACTTTAGAGCTCGGTGCAATAATTAAGCTGTGGGCACCGAGCCAGTTGGAAGAGCAGCACATCCACGGACCGCCGCTAAAAGCAACGCCAGACTTGGAGGGGACCATCTCCTGAAGGTACCATTTTTTTAGGTCAAGTCTTAAGGAATGCTTAATCAAGAAAAGTGTGTAAAGCTAAAGGCTTCCATGTTTCCAAGAGTAATCATATTTGAGGGGGGGATAGTTTAAAGCCAGTACTGAGGAATGTTTAGCTCTGCCGCAGACAGATAAGGAAGCTCTTCTCTTTCTACTCCGTGTTTTATCAGCCATCGTAGTGGGGTGCCCTGTAGCTTTCTAGTACAGCCCAGCATTCAAAGAATATAGCTCTGAATAAATTAACTGAATGTAATGTCTCTTTTAAGATGGCCTAAAGCAGAAAGCAAACTACGCACAATAATTGTTCATAAGAGGTTCAGGTTTTACACATGAAAAACGTCCCTGATGCTGTGAAGTAGCTGCCAAGCTGTTGACAGCACACTGCGTCAACTTTACTGCCATCTCTGAGTGGGAGTTGACAAGGTATGAAACAAACAAGCCTCAGGAACTAAGGTGAGCCGTAACACGACCACAAAATCAATACATTTCATTGTTTCTTTATGGCACAACCCATTGAGACAAAGAGCTATTAAAGTAACTTTTCAGGACCAATAACCTAATTTATCCTGCAGTAAATGTCCATCAGCAGCTGGCCTGATTAATCTGTCTCAGGCCTTTGGAGTTTGGAAACCGCAGCAGAAATATGGCGCCGTCAGTCTCGTCAAGTGGATGAAGAAAGCTGATTTTCTCCTTTAAATTGAAGACAAGGAGAAAGTCTTTTTCTGGGTCTGCAGATTGTTTTCTGCAGTGGCTTTAGCTGCAGGGACATTTCTGTGTCGTCAGTGAACTCAGTGCAGCAGTACTACAGTTAAAGGAAGTATTTTATGACAGAACTACTTTTATTTGCATTTTATTAGAGTTAGTTATAGTTACTCATTAAGACACAGAGCGTTTACACACCTACATAAGCAGTGGCTCTAAGCATGCCGTAAAATGCCCCCCACACCATAACAGCACCGCCACCAGCCTGAACCGCTGCTAACAGGCAGGATGGGTCCACGCTTTCAGTCACTGTAAATCCGTATTGATGGTTGTGGGAGAAAATCTCCAGCGGGCAGCAGCTGTGTGGGTGAAAACGCTTTGTGGATGTCAGGGTTCTGAGGACAATGGGCCGACCGGTTCCAGATGGTAGAAAGGGAACCGGAGCTGAAAGAACCACTGGTCCCAACCAAGGTCTGCACCATCTCTCAACATGAAACACATTTAAGCAGATAGCAGCGCTGCTGCGGGATGCTATCATGCCAATGTTAGGGGTGCAAATACAGTATATTATAAATTTATCATGATGGTAATATCACTACACGCAAAATTCATATCAGATGGAACTGCTTGGACTGCAAGAAACAAGCAAATATATATAAATATATATAAGAGCTGTGCATGTTATTTATTCAGTGACGCTTGCTGTTTAAAGCATAAAAATATTTTAGAGGGTAAAGGGGCAATACAGTGATAAAGAAAACAGAAAACAGATGTCTACTCGAGGCAACTTTTTTAATAATAGCTTAATGATATTGAAATAATGAATTATATATTTTATCCAGACTGTTTGCCATAAGCTCAAAGCAACAATGTTTTTACACTTTTCAATTATTTATTGAAAATGAATTCATTATCCCTACATTCACCAACATTTTTCATAAATAGCACCCAAACATCTGGACCTCTGCCACAAAGGATAATGAGGTTAAAGCAATTTTGAAGGTGAATCACAGTCTAAGACAATACTGGTTAGGTGTATCCATTAAGCTGGCCTATGAGTGATGCATCAATGTTTTTCTCACTAAGCAGAAGTTTAATATTTTTATTATCATTAAATTCACACCAGATACCAGTGATAATCAAAATAATTCACGCACACACAGAAATTCAGACAGATAAGTACATAAATTAACTTGTGTATAATTAATCTGTTAAACACAAATAAAAGGATGTGCAAAAAGTCATAGAAAGCCAAGAAATCAGCTGGAATCTGTATCTGTATTCAATATCAGCTGATTTAATATTAAATAATGACCAAAGGTTTCTGATTACTAAATTTGCACAGAGTTGTCCAGCTGGTAAAATCAAACAACCTTCACTAAATGTCCAAATGTTTCCAATAGAAATGGTTCCAGCTGCTGTTCTAAACCTCTGAATGTTCCAGTGAGCGCCGCTGCAGCCATAATCCAGAAGAGCTTCCCTCCATCAACCAGCCACTCCTCTGTCTGGTCTGCCTTGATTTCTTGTTTATCTGAGTGACTTGGGTTGTTGTCTGCTCTAAATTTCATTTCAACAGAGAAATATATTTGTGCTTATTTTACCGGCTGTATAAGTTTACGTCCTTGCTCACAGATATCCTTCTTTTCAGCCCTGGTCCTCACACTACTCTGCCCTGCAGGCTTTAGATGTTTCCCTGCTCTAACTCACCTGATTCTGGTGATTGCAGGTCAGCAAAAGCCTGCTAATCAGCCATCAGCAGAAATCAGGTGCTCTGAAGCACAGAAACATCTAAAACATGCAGGGCAGAGTGGCTTGAGGACCCGGGCTGAAAAGCACTTTGATAGAAGATTAGTCTGCACAGACATGTAACTCAGCTTACTTTGTCATAGTGGAGACTTTGCACAGTTAAGATGAAAGGAGAATATGGGTTTTTACAAAGAGACCCTTTGTGCCAGAATATTCTGGCTAAATATGCAAACTTTTGGGTATTCATGAAGGCTGATTTGCTCATGCAGCCAGGTGCAGGTTATCAGTCAAATAAACGCAGCTTCTGCTTCCTGGTGTTGGCTTAAAGTTGTGTTGCTGCTCTGATTTTTACAGGTTGAGTCACTATTGGATAAATAATTCATCTTAAATGTCTAGTTTCACTAAATAACAGCAGCGCTGGTACAGCAGTCAAACTGACCATGGTTAACGAGGTCAGGAACCGAGGGTCTTTCTTTCCCTGGGGGCTTTATGGAGGGTCTCTGTCAGTCGGAGGACGGAACATTGATTTGCAGATTTTAACTGTTTATCAGTCTTATAGTGATGAATCAAGGATCATAAATATTAGCAGTTATCCTTTTTATGCCGTACCATGGATAAGAAAGCCAGTCTTTGCATTTGTGCTTAAAACCAATGAAATAAGAGACGGCGGAGGCAGATGGACAATCAATCAATAAATAAATCAAGTTGATGAAAAGGTCCGGCGTTGGTGATGAAATGGGGACAAACCATGGAGAGAGAAACAGAAGACGAATGACACTCAGCATACTGTCTGTGACTGCGTTTGGTTCGTGGACACGGCCATTAGTCAAGAGGAATCTCCTTGAACCCCGGTCGGCACCAACAGGTATCACTCTAACAGCCCCCCCCATTGGTAATTACACAGCGAGGTCTGCAGCAGGTGCCACAGTACTGAGAGGAATTTACATAAATCTGCATGTGTCACCGGGACCAGCTGCAGCCTGGGGCATTCTCAGTGATTATTGCTCATACTCAGTGGACAATTTGTTCAAATGTGACAGAACGCACAGTTAGCAGGTAGTATTAATGCTCTGTCTGACTTCTACTCACTGTGCTGAATGTGCCGATTTATGATGTCATGAAACTGACACTGTTGTAGAATCGTCTCAGTTTGAAAGATCATTTCCTGTTATACTTCTACACAGATGTGTCATACGTAATAATGCACGGCTCCTCCTGGGAAAATATACGTGTTGTCATACTACAACCATAACCTTCAGTGCATGCCACTGGGGTTTTATCAGAGTTAACAACATAAAGTCACCAATGATCGTACAGTAGTTAGAAAATGATCGGTAGTTTTTAAATGTTTTTACAACTAAAAACGTCTAAGAGTGAATCTCTGACTGCAGATTCTCTGGGGGTTGTCTCCACCAGCTTTCAATATCTACAGACTGACATTTCTTGTTAAGTCTTGCCGGAGATGCTCAGTTAGATTTAAGTCTGTACTTTGACTAGACCACTCCACCACCTGAATCCGCTTTGATCTAAACCAGGGGTCTTCAACCCTGGTCCTCAGGACCCCCAGTTCTGGATGGTTTAGATCTTTGCCCCACCACACCTGAATCAAATGCTTACATGACCTCCTCAGCAGCGATGAAGGGCTGAAGAGGCCTATTAGTCAGCCATTTATTTAGTTCAGGTGTGGTGAGGCAGGGAAACACATAACATATGCAGGACAAGGGCATCTAAAAAGGTCTAAGAGGAGTTTTCCTCTCCACTGTTGCTACCTGCATGCTTGGTATGAGGGATTGCTGCAAAGTCAACAACACAATGGCAGCAACTGTCCAGCGTGGCTGCATGTTCATCCAGGAGGAGTGAAAGCTGCAGGTCAGCGACTGGATGCAACCTGCTGGGTTTCCTGATAGAGAAACTCTGAACCAACCTGACTGGAGGATTTGACTGAACTGACTGTAAATTGCCTTGAGATAACGTGACACTATATGAATAAACAGATTTGTCTTAATTAACCCATCCCATAATATCTCAGGCTGCAGGTTCAGGCTGGTTCTCCTGCTGGAAGGTGAACCTCCACCTCAGTCTCAGGTCTACTGTAGCCTCTAACAGGTTCTCCTCCAGGATGGTCCTGATTTATCTCCATCCATCTTTCCATCAACTCTGACCAGCTTCTTTAGCCCCCCCACCACCACCAAATATTGTACTGGTATGTCCATGTTGATTAGAGCCTTTGTTTTGGCTGCATTTTGGTAGGTGTCTGTTTAATCCCACACCTGGTGCTGGAGGAAACCATCATGTCTCTCAGTGCTTATCTGGACATGCTTCTCCATTTTGCTCAGGCTTTTTGCTCAGGTAGTGGTAACCTGGTGTTTTATGTGTCTCTTTTAAAGACATCCTTAAATCATAGTTGATGGCGAGGGCCTCCAACTCTAAAGCCTGGTTTATGCTTGACCCATCCACGAGGTCCGCATGGCCATATTACGTCATTCTGGCTCCCACGCCCTTCTGCATGGGCATAAGTTTCCGCTTCGTGCACCTAGGAATATTCCTAACTATTTGGACAGTCCAGTGTGGAAAAACCTGGTGAACGAGCAAACACTCCTCCTGGCGTAGGTTCATAATTATGGACACCATAAACTTTACCGTGATCAACAAATTGTTTACAATTCCTGGAGAGAAATCACAGTCACTCTTGGAAGAAAAGAAAAGACTTTAAAATATTTGAAACAATTGTTTTCTACTTCTTCGTGTAGTGGGGTGTAGTACGCTTGGCGTAGGAGCACAATACTGCCCCCTAGAGTCTAGGAGAATAGTGCTACTTCGGAGGAAAAGCCGCATGGAGAATAAATGCTGCAATGTTGTTTCTTTGTCTCATTTACAAGTGGAACGTACGTGCATCAAGCATAAACCTGCCTTAACGAGGGCTTTATTGACAGATGTTTTACCTTCATGAGAGACAGTACATCCCAGACATTTAAAGTGAAAGGTATAAAATTAGAAGGGGCTGAAGGCCACAATTTCCCTACTGTTATCTGGAAAACCGTTTATATTCTGCTTCCTTATAAGGGATATTAATGCTATTGTACGGCACTCTGCATTGATAACTAACTTCAATTATCAAAGTTCTATCATAAAGTTTCTGTTTATTCAAATTAAATGTTATTCCTGGAAATGCTTGGAGCTAATTTCTTTTAATTTAACATTTAAAAAACAAGCAGAAGCGCTTCACTAACACAACTGCTACGCTAAGTAACACAGAAAATCATAAAAACAAATATAGACGGTTGGATGTCAGCTCCAACAAATCAAAGCGATCTGCAGAGAGCATGCATGCAATTGGCTGTGCGTGTGTGTGTGTGTGTGTGTGTGTGTGTGTGTGTGTGTCTGTCCGCTGCCTCGCCTCCCTCCACGGTTCTCCCTGTAAGCGGCAGCGAGCGGTGGGACCCCCGCCGCAGTGAAAGGTGTTTCTGCTGACAGGAGCATATTCAAGGTAATGGAACCACTCTGTTGTCCCAGAGCAGAGCACTAAGGCAGAACTGAGTTCTGTCTTCAACTACACGCACCACTGAACCTCCAGATGACAAAATGCCTCAGCAGCTGACCGAATCAAGTACAATAAAGCTGAAAAAGAAGAAAGGAAATTGAAGGAGAAATTCACAGATTTGTCATATTCTGCTGTCTAGGCAGGAAAGTAAGTATTTTCAATAGGAAACACTGTCTGTTGGTCGCACACAAAGAAAGTTAGCTCTGTATAAGAAGCCCTTCTGAAAGCACTGCTTGCCACTTTAGAAGCAAATGTGTGTATAGGTAGAGCACATTATGTGCATGTCACTGAAGCAGGTAATTTTATTCAGTCTGTGTAGAGGAGTAATGTGGGGAACAATTGGGAGAACAGCAGGATGATGAAATAAAGAGGAGACGGAGTAATGAGAGAGAATTGAAACAAGTTGAATAAATCAGAGGCTGCATTAACAAACTATAAATTATTCCCACTTAGATATTTCCACTGCATTTCATCATATCAGACGGATAAAACAACAAGTGAGTGAGTAATCAAATGAATAATTAACCAAATGAATTAGTAATCACTTCCTTGGCTCTATTTTAAAAGGACTGGTGTCAGCACCTTGTTGATGTCAGGATAAGAACGCGTGAGCCGCCACGTCTGACAACCCAGGACGAGCAGCTTCCAACCTCAGAGACCTTAATCAACATTTGTAAACTGTCCACTTTCTATTGTAACTCAACTGACAAACTTAAATGTAATCAACATACAGCCTGCAGATGAAAAACATGCATCTGCGTGCAGGTTCAAGTCAGCAGCCAGAAAACCATCAATCCCCTTTACTCAGATCCTCTAACAGCATGTAAAATAGTGACGAGACAAAGATGAATATAAGACACAGCCTAAAGCTGTAGTCAGGGGAGGAACAAAACAGGAACAACATGTTGGAAATATCACTCATTCAAGGAGAATAATTCATAAGCAGATACAGTATATGTTGTTGTTGCCAGAGTTGCACAAAGAAGGAGTTTTGCTCCATTTTAAAACTGAGACTGATATATATTCTGCTGGATATGAAAAACAAAAGAACCAATCTGGTGACTGAAACACATCCTAACCTTGACCTGCAGCGAAAATCTCCTTATTCTGCGTTAAACCCACCAGGACTCAGACTCCCCATCAGCAACTACACGCAGGGTGAGGGTGAGAAATGGCCGTGTGTTTGTTCTGGTCCTTCACTGACCTTGTAAGAGAGGCTGGCCTTTCTGGAAAGGTCCACTGTACACCAACCGGTAGTTTTTGACCTGGAAGCCAGGCACACAGCCAGCATGGCCTCCATCCACTAGGCCTCCTGCCTGGGCTATCTGCAACACAGGAGACAAGACAGCAGTGAGAAAAATGCTCATTCTCTACTCTCTAGGGCGTTACCATTGGACAAAGTTCTGGTTCTGAACATTGAACTCTTTTTTTCCGTGGTCTTCCCCTTTAATTAATTTAAAACCTACTTTGAAGATAGATTTTAGTACCACTTCACAATAAGGCTCCCCTTATAGCTGGCTAATAAAAAGTATATATACAAGTATATATACAAGTGTTAGTAATTAATCTATAAACAATTTATAACTTGTTTATAAATGTTTATTATGCATTAATTAAGGGTGAGCAAGAGACCAAGAGGCCAGAGTAGCTAATGACAACGACCCTGGTGTGCTTCCTTCTAGATTAAAGGATATTTTACTTTTCCTTTAGGAATCTGGACAACATTCAACAATCTTTAAAACTTTTGTTAGTCAAAAATGAACCGGGTTATTCTAACTGGAACGATGTTTAACATTTATGAAACCTTTACTCTATTCTTGAAAATACAAAACAAGTGATAATAATTTTGGAATTTGGTCCAAATTTGAGTAAAACAAGCATGAAAACGGCAAAAGAAAGCAAGTCAAGAATGACTAAATTGCAAAACTGAAGAAAAAGTTTATAATTTGAAAAGGACCATTTTAGTATTTGCTAGCTAGTCTCTTTCTGATATAAATTTAATAACTGAGGGTCATGTTGAGAAGGTAAATTGGAGGTGTTTGAAAGTTGCCAAAATTTAACTTTGACGCTGAAGCTTGATGATTTAAAGCCAGACAACGAACCCAAATGATTCAGTGAAAAACAGAATCAGGTCTGCAGGAACATTAAGAACTTCATCTTCTCAAAAGCAAAGAAATACAGAGCAAAAGGGTCTGGAGATGTATGACTCATTAGTACATCTGGACAAATCCAGAACCTAAATATTAGTCACACTCAAACACGTTTCTTTATTCTTACTCTGTAACCAATCTGTTACATCTTCTAGTTAAACCTCTACTTGCTGCTCAGTAATTCAGCATGCCTCACCCTGACTATATGCCAAGTATTTCATTAAACTTCATTGTTCTAAAGGCAACGATGTTCCCAGAAATAACCATCCTACAGAAACATCACCTACATCCATACATACCTAATCCACAGAGAGTTGCTGCCATTCCTAACTCAGACACATGCACGGTGAAAAGATAGCAATTAACCTAAACTGCATGACTTTGGATTCCTGGAGGACTCTGCACATTAAGAGTGCTTCAGGAAGGAACATGAAAATTGTAGAACGTTTCTCACAGATGTACTCAGAGTTGTTGAGAAATTATTAAAAGAAAAAAAAAAGCTACAGCCCACGAGCTCCAAGTACCACTTCTATCTGTACAGGAGAATATTTCAAGTCGAGTCAAAAGCCTCTCATTCTGCTGAACAAGTGTGCAACACAGAGGCTAAGGGGGTAAAAAGATGGAGATAAAGACACATTATGAGCGCCATATCGCTGAAAGCTGCAGAATCTAAGGATAGCATTCTCTAACTTAGGAGGATTTCCAACATATTTCTGTGAGAGCAGAAAAAACAGAAAGTCAGCAAATGAAGTGTGGACAAACTAGGATGAAACATTATGACAGTGTAAAGTATTTATATATTATACATCATTAATGTTCCACGTCTTTGAAAGAGCAGCTTCTGGAGTCTCTTCAGAAGCTTTTCTGCATGATGAACTAACTCTGGCAGACATTCAGCCACAGAGGTCATCATTTGCAACGTCAGAGGAAAGCTATCGCTGCACTCAGCGGACGTGTGCCGTCCTCACACGAGTCACGATGGTAATTCAGGTCCATCAAAGGCTTCCTGACAGGGCAGAACAATACATTTGGGTTTGTAGAACAGCCCCGGGCCTGTCGGGCTGCATCGCTTCATGGGACACATTCAGTACAGAGCATAAAAAACACAAATTCACAGAGGAAACAGCAGCATGAGAGTTCATTTTAGTCTCCATTAGGAGGTAAACATCATGGTCCAATCTCAGTGACTCACAGTGGGTGAAAGCACTTAGGTGACAGAATGCTAATGGTAACGTTGTTTGGAAAAAGGTCTATTACTGTGGACTAATCTCGCAATTTTCCCATCCAAATAGCAAGAATGGACAACAAATGGGAAAGTATTAGTTATCTGAATACTAGCAAACAGACAGCAACATGTGGGCTTTAGATTTAATCTAAAAGGTGAAAGTGAATGTCAGGACGAGCTTTTAGCTAGCTGGGCTGCTTTAAAACGTGATTTCACATCCAGTCCGAAGGAACTTTTTACTAAATGTGTCAGGGGTATGAATAGTTTTGGCCACGTTTGGAAAGTGAAGGTAGTCTTACAGCTCAAAGAAACCTGATTCTCAGATTCTCTCAGAAATTTGGACTTCCTTACAAGTTACTGTAAACTAAACACGAGCATTTGTGTTTCCAGAGGCCTGGATTCATTGTTTCATTTTCAAACTCTCTATAATAAATATGCACACTAAATATGTCTTCAAGCAAACTAATATATTGGATTCTGATTTTGATAAGCTGAATTTATATAAACTAATAAAGGTCTTAAATAATGCCAAATAAGAGGCTGTCAGCAAAGATTTGTTTTATATTTTTAACTCTGGTAACGAGCCTTTACTGTATGTGTCTATCAAACAGTTTTTGTCTGATAGTGCCAACAGTTGAGGACTTTATATGTCAGCGTTACATAATGTGTTTAGTGTGCGTTTAAAGCAGTCGCTGCCATGTTTTTATGCAGCAGTCTGTGCGTCTTATTTCAGTCAAAGTGACCTCAAGGTGCAGCAGTTTGCTCCACTGCTCTTAAAGGTGCACCAGAGAAAGTCTGAATGTGCTTTTGACTCATTTTCATGGCCCGTTGACGTTCATTATGCACCTGTCTGGCTCCACAGCCAGTACCCAGGGGTGACAGACTGCTCTCAGAAAAAACCCACCACACGACAGCCAGGCTTCCATCAACGTTTTTTTTTGTGCATTCTGAAGTATCGCATTGGAAAAGTTTGACGGAATCAGCAAAATTTGAATTAATGTCTTCAATTTAGCAAAAAAAGCTTTTACACTCGCTTGAGGTTATTGTTGGGAGTTTGTTAAAAATAATTAATGCACAAAACAGGAGATGGAAACATGTTTGCTGAATAGTTCAGACATAACGAACATTGATATCACATGACTGATCCGCTGCTTCGCTATTGCCGTCTTCCCGGATATTTGCGTTTCTTTCTCGACGTCTCCAGACTATAGCTCACATGACAGCAACACATTCCTGAAAACCTCCATGCTAGTTTGCCACCTCTGCTTCCTGTTTATTACGGCCACCAGTAGCGTCAAATTCTTACGAAATTCCACTTTTCGTAGCCTGGTTTATTCACTCTAAGCCAGTGGATGCAAACACACCTAATTTGCATTTTCTTTTTTGAGACATTTTAAAGCTTTGCTTAAAATTCACGATTGGACATGGCTATTGAAACCAGGATCAACAGAAAAACAAAGTGTCCTGTTTGCTGCAGTGTTGCTTCCTGATTATGTCAGACAGTTGCTTTAGATAAAATCCTCCTCTGAATGACTACTTGTAATGTATTCATAAGTATATTTCATCTTGAGATATCAATGCAGAAAGTCGTTATGTAAAAAAACAGTATAAAATAGCCTAAAGTCCTAGAACCATCATCAGTGATCTCCAAGTTGATCCCGGCTGGTGTTGGGCTGGACTGAGATCTGCAGAGTGGAAGCCACTAAAGTCCAGTGAATTCATTGTGATGTCCACCAAGTTGAGATGATCGGAGCTTTGTGACATTGTCCTGCTGGTAGTAGCTATCAGAAGATGAGTCCACTGAGGTCATAAAGGCCTGGAGATGGTCAGCAAAAATACTCAGGCTGGCTGTGAGGTTCAAACGATGGTCAGTCGGTACCAAAGAACCCAAAGTGTGCCAAAAATATCTGTGACACCATGGCATGGCTACCACCAGCCTGAACTGCTGAACATGCTCTTTCCACCAAGGGCTGAGCCAAGCATCTGAATGCTGCAGCTGAAATCCAGGCTCATCGGACCAGGCAACGTCTCTCCAACCTGTTCTGGTCCAGTTCTGGTGAGTCTGTGTGAATTTTAGCCTCGGTTTTCTGCTCTTAGCTGACAGGACTGGTACCTGGTGTGGTCTTCTGCTGCTGTAGCTCAGCTGCTTCAAGGATTTATGCGTTGTGTTCAGAGACGGGGTTCTGCAGACTGTGCCTGGAACCAGTGACGCCTTTCCATCATAAGGAACCAGGTGGTCCACTCTCCTCTGACCTCTGGTACCAACAAGCATAGTGCATTTCTTCCTCGTTCTGATGCTCAGTTTGATCTTCAGCTTTCATCTTCACCGCGTCTAGATGATGAAATGCTTTCAGGTGCTGCCCTGTGATTGGCTGGTTCACCATTTGTGTTGACAAGCAACTGAACAGGTGTACCTACCAAGGTGGCCGCTGAGTGCATTTACCTTTTTGCTCATGGTTCCTCAGCTGTTGGCCACTAATGGTGGTAACGTTAGCGTCTGCGTTAAAGCTTGGTGCTGAACCAGCGTTAAATCAGTCAAACCAGTCAAACCAGTTCACTATGAGGGCTAATCTCAGCCTTGTAACACAGAGTAATAAATTAAACAAAATGCATCCCACTCCATTTGTTCTCTTTGCAGTCCAAGGAGTAAAATCTGGCTTTAACCAAATCAGCGCTGACTAATGAGGGAGAGGCGTGGAGAGGGGTCTAAGGTCTGAGTGGCTGCTGGTTGCAGTTGTTTTGTCAGCTGACCCGTAATCATCCAAAAGGAGCAACAACAGGTCAGCTCATCACTTGAGAGTTTGACATCAGATTCAGTTCAAGTGTGAAGGACCAGCCAGGTGATTAAGGCGATGACTTGGGAGAGCACACAGTAAATGTCACCTCTGGTGGAAATCAATAGTCCCTCAAGAATCCACAGTGCATCAGTGGGTAGAGATGGAGAGCCACTGTTCCTGGTATTTGCTGAAGAGGTTAGGAGGTTAAGAGATGGAGAGACACTGCAGTGGCCATTAGAGGTGTTGTGAGAACATGTGCATGTAGGTTGTGTCCACGTGAATAAACACAATGGGACAGAAAGAAAAGGCTGGCTAAAAAAGCACAGAGAGAGCAGGGTGACGTTTATACAGCGTCATAAGGGAACTGACAAGATGATTATGATATAAAATAAAATCTGCAAACTTATTAAGACCAAAGGATTTAAACCCATTAGAATTTCTTATTATTTTCCTTTTAAGCAGCCGGACCTCCTCCTGCTTTTCCAAATGGTCCTGATCAGCAGTTCTGGAGGCTTTCAGAAGCCACTCATTTTATCTCAAGTCCTTCTTCCTGACCATCACACTGTGGCGTGTCTGCTTAGAGGCGAAGGAAGGACAACCACAGGAGCAGGCCAGAGGCCTATGTTCAGTCTGGAGCAATTCCAAAGGTCTACAGCTTAGGAAGGAGAGTCTGTCCACAGGTCAACTATTAGCTGTACTCTCCACAAGTCTGTCTTGAGTCCTGTTTGCTGCTCGTTTCGAGTCATGAGGAAAACACGGCAGACATGTGGAGGAAGGTGCACAGATCAGAGAGGACCAAAACTAAAGTGCAAGTCACACTGAAAACACCATCTCTAAGTGAAACACGGTGGTGGCAGCATCATGCTGGTCCTTCACAGAAAATACCAATAAAATACATAACAGGCTTGTGAACGGATCTGAAAAGGTTAAAGGGCTTGAATACTTTGCAAGGCACAGTAAGTTTTCAATCAACAACTCTTGACGGTCACCATTTGTGGTAAAACACTGTTTTAATCTGTTATATTTGTTTACATGTATTTCACTCATCAAACAGAGAACAGAATAGCGTTCTTGTACCTGCAGCTTCCAAGAAGTTGCTTGTAACCAAGAAGCGAATAGACTAATTTAACGTTGGGTCTCTGCTGCAGTGTAGACAGGAATTACTTTTTCTGACCAAAGGACTCAAAGGTCAGAATTGAGAGACTTAAAAATGAGAAGAAAATGATCACAAAGGACAGAAAATGCCTGAAATACTGAAAAGCAGCCAGTTTATGATGATTTTACTGCACTGGATTTCTTTGGTCCTATGTTTGCATGTGCAGGTTACCCAACATGTGGCAGTAAGAGCACTTCTCTGTCATCTACATGAACATCTGGGGGCTTGCACCTGCCACTGATCCTCGCAGCAGCCTGG
This sequence comes from Fundulus diaphanus, assembly GCA_037039145.1. Classification (NCBI taxonomy): domain Eukaryota; kingdom Metazoa; phylum Chordata; class Actinopteri; order Cyprinodontiformes; family Fundulidae; genus Fundulus; species Fundulus diaphanus. The sequence goes on along the minus strand of CM073134.1, from coordinate 1,430,831 downwards.
ATAAGCATGTTCAGTCACATCTGTCCCCGGTTAGCTGGATTCCTGTTGCAAAGTTTCCTGGAAATCCAGCCGGATTCGTCTGCCACTATGCTGACATTTATGCAGTCACCGCTGTCTCGTCTTTCCCACAATGCCTCCATCTCCACCAGGGTAAAATGTCAGTGAACACGCCTCACGATAAGGTCTGGCTGACCCATCCACAGCTAGCTACGCCCGGCTCAGGACGAAGCCAGAGAGCAGGAGGGTGAACGGGGGGAATCAATAAGGTTGAGCCGAAGACACTTGCAGCTGGCAGGCTATCCAGGCATGGAGCACCTGAGTCATGAAACCATCTGGTTTCTGGCTCGGACAGCTGAACTCTGGCCACACCTGCTGGGCCTGTAAAACAAGTCTGAGGCTGTAAACACACAGCATCACCGTAAAGGAGGAGCAGCCAAGCGAGGGGTGGCAGGAGGAAAACGGCGCTTCGCTGTGAGAAAGCAACGATAAGGCAGCGGCAGAAGGAGCTGGAGAGGCTAAAACACAGCAGAAATAAGGCTGGGGAAGCAGTTATGATGGCAGGACATCTACACTGGCTGCTTTCAGTAGACTTACATCCCTGATGTGTGAAGCAACTCATTGACTGCAGGGTGTAAGATTTCAAATTACACATTATTTAGGTAATTCTGGGGTATTATTAGATCATTTCCTGCTGCATTTGCTGTAGTTAAAGCATCAGTCGGCAGCATAATTTGGTTTAAAAGGTTTCCCTGTGTTGTTGTCCAAACTTTCACATCAAACAGAGATTATATCCTTCTTGTTCCTTAAGATAACTGCAAAACAGACGATGCAGAAAGCAGATACCGAGGAACGTAATAGGTTGTGCTCTTTAGAGTTAAAAAGACAGAAAATTCAATTAAGAATTATGGTCGGCACATTAAAGAGTCAGTTAGTGTGAACTTGAGTAACTTTTCATTAATATTAATGGGGATATGCAGGAATGTCGACCTTTTTAACAGTGCTCGAACAAAAAGGTTTATTAAGGCAAGGCAAGGAAAATTTATTTGTATAGCACAATTCAGTACAGAGACAATGCAAAGTGCTTTACATGATTAAAATATAGGAAAATAAAACAGAATATAAGCAAGTAGGAATAAAATGTAGAAACAAAACAGAACATCAATAAAGAGTAAAAAGTAATTGGATATGAGTGTTTTTTTGGGCAGCAACATGTTTCAACTTTAATTTCTGCAGACAGAAGCTGATGTTTCCATTTCTGTTGGGGATAAATAGGAATAAATGGGGGAACGTGTGAGCACGCCCGCCGACCGGGGGGGACAAACGGGTCAGTTGTCCCGGGCCCAGGACAGAGGGGGGGCCCAAAACTGACACTTAAAAAAAAAAAAAAAAAAAAAAATAGTGTCAGTCAGCGCGCGCGCTAACTGCAGCAGCAGTCTGTGTCACGACACGTTTCTGGCTGCTCCCCCTCCCCTCTCTTACATGGCTCAGCGGCACCAGCCAATCAGCACGCAGGCTCAGCCTGGCCCGCCCACTCAGCTCTTTCTCCACTCAACACACAAACAACCGCGCGGCTCCTGTTCAGACTGTGAGAGAGACCGCAGGAGCCGAAAAACATGAAGAGGGAAAGTAGCGCTGTTTGGCTTTATTTTATGAAATCAAGCTGTATGTTTTGTAAAAAGCCAGTTAAATTCAGTGGAAACAACAAATTTATCTAAGCATGTGAAAAACCATGAGCAAGAAAACGTCAAGCGGCAGAAACGGAGAGAGGAGACAAAACTTCTGTCATTGCCCCGACAGACCCACAGACTTATGTCACCAACTGAGGCGTTTCAGTCCTCCAGAGAACATCCAGGTAGATCAGTGGTCATTTTCAGCAGCAGTTCATGTTAACTTTCAAAGTAGATATTATCTATCATATGTTACTGGAGCCCACACAGAAAGGGTAATTAAGACCTTGAAAGAACCCAGTACATATATCCTATTAAAAAGTGTTAAGATAAGGTAACATTAGCTAATCCTTTATTTATCCCACGACGGGGAAATAAATAGGATTAAAGCAATAGGCAGGTGCACACAACACAGACAAAATGACATAAGGAGTGAAAGATATAAGAGGTGGATTAGGAAAAAAACACTGAACATAACATTATTGTTATTATTATTATTATTATTATTATTATTATTATTATTATTATTATTATTATTATTATTATTTAATTCAATTCAATTCAATTCAATTCAATTCAATTTTATTTATATAGCGCCAATTCATGAAACATGTCATCTCAAGGCAATTTACAAAGTCAAATAAATCATATTATACAGATTGGGTCATATTATACAGATTGGTCAAAAATGTTCCTATATAAGGGAACCAGTTGATTGCATCAAAGTCCCGACAAGCAGCATTCACTCCTGGAGAAGCGTAGAGCCACAGGGAGAGTCGTCTGCATTGTCCATGGCTTTTCAGCAATCCCTCATACTGAGCAAGCATGAAGCGACAGTGGAAAGAAAAACCACCCATTAACGGGAAGGAAAAACCTCCAGCAGAACCAGAACCAGGCTCAGTATGAACGGTCATCTGCCTCGACCCACTGGGGGTTACAGAAGACAGAGCAGAGACACAACAAGAGAGACAAACAAGCACAGAAGCACACATTGATCCAGTAATCTGTTCTACATTAGACGTAATAGTGGTGATCTGTCTTCCCTGGATGATGTCACAGTTAACAGAACGCCAGACCAGGTGTACCTACTATGAAGAAAAAAGAGAGAGAACAGAAAGTTAAAGCAGAAATGACAACACGTAATGCATAATTGAAGAACAGTAGAAATCTATAGAGTTAGAAAATAGATCCTGATGTCCTCCAGCAGCCTAAGCCTATAGCAGCATAACTATAGAGGTAGCTCAGGGTAACATGAGCCACTCTAGTTATAAGCTTTGTCACAAAGGAAAGTTTTAAGATTAGTCTTAAAAGTAGACGGGGTGTCTGCCTCACGGACCAAAACTGGGAGTTGGTTCCACAGGAGAGGAGCCTGATAGCTAAAGGATCTGCCTCCCATTCTACTTTTAGAGACTCTAGGAACCACCAGCAGACCTGCAGTCTGAGAGCGAAGTGCTCTGTTAGGAACATACGGGGTAATCAGAGCTCTGATATATGATGGAGCTTGATTATTAAGGGCTTTATACGTTAGAAAAAGAATTTTAAATTCTATTCTTGATTTAACAGGAAGCCAATGAAGGGAAGCTAAAATTGGAGAAATATGATCCCTCTTGTTGATTTTCATCACAACTCTTGCTGCAGCATTTTGGATCAGCTGAAGACTTTGAACTGCATTTTGTGGACTTCCTGATAGTAAAGAATTACAATAGTCCAGCCTTGAAGTAACAAATGTAATAATAAAATTAAAATCACAAAACCCGAAAGGTCAACAGTTTCTTGATACATCAAGCTTAGGGACTGGCTAATATACAGCAGGTCAAAAAAGGCCATATTTTGGCTGCTGTTCTCTTATGAAGAAAAGATCAACTAGTGCACTAAATTCAATAGATGGGTTGAAAATATCCAGTATAAAATACAGAGATTTCCAGGGCATGAAGTATACAGTTAAGTTGATTTGTTTTTGGTGTGTGTGTGTGTGTGTGTGTGTGTGTGTGTGTGTGTGTGTGTGTGTGTGTGTGGTGGCGCCAGGTGTAGAGGGGGGGGCCCAAAAAGACTGCGTTGTCCCGGGCCCTAGCAAAGCTGTCAGCTGGCCTGCGTGTGAGGGTAGAACGTCTGATATCTGAGGGGTGCTAGAACGGCGGTTAGAGCAGAGATTTGCTGAAATCACTTCACAGCAAAGCAGACATGCAACACAATCAAGAACAAAAGCAAAGTCAGTGTTCTAACGAGCTGAGAAAGGGTTAGTTGGCTCAGCGAAACTCTTATGTACCAAAATTAAGTTATTAAACCTTGTTTGCTTGTTAATTAAGTATTTAAATTGGTTAAAAGTGTCAACATGGTAAACCTGGAACCTTTCCTAAAATGCAGATCAGCAATAAGTTCCTGAATAAAACTGATCAGATCAACTGTAGCTGGATATTTTTGCTGCATTTCATGTTAGGAAATGCAGCTTCAGAAAAGGAACAAAGTTCGAAGTGAGCAAGATGTGAATTGTGATCAAACAAGCAGCAGTTTACTCTCGATGCCCACGCATCAAACAGCCGATGCCTCCTGAGGAGCAGAGAGCAACAGAAAATTGACCTGATGACTCATTCAAAACATCCAAAGAGTTTCATTACTCCCCTTTTATGTAATCCTTGCTCTTCCCAACAGTACTATGAAAGCAATTTAACTAGAAACTTTCAGCATTACGTCTTATTCAAGCAGAAAGGTACCGCTGGGTTGCAAATCCAACATCCCCAGGGAGCGTGGCGCGGTACAGTCACGCTGTAAGTGAGCTGGCCTGACCCTCACAGTGTCATTTCCTCACCATCACTCTGTTCCAATCCCTTCTCTAGTTGGAAAGCTTGTCAATACCTTCACCTCATACACCTCTCACTTCACCGCACACGAGCAGGGAGAGAGGTTTAAAGTCGGGGAAGGAGAGACAACAGCAGCATCAGCTGCCGGCACCAGCTGTTACCCAGCAGAACTCATCTGGATGCGCTCGGATGTTTCCCTGCTGGGATTCAGCGCGTCAATCTAAACACCTTCAGCTTTATCTACATGCTACGTTCATTCACCTTAAAATGGATGACTAACAGCTGCAGCGTGTAAACATGGAAAACACCATTTTTATCAGCATGAGGACGTTCCTCCATCATCCTGCGAGTCAGCCGCAGGAGAGTCCTGCTTGTAAACGCATCCAGAACCGTAGGTTCCCCGGTGCCGTACTGATGGGGGGGTTCCACCTCGCAGGGGTCAGCGACGACAGGCTGGGAATGATGATCTTATCTTCCTTCGTTGTCTGACTGACAGCAGCAACAAAATCACGCTTGAAAATCTCCAATCAGGAGCTCAGCTGTTCACCCCGGCTGTCAGAACCGGACCGTTCTTCACTCTGTGGTCCGCCGGGGACAACAGAAACGGTAAAGAACTGAGGAGTGTCAGCATTGGTTGTACTGGCAGCTGCTGAAGTGAGCCTGCTGGGGCGTCACTAGCAGTTATTATTATTATTATTATTAATAATTGTATTAGTATTGTCATTGTCTCCATAGAGATTCAGCCCGTCGCTCAGGCAGCACGGGCTGCCGCTGGGCGGCGCCCAGGGAGCGTTCTTTAGGTCTTGCTCAGGGACCCAGAGTGGCAGTCGAACCTGGAACCTCGCAGATGGTCCGGGCGCTCTGCTCTCTAACCTCACTGCTCCCACTATGTTGTTCCTCATGGTTTATCTTGGTTATCTTCTCACCTTTCTCCCCACACGTTGACCTTCATTCAGCAGCTGCTGAATGCTCATCTTTTAGCTCTCCTCCTTCATCCTGAATCAACTAAAAACTTCCTTCTTTAAGTAACATTTAGGCACAGAAAAACAGCTTTATTCCTCTTCTTGTGTCTTAAAACCTGCTGCTTACACTCAACCTCATCGCTCTCCTCCTACATGTTTTACATATTTTTTTATTTACTCATTGAATTGCTATTTCCTCCCAATCTGCTGATATTACTTCCATCACAGAACTAAACTTTCTGCTCTCATGGGTAATCAGTCGATGTTTCAGGCTATGCTCCATATTTAATTTGTATTAAACAGAAAACATCAGAATGAAATTATTAAAGAAGTACAACAATCTATTTATTGTGTTTCATACAGAGATAATCCCAAATAATTATTTCCAGCTCTCAAATCTCTGATGTCTGAAATTAACATTTTCTCATCAAATCCCTGAAATCAAGGTGACCTCTAACGCTTCAACGCTGTTTGTCCTCAGGCCAAAATGAATGTAACATTTTATTTACCAACCAAAAATCTGCTAAAATCTCATTATTATTATTTTGAAAACTGATCTTATGTCACATTTAGCTTCATCAAGTCCCAATGACTCCAAAGTGACTCCCACTACAATCAGTCATTCATACGCTGACGGTGGTGAGCTACATGGTGGACACCGCTGCCCTGGGCCCTCTGACCACCACCAGGCTGCGTGGGTGAAGTTTCTTGCCCAGAAACACAATGAATGACATGGTAAGGATGGGGGTTGGAACCGGCAACTCACTGGTTACAGGACGAACCCCTAGCTCACTCCACAATGGCTAAGTTTACAGCTGTTTATCCTGTCTTCATATTGTCCACTCCTTGAGTATATAATGCACTAGATCTGCTTTGGAGGATCTTCTTCTACTCAATTCAATTCAATTCAATTCAATTTTATTTATATAGCGCCAAATCATGAAACATGTCATCTCAAGGCACTTTACAAAATCAAGTTCAATCATATTATACAGATTGGGTCAGATTATACAGATTGGTCAAAATGTCCTATATAAGGAAACCAGTTGATTGCATCAAAGTCTTGACAAGCAGCATTCACTCCTGGGGAACCGTAGAGCCACAGGGAGAGTCGTCTGCATTGTACATGGTTTTGCTGCAATCCCTCATACTGAGCAAGCATGAAGCGACAGTGGGAAGAAAAACCACCCATTAACGGGAAAAAAAACCTCCGGCAGAACCGGGCTCAGTATGAACGGTCATCTGCCTCGACCGACTGGGGTTACAGAAGACAGAGCAGAGACACAACAAGAGAGACAAAAAAGCACAGAAGCACACATTGATCTAGTAATCTGTTCTACATTAGATGGTAGTAACGGGTGAGCCGTCTTCTCTGGATGATGTCAAAGTTAACAGAACGCCAGACCAGGTGTACCTACTATGAAGAAAAAGAGAGAGAGCAAAAAGTTAAAAGCTGAAATGACAACAGTCATTTCAATGTAATACAATACAAAACTGGAGAACCGTAGAATGAAGAACAGTAGAAATCAGTAGAGTGAGAAAATTAGACCCTGATGTCCTCCAGTAGCCTAAGCCTATAGCAGCATAACTATAGAGGTAGCTCAGGGTAACATGAGCCACTCTAACTATAAGCTTTGTCAAAAAGGAATGTTTTAAGATTAGTCTTAAAAATAGATAGGGTGTCTGCCTCACGGACCAAAACTGGGAGTTGGTTCCACAGGAGAGGAGCCTGATAGCTAAAGGATCTGCCTCCCATTCTACTTTTAGAGACTCTAGGAACCACCAGCAGACCTGCAGTCTGAGAGCGAAGTGCTCTGTTAGGAACATACGGAGTAATCAGAGCTCTGATATATGATGGAGCTTGATTATTAAGGGCTTTATACGTTAGAAGAAGAATTTTAAATTCTATTCTTGATTTAACAGGAAGCCAATGAAGGGAAGCTAAAATTGGAGAAATATGATCCCTCTTGTTGATTTTCATCAGAACTCTTGCCGCAGCATTTTGGATCAGCTGAAGACTTCGAACTGCATTTTGTGGACTTCCTGATAGTAAAGAATTACAATAGTCCAGCCTTGAAGTAACAAATGCATGCACTAGTTTTTCAGCATCACCCCTGGACAGAATGTTTCTAATTTTGGCGATATTCCGGAGGTGAAAAAAGGAAACTCTGGAAACCTGTTTAATATGGGATTTAAATGACATGTCTTGGTCAAAAATAACACCAAGATTTTTTACTTTATTACCAGAGGCCAAGTTAATGCCATCCAGATTCAGTGATTGATTAAGAAGTTTATTTTTTGAGGACTCTGGCCCAAAGATTACAACTTCTGTCTTGTCAGAATTTAAATGCAGGAAATTTAAAGTCATCCAGCTTTTGATGTCATCAAGACATGACTGCAGTCAAAGTAACTGATTGGATTCATCAGGATTTATGGATAAATATAGCTGAGTGTCATCAGCATAACAGTGGAAATTAATCCCATGCTGTCTGATAATTTTGCCAACCGGAAGCATATATATAGTAAATAGAATTGGTCCAAGGACTGAACCCTGTGGTACTCCACAGGTGACCCTAGAGTTTGAAGAAGATTTATTATTAACATGAACAAACTGGAATCTGTCCGACAGATAAGATTTAAACCAGCCTAATGCTTTCCCCTTAATCCCTACAGTATGCTCAAGTCTTTGTAGGAGAATAATGTGATCAACTGTGTCAAATGCAGCACTGAGATCTAACAGGACAAGTACAGACACAAGTCCATTATCTGAGGCTATGAGAATATCATTGGTGACCTTCACCAGAGCTGTTTCAGTGCTATGATGAGCTCTGAAGCCTGACTGAAACTCCTCAAGTAGGTCATTACTTTGTAAATGTTCACTCACTCTGTGGAGAAGTTTTAATATCACAGAGACGACAAAAACCACATGTGGGGTTCCCCAAGGGTCTATTCTAGGTCCCCTCCTGTTCAATATCTACATGCTCCTCCTTGCTCAGATCATAAAAAACAACAACATCAGCTACCATCACTATGCAGACGACACACAGCTCTACATCACCATGTCACCAGGTGACTATGAACCAGTTCAGGCTCTGAGGAAATAGAAGAAATCAATGCAGGATGAGACAAAATGTTCTTTAACTGAATAAAAACAAAACTGAAGTAATAATTTTTGGACCAATAGAGGAGAGATCAAAGGTTAGCACACAGCTTCAGCTGCTTCAGCTAGGAACCACTGATCAGGTCTGAAATCTGGGAGTAGTGATGGACTCAGACCTGAACCTCCATCTAAAGACAAAGTGGACCTTCTAGCACCTGGAGAACATTTCCAGGATTAAATGACTGATGTCTCAGCAGGATCTGGAAAAACTAATCCATGTTTATCTTTAGTAGAACTGATCACTGCAACGGTGTTTTCACAGGTCTGCCTAAAAAGTGGATCAGACAGCTGCAGCTGATCCAGAACGCTGCTGCCCGCGTCCTCACTAAGACTAAGAACGTAGAGAACATGGACCCGGTTCTGAAGTCCTCACTAAGACTAAGAACGTAGAGAACATGGACCCGGTTCTGAAGTCCTCACTAAGACTACTGTATCTGACCTGCTGCTACTATTCCACTGCAATGTAATGTTTTTCATTCCTATGTAATAATCTGTTGTTCATGTACAGCACTTTGAGTCGTCTTGTTATTGAAAACTGCTTCATTAATAAACTTGCCTTGCCTCTCTGGGAAACCATTTTCTAAACCCAAAGTAAAAACCTTTGTTCTCAATTCTAAATTGCAAAAATGTTTACATGCCTTAACAACTTCCCGAGTTATAAGATAAAGGAGGTTTGCAGCAAAGTGGCCCCTGACCCTTTAACAGAGTCCTGTGTGCTCCCAGCAGGAGCAGCAAAACTTTACTGTTCATCTGGAAAAAGATTTATGTTGCTTGACTGTGAAAACTTGACTATGCTGCCTGTGTCAAGCACTTCCATTTGACCTCAGCAGCAAAATCCTCTTTATAAAAGGGAAGTATGCGGTTTCCAAGCCCTAAAGGTACACAAAGTGTTTTGGTTTCCTTACAACTTGAAATCATTAAAAGTGTATCAATATTTTGCTCAATATTTGCTCAGATATCCTAGCAATCTAAGAAAGCTAAATGCACTTAGCTCCCTGTTCAAATTCACAGCATAAAGATCTACAAAGAATATTGTGTCCATATAGAGCTATAAATTATAATACATTGAAAGAAAACTGGTATGGGCATTCATTTCACAGACCAATAAAGTTAGGATAAAATGAGATAAAACCAAAGGAAGGTAGAATAGAAATAGGGAGAATTTAGGTGTAACTGCAGAGTAATCTGAAGTGATTTTCCAGCCCAGTGGCAATACACAGCAGAACTACAAGCTGCACCTATAAAACAGAAAGACTCAATAATAGATTTCCATTTAAAAGTATCTCAGATCTCAGGCTTCATGACTTTACAAGAGCAGACATTGCGCTATAACAAAGTTAATTTAAAAACATTTTCCAGGGTCGGTGGGGGAAATTTGATTCTTTTGATGGAATGTCAAAGGCTCCAAATCCTAATTTGATTTAAGGAAGTAAAGAAAAATACATTTTCAAATCCAAGCGTACAACCAATCCCATCTGCTCCCAACCGAAGGAGCCGTAGAACGGGAATCCACCGTGTTTCCCAGCCGTAGGTTTACAGGGAGCTCCCAGCAAGACGCAGATAAATTATTCCCAGGCAGGCAGTCCTGTCTGCTTGTATTGCCCTTGGAAGATGAAAAATAATCCTGGTAAGTATGTTAGGTAGGGTCTCATGCAGGTCTGTTTGCTGCCGTTACCGAGTGTCGCAGGGTTCCTTCTCTGAAAGGAAATAAAAGGAAAGGAAATCTGAACCTGAAATGCTTCTTAAACTGTTATTTAACGGGGGATTTCTGGAGCAGCTTCCTTCTTTCCACGCCGTGTTAGCATGTCAGCATCTGTAGTGTGTGAAAGCAGCGAGCTTTGAAGAGGTAAGTGGAGGACCAGAGTCTGCTTAGAAAACAGAGCAGTATCATTATACGCCTGCAGTTTCTCCTCTGTGTCTGTTTGATCTGCGTCTGAAAGAGGAGGAGAAAGGAAGAGGACCGAAGCCAGCAATCTGAGCCACGTGTGTTATCCGCCTGGTCTGCTGCTTGTTCTCATGGACCTCACTCACGGTGACTCCCTGTCTCTCTTTGATCTAAAGCTCATCTGCTGCTCTGGACTGGGCTAGAAATAATAACTAGAAGTAAACGAGGCGTGCAGCTGTTTCTGTTGTTCTGCCTGTATGGAGGCTGAAGTCAATGTAGATCAGGAGGAGAAAGGTTGTGCAGAAGTTCAAGTGTTGATGAATGAAATGTGGACTTTGGACAACAGCTTAATTCTTCCCCAGAGCTGTGAGGCCCCGCTGATGGGAGACTGCAGTCCAACGCTTTAAAATGGCCCCGCTGTTACTAACCGTCATACGTTACAATCACCTTAATGTTACTGCCTACTGCACACTATCATCTCTGAGTATCTAAATGCACATTGCTGTAAATGAAGCCTCAATCATCATTGTTCAAGAAGCACCTTATTACCTCATTATCTGTTATCTGTGACTCTCCTGAATGTTAAAAAAATTTACCCCCTGTTTATTGTTTGTCAGTTTTTGCGTCATTATGTGTAATGTGGAGCGGAGTGACCAAAGAGAAATTCTGCCGCGGTAACACGCATTCATACATAAAATATTCTTGATTCTTGATGGAAAGCAGTATAATCCCTGTGTTTACCCCTGAGGGGGGCTGACAGGCGAGAAGAAGGGAGCATGTTTCTAACGCAGGCCCAGTTTTGATGCTGATTGCTGGGAGGGAAGTGGTTTCGCTGGTCTCTTGGGTCTGAGCCTAAATTGAGCTTTAAGTAAAGAAAAGTAAACAACAACCATGCAGTCTTTAAAGTACAAACTTAGAACAAGAACTGATTCGTTGTAGCATCCACAGCTTTTACCTGCAGCTCTAACCTGCTCATTGAAAGCTTAAACTAGCGGTTCAGGTGGCAGACTGGACCTCTGTCTGCGGCTCTAACCACTCTTGCAGCCTTTCTTCCAGCTTTGGGCTGTGCTGACTTCTTACAGATGAGCTGTTAAATGCTACAGGCAGCTGGGTTCACACACTGGCTTGTTGTGTAAATTTGACTGATGTTTCACATGAGTAATGAAGGCTGACATAGAGCCAGCTCCATGTCGTCTAATTGCTGGGCGATGCAGAGACATCGTTAGCTCGAGGTTTCCTTCTCCACCGTCGCTGCAGTGGACTGAGAAAAACCGTAATCTGCCCAAAGAGTGGACTTTCATGGCAGCTGGGGGGGGTTCAGGATCTTTCATTGCGCAGTGCAGGCCGCATGGCCACGGCTTTGAATGAGAATTGGTTGGTTGCAGGTTCATGGTGAACCCAAAGGCCGTCGCCCAGAACTTCAGGTATCGGTTCTGTTACGCACATAGAAACCAAATTGTCGCACCAGAACCAGTCCCACTCTGAAGGAGCAGCTACAATAAATTCTACAGAACTTTCAGTGTCACTGAGTAACAGCTTCATCTGTAGAAAAGTGCAAACAAATAAACTGCAGTAAATATGTCGTTTGCTGGAGGACCTTTAAGAACGTCGCCTAATTGGCTCATAGATTAATCTAATCTAACACCAATAGAGAAGAAGCAAACTGCCAACATAAGGTTCTGATTCTGTGATTCCTGAGCCCTGTTATGGCAGCTGTTAATGTAACTCCACCCTAATGTCCGACACCACCGTGTCTTAATCCTCCAGTCTTTGAGAGTTTTCTACAGGTTTAAGAAGAAAAGTGCCAGACTGCTTTGAGCAAGTAAGCAAGAAGACATAATTATCTCTGAGGAGTGGAGCTGGCTCCTCGTTATTATGGCTGGTCCTGTACAGCCAGGGTCCTTCAGATAAAGAGTACCAGTGTCAAACCAAAGGTCAGGCTGCCCAGACAAAAACAGGCTGAGAACATGGGATGCATATTAAAGAGTTGTGTGTTTTAAAGAGAAGCAGAATCTGAGCTGGACGGAAAGGCTTATTCTGGGCTCAAGTTTAAAATGTTTCTGTAAAATCAATTTATGTTGTTAATAATTCATTATTATGCTGAAAGCCACTTATTAAAAATGATCAAAACTAAAATACTATCATGATATTACAAAAAATACACATTATGAGCCATTAGTCTTATTTTAGTTTTTTTCTGTGTTCAATATCTTTAACTCTGTTATTCTCTGCCTTTTTGAATCACTTTTAGTCTTCCTGACTGGTTCTATCTTGTTCTTTCACAGATTTAGGGATCCATGGACTAAAGTCTGTGCAAACTCTCCGTTATCATGAGCAATCAGGCTTAAATCAGAGGCAGCAGGACTTCCTCTCAGTTCTCCTGAAGACGTTTCCACACCTGTCCAGGAGTCTGTATCAGTTCTGGAGGCTCTGATCAACCTGCAGGTGGAGCGCTGCTGTTTCTAAGGACATGGAGGTCCATCCTCCTAGAACCAGTCCAGGTCAGAACCAGTGACCCACCATCACTGCCCTTGGTGTGAGTGGAGGACTTGGTCTCCTGAACCATGATGAGATGCTGATGTAATCTCTCTGGAACGTGTTGGAGGACCGAGCTGTAATGTTGTCACAGATAACTCAGAGAGTTTGTGCTCCAGTGGGTGATGGGAATCAAAATGCAGATATTGGTCTGTGATTATTCAATGTTTTACTGCTACAACTACCTGCTGCAAAGCATCTTTTCCTGTATTTTGCAAGGTTATGGTTTTTTATTGTGCTTTCTCCATGATTGATAAAAGTTTAAATATAATTTATACGGATTAGGGTTTGCTTCAAACATATAACCTTTCAGTCAGTGTTCGCTGTGTTAAACTGTCTGCGTGCTACTTTCATGTGAATCAAATCAAACTGAACTAAATTATGAGGCAACCAGTGAAGTGGGGCTCACTCAGACTTACGATTAGATTTGTCCCCCAGAGATGTCTTGATTTTCCCACTGCGGCTCACTGACAGTTTATTCAAGTGTTTTGTGAATTATCTTACTAAATAACCAGATGTGTTACATGTTTAGTCAACCGTCTGCAAACTGGTCTCCTTCTTGTAACCTGAAACTGAAAAAGTTAGGCTGTAAGTATTTTAAATGAAAGTCTAATAAATATGTATAAATATGTCTAAAAAGTATGCTGCACCTATAGGATAATAACCCATTCCAAATCTTTCCATGACATTCTCTCTTTGTATTTTAATACAGGTCATTTAAATCATTTATAGCAGAAACCCATAAAGGTTTAATAGAGGCAACAAAGAGGTTTCCGTTTCTTGAATTCTTCTGCCTGTGTAATGAACTGGATAATCATTACATCCACTCCAGTGCTAAGAGTTATCTTTATCCCACAGCATGTCGTAATGTTCAGACAGAAACAGCAGTCTCCTGCAACCCTTTACACTCTACAAGAAGGAATAATGGAAATACAGAGCCTCCCTTCCCATTTATGTTGCAGTAAATATTGAACATGTTGAATATAGCCCAGTGCTGCCATATGGAAAACACTGTAAACGAGTGGTAAATGTTTCCTCAGCTCCTCCTACCAGGCTGACCTTCCTAGTGTCTCTTGCCCTGAGATGGGACGTTAATTCCCACGTCTGGATGGCTGCCATGCTGCAGCTCGTGCTCTAATGGATTGATAAAAAAGCTCTGAGCAGAGAATCAATCATGATATAAACCTGGAGTGAAGCTTGTTAAAGTCTAAGGAAAGTTCCTCTACTCTAATGCCCCTAATCTTTAGCAATTTTCTGTTGGACAGAAAGATTGCAGTTGTTACTCTCCACCTGCCATGCATTAGGAGACCAGGATCATTTCAGATGATGGACCAGCAGTAGATCTAAGGCACAAAGTTAGATTCCGTTAGAGGTTCTCCATGATCGAGGTTCTCCATGATCGAGGTCTCTGTGTTTCTATGGGTTTACGCAGTATGAAGGTAGAACAATGCTGGGTTAGCTAATGAGCTACATAGTCAAGGCACAGTGTTTATTCCTGTACTTGTGTTGATTCAAAGGATTCTGGTCACTTAACTTACAACCAGAGTTTTGCCCTGCAGCACCGACACGGTTACATTTCAACAAAATTCAAATCAACATCTCCATCAATGGCATTAATATTTTCTGTGCACTTTGAGCTTAATGTGGCTGACTTTAGCTCACATACTGAAACTGAGCGCAGCTCACTCTTGTTCAATTAAAGGCACATTTTAGATTTTCTTTAAACAAAGCCCTGTGAACATCAGTAATCTGTAGCACACTGATATCGCACTGCTCTGAATTAGTACAAAAGCCAATAAATAGCACGATGCAGGAAGCTGATGCAAAACTGGAGAGCTCTTTCAGTGACAGACTGTTGCATCCTGGGTGCACAAAGGAAGGTTATCACAGATCCTTCCTCCCAGCAGCTGTTAGACATCACTGCTCCCAACAAACTCAACCACTGTCCACATTCCTGCAATCTATGCACAGTTTATGCTGATAGATAATCTGTTGGTGTTTTTTCATGCATAAATATAAATACACGTTTTTGCCCAATTCTTAAAATCAGTAGCATACTTCTTTGCTACTTTTAACTAATAACCATGCAGCATATTTTTTGAGAACCAGTAGGCCTAAACACAGAGGCTGGGGTGGAGAAATGACAAGCAACCCGAATAGCAATCAGAGATGTGGAGCAGCTGTGGCAGAAGGAACGTGGGAAGCTGAGGGAGAGAGACTAATTAACACAATGGGAGAGGAACGGAAATACAAATAAGCTGTCAACCAAGGGGAAAAGACGACCTGAGCTCTAAGAGGGATAAAACCCTAGTGGCAAAATTAACAACAGAATATGGCAAGACCTGTTAGAACAAAATAAAAAGAAGAAATGCTGAAAACATTAACATCAAAGAAACAAAAAGCCAAACAGCTGAAGAACACCACATAAACTGAACAAAGCTGGGTGAAACTTCCGCTTCTTCAGGCACAAAATTGTTGCTGTATTTTCCCATCAAGGATGGATTCGTCTTAACCGATTAATGCAGAGTAAGGCTGTACAATGTCTTCAGATACTTACTCTATTTGATTATTATGCATAGTATAGCTGATAACTGAAGTCAGTAGTATTTTAAGTTCCAATAAGACGAAAGTCATCCAAATTCATTGATGTTTTAGATCTTAGAAAACTGCATATTTGCATTGTTTAAATAGTTACTTTGATTGTGCAGTAACTGAGTTAGTAACTGAGTTACTAACTCAGTTACTTTTTGGGAGGACTAACCAGAAATAACCAGTTTTTATTTAACTTGCTCAGCAATGTGTGTAATACATATATTTGTAAATGTAATACAATATATGTTTTTTCCAAAATGTGAATCTGTGTTGTCTGGAAACAATACATAAAGCATTGCATTCAAAAATAATCTGTAGAGCACTGAAAAAAGAAAATAAAGGGGGTTCAGAATACAAACAAAAAAATCTCCCCAATACAGATTTCCTTTGTGTTGAAGAGAAACTTTTAGGGGCTTTGAAGAGGAAGCCTTATTGTACGTCAAATGCCTCATAATTACTGGCACAGTGGCTTCTTTCTGGCGCTTAAGTGCTTCTTAACCTCTTTACAAGGTTGTCTTCAGTTCCTTTATCCAAACAAAATGATCAGAGAGAATTAGTTTGTTGGAAATACATCTGCATTTCCCACCTTACTTCTTTTCAATTTTTCTCTGGCAATGGTTTACTCCCTGTAGTCACCATTTGCATACCTCATTTCAGTAAAGCAATTCCCTTAAATATAGTTTCAACATTTTCCCAATGATAGAGTGAAGGATGTTCAAGTAGCTGCGCTCATATATTGCCCCAGAAATCCTTCAGGCTTACCTGTGGTTATGATAATTTTGTGTCTTTATGCAGCACACTCTCTTACCTTTGTTCTGCAGAACTTTGGTGTCATTCAGAAAAAAAGGAAATAAAACGAATTCTATGGAACAGTTTTACAGGGTTTCAATTGTTTTGTCTTTATAGTCACATCAGTGTGGAGACAGCATGAGGGCAAATATAACTTATAGAAGGGCATAGCTCTGGGGGAGTGGTTTCATTTCTGTGAGGCAGACACGGCTCTATTGCTCAACAATAAATCTGATTTAATACCTATTGTCCTGCATCGGTTGGAGTCGGTATGGAGACTGAAAGAGATGGAAAAGATGGAGGGTGGTAAGCACTGCAGAGGTGTGTAAATAAGAACTGAAAGGAGAGGAAGCAGCATGGGATATTGGTTGGCACTGTTCTATTAAATCAGAATAATAAAGCTGTACATGTAAAAATGGTACCTAACAGAGACGGCTGGGGGCCAGCATCCCAAAGCTCCCGTGCAAATGGGATCCACTGTCAACAGTTAACTTAACACAAGGACACAGCTGCAACAGCCAGGTTTAATCAACCAGCAGAGATGCAACTCCCACTCAGGAAGTAAAGTGGCTTACGCTCTGCTTCCACGGCTGTTTAAGCAATGCTGTGAAAGCACAAACTCCATCACTGGTGTAACGTGTGCCGTAACCTGCTGCAACAGTGTCAGACTCCCACTAACAGCTTTGTCAGAGATCAACAGTCTGTCTGTGCTAATAGCCACCACCAGGAAGCAGTCGGTTTTATACTTCATCTGGAAACTACATCATCAGAGGTGTGTAACACAGCAGGTACAGTGCACTGTTTCCTGGTAGTGCTTAAAGCTGCAGTTAGGACAGGTTCACACAGGCCCTGCTGAGTCCAGCTCTGGCCTCAGAAAGTCAGGGAGAGACGAGAGCGACCGAACTGTGGTGCTAATCAGAGAATAAAACCCGCCTTGGTCCACGTCAAGTCCACCAAATGCAGGAAGCTGACTGCAAAGCAGGGCATTGTGGGTAGACCCGAATAAAACAGCTGCTCAAGTAGGAAGATTTCCAGGAGAAATGTCTCACAGTCAGGAGTGAAGGGAGGAAAAGTTAAAGGTTTTGATAGAAATATGGTCAGATGTAAGAATGTCACCACTTCTGGTCAGTCCTCACAACAACAGGAAGGTTTTCATCCAATTAGCAGAAAAACGGAGGCTTCTGGATTCATCGGTGCAGCAGAGCAGCGCTGCACAAAGGTGACAAACTGTCAGCAATACAGAAAAGTGAGTGAAGTGGCTGTTTGGCAGACCGAAGGGAAAAGTTTCTCAACACCACCTCAGGCAAGCAGGGGAATACGTGCTCTAAAAGATCCACTTTGTCTCAGAAACTGTGTTGTAAAAGCAAACTGACCAGCAGGATGCAGCAACCCAACAAATCATTTCAGTCACCATTACGGCGAGTTAAACCTGAACGCATCGACCCATCATCGGGATGATCTGTCAAAGGTCCACCAATGTCCTCCTAAGGTTATCTTTGAGATTGTTGCCTTAAGGTGACTGCCAGGGTTTTAGTGTTTCTGCTGCTTTGGTTAAAAAGTTCAGAGTCTTAAAGTCTTTCCACGTTCACACTGTTTCCAGTCCACAGATTTCCTCTGGCAGCAGAAGCTCCGGAGCCAGATTGAACCTGTCAGCCGACTTCAGGCTCTCCATTTACTAACCTAAAACCTGCTAACATCTTCAGGACAGGAAAAGAAAACGTGTAAATTACAAAAACTTTAACAACACTCAACTTTTTATCATCTACCCATCATGGAAAGGGTTTCAATAACAATTCTTGATTATTTTCTATCCTTCTTGTACATTTTGCTACCAGCATGGGATCCAGTTTGACCCAAACGTATATTGTGAGAGTGACGTCTGTCTATGAGCTCCGTCTCTACGATAACCACAGGTCATCAGGAACACCTTGGAGCACAGAAGAAAACACACCCTGACTGCAAATCACAACATGACAGGCCGATAAAACAGACGATCTGTATCTTCTGCTGTTATTTAGTTTAAATCTGCAGGTATTTAAACAGGGAAGTAGAAAAATTTCCCGAGGAGACAAAATCTACCTTTTGTGAATTATTTTCCCAATAAGAAGGACTATAAGGCAAAGATCTCAACAAAAAAATCTGAATCAAGTTCACACCATTATAGAAGTATTCTTTAGATTATTTGAATTTGTTGTGCAATAAAATTAAAAAAACAATTAGAATTATTTATTCATTAAGAATTTCTTTTTTTATATGTATTTCTTCATTTATTTCTGGGTCCTTCTCTAAACGCCCTGACGGCTCACCATTAATGCCTGGTTAGTGTTTCATGCCTTTGTGGTTTTTGTTGTTTCGTTTCCAAACCTGCTGGGGTACAAAAAGTAGCTGCTATATGCTCCAGTGCGGACTGGTACGCCAGAACCATTTGGATCTAAACCCTCTAAAGTGGAGATGCCCCCCCCCTATCCCCAAGAAAACTGTGCCTACTGGGGAACACTCTCTCTCAGGACCTCCTGCAGCAACTCCAAGCTTCCTCAGGAGCTTCAGGTCTGCAGAGAGGCTCTGCAGCACCGACCCTCCATCCATTCATGACCCGTACAGGTCCAGGATCAGTAACAGGGCCGCTAACATAGCTGTCAGTCAATCTCATCCGGGTCACAGGTCATTCAGACTTCTACCTTCAGGGCGGCGCTACAGAGCGCCGATGGCTAAAACGGGCCGACACAGAACCAGGTTCTACCCCCACTGGTGTTCACTGTATGTATTTATGTACAGATAAAGGTATACACATCCTTACAGATATGTATGTATGGAAAACAACAACTCTCCTGTAATTACTGCCCCTGTTCTTACCTTGAATAATCATTTTCCTTTTATAGATCATGGTTTGCTGTTACTTGTTTGCCAGATTTGTACGGAAATAAAAGTTGATTCTGATTCTGGTGGCACAGATTAGTGAAGGAGTGAACTGACCTGGTTCCAATCATATTTATGTCAACATATTTAGAAATGATTTTGTTGTTTTCATGTGTTTGCTAGTCTCCAAATATAGACTATGACTGCAAATATATTTGCTTGGATCCAAATTCCAAGATGGTTGAAGCCAAATCCAATTTAGAAGCCAGGGTATAAATGTTGAGCTGCTGGTTGCTAAATTATGCAAGATTTAAAAAAAAAAGAATGAAGAATGAGAAGTTTGGCAGCCCAACACATGAGATCATCAACTATTTACATATTTAAATCTCTGTACGTTTAGTCAGAAACACACAGAGTTCTTCCAAGCCAAGTCTTTTCAGAGTATAATGCTGCAATCTGAAACAGAACCAGCTCTTTCCTCCCAGAATCACAGTGCAATCAATGACTATGCAACATTACAGCAATTCAAACAGCTGCTAATCAGTCATGTTAAAAAAGTTTTCTTTGCCTCCTCTTGTGTATTTTACTGCACTCCAGCATCAGCGTGTCCTCTGCGTTAGCTCATTATGGCCACTCAGATTGCCACTGTACCTCTGCCAAGCCCTCGTCATTATGGATGAAAACGTCGCCCGTTCAGAAACCTCTGCTTGTCTTCCATGACAGCAGAGTATCAGTGCTTGACTGCATGTCTTCTGCTCATTATAACCACTCAGACAGGGTTACATCAGCTGGCCCGCTTCCCGCTTGTCACCCTATTTCTGATTAAATGGCACATTGCAGATGTGAGGTCGGCACGCACCAGGACTGCAGCCACCTGGAAACGCATATTAACACGTGCAGGTCGGTGGATATCTCCCCGATCAGATGGCAGTACCACAGGTCACTTTGTAAAGTTAATAAATGTGAATTATCAGGCAGTATGCACACTTCAATGGGAAAACTGTGAGTGGAAGATCAAAGTTGTTTCAGCAAAGAGCTAAAACAACATCGTGGTTGAGACCGTTCCAGTTAATATTACACACGGTTCTGCAGAGACAAATGAAAGAAGGTGAAGGTTTGTTCAGAGGCAGCGATTTGTGTTCATGTGTAATGGTTTGGTAAATGACTCGTCATGAGCGGTGACAGAAAACAGCCTTTCTGTTGCAATGACAGCTCCCTGCGAGGCTCTGATTGCCCAAAGGACTGAGCTCAGCGTTTGAACAGAAACATACTTCAGGCGGGGGAAATGAGTGTAGCACTCTCAGCTCGATCAACCAGTCTTGTTTTTCTCTGTTGGCCTGAAGTCCATTACACCCAATAAAACCAGTCTGTCCGAGCTCCTCGTAGGTCCGGTTCATCAGGCTCAGCTGTCCCACATATGGAGAAGCTTCTTCATCCAGATGTTCCAGAACGCAGCAATAGACCAGATCCAGAGGTATGAACTTTAATTAAAATGCTTTACCTTTAAAAGTAGGGAGGGATGGTGTGAATGAGGGTTTTTTTTTTTTTTTTTTTTCCAGGTACGGGACCGTTCCGCTCCCTCTCCCAAGATCATCTCAAGTCTCCGCTAGGTGCGGAGCCCATCCCCCCACGTCCTGCCCCCCTCCGCTGCGCTGGCAGGCGCCTTGGCCTGCTGGCGCATTGACGGTCCTCGGGTTTGAGGCGGGCTCCCGGGTGGGTGCCGGCCCATTCCCGGTGGCTGCTTCGCGGGGCCTGGCCCCCGAGGGTCGGCCGGGACCACTTCAGCACGGTTGGCTGCCGGCGGAGCCCACGGGCTCGTCCCCGCGGCTCCTTGGGGCATCGGCATTGCGGTGGCTGGGGGATTTCCTCGGGGTCGTCTCTCCTCTTTCCTTGCGGGGGGGTTGCAGATTTCCTGTGTTGGCCCCTCTTGCAGGGGCCCCCTTTGGGAGTCCGGGGTTATGGGTCCCCTGACCCCTGCCTCTGTGCTCGGGGAAGGCGGGTCTTTGGTTCTCCACAACCACTATCGAGCTATTTCCTTCTGGATAATTTTCACCTAAACCAGTGCACTCTCACAAACTCCCACAGGTGCTCCCAGGTATTACGTGTTCACCTATATACAGAAAGCCTGTAATTTATTTATTTATTTATTTTCTTTCACTTTCTTTTTTCAGGTATCACATGTCAGCTTAAATAATAATACATATGATTTAACAATGGCATCAAGGTGTTACTCGATTGTATCTGTTGCTTTATGTCTGTTGGTTGTGCTGTTCTTTTTGCATCTCTCTTTCCAGGTGATGGAGCAGACGGAGAAGGTTTTATCATTCTCTCCCTTTTATCTCTTCTTTCTTTCACTCTTCTCTTTCTTTTTTTTCTCTTCTTGTTCTTCCTTTACTCTCCTACTTTCCCATTGTAGTGTCCATATAATTTGAAATTCTCCCTGCAGGAATCACAATAAAACTATTTACATGCATAAATCAAGCGGAGCATTATGGCGAAAGCTGATTGCTCCACTTGTGAAAGCAAAATCTGTCGAGCTCTATTTGGCATTAAGACAATAATTCTTATTGCCACATTGCTAGACAGGACACTGGGGAAAAAAAAAATGCTTTACTTTTGAACTGCTGCAGAACTTACACTCTGTTATCCATCAGGCATAACATTAGGACCACCTCCCTGACAGCGTGCTGGTCCATCTTCTGCCACCTAAACAGCTCTGACCCAGTCACGTACGGACAACATCAACCGCAACTACATTTCAAAGGGTTTCCAAGCAGCCAAAGGATTTTATATGAACATGTCTGTATAATCTCTCACGTCTCCCAGGCAGTCTTTCTTCTGCAGAAACATAAGGAATTTATTTTTAGCTGCTGTAAAATTGTCTTGTTTTGGGATTTTTTGCATCGCAACAACATTCATTACATCAAAATGAGGAGACAAAACATTCTCATTGCAAAGCTTTCCACGTGAAGCTGTGAACATAGCTTGAATGTGTCATTAAGACATTAGCATGCCTTAATGTTTCAAATTACTGCAGGAAAATTATCATGCAGCAGGATTTACATTTTATTTCCCGCTGCCCACATGGATGCATTATCTGCATCTCTAAAGCATCCATACATAGTCAGCTTCATGTCCTACCAGCAAACTCCATCAGAGGGGATGAGATTACCAGGACGGTATTACAAACCTCACAACAATGATTATTTAATATTCATCCGGCTCACAGAACTGTGTTCTTCAACAGATTTGTCACTTTGATGCTAGTTCACAGCAGTCAATGCAAAGCTTTGCTTTCTTCTTTGTGTCCGCATGCATATGAGTGGCAGACAGAGCAGTTGCTGTGCTTTCTCCCATGCAGGAAAGATGCAATGGTACTATTTGATTTTAAAATTACAGCCACTAATCGAACAAGATGTGGCTTAGTGATGCCTGGCTGGAGAAAGAATCAGGAGCCAGCCGGACTGCAGCAGGGGTTGAGCTTGGGTCGAGCCCCATTCTGCCACGCAGCCCTGGAGATTACAGCAGCTGTCACTACAAAGGTACCTCTGGGGACGGGTAGGCAGGAAGGGTGATGACAAAGGAGAAAGAAAGCAGCAAGGCAGACTGGAGGACTAAACCCAGAAGAAGAAGGGATCATTTCTACCTCTGATAATAAATGCACTTTTGAAATCTACATAGTAACCTGAGCAGATGTTCATGATGTGTCACTGAGCATTTTTCCTAGGTTCCCGGCTACTTTGATGAGAGACGTTGAGGTTTTTCTCTATTCCCCGTGCCTTTCACACCTGTAGAAAGCTCAAACATCACATGATTGTCTCTGTAGATTTTCCACATTCTATAATTATTTCACAGGAATTGCAGGGCATGCGCCTAAAAGTGCAAAATGGCATAAGGGTCAAAATGATGGCCACTTGGTGCTAAGCGGTCATAGTAACACTCAACACCACTACGCTTCCACCAGCAGCCTGACTGTTGGTGTAGAACTGGATCCACGCTTTCACTTCGTTTCCACCAAGTTCACACCCAAATATCTGAATGTTGCAACTGGAACCAAGACTAATCGGACCAGGCAGCGTTTCGTTACATTAATTATAGCCTCAGTTTCCTGTTCTTAGCTGACAGCAGTGTGATCACCCAGCATGATCAGCTACTCTTTCTTTTCCATCATCTGGAACCAGTCGGCCGATTCTCCTCGGACCGCTCACATCAACAAAACATCTCCTCCACTCAGCTGCTGCTCTCTGGAGACGGTTCGCTGTAAACCTGAGAGATGGTTGTGGGTGAAAATCCCAGAAGCTCAGCATGTTCTGAAAGATGGAAACCATCCTGTCTGGTCATTTAAGTCCTCTTTCTTCTCCATCCTGACGCTCAGCTGAAACCTCCGTTGGCTGATTCATCATTAAGAAGTATTTTATACCTCAAGGTACCTCATGCACCTTTTCCTCCTTTTGGCGCCTTCTTTTGATTATTGAGCCGATGTGACACGTGAATTTCTCCACCGTGACATCAATAAAGTCTATCTTATCTTATCTTCTCTTACCTTATCTTATTTTATCAAGCCTACCTAATAAAGTGGCCGGTGAGTGTGCAGGATAGTGATGTGTTTTGGTGTTTATGCCAAAGTTTCACAGCAGTTCTTGCAAAGTATAGGTTTGAGTTGTCAGAATAAATTATGAGCCATTTTGGAGATCTAGTGAGGAGAGAAAAGCAGTGATGAAGGAGGTAGAGGAGTAGATTCCAGGTCAGAGGGGACGTCTGAGTGATAACGACTGAGCTTACATCCTTCATCCGCTGCCAAGGCCGCAGTCAGGAGGGGAGCGGCTTATTGACTCGGATTTATGTGCCATCCAAACTCTTCGTCAGAGAGATGAGTGAACCATTTTAAAACTCATTCCAGCTCATCTTTCATGCATCTCTCAACTATTTTTTTTCACGTGAACGCACCAAAAGTGCCTACAGCAGCTGAAGGTCTGGGCCTTTTCTCCTCATTTTTAAATCAAACTTCATCCGCTCTCCCCCCATAAACCCCGTCATGGTTTCCTTTGCACTCTGTCCTCCAGTGTGCATACCGTCATCACAGACATTTGATGTCCAAATGTGTGTTAAGGAGGACTTCTGAAGCTGTAACACAGCCGCTGGACAGCCCATCCAGCGGGTGTGTGATGAATCCCAGGAATAACCTCTGGCACTTGCTGCACTGATAGCCGTGTTATTGAAGGGTGGGGACATCATTAGAGGGCGCGCCAGGGAGGACAGAATGTGGAACATCATTAACGAGCTCACATTGGTGAAGTGGGGACTGTAATTAAAGGGTTCCCACAGCAATGGGAAAGGCCTTTGATTGGAGGACTAAAGAGTGTTTTTGCTCATCTACCACTTGTAGCTGTGGTGACCTTCACACCGATCGCAGCAAGTTTCATACTGTGAGTTTATGTACTGTGAGGATGTGTGTGTGTGTGTCTCAAAAAACAGATGCATTAATGTGTGTGTGTGAGTTTTCATTGGGGGAAGAACCAAAGGAAAAGAAATGTGGGCCGAATTAGGATTCTGCAGCCACGAACATTGTTCAAGTGAACATGAGAAAGACAGAAGGTTCAGTGAGGAAATGACAAAGTTACTGCTGTGTGTGGGGAAAAGGTCAGAGGAGAAGATGTCCAACAGAAGGACAGGAAGTAGCACTATTGTCAGACCCCTCTGGGCTGCAAGAGAAAACAAGGCTCAACTGTGACTCTTCTGCTGCCCCTTCAACAGGCCTTTGTTATTAATGAATGAATGGGAAGTGATTTAACACGGATGGTCCTTTCCTCCATGATTTCTACTGCATATTATGAGCATTAGTGGAGTTTCCTTTAGTTCTATCAAAGTTTTAGGCCAATTCTTCTGGGAGTTAACAACTTAGACTAGGCATCCTCAGCCTTCACAGAATGATTTCTGTCTGGTTGAAAGGTTGACCCAACAACTGGCGCAAAGCGGGAGACGGAAAAAAGTTCTGACGTAGTGAACATTCAGCTGTTCCTGCTGTTGCCGTCTTCCCGGATATTCCCATGACCCGTGTAAAACTACATTTCTTTCTGAAAGTAACATAGTTGACATTTTCACTCATCCACTTGTAGCGTTAGCATCCTTCAGCTTGGACTACAAAGTTGCTCGGATGGTAAAAATGGCAGATTTATGGAATTGGTAAGCTGGAAGTCCATGACAATTTTTAGCAGCTCCGCAGCAAATACTATGATTTACTTGTTAATTTTTTTTAATAAAAAACAGAGAAAAGAGAACGGCTTGAGAAATATGATCCAAACCGAACATAAAATTATGCATACAGCACCTTGAGAGAATACATTCAACTTTTCTGCTCTCCTACAGTCTCAAAAAGTGGATGTTGCATGATGTGTTCCATTTAAATAATTAGCATCCCTTCTGGATTGCATTTCCTTTGCAGGTTTGGATACATCGTAGTTGACGTTTTCCAAGGATGAAATGATGGAATCAACCGCTGGATGCTTTGTATGGACTGCAGCTCGATTTCTACCGACTAGGAGACTGGTGACTGCGTAGCGGCTAACGCTACGTCACTGTTAACTGGTTATTATATCAGAATGGCCGGGTTTAGGCAATTTAACCAAATCATCATGTTCATTTAACTACCAGCGTCGTATCTGCGGGTCCAATTACAGATTACAGCACTGACACTGTAATAGGAAATTTATCTTTATGATGCTTTTATTATTGATAATAATCTTGCAACATGCATTTCAATGAAATGTATCCTCTGCATTTAACCCATCCCTCAGGGAGCAGTTAGTTTTTCTACATTATAAGCTAACTGTCTGTATTCATCCGGTTAGTTTGCATGATTGCCTTTTAAGTTCTATTTCAATTAATAATTTTTATATTTTTTTTACTTGATTCTCTTATTCTCGTACCAAGACGAGGGGAACACATTTTCGTCCGTTCCACCTCATTTGGAGACACGTGTGGAATGACAATAAAACTCCTTGAATCCTTGAATAAATCGTGATTTTACAATAAAGAAATTACCAGGAAGATATTTTCTGTCATATCGCTCACCCTACAACTATGGCTGAAAGTCAGACAAGAGGCAACACTGTGATTAGTCCTTCCAGCCGCTCCAAACACCTATTTTCACCCAAAATGCTCACATATACACACATAAGGAACATCCAACAGAACACACGCATTTCAGCTCACAACCTCCCAATTGCCAGGTGACTCCTTTTTTTCAATCTGGGCCACATCCTTTCTGATATTTGATCCTGGAAAGCAGGAGTTTGGTCCAGTCCAAAAAAAAGTCTTCTTCTGGGGGAATTGGGATCGATAAGGCCTGAAATGACAGAAAGGTGTTGCTGCACAAAATGCATAACAGCAATCTGCAAAGACTGCAGATCTATTCACATTGTGAGGTATGCGAGCATCAGCTGTGGGTTGTGAAGCAATAGAACAAATGGCCTAGAAAAGAAAGTATTTTTCTTTATATCATCTGAAAAAGGTCAGCTCCCTGTTTGCTTCCCTCTTAGAAATATTCTGTCCCTGAAATTTCTGTGGCTGATATTTTTGAAACACCCTAACCTTGCTGGATACCATTAACACTTCTATAAGGGAGCAATATAAGCTGGTAAAGAAAGTCTGTTTCTCTGGCCTGCGGTTGAAATGTCTGAAGAAAAGCTGAGGAATATCGCTAAATTAAAACCTAAAGATCTTATTCCCTCAGACTGCTCTATGGAAGACCCATTCAGATATAATCACATTCAAACTCATACATTTTATCAATTTGTTACACACAGAGCGGCAAATGTCAGTTTTTTAGTTCTGTTAATGTTGGTGATTACAGCCTATAACTAATAAAAACTCAAAATTCACTTTCCCAGAATAATGTGAAGTTTATGTCAGACCAACATAAAAAATAGAGCTGCAAAATATATTAAGGGTGCAATAATCACTGCAGTATTAGAGTGCGCAATATCTCAATCACAAAGGTCTAGCTGGAATCTTGCAATATTTAGTATAACTACATTAAATTTGAGTGTGATCTTTTTTTTTTTTTGGTTTAAACAAGAAAGTCCCATTGAGATTAAGGACCTATAGGGAGTTCTGGCCAAAAGGCAGCAAATTTATACATGTACACAATTAAAATGCCATACCAGTAAAGAAAAACAGTCACAATTTAAAGAGGTCATCTCTAGTTTTTTCAGTCTGGACTTAAATGTACTCAGTGAAAGGAGTTCAGTTCATTTCCAGTGATTTTGCAACATGTTTCACGAAGACGGAGCCGAGTAAACAGAAGCTTTTTTCCCAGTTCTGTGCAGGGAAATGGAACAGAGAGCAACAAATGATCATTTGAATGCAAAGAGCAGGAATCCCTGCTTCTCCGTCAGATTCATTCACATGGAGAATTCCCAGGCCAGACAGGATTCACAGCACAGCTACACCGATAAATTGGGAGCTTTGGCCTTAGACTCAGAAGTCCAGGTCTGTCTTTTCCATCACCTGTACAGGGTGGGGGGGGGGGGGGGGGGGGGGGGGGTTAACCATAAGTGGGGCTGCAGTCAGGATGAGGGAAAGTGACATGTTGAAACATGAAGTGACCAGGGTGACAGTAATTTATTTGTAAAGGGCAACGCTTCCCACCACAAAATACGGACACGGTTCTGAGACCCCAGTTAGCCATTTAACAGGAACTGAAAGTTAACTGAAAATCCTATAATATCTACATAAAATACGAGTCTGGCCTTTAAATAAATGTGCAACTACAGAAGCTGGATAGGATGGAAGAAAAAATCTCTTATATGCTCTGTGATTAAATATCAAATCAACAGTCCACGGTCAAAGTCAGCATGGCTGAATAACAGCAAGATAAAGAATATTTCTCACTCTGACAACATCCACTTTGGAGTTATAAAACTGTGACAACCCGTGTAGAAGAAGAGCAATGAAAAGGTCATTGTCTATGTTTGAGCGTACGTTCAGCCACCAGAGGAGCTCCTTCCGCAGGGCTTTGAGCCTGCATGTCTACATTTCTGTAGCACATGTTCTGGGCCCTGAAGCATGTGTTCATGAATGTATGAGACGGAGAAAGGATGGAACAGGAATGTTTTCTATCTTTAAAAGCACGGAGCAAAGAGCTGAGAGGTTACTCTGAGCAGGTATGTAGAAGCTGATAGAATCAGGCAGCATCACATGAGGCTGTTCTTCCCGTAGAATCTCACCTGAAGGGAAGAAGATTGGATTGGAGAATGGTTCCTAAATTTGATGCACTCATGTTGATGCACTTATTTCCTGTCACTTTGCTGAGGAGCTTTGAGGTCAAACCAGTTTATCTGTTCTGCCCCCAAGGCTAAATACACGTGTCACCACACATGCATCAATGGAGCCTCTCTGTTTTCGTCAGTTTCACTGGTCCTCCATCGCTCCATCTAGCACCCTATCATCCCAGCTGTCTCTTCCGCCGCTGAATACCGATCTGATAACTGTCACAGTCTATTTAAGCCATTTTGCTGAACTGACAAGCAATACACATTTGGATACCCACAACCTGGTGTCTACACTGTTGTCAGGATTTAGTTTGGGTTTCTGTAGCTCAATATGACAATGAAAGTTATGCCACTAACCACAGACATGCATCCCTGTCTGAGCAGTGGGTGTTTGTGGACACACACACCTCCCCTACCAGGACTCCTGTAAGGTCAACAAGAACCGAAGCAGATGTGCCAGAAGGAGAGAGGCACAGTCCTGCCTGACTTGCCCCGGTCTTAGTTATCCATTTGTCAGAGTTACAGCCCCCAAGGCACTCTGAGAGCACTTAAGGTTGGCGATAAATACACAGAGCCACTAAAACAAAACCCGCTGACAATTCAGGGACACGTCACACCTACACGGACTTTGAATTGCCAGCCCTGATTCATCTCAAACATCCTACTCTAAAGCACTCTCACTGACCTTATAGAGCTACTGGAGCAGATTTCTACCAGAACACAGGCTGTCACGTCAACAGCTGAGCTACCTTACCAAAAGGAATAACTGATGGGTGTGTACTGATAAATCATGCATATCAGGCCCCTTTAAGTCAGATGTGAAGCTTCCTGCTGATGAAGAAGTTTCTGGGAAAGTCAACCATCAGTGAAACTAATGGACATACAGATACTCTCATTAATGATTAAATAACTAAAACCATTTGATCTTGCTGGTCTGTTCTTTATGAATGGTATCTCCTCTTAGATTCTACTATGGCGCTCTCTAAACAGAGACGTTCGTAAGTCATTTCTCCCAGGTCAAATCTCTAGTAACTGAAATGGGTTCTTGCCGCTGGAGTCATGCAGCAGTCATATGGGGAGTTGAAGCAGAATTTAATAAGAGAACTGAACAAACTCAAGGAGAGCAGGACATGGACTGAGGGTGGCCTAAAGGATGCAGCCACCAAGGAAGAACGAGAAAGCTTAAATACAGAGGAGGTGTGATTATCGAGATGAGCACCAGGTGGGTCTAATCAGGGGGAGGCTGAACAGCCGAGGGAGAGCACTGAGCAGTAAGGACACTAACAGAGAACACAGAGGGAGCTGAACACAAAAGTAAAGGATCTACAAACCAAGGGGGAAATAGAATAATCTAAGGGAATAAACCTAAATGCACGGAGGAAAGAACAGAAATCCGTAACACATCAAACACAAAGGAGAGAAGTGAACATAGCACGACCTTCTTCTTCTGTTTGGCTTTTCCCTTTCAGGAGAAAGCTCTCTCCATCTAACCTCATATTCTACATCTTCTTTCACAAAAAATAGTAAGACCTAAGCTACAATAATAAACAACACATAAATGAACCTTATATGACCAGGGATAAACAACAATAATGGAAACTCAAATTATCTGGTGCCTCATGTACAAAGCGTGCATATGCACACATAACTTGCACCACAATGTTTTGCAAACATCTTGGCATGTAAAAAAATTACTGTTGTGTGAAAGTGTGCAGAAAGCCACACAAGGTTTTGACCTGCTTTGGAAATGAGCTGCAAACAGTCATTACTGTTTAAGTTTGAATATATATTTCTGTTTAATTTCAGATATCTGTATAATTCAGTACATAAATGAAATCTTGGATTGGTTTTGAATTGGGGCTATAAAAATAAACTGGATTGAATTGACTTTTTAATTTTGAAAGGAGGCAACAAAAGACAGTGACTGTATGGAGAGAAAATGGACTTAAAACATTTGTGTGTGTTTAATACTTGATTGATAAACTGTGCAAACCTGAGTAGCTTTTGGTTCTTGTATGTGTAAAACATGATTTCTAAAACACAAAAGAAAATTGTGTGCAAATTCAGGTACAAATACTAAAAATATAAAGACAAAATAAATGTACACAATTACAAATTACGTGTGTATACGTGTGCACAAATGACCTAATTACAGTAATAATAAAAGGAGGGTTGAAATGCAGAATTTTCACACAATTTAGATATAAAGCATGTCGCGTATTTCTGTATTCTGATGTGAAGGTGGAGAAGCTGCACTGCTCGCTGCTGTCTCCCTCTCCATGTCCTCATCTGAAATCTCTCACCTCCGCGTGTCCGAGATGTAGTCAGCATCTCTGGATAAGTTTCATTCACTTCAGAAGCTGATCTCCCCGAGAAACTCACACCCCATTATTACTTTTAAAATTAGATTAGTTGGGATGTAATCTTACAGTTAATCTCCTATGATTGAGGGGATTTATTATTTCAACTCAAAATTAATCTCCTGTGAGTAAAGGAATGAGAGAGCATCTGCTCAGCTGTTACTGTTTGCTGCCCTCGGCTTGCTAGGCTAACGCTAGCAGTCCTCTAAATACTGCATCTAAAACAACAGAATATGCTTTGATTTAAAATTGCCAGCCTGAAAATAGCATAAAGACACCAACGTGTGTTGGGGTACGGCGCTGAAATGAGGTTTGGTCGTCTCACAGGCTGCTATCCAGGTCATTTGGTGTCTCCTCGTTAGCTGCCTAATGACGGCTCAGTGATCCAGAAGGTAAAAAGTAAAAAATTTTACCTAATCGTTGTTTTCCTGCAGCAATCGTGTGAACTAATGTGCTACTTAATGACACAGCACGTCTACACCATGTTTAACTTGTTACAATTAAAGAAGAGAACTGAAGGGCGGCATCATGCTTGCAGTCAAGTGTAAAACAAACTATTCAGATGCCATGAAATCTCACAATGCACTGTGGGTTTTCCACATTGTATAGCATTTATGTCTGTTTTCCAAACTCAGCTGAATATTATAAAGTAAATATAGGTCTATCTTATAAATAGGAAATGCTGAGATATCCTTTTTCCACTAACAAACGTCTTTGGCGCTTTGGGATAAATACAGAAGGAGACGTTAGACTGAAGAGAAAATTAAAATGACCCAACAACATTTAAACGCACCATGTGCGCATGAATCTGAAGCGTGAAATAATAATAATAATTGAACATCATGGTAATGTTGTGAACTGATCTGCGTGTTTTCTGATTCAGGTGATTTGTGCACACGTATCCACGTGTTTGTAATGTGTAATTGCGCATGTGCAAGGGAGACCGGGGACAGTTGCAACAGAGGATGGTTGCAACATGTAAATTTTCTACAATCAGAAAGAAGATAGTGACGACACTCATACTGCACATGCTCAGTTGGATGTCCCCCGTTGCAGAGAGAAAGCAAGCCGATTTGAGAGCTCCTCCAGGATTTACTGGACGAAAAACAACTGTATTTAGGGTATGAAAGTTTGCTTTTTTTGTTTGAGCTTTGTTTTTGTTATGCTGCTGTCACTGTTTTAGTTATTTAACTCAAATATATAAGTTTAGTTATCATTCTGATTTGAATGGATCAAGATGACCTAGTTTACATGGCTGACAGGGAGGGGGACAGTTTCAGCAGCAATACCCATTAATATACAACAAATGAAAAACAAAGAAAACTCTTTTACACTAGTAATTAAATGGTTAGGATGCTGATACCATAACCAGAAGAAGAAAGTTACAAAGAATAAAAAAACAGCTATTAACACTGTTGTTGTTTTTTGTGGAGCAGTGAGTCTTACTGTTGTAGAAAAGTCTGTGTGAATGTGTACTGAGAGCCAGGACAGTGACATAATCAGCAGGTATGAAAGTGAAGGGTTATTGTACTTACACTTATTAAACCCAATAAAATGGACGTTAACCGGTCCGCAAATAATTTCTAAACTTGAACGATAACACGATGAACAAAACGTTAGCTCCGCAATTATCTATTTGCGTATTGTCACGACTTTGCCCACCACTGCGTGTTTTTAACATTTTTTTTTAGTAGTATTTACTTAAATATGATACAGTTCATCAGGTTAGATCAGGGACACGAGGTTTATGTGTGTCTATATGCATGCATGTCTCTCTGTCACTGTGTGTTTATGTGCTGAGAAGCTTTCAGTTAATCGTCAAATTATGTAAAAAAAAAAATATTATTATTTTTATAATAAAATAAATGAATGCATGTACCAACAATTGACAAAATAAAAGTTAATTGGCTCACAATTGCTCCATTGTTCCTATGTCGCTGAAAGCCGATCGCATTCTATATCAATTTGAATCTTTGACATCTGCATATAAGGCCTTTTCATTTAGGCAAATATATAACAGTCTTCTGATTAAAGCTGATGAATGACTCCAATATTATTATGACATTTTTAATAAAAATAGTAATACAATATATAATAATAACAGTGAAATATATTGTATTTGTAACATGCAGTCTGATGCTAAATGTGTTGCAACAATAGGGGAGACTGGGGACTTTATTTTGTATTCATATGTATTCAGTATTTGTGTGTGCATTTGAGCACACATTTGCAAGTATTTGGAGTTAGGCACAACATTTTTTATGGTTTACAAATCATGTTTTACACATACAACTACTCAGAGCTGCACAAAAACAGGTCTGCACAGTTTACAAATCAAGTATTAAACACACATATTTATTGAGTCCCTTTTCTCTATATATGTGTCTTTGATCGTGCAGTGAACAGCCCAAAGGAAATCACCTCAGTGGGAAAAACAAAGAACAGGAAAGTGTGGAAAGATGACCAAATCTGCAGCATGTTTTCCATCTAACAAATGAAACCAGAGTTGCTCTGACGTACTTCTGGGGCTGTGCAAAACACGGGCAGAGCCAGGAGTGCTGAAAAGGTTAATATGTGTTTACTCTGAAAAGAGAGAATTTAGGTTCAGGCACTTCAGTGAACAGGCAATCAAACGGTGAAAAACATTGGCTCATTGTTGACATAAAGCATAATTGCATCACAGCCTTCTGCTGCTGTTTCCAATACAAGAGCAAGAGCAACGGAGAGAATTAAACATGCAGAGCAGCGCTGAAGAGTAGTGCTGTAATCATAGGTTAAAATGGATGTTGAAATGAGAGGCTCATGTTAAGTAGGAAATATGAGATTTAAAATTAACTATGTGATTTATATACAGTAGTATTATGTCCAATGTATGGTAATAATGAAAAACAAACAAATACATCAGAAGTCTGATTATTTTCAAGGTTACAAGCTCATATATTATTATTATTATTATTATTATTATTATTATTATTATTATGGGTTTTTGTTAAACAAACAGAAGGAACTGGTGCTTCCTGTGTCCTTAGCTAATAGAAATGTATATATTTGTATTAATCATCAAGCAAGAGGTGGACAGACAGCTAGTTCACCAAATAATCAACACAATAGAGATGTGTGATCAGTGAAGGCAAAATAATTAATGAATATTCATATTTGGTCTTTATTCAGTGGTGCAAATGCATTGTTTCCATACGACTAATTATTTTAATATTAAGATCATACATGAGAACATTTCCTAAAATTATTCTTGAGTTTAGTTAAAACTCAACAACTAAGCTAAATACCTCAAAACTGAATTTTCAGTCTAAACATGACGTGAAAAATTGTGAAACTACAGATTTTGCTCCAGACTTCACAGCAGAAAGATAATGCACTCTTTTTCCAACTGAGTGGAACACCTAAATTTCCAAGGAGGTGATCCAGAACCAGATGGTTCCTCTGAGGCATTTGCACACTGTGATCAACCCGTGAAAACAACGCAAGGTGAAAGTTTTCTTATAATTATTTGGTTGATATCTGGTTGTCCAGCAGAATAATGCTCTGTGTCATAAAGCTCAGATCATCTTCTCAAGATGTTCTGAGAAGATCTGCAGCAACGGTGTTGCAGTTCTGAAGGTAGGAAGGGAACCGACCCAGCTCTAGTTAGGTGTACCTAATAAAGTGGCCTTTGACTTCACCTTTTAAATTATCCCTTTCAAATTTGTGTTATAAATAAAACGGCGCAGCAGATAATGTATCCCAGTTATCAGTGGGGCGTGGCGGCACACAGACTTCACAGAGTCCTTTTATGAGAAGGTTGAAACAATTTTTAAATTTGTCTTGATAACCAGTAACCATGAAGAGAAATTCCTGCAGGCAATTAGTTGTGTTATTCCGGTCAATTTAGTCCAGTTGTTAGTTTTAAATAAAAGGAATTAGCCCCTGAGACTGGCACAATCGTTCTAGAAATCCAGGAAATTTCTCCTTTAAAGTCTGCTGGGCCTCAGCAATTAATTAAATACTTGCTGTAGATTTTAGCTTTGGAACAACTGTACGCATTAATGTATGTTTACAACAAAGGAAAACTAATGATTGCAACTAGGAGTTGTGTGAAAAAATGCTAATCAGCCAAAATTGTCATCAGATAATTACATGATCACTGCGATTGGGTTCCTCAGCTTGGGTTCTTCTACCTCAGGCAAACAGAAGAGATGTGGAATTTCAAACAGCACTTTCTGTTTAAAGTGGTTAAAAGGGTCGACACAGAGGACCTGAAGACACGTCCTCAGAAGGGCTGTTTCACTTGCAAATTAAAGATCCTTTTAAACAGAAATAGAGAGTGAGCAACTACAGCTACTGTCACCTAGTCCCCCAGGGACCATTTATCAGCTAAATGTGAGAAACGGTCTGCAAAGAAGCCAGTCAGTGTGAAAGGAAGACGAAGAGGAGGACAGAGGGTTGTCCTACTCATGGTAACAAGCCCACAAGGCTGGAAAGCACCGGGCTTCACTGAACCGCACAGGCACACAAATGGACCCAGTCCATGCACAAAGTGCTCTCATGCTGTGCCAACAATGCATGTACGACCTGAACACGCATGTACGACCTGAACACGGCTTCTTCCTCTCATCTGAGAAGCTATTTGGGCCTGAAGTAGCTGGAGCCTCTCACTGGGACATATCAGCCGGGAACCACCAGAGCTGCAATTACTGGTTCATCTATAAAACGTTGGAATGCCTTCATGAATGGATAAAGAGAGAGAGACTTTTGGATGATTGTTCTTGCGTTAGCCTCAAAACCACATCGTTGCAAGATCATGTCTGGATTTTAATGGTCCGATTGCAAGGAATAAAGTCCAGGGAGGGACAGTGCCGGCTGCTGAGCCAGGATTCTGTTTCCTTTCAAGCTCAAAGCTCCCTTTCTTCAGCACCGAAACATTAACGTGTAATACGTCAGTTTTGACCCCTAGGCAGGTGGTGATGATCCCCTTTCTGTTGCCAGGCCCTGTGGACTCCTGTGAAGGTGCATTGTGGGATCTGGCTCCACCATCTTGCCTGCAGCTATTTTAAATTCTGGAACATCTGAGGCATCCAGGACTTTCATCTATAGCATTACTTTGTCCAGCATAAGCTATAGATCCAAACCAAACCAACTGGATTCATATCTGGGGAATCTGATCTCAAACTCAAAACGTTTTCATGCTGTGGAAAGGGGTCATTATGCCGCTGGAAGAGGCAGCAGCAATCAGGGGCCTGCATGGGCCCCTGACCTGCCTCTAGCTACCCAACCATGTTCACACATTGTCATCCGCAGCAATGAGCTACTGTAGCTGAGCTGTTGCATCGCTGGACACAGTGGCAGCTTTTGATGAACCATCTGAGCTTTGTAGATATGTTCCTGTTAAACCAGTCCATAAAGTGTTATAATGATATGTCATCTACAAAGCTGGAGTGACATTTCACACAAAAAATGACATGAACACAAAAAGTCATCTGACAAAGCAGGAATTGGATCTGCCATTCTCTCAGTAGAGCAGGCTCAAAAACATGATCCAGAAATCACTAAAAATGCCTCTAATTACACGGCACAGATCGATCCATGAGACATTTCAGATTTTAATCACAGGGGTCACATTTTCTTTTTGACCTTATAAAGGTTCAACGCACGTCATGGGAAGGAAAATGATACCCTGTAGGATTGTTTTAGAGTAATTAGAAAATTCATGTTCTTCTACATCTAAAACTGGAGGTTTTCCATGTAAATCAGTGAAACTGTGCTCCGTCACAGGCCCTGACACACACATGCTTCAACTCCGCCTCAGCTGTAATTGTGGTTGTAATTGGATGATACTTAAAATGTCAGTTCACATGAAATGTTACATCTTGTTTGAGCTTTTATAGCTGAATAAAAAACATGAGCGTAAAATATGCTGTGGGGGAAATCTGCCTGTGTAGGTTTAAGCTTTAAGGACAAATATTTGTACTTGACTGTGTTTATGACATTTAGAGGATTTCCGGCTCTTCTTCTGCATGTTTTAGGAGTACAAAAATATTCAGTTTTGCAGCATTAAATCATGTCCACCCCAAGGTCAGGTCCACAGTTCTACCTGAACACTTGTGTGAATGTGCGTTTTATGGTTTTACAGTAATTTTTGCTTTTCACCAACAGTAAAATGTCGGTAAATTTTGATCATTTGATGGCTAAATTGTGCATCTGAAACGCAACTGAAATGTTGTTTGAATGTTGCTTGTGTGCAGTGTATGTTTTCTCCTCATTCACCCATCATCGGATGAGGCAGGGTGCAGCTCTGCTTCAGCTTTCACTTTTTTCAGACAGTCTCACCTTTTCCTGATCTGCTTGATTTATAAATTGGTAAATGGCCTGCACTTCGATAGCTCTTTATCAAGTCTAAGGACGCCAGAGTGCTTCATGCTACATTCGCTCATTCCCCCATTCACATACTGGCAGTGGTGAGCTACATTGTAGGTGGTCGGAACAGGGGTTCGAACCATCAATCCAGACAACTCTCTAGTCCTCTTTTCTGTTTTAGTCTCTTTTAGTATGTCCAAATAACATCAATGCAGAGGTTCTGGACTTTCTCTACATTCTCTCTGATTTATTTAGAGAACAAAGGTTTCCTTCTTGTGGACCTCCCATGAAGGTTGCACTTGTTCAGTCTCTTTGTGTTTGGATAGATATGCACTTTTGAGGAATCAGCGTGGGATCTGACAGAAAAATGGATCATATGAAAGTACATCTGGTTGCAGTGAATGGGGCCGGGCAGACTGTGTCTGTGTAGCTCCAACCAAATTGACCCCTTGTCTATGTTGGCCAGAACTATACAGCAATTTGACAGGACAGTCATGAGTCTGACAAGAAGAGAGACGCTGGCAAAGTGAAACACGTCAAAATCAAATCTCTGAACAGAAGGTAAACTTTCGGTCCAGGTTCATCCCTATATAGTAGGTTTGTCCTAGAAAAACACAGCTCAGTACATAATCAATAAATGTTTCAATAATCAGTGTACTGCCATGGTAGGAGCTCAGAAGTACAGAAAACAGATAGGAAGGTGAAACAATGATCTTCTTTGAGCTCGTTCGAGTAGCAACTGCAGCTTTACGTTTACCGCCCAGCTAATCTAAGCAGGCAGAATTTGTGGTGGAGACTCTTGTAAGTAAGTAAGTAAGTAAAATTTATTTATTTAGCACTTTTCTCAGATAAAAATCACAAAGTGCTTCACAGTAAAATACAAATACAAAAAACAGTATACAAAGCAATACATAAACAACATTATAAAACAAGATGGAAAACATACAAACAAAAGCGTAAAAACCACACGTCTAATTGAAAGCCTGATTGAATAGCAGCGTCTTTAGTTGCTTTTTGAAAGAATCAACAGAATTCATACAGCGTAAAGAGAGAGGCAAAACATTCCACAGCCTCAGAGCCACTGCCTGGATTGAGCGATCCCCTCTAGTTTTAAAATTAGTGCGTGGGACCACTAACAATGATTGGCCCAATGACCTCAGACTATGGGTCGAATTACGGACCGGTAGCCAGTGCAAAGCTGCCAATACTGGGGTAATGTGTTCTCTTGAGTGAATAATGGATCTCCTGAGTCTGGTGGTCCATAGAGGGACATTCTATGGAGCAAGTAGGTCAGGAAAAGAAATATGTTTGGAGGTTTGGATACACTATTTTTATTTCTCAACGCAATGTTGTAGTCCAAGCTGAATGATACTCAGTGAAAATGTTCTGTTGTTGGGTGTAATAACCCACACAATTCATCAAACCGTCCCCAGCAGACTACAGAAATGGCCAAACGGGGGCAGTGGAACTTACTGCGACCTGCAGGGGGCGGGGTGTGAAGAGTCTCTTGCGTTTAAAGGGTAAAACAGGGGTAAAAGAGGAGCTGTGCGGCAACAATAATTAATAATTCAACCAAAGCAGTAGAGTTCTACTTTATATAGAACACGACTGAAGGATTTCAATGAGAAAAGGACGGCATTAAAAAGCAGGATGTGTCCCCTTTAAATCCCTTTTCATTCCCAGAAGCTGCTAGGATCTTCTTTCTTAAGGCCTTAAACAGATCTTTGGATCTCACCATGGTCTTTACTCCAACATCAACAGTCAGGAGCACCAAGGCAAGGCAAATGTATTCATATACCACCTTTCAGTAACAAGACAATTGGAAGTGAAGCACCAGTATTAATTACAGGTCTGAGTTTTGAACACTTTCAAAATGCTCAGTAAAGATGTTCCCATCATTCCTACCTGAGGTAATATACCTGTGGTATTTTAGCCGTTTTAAGTGGGAATATATGTGGGAGATTAGGGTTAATTTATTCACCATAAATTACTTAATTTATTAAATTTAGCTGTAATTGTCACAAAGTTCAGTTTCTTTATGGTTATTTATGTGAATTGTTTCATTTTCAATATTGTTAACATTAAAATTGAATATCCATATGTCCACATTTGTCAGAAAACAACTCTGATTGTTATACATTGTCCTAATTTTTCATATGATTGAACCAAACTACCCCATGGAGGGGATTAGTTCAGATGCTTGTGTCAGGATCTCGTACTTTCAGTCATGATCCATATTTTATAACTCCAGATGATGATATGAGAGTCCAGTCAACTGAGAGCTTCAATCTTTGACTCAGCTCTTTCTTCACCACAAAAGTCAGAAGAAGCATCAATATTAATGCAGATGAGGTCCTTATCCTACTAGCCGTCAATCACTTGTGAAAAAGACACCAAGATACTTGTACTCCACCACTTTAGGCAGAGACTGATTGCTGAAAACCATAGCCTGAGATGTTCTAACCTTATCGGTGTAGGAAACAATAGGTGAAACTAAAACAGATTCTACACAGAAATGCTTGTGCAATAAAATGCTCCACCATCTGATCCTAAGTCAGACACCGGAGCATTCTTAAGAACATGTCTGAGCAGAAGAATGTTTGCCGGCAGCGTGAAGGACATGTAAAAAGTCAGATCCAGACAGACATTACAAACACTGGCACTGTACAGTTCTGCTCCCTGCATGTTGGTCCAGAGCAGATGGCCACAGAGCTATTGAGCCAAACCCTTAATAGAACCACAGCTGCTGGCAGACAAAGTGAATCTCTCTCCATATGCACTTCCTTGGAAAACACAGCGATGTTCTGTTTGCTCTGTTGTGAGGGCTTGACACAGTCCAAAAGCTCTGATTGGTCTCCGTTTCTTTTGGTCCACATACGGTGATTTGTTCCAACTGAGCATGGGTGGAAGCATGTATATGCCTTTGTGTTGCTCACTGAAAAGCTATAATGGAAGTACTGGATCAATATGACCTTTCTTCATGCTGCACAAAACTGAGTTTTATTGATAAATTCAACTGCAGCTCGTTTGAAACACAATTTTCCTCTTGTCCCCAAACTTACATTCTGTCGTTGCTCTGATGAGTAGAAAAACATATGTCACTGTAATGTGTACAGAAGACGGTTATGTTCAGACCTGAAGCATTTTGAATGATTATAAAACGTTTGTTAGCAACTCAAAGGTGAAGATGAAGAGCCTTCATACCCCCATATCTTCAATATTCAAATACATCCTTTCCAGAGTACAATCAGTCAAAATGTGTGGACAACCAACTACTATTTTTAATGAAATATTGTGTCATTGTCCAGCTTTGGAGCACCAACTGTGCTCCCCTGCTCAGTGTCCAGAGTGCTGGAACAAGCTGCAGGCTTTCTTTTGACCCCAAAATGGATTATGAGGGCAGAGAAAATAACTGAGCAAGCTTCAGCAGGGCAGTTTATGCAAATCTGTGTCAGTAATATGAAGTCTACATGCCATTATCACTAGCCAGACAGAGGGGGTGTTAAATCTATTGTGCTGGCAAGAGTGAGCAGAATAACTGTCCCCAGGTAATGAGTCCAACAACGAGCCACGCTGCAGCTGGGCACGCTCACACTCATGTTCCAGAGGATCTGTGTTGACTTAATACAATGCTATTTTTTTTTAGGAATTGTAATAATTGTTTTATTTAGAGGTATCATATCCATCCATCCATCCATCATCTTCCACTTATCCGGGGTCGGGTCGCGGGGGTAGCAGCTTCAGTAGGGAGGCCCAGACGTCCCTCTCCCAGCCACTTGGGCCAGCTCCTCCGGGGGAATCCCAAGGCGTTCCCAGCAGAGAGACATAGTCCCTCCAGCGTGTCCTGGGTCTCTCTCTGGGTCTCCTCCTGGTGGGACGTGCCTGGAACACCTCACCAGGGAGGCGTCCAGGAGGCATCCTGACCAGAGCATCCTAACCAGAACATCAATCTAATCATATCATCAAACTGATTTTAATATCAGACAGAGATAACCTTGGTGAATAGAAAAAGCAGTTTTTAAGTTATGGTTTCATTTATTAGGTGAAAAAATCTTCCAGAACCAACCTGTGTGAAAATGTGTTTACCCGATCTTTCAGTCTTTGGCTTTGGTAATCCAGAGAACCACAATACACACTATTGTCCACAGATGGAGAGAACATTCCCAAGACCCACCAGAAATACTCCAAGAACTCATTGACGACTCACCCAGGAGATCAGAGAAGAACCCGGAACAACATTTAAAGCGTTGCAGGCCTGAGCGTCTCAGGTAACGTCAGAGGTTATGATTCAACAACATAATCTCTTTTTATGCCTCATCTGTACCTATGACCCGTTATTTGTAGTCATTTAGCTCAGTTTAATATTATTTTAATAATGTTTTTATTCTCAAAGTTTGTACTCTACAGAAGTGGGTTTTAACCCAGTATTCCTATAGTCTGTCATATGTCTCTGCTCCGGAAAACGTG
Source organism: Fundulus diaphanus (assembly GCA_037039145.1). NCBI lineage: Eukaryota > Metazoa > Chordata > Actinopteri > Cyprinodontiformes > Fundulidae > Fundulus > Fundulus diaphanus. The sequence continues at coordinate 1,389,137 of CM073134.1, read as the reverse complement.
ATTCATATTCAGATTGCATTTCCTCCTCGACTGCCATCAAGTGCTGCAGAAGTCTGACAGGAGGAAAACACCTAAAATGTGTCCTGAGCACCAGGTTTTAGAAACACTGCTCTACAGATCCAGAACGATATAAACTGTCAAACAAAGATTAATCTTAACATTTGCTTCAATGACACACTTACTGAGATAAAACCCCTAGTCGAGTCGACACCCAAGCCAGAATCTAGCAAGCCTTTCTGTTTAATGCTCATCCTTTCTTATATTTGACTGAACCACATTGTTGTGGCTTTTCAGTGGCAAATATTAATCATCACACAAATTTTCCATCCAAAAATATAAGTTTTACCTTGACTTTGAGAGATGACCACCAGTGTTGCCAACTCAGCGACTTTGTCGCTATATTTAGCGACTTTTCAGACCCCTCCAGCGACTTTTTTTCAAAAAAGCGACTAGCGACAAATCTAGCGACTTTTCTGGCGTCACTGGCGAATTTTGGAGACTCTTACGTGAAAGCACGTATCGTTCCTACTCTTGTCCTCCAGCGGCAGGTGCTGCCGTGGGGCACCTCCCCCCTCCCAACCCCGTCCTCCCGCTACCGCAGGAGTCCCTCTCAGCGCTGCAGTCAGAGCCACAGCATGTTTACCCTCAGCGTCCAGACTGCAAATGAAGCGCGCATGCGCCGGGATTGACGGCGCAGGTTGATCATAAATAACTGAATTTGAAATATTTTATTCTAAATAAATAACGGCATTTGATTCACACAGCCACATGTTCGTGTTTTACCGTGATTTGTAGGCTCCTTGGTGGACCACAAGGGAAAAAAGAAAACGTTAAAAAAAAGTTGGGAAAAAAATTGTGTAACTCCGGCATAGTGTCTCTTTATGGTTAATTTTGCCGGTCTCAAACCCGGGTAAAGGAGGAGGGTTAGTATTGTAATAAAATAAACATTAATAAAAAATAAAAGTAAAATAAATAATAATAATAATAAATAAATAAACATTAATGGACAGAAAAAAGTAGCTCTATATATATTCTGAGTGTTTTTACTCACTTTTTGGCTCTCTAACAACGTTATTTCTCCCACAGCGTCAATAACATGCACATCACATCATGTGGCAGATTATGCAAATTAGGCGATGACGTCATTCAGCGACTTCTAGCGACTTTTAGCGCAGCCAATAGCTACTTTCCTTACTGAGGAGTTGGCAACACTGATGACCACAGAATTGTAATGACTTCATGCTTGAGTCAAAGGGAATATTTTGCTCAAAGTTACAGAAATTATTTAAAGGTGTCTGTGAAATGTTGCTGTTTCTAGAATGAGAAGATATGTTGTTTTTGAAAACCTCCTGGCTCTAGCCAAGGCTCACAGGAGTGTAGGCGCATTACATTTTTAGCAATGCAACCTGTGGATTAAAAAGTATACTCACACAGCTCGAGAAATGCAGAGGCAGGCAGATTAGGCAAACACACAGAATCACAGGAGAAATTTGCAGTTTCCACCAATGAGGGAAAATCAGTGCTAACCAACTGAGAAAGTAAAGGGATTTGGAATTCTAATTATTATTAATTAAATCCTTCAAATGCTATGATAACTGAGCCGAGCCTCAACAGCTCAACAACTCCAATTACCATGAGGTGAAAATCACAAACAGCATAAATACAGAAAGTCGTACACACACACTCCAAACACAATAAATGGGGGTCCTAATAGGAACAGGGTTGGGTCCCCGTAAGGCCGATGGGTCTTCAGGCGCTGAGGTACTATACCAGAAAAGATCCTGAAGATGTAATATAAACAAGGACACACACACACACACACACACACACACACACACACAAACAAACCTGCACGAACACATTCGGGAAAATCTGTGAGAATTACTTATTACAGATACATGTCCACAAACACCTGGTGCAGGGAGAACAACCTGGAGCTCAACACTGTAAAAACAGTGGAGATGGTTGTGGACTTCAGGAAGAACTCAGCCCCAGCTACCCCCATCACCCTCTGTGACTCCACCATTGACACTGTGGAGTATTTCCGCTTCCTGGGAACTATCATCTCCCAGGACCTAAAGTGGGAGCTGAACATCAACTCCCTCACCAAGAAAGCCCAGCAGAGGATGTACTTCCTGCTGAAGGCAGCTGAAGAAATTCAACCTGCCAAGGACAACGATGGTGCAGTTCTACTCCTCCATCATTGAGTCCATCCTCACCTCCTCCATCACCATCTGGTACGCTGGTGCCACCGCTAAGGACAAGGGCAGACTACAGCGTGTCATCAGGTCTGCAGAGAAGGTGATTGGCTGCAATCTTCCATCTCTCCAGGACCTGTTCGCCTCCAGGCCTCTGTATCTCAAGATAAGTCTTTGCCTGCTGCTGGATTCTTCCTGTCTCACCTCTGAACTTCTAGTGAAGCTTCTGCCTGCTGTTGCTCTAGCCTGCAAGTATTCACTCTGCCGTGCTGCTGGTCCTGCTTGCCAGTTCCTGCTTCATCTACATTCCCAGTTCCTGTTCAGTCCTGTCCCTCTGGTCTCATCCTCCAATAGCCATCTTATTCAATAAACTCACTAAATACCAATCTCCGTGTGTGGTGTACGTTCTGGGTTCATCCACAGACAAATCCATGACATTTGTCATGGATCCTGGTGCGGGTTTCATCTGGGGGGAGGGGTTCTGGATGGCTCATGCGGGCTGGCTAGCCGGGGTAAGCCAGGAGGTTTGGTGGGTGGGTTGGGGGGGGGGGGTGCAGGTGTTGGTCCTGGTGGGTGGTTGGCTCACGGGCCCTACCGCATATCCCTGGTCCCTGGGCTATGGTGGTGCGGCTGACGGGGCCCCCTTCTCCGGGTGAGCTTTCGGGGAGCGGGGGTGCCTATTGGAGTCAGTAGGGGAGCTGGCTCCCTGGGAGTACAGTAGGCTCCCCAGTCCTTTTGTCCCCATCCCCGGACTCCTCCGTCAGCCTGCTCCATCACGCTGCCACACATGTAGGACCTTGGGGAGGGGGGCATTACTGGAGGTTGCCACTTTCTGATGACGTCCCTCACCCCAATTTTATTATGCATCTTAGACACTCAAAATATTTTCACAACGCACATACATGTAGGCCATTGTATGGGGGGTGGGGGGGGCTATGTTGTGTGATCCTCGCCTCGGATGGCTCCCTCCACCCCCTCTCGCATTTAGACATTGAGGGTTCTGGGCAGTTGCTTGGAGGGGGTGCGCTGGCACCAGCTACCTTCCGGAGGGGGGGTCGACTGTGCCAGGCACCCCCTTCGGTACTCCTAGTTTTAAACACACTTGAGAACAACATGCAACAACACAACATCTGAGCGGACGTAGGGAGGATCGGGGTCTTTCCCACACCCCCATTCTCTGATTGCGGCACGGAGTCTGGGCCCTGGAGGAGAAGCGGGCCACCGGGTCCGCGTTCTTGGCGGAGGGTTGTTGTGGAGCCCAGGTGGCTTGCTGGGACTGGGACTGACGCCTCTGCTCTCCCCAAAAAGGGGTGGGGGGGAGGGGTGGCTAGGATAAGGACGGGGAGGGAGTGGGCTTATTAGGTATTTAGGGAGGGAGGGGGGTTCTGGTTGGGTGGGCCATACGAGTCATGTTGGCCCCCTTCCCGGGGGGCCTGGGCCGGGGGGCGTCTGGTCCGGGTACAGGATGGGGGGCCGGGACCGAGCAGGTAAGTCGTATTGTGTTGGCCTCCCCCCACTTGGGATTATTGGATGTGAGTGTTATGTGGAAATGTGTGTACGCCCAAGAACATTTCAAGTCTCCGCTAGGTGCGGAGCCCATCCCCCCCCCCCCCTCCCCTCCACTGGCTGGCGCCTTGGCCCACTGGTGTATTGGCGGCCCTCAGGTTCGGGGCTCGGTCGGCCCATGGCCGGTTCCAGTTCAGCGTAGCTGGCTGCCGGCAGAGCCCACGTGCTCGCCCCGCGGCTCCTGGGGGCTTCGGCATTGCGGTGGCTGGGGGATTTCCTCTGGGTCGTTTCTCCTCTTCCCTTGGTGGGGAGCAGATTTCCTGTGTTGGCCCCTCTTGGGCGCCCTGCTTTGGGGGCCCCTTTGGGGGTCTGGGGTTATGGGTCCCCCGGAGCCTGCCTCGGTGCTCGGGGGAGGCGGATCTTTGGTTCTTCACAACCACTATTGAGCATTTTTTTTTTGGATAAATTTTACATACACAAGTGCACTCTCACAAACACCCACAGGTGCTGGGTTCCAGGTACTCAGTGTTCACTTCTATACAGAAAGCCCATAATTTATTTATTTATTTATTTATTTACTTTTTTCTCAGATATCCCATTATACATGTCAGATTAAATTATAATACATATAATTTAGCAATGGTATCAAGGTGTTACTTTATTGTATCTGTTATACTATATCCGTTGGTTGTGCTGTTCTTTTTACATCTCTCTTTCCAGGTGATGAAGCAGACTGAATACGTTTTATCATTCTCTCCCTTTTATCTCCTCTTTCTTTCACCTCTTCTCTTTCTTTTTTTTCTCTTCTTGTTCTTCCTTTAATCTCCTACTTTCCCATTGTAGTGTCCACATAATTTGAAATACTCCCCGCATGAATCACAATAAAACTATTTACATGCATGAATCAAGCGGAGCACTATAGCGAAAGCTGATTGCTCCACTTGTGAAAGTAAAATCTGTCGAGCTCTATTTGGCATTAAGACAATAATTCTTATTGCAACATTGCTAGACAGGACACTGTGGAAAAAAATAAAATAAAAATTATACAAATGTTGGTATGAACAAAGCAAGGATCACAATCACACTCAGAAAAAAAAATTACAGATACACGTTTCTGTAAATGAAAGGACAGCAAGGGATACAAATTCATGAAGTTCTGAGCTTAACAAGATACATTTACATCCTCCTTGTTCTTGCAAATATATGCCTCATATTTTCCAGCCAGTAGCCTCAAACTTGGAGGGTTCAGCACTTCTTTTTAGAGGGAGGCTAAACACTGAATCAGAAGAACGTGGGAGGATATCCAGCAGGTAATATTAAGGGAGAAGATGCTTTGTCAATCAAGTACCATATAGTTTTGCTGTGTTTTTAAAACATGAAAGTACAGCTGAGAACCTTTAAAACAGTATTCTAAAGTGGAATAAAAATTAGGCAAAAAGGTAGTTATTGCATGAAGTGGGTAAAGTGAAGAGGTGGGCTAATGATGAGAAGGAAACGCAATCATGACCAAGAAGCAATCAAGTGGATGGTGTGACATTTAGGGAAGGTCATAGAAAGCAATTTGCATTGCCTCGGTCAGGTGAGGAGCATTTTAACTCAAACCCGAGGACACCTAAAACCGATCAAGTGGATTTGTAGAGTTGTGTGTGTTTATAGGTGGTGGGTAGGATTGAGAAGAGCCAGCGCTAAGGACAGATGGTATCTACACACCCTCATGCTGAGAGAGCTGAGGTCCGTGTCAAAAATCAACACTGGGTGTGCATCTCCTGCTATGGTTCATACCCAGTGCAACTGGAGTATGGCAGCGCCCCATGGCACCAGTGTGAATGAGCTGCACCATCTGTGCAGCATGAGTAATCAGACTCTTCTTCTTGGCACTTTGGAGTCAAACACAAACAACTGTAGGTGTATGTTTATGACAATATGAGCTTATCAACATACCCCATGCATTTGTCTCCTTTAAACCACCAAACGGCACAGTTTTTCCCCCCTCACAATTCAAAAGGAACAAAACAGGAGAAGTAATTATTAAAACGGCAAGCATAAAATATGTTTTTTAATTGCAAGTTCTGCCAAACACAAAAATATGGAGGGAAAAATGGAAGCGAGGCAACAGAAAAAGTAGGACAGATCTACTCCCTTGTGTCGCATTCAGCTAAAACCTTCAAGTCGTTCCTGCAACATCAGCCAACACAGCAGGACCTTATGCAGTTCGACTCTGCTGCGACAATGACAATTAATGAACCCACTGACAGTGAGACACACACCAGGCCAACACATTACATAAAGGCGTTTGGAGCTGACGTGCCATCCAGCCATCTTTTTTAATTTACGTTAACAAAAGGTCAAACAGAGAATATAGCATCATGTAAACGTTAGAAACAACTTTATCTGGCAGATCTTTGGTTCATGATGTGCTCACTTTTACAATAATACAATAACACAATGATGCAGTAATACAAATCAGTCTCCAGTATAGAAAACACATCTGAACACACTATAAACAAGCAAACAGAGACAATACTGCAGTAGTGCAAAGGATGCAGGAGTAAATATTATTTCCATGGTTGTTATTATTATGTTCATGTCGGAGGCGAGAGTGATGTCCAGATGCACATACATATACAAACGTACATATCCATATTGTGATAAGTGCCGGGAATGCTGAAATACTGAAATACTGAAATAGAGAAGAACGGATACATATCTGGTAAATGAGGCATAGTTGCTGGATTACTGCACAGTTTGTTTGTTATTTATTCTGTTTTCTGCTTAAGGGAAAACTCTACCAGGCTACTTTCAGTCAGCTGAGAGTCAGTGAACAGGTACAGATGAGGGAAGAGCAACCTTATTCTTTATTTTCAGCAGCCAGAGAAAACTGCAGTTACTACATCAAAATGACTTTAAACCATAGGAGCAGCATAGCTTTTGATCTCCAGTATGCCTTGCTATGTAGGAGCGGTGGCCAAGTGGTTAGAGAGCCAGGCGTTTGCATACTGGCGAGGCCCCAAAGGTTGGTGGTTTAAAACTCAGGGTCCCTGAGCAAAACCCTTGCTGCCCGTGGGCCACCCAGTGTTGCTCCCTGGGGGAAGGGTTGAATGTAGAGACAAATATCCCCTCTGTGGGACTATAAAGGGAAAAATGATACCACTAACTGCCCCATTCCTACTTATGTTCAGCATTTAGCCTAACCGTCTTAATAATCAAGTGGCTGTCTTTAAGTTTGCATGGAGCTTTGTCATCACTAAAACCTCCCTTTCTTTCTCTGTTTAACCCTGATTCTCTGGAGAAACTCATTAAAGCAGCTACTGTTGCCATTAGTTATGGGTGCTCTGTTGTTCCTCTCCTAGATTTTCCTGCTGGCTCAGACTTTATCTGCTTAACTGTGTTTCTCTTTGAGATGAAGCCATTAAAGGAGCGACTGCTGCCAATAAGAGTTTATCTTTTCTTAAGATAGAAAGTACTCCTGAGTTTCTGTGCTTTTATGTGTCTGACTGCTCCATCTTCTCAAACCCTCAGCTGGTTGTGGCAGATGGCTTCTCACACCGAGCCAGGTCCTGCTAGAGAAGTGTTTCTGAACACTGGTCCTCAGGGCCCTCTGTCCTGTTTTAGGTGTTTCTCTGCTACCACACGCCCGACTTAATGGAAATGGTGGTTAACAGGGTTCTGCAGCACATGCAATCATTTAAATCAGGTTCAATAGAGCAGGGACTCATTTAAAACTTGAAGGACAGTGGGGCCTGGTGACCAGGGTTGAGAAACACTAGTGGAGGTTTCATCCTGACGAAAGAAGTTATCCTCTCCACTGTCACCACCTTCTTGTTCAGAATAAGGGATTGCTGCAAAGTTGACAACTTAATAAAAACCCTGTTGGGTTAAATTACGTGTTGTGGTGCAGGGTTTTAAAATTATGATTAAACTGGTTTAGATGTTATTGAATTTAAATTTGTCTGTAAATATTTATCTCTAAATCTTTATTTGGCCATTTAAAAATGTAAGTGTAATCCACAAAAAACAAGATATATTTTCAGAAGGTCAAAGATGTTCATAATTAGAGGGAAAAAAAGTATTTTATGTAATATCACCTAAATTAGTAAGCAATATTACAATCATGCAGAAAACCCCCAGATAATCTGCTTTCAGTTAAGTTTTAGAGGATGGATCACAAAATAAAACAGATTTTGACATAAAGTTATGAGGCTTTATCAAAATTGTGCTTACAAGTATTTTGCATCACATCCAATCCTGTTAGCTACCCACTGGGACAACTTACCCTCCGATCAAGGTCCCTAACCTCCAGAGACTCTGGGGACATAATACTGTCCGAGCTGAATATAGATATGGCTAAGTGAAATATGAATAATGAATGGGCATCAATCCAAAATGTGAAAATGCAATAGCATTTCAAATTAAGATGGATTTTCTAGCCATCAGACAGAGTGATGGCTTGGAAAGTTGACACAGCTGGTGGAGCTTAACAGATGGGCAAACTTTCACTGAGGTGGGAAGAAAGACGAAACGATCCCCAAGTCTGCAGGTTGCCTTTACATAAGGCTCCTGTTACAACAATGACAAGACTTTAAAGCAAAGTGGGCGGAGAAGCTTCGTCCATGGATTAAAATGTCTGTAAAAGCTTAACACTCACAGAGAAAATATGTACTTTTAGCGCTGGATGAATGTCGCGCAGAAATCTTACATGCTGTGGAAGTTGTTAAGTGGAAAAGTGGGCAACAAGCCACACACACACACATCCTTGTTTAAAGTAGAAAGTGAGGGCCATGCCTTGACTTCCATAGACTTCCATTCATTTTCAAGCCTTTCTATGGCCTAACCCTGACCTTTAATGGTTTATACCTGGCCCTAAACCTAAACCCAATTGACACCTTAGTCCTAAACCTAGCCCTCTAGCTCAGAAGGAGCTTTTTTCGGTCCTCACTTTACATCAAAGTCCTCATTTTACTAGTAAAATGAGCAAAAAATGTTCTTGCTCAGCTGCAAGTACAACACGCACACACACATCCGTCAGAGCTATTCCCATGTAGGGACAGCTAAAGTTGATCTCATTAACTTGCCCTTCATTCAAAGAGCTAATTACACACCGAGACACAATCACAGCTTCCACAGCACAATCAACTGACTGAGGGGGAACAGAGAAAGGGGGATAACGGGAAAGGGGGGGGGGGGGGGTAAAAGCGAGCCAAACATTGGCAATAAGCACAAAGAAGAAAAGGGGGAGAAGAGGACATATCGAGCATAAAAAAGTACAAAAACAAAGTTAAAACAGAACAGTCACCTCTCAGCCTTCCACAAGTATTATACCGAGCCTAAGCCGATTTTCCGTCTCGCATTCAGCAGCAGACTCGCTCTGAGTCAGAATCTTTGAAAAGCTATTTGTTTCCAGTATCCTTAATAAAGGAATTAATGTTATGTTAATGACTTTTAGCCTATTACTGCACTGCTGATGGATCCATCTGTACTTGAGAATGTCTTTTCCTCTAGAACCTCGCCGCATGGTTATTTGTGTCATGGTGGTTGTCAGGTAATTTATGAAGAGACATTAAGCCGTTAATACATTGTGTTACAAAAAAGACGACAGTTTAATGGCACCGCGTAGATGAGCAAACTTGCCATCAATAATGCTGTATAATGAAGTCTGGTGAAAGCCAACTGGGACCAGGAAACAGGGCTTCTAAAACTTAAAAGAGAATACCTAAATGTAACATCTTGAAGAATCCGGGGTATAAGGAGTACAAATGAAGATGGAGCAGGAAAGCAGATATTTGAAAAGAGGCAGGTGCAAAACTCAGGCTTATATGTTGCTTTTTCAAGAAAACCAGTAGTGTTATTTATGCATGAGCTCATTTTAATGATTGCCTTGTTAAAGCTTATGCCTACATATTCTACAGTTACAAATTTATCAAAAATGAATACCTGAATATGAATATGGTTCTTTGTGAATAGATCTAATTCTCAGTTTTCCGGGTAATGGCAACAGCAAACAGTCTTGAGTCACAGGCAACCGGACTTTCATTCTGTTTTTCTGAAATGTTTCTACACATGTCCAGGAGTCTTTGTCAGTTCTGGAGGCTGTTAAAGGAATTCTAAACAATAACTGACTTCCCAGAGTTGGATGATACTTCAAGATGTCAGGACATTTCAAACTATTTCATGCTTCCAACTTTATGGGAAATTATTGGGAATATCTAAAGTTCTGACCTGAACCCAATAAAAACACCTTTGGGATAAATTAGAGCAAAGGCTGAGAGCCAGCCCGTCTCATCCAACATCAGCGTCTGACCTCATAAAGGCTCTCATTGAAGAAGGGTGAAAAATCCCCACGAGCAACCAAAGTATACCAAAGTTGGTCAAATTGCTTTCAAGCTTACTTTGTCCTTGTGTTGTTTTCTGTGCCATGGCTTTGAAGAATCCTAAGACTTTGTTCTTCTTGCTGAGAACCAACTCCAAAATGCAGTTTAATTCAGAGCCAAGGCACATGGCCTTTCTCTATTCATGAAGGTTTATTTTTATTCTCTTTCATAAAATCAGAGAAGGAAGTTCTGTCATTGAAAGACTGGAGTAGGGTCAAGTCTTTTTTTCTTCTTCAAGGCTTTCTGCAAACATAATAAGGGCTGAATCCTGAGAGATAATGTGATGCTCCACACATTTTGATTTCACACTGGAGATCTCCCTTATTGGTTTGGTTTTGGAGGCACCGAGGTAAGCTCTATGGTCATATTTAAAGGAAGAGATGGCTCACTCTCGTCTCTTATTGTTTACTTCTCTCTACACTGTCTCCCTCTGAGGAGGACTGCCGAGGTTTTATATTTTTATTGCTGTAGTAAAACCTGAAATGTTAATCTTTTTTTTTTTCAGTTTTGATCTTGATGCTTCACCTCCATCTCTCTAAAAATCTTTTGTACTGATAAATTAATCTGCCCATGGCAAATTTCTTTTTAAGCTGCAGCTCACATTAGAGAGCAAGGCTGGGCCTGAGCAGCCATGCACACTATTAAATTTATCCTCAATATCTCTTTTCAGATTGTGTGCCTGTCAGGTTCAGAAACTCCACATGAGATGATAGAGTCATAAAGAAATAAAAGTGAGCTGTGCTTATTCTCACAGACCATGGTGCAGGACGAGTAATGAAAATGTCTGCTTCCATCTAAGCTTGTGTTTTCTGGTATGAGATATGGTGCAGGAGAACCCTGATCCTCAAAGCCTTTCATGATCTTGATTAATCTTTGCTTCCACGTACATTTTCAATATGCTGTGTGTTTAGCAGGAAAGCGCAGGACTGACTTAGAGCTGTGGGACAGTGTGTCCTGAGCACCAGGTTTGACATATTAATGAGGCCTTCAGGGAAATCCAGAAACAGGTCTGGAAGGTTCTGGAAGCAGGATGGGAAGGAAAGAGAAATATTCATAATAAAAACCATCACCTGACACAAGGACAGCTTTTCTTAAATTGATGGTAATTTGTTGCATGACACCTAAAACCAAAGCAACCTCTATGTTTTACCCATAAAGGTTACATTTCATGTGGATGTACCATTGCACATTATTTTATTTGCTGTTGGTAAGAATTTGTTGAATTTTGGGACAAATGTTTCTAAAAACACTTTTTCACTCAGAGTCTCAGTGAAATCACTGGCCAGGTTTTTACGTACACCTGCTCAACAATCGTTTATTAAATGTACGTATTTTTGATGTTATCCTTGTAAGCTGCTCTTTGGTATTTATTACACTCTGTAAAACATAGAGTTTTATATGTGAAAGGTGGTTTATATAAATAAAGTTTACTTACTACTTACTTACTCAATTGCTTGTCAACACAAATAGTTAATCAGCCAATCACATGGTGGCATATCGATGTATATATGTATATGGGTTTTATACACTGATGGGACATTAATGTTTGTGTTTTCCCGTCTGCTCATTACGACCAAATAAAGGAGCACCGAACGCCCCGCTAGCATTACCGTTATTAGCTTCTTTAATAACTTACTGCTAATACCCTAGTAAAATGTAACTACAGTTATAAATATGATGCTTATTCTCATTGGTACAGCATTAACAGGGAAGATTAATGTCGATTTAATGATGTTTCATGTAGCGTTAGGATTAACTCATCAGAGTAATGTAACCACGGCCAGGACGCGCCCCGATACGTCTTTTCCGGTCGATTGTTCACTACAGCGCCCTCTAACTTCCTCAGTTACTGATTTGAGTCTGCATTATTTCCTAGAGAAATAATTACGTTAATAAAACTGAAGTGTCCTAGAGGTTATTGATTTTTATTTAGCAAATCATTCTTTAAAATGTTATTTCCTCAAATAATGTTTTTCCTCTGCGATAGACTGGCGACCTCTCCAGGGTGAACCCCGCCTCTCGCCCATCGACAGCTGGAGATAGGCACCAGCACCCCTCATGACCCCAATGGGGATAAACGTGTTAGAAAATGGATGGATGGATGGATGGATGGATGGATGGATGGTTTGCTTAACTCAGATTTGCATTGTGAATGGGTTGAACACATACCAACAATTAAATTAAATTAAGTTAAATTAATTAATTAGTTAAGCTAATTTAATTCCACGTTCTTTAAGATGAACTTTGGTTCTCTAACTTAGATGCAGTGAACCAGGATTTATTGAATCATTCCGATGATGGTTGTCAACCATTTTATTTTGTCTTTTGTTTTTTTTGTGTGTACATAGTTCCTTAGCTTCTTTTTATCTTCATTTTGCTTAGTAGTTTAGTTAAGTTTCACTAGCCTAGTAGAGAGGATTTATTGATTGAAATATAGAGTTAATTCAGATAAAAAGCATTATATAGTGATGTTTTCTGAATGTTCATTTTATTTCTGTTAATAAATTCTTGAACTAGAAGAGAAGTTGTCACTCCTTTATTCTATATGTGTGCACAGACCGAGAGTTATTTATTAAACATTTAATAACTTAAAAACATGCGTAATAGCAAAACAACAGACTGGAAAAAAGTCCCTTTGTCCTGTGATTCTGGATTCCTGCTGCAGCGTTCAGATGGTCTGGTGAGAATTATGTGGAAACAACACATATCCAAAAGATGGATCCATCTCCCTTGTAAATGCTGCTGTTGGTGGCGGCATCCAGGAGCCTCCTGAGTATTGGTGCTGACCATCTCCATCCCTTTATGGTCACAGGATGTTGCTCCATGTGACAAAGCTCAAATCATCTCAAATCATCGCAAACTGGTTTCTTGAAAGCCAGTTCAGCTCAGTGAGCTTGAATGGTTTACAGAGTCATCAGATCTCTGTCCAACAGAACAGCTTTGAGATGTGGTGGAATAGGAGGTTCTCATCATGGATGTTCAGACAAGAAATCTGCCGCAGAGGTCCAAATGTATATTCTTAAATTTCAGTGATTAATGAAACGAGAAATAATTTATCTGCAATGTGGAAGACAATTAATAACATAGTTAATACCTTCAGGTAAATTTGAAAGAACTCAAAACGGGGGAAGAGCTTATAAATGATAGTGAATGGTTCGCTCACGAATTCTATGAATTTTTTGTCATATCAGTTGAAGAGCTCTCCAAAAATCATAATTTAACAACAATATAGAGCATCAGAGCGTTATTAGTTCCATTGACAACCCCGTCTCGCTCCAATGATTTACTGAATATGAAGTATTCACGGTTATCGATAAAACTACACAAAATTTATTCTAGAAATCTTTTTAATCTTGACTCCTCCATTCTAAATAGAAATATAGATATACTGGTAAAACCTCTTCTAACTCATTTCAAAAAATATCTCTGAAATATGGATTCCCCAAATAGTTTGAACCAGTTGAGGGTAATTCCAGTTTTTAAATCAGGAAAAGTAGACCAGGCATGTAACTATGGACCAATTAGTGTTTTGACTGCTTTTTCCAAGGTGTTAGAAAAGATTGTGGCAAAGCAATGAATGTCTTTCGTATAGCTGCATGACATAAAGCATCTGCTACAAATTAGTTTCAGCCCACAATATTCTACTGGGACTGCATATGGCTTTCTTACCGAACAACTTCAATCAGCAGTTGATAAAGGCCAAGTAGTTGGAGAAGTCTTTAGATTTTAAAAAGACTTGATTTGTTAAGCCATGACATCATTATTCATAAATTATCTACGCTGAATTTGGATAAAACAGCCCTACAGTGATACAATGTGTAATAATATTCAATGCAGACAAATCCTCCTCTTCCACACCAAAAACAGGGATCCCACAGGGATTAACACTCTGCCCCTCTTCTTGTTATATATGTATGTATATATATATATATATATATGATCTACCAAAATATATACCAAATGTATGCAGAAGTATTTGTGTATGTGAGTGGATCGTCATTATGGTTGAAAACATCAGGACTCACTCTCAATGTCTTTTCCTCTTGGGTTCATCCTGAGGAGGGATTGCATTTAAACACCAATGCCCCATTTAGACCAAAATAACTGTTTGCTCCTTTTGCTGGTAGATATTTTACATATCAGTCACATAAGCACATTTCCATGCAGCACAGTAAATTATAGAAAATTACTGCAAGTCATCAGCTAAGAAAATGGATTGAAAATGACCCCAATGTTGGTATGAAGAGTCAAGTAGCAAGCTTCTAATTCTATATCTAAACAAAGTTGGAACAAAAAGACCAAAACCGCAAATCTACGAGATCTACAGATATGTCATTCAAATGTAATGTTTATAAACCTTTTTCTTTTACTAAGAAACCATTTTACCATCTAAAGAAGACTGCAAAAGTCTGACCGTTTGATTCTCTGTCCAATGCAGAGACTTAATTCATGCTTTTATAACTAGTAGAACTATTACTGTAACCTGCTGCATCTGGTCCTCCTAAAAATACTACAGCTCCTTTAAAGCTGCTTAGCAAGATGAGTCGATGAAACCAGAAGCTGAGCTCACATCACACTGATTGTATTATCTCTGCTTTAGCTACTGTCTGGACTTGTGCCGTTTAAAATGAACCTTAGAGGAGACCTATTATGATTCCTTTTAAACAAGTTAGGATAGGTCTATGGGCTATAAGAAACATGTTCCTTACATTTCTTTTCACATATTCATTCTCAGATAATTAGATTCTACCTCCTCAGTTCTGCCTATTTTGAGCTCCTTGCAGAATGAGCTATTTTTAGGGCCCTGCCACTTCTCTGTAAAAAACCTCTAGCTGGTCATAAACAGATGCACAATAGTACAACTGTACGTCTTTGACCTTGAGTCGGACCCAGAAGCAGAAGAAGTGGAACCTCCTGCACAAGCAGCAAGGATGCAGCGAGCGGTTTCTGAATGCTAAGTTTCTAAATGGACACCAGGCTGTCAGTGGCCTATGGGTAGCGTTAGCTTATGCTAAATGAAAAATCATGCTCATGCCATACAGCCATTGTACAGCGCATACAGCGGTAAAGTCCGCTGATAAAGTGGGTACAGCTCTACTTGGGTTGCCAGATGAGGGGCGGTGCCCGTCGATTGTGACTTAATAACTGGAAGCTTTCTGAAACGGCTCCTTTTCCAGACACCAAAACATTTACTTATTGACAAAAAATGGCTGGGTGTTTTTTTTTTTTTTTTGTCTTTTAGCGCTTTACTGTTTCTAGAAGCAGTAGAGACCCTAATGGAAGTACAAAGACGTGAAGAAAGTGAGTTTTGAATATTACGTCCCCTGTAAGGTGGTCTGACTGCTTTCTAAAACTGGATCCATCACATTAGCTCACAGTGTAAAGAGTCTCCAGACCCACCAGGTCTTCGTTTGGTACCAGAACCATGACTTTTCCCTTACATGGCCCTCACTGGCAGAAACACTCAACTCAGAATTTTGTTTTTTTATGCCTTTCATCTGGCTTCATATGTGGACGTTTTCAAGTTTATAGGTTTTCATATTTTACTCCATCCTCAGTTCATCGTTCTCTGTAACTGTACAATCTATAAATCTTTTTTCAAACCTAGTTTGCTGATTTTTATTGTGTGTATTTTGTATTTTAAACTGGTGTACAGCACTTTGTGTTACACATATCTGAATGCAAAGTTCTCTATAAATGATGTTTCAATCATCAATTGGTGCAGAATGAACAGCACCACCAAGTGTGCTGTGTGCCAAAACCGAGCAAAACAAAGAACAGAACCCTCCAGAGTACAAAACAACAGGATGTAGAACCAGAATAATAAATCCAACACCTTGATGTCCAAAAGCCTTAACAAAAAATGAAATTAAATCAACATTTGGGCTTCTGCAGAAGAGAAATTGTGTTTAATCTTTAAAAAGAAACTTTAAACTAAAGTCTCATTAATTAAATAAATCAAACAGCAGTGAAGTATATAATTATTGTCATTCATTAACTTGCTAAAATCTGAATGAGTATACAAAAGCAATGCGTCCTGAAAAATACACAAGGTCAGAATCAGCTTTATTCGTCAAGTTTGTGGAGGCAAACAAGGTTTCCAATTTTCTCTCAACACTTTTTTAAATATCAAGATTTAGGAAGGGGAATAAAAATCTAAATGTCTGTATAATGTGTTTTTACAAAGTAGGACGACATGGCTGGATTGGTCTTAATCAGCCCGGTCTGGATCTGGGTCCTCGGCCTGGGGGGACAAACTGTATCTGAGGCGGCTGGTTTTAGCAAATATCGCTCTGTAGCGCCGCCCTGGAGGTAAACGTTTAAACCAGGCGTGTCCGCGGTGCAGCTCTGGGGCCATTTGTGGCCCCAGGACTGATTTTGTGCGGCCCCCCAACTCCATTTCAAAAAACACTTGGTCCACCAGCACAGATGGTTGATGCACATATAAACTTTTTGTTTTTAGTTATTACAAATGTTAAAGTTGAAAATGTTGGGTACAATGCCAGGTATTCATCTTTTAATAACCACACTTTGACATTCTCTTTAATTTCCTATTAATTAGGACCACGTCTCTCAGAGGACTTTCACTTTTGTGCATTACAATTACTTAAATTAATTAAATACAGCAAGTGTTTTCAAAAGAAATACTGATCCAAATCCTGTTCTTGTATTACTAGACCACAATAGACCAAAACTAATTCTGTTTAAGAATTATTTTTTATATATAATTTGCAAACTGGGCGACCATCTTTTAAAAAAGCAAATGAGCAAAACCTGTTTTTAACTTTGGATCTACATTGATTTACACATCCCTTTCCCACAGAAAGTCTGACCAGTTTGTTTAATTAAAATGATCATATTTTGTAGAGCAGGTAAAAACTGGACATAATTATTTGGTTATTTCTTATCTTTTTTATTTACTTTTTGGCTCTTGAGTACTTTTGACTTGACATTTTCTGCCCAGGCGTGGAAATGTTCGGACACCCCTCTTAGCTGTCTGTTTCCTGACACATGACCTGTACAGGTCAGCTCAGCCCTGATGAGCGTCTCTGCAGACCTGATTGTTTGTTGCAGTTTGGACCGGTCCTGTTCTGTGGATGATCCGAACCACTCAGTGATGGACGAACACAGGAAGGCCTGAATGAAGCCAGTGGAGAAGATGAAGCCACGTTAAAGGGACAGTTTTTCTACAGCTTCCAGCTTCGGTGAGATGTGTGCTATGAAATACCAACAATGCACGGCGTATTCATTGACAGGGAGAAAGGTGCACATTTTGCACTGTCCACACAGATGAAGAAGCTGAATGGAGGAGCTCGGCTTCATGCTCTAAACCGAAACCAGCTTTATGAAAAGCTGATTTTGAAACTCCTGATTGTGTTACTTGACATGTGCTTCGGCTCGTGGATTTAATCTGGATACTGGAGTGTGATACTGACTGCATTCTGTCCCTGGATAGCAGCCTCAGCTCAAGTGTTATTTAGACCAGTGGGAGTAAAATGAGCTACAGCTGGTGTAGAAAACCATCTAAATGCTGGAACACGCTCCGATGATGAAGGCCTTTGATGAGATGTATGCGGTGCCAAGAGTGTGGACATTTAAAGCTTTATATAAAAACAACTCACGCTGTGTAGAATCACCACTAAGAAAGCAAAAAAGCTACAAAACTCCATTAGCTTTGATTTTCTGACAAGATAACCCACAGGACGTGGAAATGGTTTTGAAATGTGAGAGCTCTAAAGAGGTCAAAACCCCAGAAGCACTCACAGTATAGAGGACATCTGTATTTCTATTTATAAAGCAACTCTCCATATACTAAAAGTAATCCTAGAGTCTTGACCTCCATAAAGTTGTTTTTCCTCTCCCTGTGATGGAGACAGATGTAGCTGTCTCAGGAACTCTTTGTCGGGGATGAAAAAAGGCAAAGCAGAACACAAAAGCATCTCAGCCCAAAGACCGTGTGTTCAAGCATGTAAACACCAAGATTACAGTGAGCTACCTTGTGATCTGCACACACCAACTGATCCCTCCACGAGGAACCTAGACCTGCAAGAAAACAGTCCTGACAAAGTTTGGACTGCATTAAAGGAGCTCAGTGAACCAGGAACCTGATGGCTTTCATGGTTTGTTACACAGAAACATCTGTTGAGTTGTAACTGCAAAAGGCAGATGGTTTTCTATTTGGCAGAAAATGCCTTCATATCAGGCAGTATGTTCTACCAACATGGTGAGTGGATCAGAACCGGCTGGTAAATTTAACTGATAAACAGCTAAATAAAAGGCCTTTTACACCACTTAAAGTTCTTAAAGACCAACAAAAACTGAACTTTGTTACCATGCTAGTACCGGTGTAATATTGTATTACACGTCAGATGTTCTAATCTACATTTCTTTCTCCAACACTGCTGATCAGAAGACTTCATACAATCTCTGGGAATCTCCAGACTCATCAATACCCCTCTACATGTGTTAACTCCTAAAGAAACCAGTGAATTTATATGCTTTGGGTGTTTTCCTTGCTTAATAAATTAATATTAGGAGATTCACATCCATCTTAATCTCATTTCAGGTCAGTTTGCAGATGTAACAAGTCCAGAAGGGAAAACTCAGCAACCCTCTCCCAAATAACACCCGTCAGCTCATTCTGCACAATCCCCATGTGCTCCTAGGACAGAGTGACTGTTTAGTCTCTTCTGGTGAGCTATGGTCTCCTCTCACTTGGAAAACCTCCCAAAGGAAGTGGCCAGAAAGGCATTCTGATTCGACACCTGAACCAGTTAACTCCCATCGTCTCTAGGTCCAACCATCCTGTAATAGAAGCTCATTTTAGCCACCTGAAGCCAGGATACATAGACATGAGACATAGACTCTTCTGTCCTGCCTCTCTTGGAGGACGATCGCGTTTTCTCCTCCTCTCCAGGTCCTTGCTTCCCCCCCTCCCCCTCTCCTGCTTCTGCTTCGTTTTTGTCTTTTTGTGCCCTTTCTTCATAGCAACCGAAGCTCAGGAA
The DNA here is from genome assembly GCA_037039145.1 of Fundulus diaphanus. Taxonomy (NCBI): domain Eukaryota; kingdom Metazoa; phylum Chordata; class Actinopteri; order Cyprinodontiformes; family Fundulidae; genus Fundulus; species Fundulus diaphanus. The sequence goes on along the minus strand of CM073134.1, from coordinate 1,370,060 downwards.
ATTATGGATCTCGTCAGCTGGTCTCTCAATGCTATTGATCAAATTTTTGCGACTGGAAAGCAGAGAACGGGGGAGCGTGCGTGTTCCAATGGTACTTTTTTTGCGGAATACATCTTGGATCCGTGGGGGAAATGGTCCACGGTGTGCCTCTCCATATTGTCAGTCGGGGATGTGGAAGATATATACATGTTTGGATTCATGATACTTGGATTTCTTCTGTTTGGATTCGGAGGATATCTGATATATCAGCAACTTCAGAGACTGCTGGCGGCGAATATGGCCTTGATCAGGCTGCCAGCAGCTTACGACGCGATCACTAAGGCGGTGAATGAACAGAACAGTAGGCTGACGGAGCTGAGCCGTAGACTGGCTGCGGTGGCTGAACTCAGAGGCGAAATGGGATAAAATCTGGACGTGAAACGCGGAAAAGCCAAACTAATTTGGAATATAAGATTCGTGGAGCCAGCAAAGATGACTAGACTTTTAAAGCTGACAGAAAAAGTTGGTTCAGCTTGTTCTCATAACAAATTGTGTATTTTTAATAAGGCTCTCCCACTATCTAAAAAGTCCCCTGGATATTAAGGCGAAATGGCCCAGAACTACACCCCCCCCCCTCCCCCGCTCCCTCCTCGTTAAGCTGGGGCGTGAGTGATAAAGACTTTCCAACGTATCAAGGACACTTGCCTGCTGGACGGCGTTCATGGAATACAAAACTCCACACTACTGACTCACATTTATCTCATGAACTTACACGCGACTAGTCTCCAATGTTAACCTTCTGCTCATATGTGTCTCGTTATATTTGTGCTTCTCGTGCGGAGGTATTTGATATCACAAACTGTATCCTAGTAAGAGGATAAAGTGTGATATATGTGTTTTTTCCCTCTCCTTTCCTATTGTGGCTACTATCTTTCCACAGAGTCAAGCGCAGCGCCCTGTGGGCACCGTGTCAGGCGGTGTCCTTGACAGCAAGGCCTCAGTAAATCGTCTCCCCCTGAAATGTTTGTGATGTATGTTATGTTAAGGCGGTTGTACTGAAACAGTAATTTCCCTCTGGGATTATTAAAGTATATCTGATCTGATTCCAATGAGGATCAGGTGAGGATCAGAGCTTATATGAACCAGCTTAGATTTTTAGCTTAGCTCTTTCTTCTGCACAATAGACTGGACCAATGCTTTTATTAGTGGAGATGAGGTCTAAATCTGTCTATTTCCAGGTTATACTACTATCACTCATGAACAAGACACCAACGTTATCAGCTGACCCTGATCTTCTAGAGGTAGAAATCCACCCTTTTCAGCTGAGAAGCATGGTTTAAAAGAAGCTGACTTTATTCCAGATGCTGAAGCTAAGGTCCAGAACAGTACCAGATAATCTGCAGTGGCCAAAGACAGGTTCCCAAACTAGACGCCTACACCTGGACATCCTGTCCATGACGACCACAAAGGATCTGGGACCAAGGTCAACCTGGCATTGTCATGAAAGACATAACCTTAGGACATCTTGTGCCTCTCAAGTTAACTGCTGCCTTAAACAAAATGCATGTATTTAACAAGATAAATTAAAGGTTTATTGCTTTGAATCCCGTTTGAAGAAATTAGAAACACATCCTTAAAGATATGATAACTTTGACTTCTAAAAGAATTAAAGCATTCTTAAATCATTCTTTATGGAATCATATGCATTCAGTTTTATGAAAAACAATACAAAACTAAAGGACTTACTTGAAAAAAAAAACTCTGGCACATTAACTTTCCACATCTTTAATTTCCTTCCTTTCAAAACTTTTTCACTTACTGTTACTTGATTTCTTCTGTTAGGCCTCTTTAATCTCTCAGCATCCTATTTATCATGCTCAGTGCTGACAGAGAGCCTATACAAAGACACTGGAAAAATGGCCCCTCGCCCTGCTATTGACAGCCGCAACTCAATTGAATTTAATGCTTGGCTGCCCTTGTTTTTTCCCTCTCAGTCTAACAAACAAACTCATTTATTCTAATTTCTGTATGTCTCCATTTGCATCTGCAAGCTCTAACATCAACTCCACCCTTTTAATGGGCTGTGTTTCACTAGTGTGCCATCAAATAATTAACCACTTAATCAGCCCCAATTAATGTAATAATGCCTGGCTTGATTAACAAGATTGCTATAGGCATTTCAAAATAAGGTAACCAATATCCAATACAAAGAGGTGAAAATGTGCATATATTCCCTGCCATGTTAACTGAATATCCTTGGATAACAAAGTGCATATTAGGCAAGGGCAAAATGCAAGTTTTGTGTGAATATTTATTGCAATAAATTGGACAAGGTTACCGTAGCAATGTGTGTGAATGAGAAGACCCAAGTGGCGCCGTGAGTTTACAGGGAGCAGACATAAAGAAGGTGGAGGATTTGAAGTACTTAGGGTCAACAGTCCAGAGTCTGGCGAGAGTGGAAAAGAGTTAAAGAAATTTTTTAGAGCAGGTTGAAATGGGTGGAGAAAAGTGTCAGGTGTGTTGTGTGATAAAAGAGTATTAGCAAGAACGAAAGAACAGCAAAGTTGTCTGGTTTAGAGGCAGTGTCGCTGAGGAAGAGACAGGAGGCAGAGATGAAGATGTCAAGGTTCGTTCTGGGAGCGACGAGAATGGAGAGGATCAGGAATGAGTGCATCAGAGGAACAGCTGATGTTAGATGTTTAGGAGATAAAACCAGCGAGGCCAGACTGAGGTGGCTTGGTCCAGAGGAGGGATAGTAAGGAAGGCAAGGTGAGCGTATTTGTAAATGCCTGTGGAAATTCTCAGGTATCTGGGTCATCACAACAGCAAACGGGCTTGAATCAGAGGCAGCAGAAGTCAAAGTCCGGCTACCTCCGATTAAAGCCTGTTTGATGTATTTCTATAGCACTTTTCAGTAACAGGACAATTCAAAGTGTTTCACATGAATACAACACAAGAAAAGAAAAACACAAAAAACGTAGGTTGCAGCAGCAGGTAAAGAACAGTTGGACTGGAAACCTAAACTATTAATGTAAACAAATATGTTTTTAACCTTGATTTAAAGGAACTCCTCTGGGAGTTTGTTCCAGATCAGTGGAGCATAGGAACTAAATGCTGCTTCTCCATGTCTGGTTCTGGTTCTGGTTCTGCAGAGCAGGCTGGAGCCAGAAGATCTGAGTGGTCTGAAGGGTTGATGCCCTGATAACAAGTCTGTGATGTATTTAGGAGCTAATTCAGGGATTTATAGACTAACAGAAGGATTTTAAAGTCTATTCTCTGAGATACAGGGAGCCAGTGGAAGGACTTCAGAACCGGGTCCATGTTCTCTACGTTCTTTGTCTTAGTGAGGACTTCAGAACCGGGTCCATGTTCTCTACTTTCTTAGTCTTAGTGAGGACTTCAGAACCGGGTCCATGTTCTCTACGTTCTTAGTCTTAGTGAGGACTTCAGAACCGGGTCCATGTTCTCTACGTTCTTAGTCTTAGTGAGGACTTCAGAACCGGGTCCATGTTCTCTACGTTCTTAGTCTTAGTGAGGACTTCAGAACCGGGTCCATGTTCTCTACGTTCTTAGTCTTAGTGAGGACTTCAGAACCGGGTCCATGTTCTCTACGTTCTTAGTCCTAGTGAGGACTTCAGAACCGGGTCCATGTTCTCTACGTTCTTAGTCTTAGTGAGGACTTCAGAACCGGGTCCATGTTCTCTACGTTCTTAGTCTTAGTGAGGACTTCAGAACCGGGTCCATGTTCTCTACGTTCTTAGTGAGGACTTCAGAACCGGGTCCATGTTCTCTACGTTCTTAGTCTTAGTGAGGACTTTAGAACCGGGTCCATGTTCTCTACGTTCTTAGTCTTAGTGAGGACTTCAGAACCGGGTCCATGTTCTCTACGTTCTTAGTCTTAGTGAGGACTTCAGAACCGGGTCCATGTTCTCTACGTTCTTAGTCTTAGTGAGGACTTCAGAACCGGGTCCATGTTCTCTACGTTCTTAGTCTTAGTGAGGACTTCAGAACCGGGTCCATGTTCTCTACGTTCTTAGTCTTAGTGAGGACTTCAGAACCGGGTCCATGTTCTCTACGTTCTTAATCTTAGTGAGGACTTCAGAACCGGGTCCATGTTCTCTACGTTCTTAGTCTTAGTGAGGACTTCAGAACCGGGTCCATGTTCTCTACGTTCTTAGTCTTAGTGAGGACTTCAGAACCGGGTCCATGTTCTCTACGTTCTTAGTGAGGACTTCAGAACCGGGTCCATGTTCTCTACTTTCTTAGTCTTAGTGAGGACTTCAGAACCGGGTCCATGTTCTCTACGTTCTTAGTCTTAGTGAGGACTTCAGAACCGGGTCCATGTTCTCTACGTTCTTAGTCTTAGTGAGGACTTCAGAACCGGGTCCATGTTCTCTACGTTCTTAGTCTTAGTGAGGACTTCAGAACCGGGTCCATGTTCTCTACGTTCTTAGTCCTAGTGAGGACTTCAGAACCGGGTCCATGTTCTCTACGTTCTTAGTCTTAGTGAGGACTTCAGAACCGGGTCCATGTTCTCTACGTTCTTAGTCTTAGTGAGGACTTCAGAACCGGGTCCATATTCTCTACGTTCTTAGTCTTAGTGAGGACTTCAGAACCGGGTCCATGTTCTCTACGTTCTTAGTCTTAGTGAGGACTTTAGAACCGGGTCCATGTTCTCTACGTTCTTAGTCTTAGTGAGGACTTCAGAACCGGGTCCATGTTCTCTACGTTCTTAGTCTTAGTGAGGACTTCAGAACCGGGTCCATGTTCTCTACGTTCTTAGTCTTAGTGAGGACTTCAGAACCGGGTCCATGTTCTCTACGTTCTTGGTCTTAGTGAGGACTTCAGAACCGGGTCCATGTTCTCTACGTTCTTAGTCTTAGTGAGGACTTCAGAACCGGGTCCATGTTCTCTACGTTATTAGTCTTAGTGAGGACTTCAGAACCGGGTCCATGTTCTCTACGTTCTTAGTGAGGACTTCAGAACCGGGTCCATGTTCTCTACGTTCTTAGTCTTAGTGAGGACTTCAGAACCGGGTCCATGTTCTCTACTTTCTTGGTCTTAGTGAGGACTTCAGAACCGGGTCCATGTTCTCTACGTTCTTAGTCTTAGTGAGGACTTCAGAACCGGGTCCATGTTCTCTACGTTCTTAGTCTTAGTGAGGACTTCAGAACCGGGTCCATGTTCTCTACGTTCTTAGTCTTAGTGAGGACTTCAGAACCGGGTCCATGTTCTCTACGTTCTTAGTCTTAGTGAGGACTTCAGAACCGGGTCCATGTTCTCTACGTTCTTAGTCTTAGTGAGGACTTCAGAACCGGGTCCATGTTCTCTACGTTCTTAATCTTAGTGAGGACTTCAGAACCGGGTCCATGTTCTCTACGTTCTTAGTCTTAGTGAGGACTTTAGAACCGGGTCCATGTTCTCTACGTTCTTAGTCTTAGTGAGGACTTCAGAGCCGGGTCCATGTTCTCTACGTTCTTAGTCTTAGTGAGGACTTCAGAACCGGGTCCATGTTCTCTACGTTCTTAGTCTTAGTGAGGACTTCAGAACCGGGTCCATGTTCTCTACGTTCTTGGTCTTAGTGAGGACTTCAGAACCGGGTCCATGTTCTCTAAGTTCTTAGTCTTAGTGAGGACTTCAGAACCGGGTCCATGTTCTCTATGTTCTTAATCTTAGTGAGGACTTCAGAACCGGGTCCATGTTCTCTACGTTCTTAGTCTTAGTGAGGACTTCAGAACCGGGTCCATGTTCTCTACGTTCTTAGTCTTAGTGAGGACTTCAGAACCGGGTCCATGTTCTCTACGTTCTTAGTGAGGACTTCAGAACCGGGTCCATGTTCTCTACGTTCTTAATCTTAGTGAGGACTTCAGAACCGGGTCCATGTTCTCTACGTTCTTAGTCTTAGTGAGGACTTCAGAACCGGGTCCATGTTCTCTACTTTCTTGGTCTTAGTGAGGACTTCAGAACCGGGTCCATGTTCTCTACGTTCTTAGTCTTAGTGAGGACTTCAGAACCGGGTCCATGTTCTCTACGTTCTTAGTCTTAGTGAGGACTTCAGAACCGGGTCCATGTTCTCTACGTTCTTAGTCTTAGTGAGGACTTCAGAACCGGGTCCATGTTCTCTACGTTCTTAGTCTTAGTGAGGACTTCATAACCGGGTCCATGTTCTCTACGTTCTTAATCTTAGTGAGGACTTCAGAACCGGGTCCATGTTCTCTACGTTCTTAGTCTTAGTGAGGACTTCAGAACCGGGTCCATGTTCTCTACTTTCTTAGTCTTAGTGAGGACTTCAGAACCGGGTCCATGTTCTCTACGTTCTTAGTCTTAGTGAGGACTTCAGAACCGGGTCCATGTTCTCTACGTTCTTAATCTTAGTGAGGACTTCAGAACCGGGTCCATGTTCTCTACGTTCTTAGTCTTAGTGAGGACTTCAGAACCGGGTCCATGTTCTCTACTTTCTTAGTCTTAGTGAGGACTTCAGAACCGGGTCCATGTTCTCTACGTTCTTAGTCTTAGTGAGGACTTCAGAACCGGGTCCATGTTCTCTACGTTCTTAGTCTTAGTGAGGACTTCAGAACCGGGTCCATGTTCTCTACGTTCTTAGTCTTAGTGAGGACTTCAGAACCGGGTCCATGTTTTCTACGTTCTTAGTCTTAGTGAGGACTTCAGAACCGGGTCCATGTTCTCTACTTTCTTAGTCTTAGTGAGGACTTCAGAACCGGGTCCATGTTCTCTACGTTCTTAGTCTTAGTGAGGACTTCAGAACCGGGTCCATGTTCTCTACGTTCTTAGTCTTAGTGAGGACTTCAGAACCGGGTCCATGTTCTCTACGTTCTTAGTCTTAGTGAGGACTTCAGAACCGGGTCCATGTTCTCTACGTTCTTAGTCTTAGTGAGGACTTCAGAACCGGGTCCATGTTCTCTACGTTCTTAGTCTTAGTGAGGACGCGGGCAGCAGCGTTCTGGATCAGCTGCAGCTGTCTGATCCACTTTTTAGGCAGACCTGTGAAAACACCGTTGCAGTGATCAGTTCTACTAAAGATAAACATGGATTAGTTTTTCCAGATCCTGCTGAGACGTCAGTCCTTTAATCCTGGAAATGTTCTCCAGGTTCTAGAAGGTCCACTTTGTGATTGTCTTTAGATGGAGGTTCAGGTCTGAGTCCATCACTACTCCCAGATTTCAGGCCTGATCAGTGGTTCCTAGCTGAAGCAGCTGAAGCTGTGAGCTAACTTCTGATCTCTCCTCTATTTGTACGAAAATTCCCTGAAACCAAAGCTTAGTGGATACATAAACACTAGAAATGCATCGGCACAGCAAGAGGAAAACTAGAAAGGAACGTGAATGGCATCAGGTGAGCACATCACAAAGATTGGCATGTAGGACAATCAATAGATAACTAACCCAAAGCTGAAAGAAGATCATTGTCCGACCCAGTTCTCCAGGCGTTCTAACAGGATGGAGTGATCGACAGTATCAATCGTGCACTGAGGTCCAATAGAACCAGCACTGAGGTTCTTCCACAGTCTGTATTTATATGGATGTCATTAAACACCTTGATCAGGGCGGTCTCTGTACTGTGGTGAGGAAACCTGACTGGAAAACGTCAAAGGGGCTGGTCGTTGTTAAGAAGGTGTTTAATTGTTGAAACTCAGCTTTTTCAAAAATCTTAGTTGCTTAGTTGATAATTGCTGTTTTTAGGGACTGGGGGAAAACACCTGACAGAAGGGACGTGCTTATTTTCTTAGTCAAATCAGACGCTACGACAGGCAGAACGTTCTTAAAGAAAGCTGTGGGCAGAACATCAAGGCAGCAGGAGGAGGAACTTAGCTGCTGAATGATCTGCTCTAAGCTTTTGTAGTTTATTTGGCTGAATTGGGTCATTTAGTCAAGATCAGTTCTAGTTGGAGACAACTTTGGTTCTGGAGTTGATATGAATGTATAAACTGATCCTCTAATCTTTAGGATTTTGTCAGTAACAAAGTTAGCAAATTCATTGCAGGCTCTGTGTTCAGATGCCACAGTCAGAGGAGGGTTTGTTAACCTGTTGACCGTGGCAAATAAGGCACGAGTATTATTAATGTTTTTGTTGATAATCTCAGAGAAGAAAGATTCCCTTGCTTTCAAAGATAACAGAAAAGTGTTCAGAAAGGGCTACATCAGTTAGAGATCGTGGAAATGTCCAGACCCTTATAGATGATGATGTCCCCATTGGCTGTTTAACATTTTGAGTCAAACCGATTGTATTAAGTATATCACACAGTTATTTTGCACCACTGTCTTGAAGGTTGTCAGAATTAACGTTGATGTCTCCCACAAGCAGTTAACAGTCATAATCAACCCAAATCACAGATAGGTCATTAGAATCATTGAAAAAGATTGTTCTGTACTTTGGAGGAAGGCCTATCGGTAGAATGATGTTGAGGCTGGAACTGCCAGGCAGGAAGCCTAAAGCAAGACCAAAGAGGAGATTTATGGATAGACTTGCAGAGAGTGTGAAGGTAGTTGGTGTAAGTGAAGAAGTTGCAGAAGATAGGGTCAGATGGAGACTGTGGCGACCCCTGACAAGGAAAAGCCAAAAGAAGAAGATAACCTACCCTAACCCTACTTCCATCCATCCATTTTCTGACCCACTGAATCCCTCATGGGGTCGCGGGGGTTGCTGGTGCCTATTTCCAGCGTTCACCGGGCGAGAGGCGGGGTTCACCCTGGACAGGTTGCCAGTCTGTCGCAGGGCAACACAGAGAAAAACAACCATTCACACACACACACTCACACCTAAGGACAATTTAGAGAAGCCAATTAACTTAATCATGTTTTTGGACTGTGGGAGGAAGCCGGAGTACCTGGAGAGAACCCACACATGCACAGGGAGAACATGCAGACTCCATGCAGAAAGACCCAGGGTTGGATTTGAACCCAGAACCCAGAAGGCAACAGTGCTACCCACTACACCACTGTGCAGCCCCCTAACCCTGCTTATTACATTCAATTTACATACTCTTAATAAACTAAACTAGACATACCAAATGCACAACATACCAAATCACTATCGTATTATTGCAGTATTAGTTTGTGTAATATTACAATAGCAAAGGACAGTATAGGTCGGATACTCTGAACTGTTCTTATTAAAGTATAAGGCAATCATGCTCTGCATCACAATCATTTAGGACAATTGGATGGCCTCTCACTGATCTCAGTGTCCATCCCCAATATAATTCAATTCAATTCAATTTTATTTATATAGCACCAATTCATGAAACATGTCATCTCAAGGCACTTTACAAAGTTAAGTTCAATCATATTATACAGATTGGGTCAGATTATACAGATTGGTCAAAAATGTTCCTATATAAGAAAACCAGTTGATTGCATCAAAGTCCCAACAAGCAGCATTCACTCCTGGAGAAGCGTAGAGCTACAGGGAGAGTCGTCTGCATTGTCCATGGCTTTGCTGCAATCCCTCATACTAATAATATAGAGTTTAGTTATGAGTAGTTCTAAGTGACAGGGCCATGATAAGGACAATGAGGGAAGAAGAGTGGGTGAAATATAGTTTATTCACAGCTGATAATGTCATAATAGAAGTCAAAGATATCACAATTGCATGTTTTCTTGATAGACCTTGACTAAGCTCACGTCTGATTGGATGTGGAGCAATAAGGACAATGCATTCTTAATGGTCAATGATACAAATACAACTTAATGTGAGACGTTTTTAAATGCAGTCAATGTGAAAACAAGAAGCACACAACCAATCCCTGAGCTAAACAGTCCAGTTGTGTATCAATTCAGCAATATGCAAAACTATCCTATAACAATGTCAGGTACATTAATTCATATGGGCAATCTTGAGGCAATTTTTTTATTGTTATCAGATCAACATATGATGCAAAACAATAGAACCAACAATTATTTTTATTATTGATTATATTAAAGTTTAGCTTCAAAAGACCAAAGATATGTTTATCCACACATAAATGTATATCTTTTTTTATATAATGTTGTTTCTGCTTCATTGCATTACGGGTAGTCTGAGCAAGGCCAGGTACTGTCCCCCTACAAATAAATAAATATGGCTCCAGTTGGAGCCCGGGCCGAGTGGCGACCTCAGCTCTGAGGGCTTTACTGGGAGGTTCGGCCGCAATGATCAGGATCAGGATTTGTCTGGATGGTTTGATTGAATTTGACTTTGTAAAGAGCCTTGAGATGACGTGTTGTGTATTGGTGCTACATGAATAAAATGGAATTGATCAGAGGAGGTAATGTGTGAGGATGCCAAAGTCTACTGTGTTAGTGCAACAGTTGCCTTTTACTGCTATTTAAAGAAAGTGCTTGACATTGTCAGCTGATCTACGCTTTAATGAAGAAAGTTTAATACTAGTTATCACAGAGACTTGTTATAAGGTCTTTGTGTTCTTCATTAATGAAAAATGTAAAAGGCAAAACATAGACTGCGTTGGAAACTGTGAATATTTGAACATAGTCAAACAAATCCAGATTTTCCTGAACAAATAAAGTGCTTTTTACCCTTTATCATGATGGTCACATTAAAGGAAGGAGAAACCTTCAGCCAAGCTTCTGTTCGGTGTAGATTATGCAGATAGTTATGTCAATCAAATTTAGGACACTTGAACCATGGTGCTTAATTTCTGAATCACGAGAAGTGCAATAAACATGGGCTGACAAAAATATTAAGAAAGTAACATTAAAATCAAACCCTAAGCAAACATCTTCCATCTTCAGACTGCTACTTATCTGAGAACGGAACAAGGAAAAAACTTGTCCTAGATAGAAAAACAGACATCGCTCTTGGCCTGATCAGAAGCACAGACCACCTTAGCTGACTCTTTTTGATGAGCTCTATATGAAAAAACATATAGAGCTCCTCCCCCCCCCCCCCCCCCCCAGGAAGCTCATTTTGGTATCTTGTATCCAGGATCTCTTTCTGTCTGTAAAGATCTGTATTGTATGAGCTTAGCTAGATGTTGCAACAGCTAAAGATCACTAAATCCAAAGCTTCGTTTTTTACTCAGCTTTGCTTCACCACAGCAGACCAGAGCAGCCTCCACATTACATCTGACATCAGATGTCCAATCTTTCTGTCCATGTCCTGCTCCATCTTACCACCACTCGTGAACAGGACACCAAGTACTTGAACTCCTACAAGACAGACCACCCACCCTATGGGAGTAATCCACTCTGTCATATTGAGAGCTATAGTCTCTCATCCTGTCCCCTTCATGTAATTTGATGCAAACCCCTCCAGTTGGCAGAGAAGGTAATGGCTGGAAGACGCCAGTCACAACAACCTGCAAAAAGCTAAGATGGAACCAAGAGATTCCTATCCATGTGGATGCCTCCAGATTCTTCCTATGAACACCACAAACAAGATTGGCAGAGCTAGACTTTGTGAGAAAAACATGGCTCCATCTCTTGCTTTGGGTATATAAGGAGCAGATACCCCTTAAGAGTAACCCAGGTACCCAGTACTCCCACAGCACCATTTACAACTTACTTGTAGGCCCTCCATGGACGTACAAAGCCAATGGGGAGCAGACAAACAAACCCCCATGAGGCTTCCTGTGAGATCTAATCCAGAATAAAATGATCTTATTTGCACTACCGCAAACTAACTTTAGTTAGAAAACAATATGGGGTGCACACAGATTTATGCACATGTTTCTTTAGCTTGCATTTTATTTACTCTAAAGCTTATATATTTTTACCTAATATCTACATGCTGTGAACATGTGAAACTGAAGTCAGATTCCCTTCTTGTGTACACAGTCTTGGCTAAAAAGGCTGGCCTGGACAAAAGCTGCACTGTTCCTCCTGAATCTGAGATTTGAGTCGAAGCCGTCGTATCAAGACCCAAGAGTACGCTTTCCCAGGGAGGATGAGGAGTTCAGTCTCTTGACAGCTGAAGCAAACTCCTGGACCAGCAGCCCTGTCTTCACCTCCACAGGTGTTGTCTCTGTCCTCGACGTGACTCTGATGCGGCTGACGCACCAACAACGTTTGGGCCTCCAGCACCTGGTCCACCCTGGCGTTCTGCTGCTGCGAAGCTCTGGAAACACAGAGGCAACCTCTGCCATAATGGACACCCCCTACCCAGCCCCACAGGTTCGTAGTCTCTGCCACCTGCACAACTTATTAAATCTGGGTCAGCAGAGAGAAAGACACTTCATTATGTTGCTATGAGCTGCTGTTTGAATTTCATTTATATGAAAGTGGAGCTCAGTCCACAATAAACGGTGCTTAGATGAAGTAGGACATAATAATAGCAACAACAGCTTTAAGGAGTTATTGTCTATACTAAGGAGGCTATTGTCTTTTAACTGAAATGCAGCAGGTATTAGTGACACTGAAGGAATAACAGATGTTCTCAATGACTCTAAAGTCACTTACAAAACTGTTTTGTTAGATAAAATATGCAATATTTAGATTGTGCTTTGTTATTTCATATATTGTTTTCCTATGTGCCTGTCCACTAGCTACGTTTGGTTGCCATGGTTAATACTGGTAATAGGTGATGAGAGTCCAACCTGCATTTCTGCTTCAGGTTTAGCTCAGACATGCATCAGTTTTAGATCAGACCCACTTATCGTCATAAGAAAGCGGTCAGCACCGCTGGTACGTCCAGCTGCATTCAGACGTGTTGCTATGGAGCCGCGCAAAATCTGAAAAATACTTATTTGATTCAAATAAAGGACAATGCCAGACAACGAGCTGAGCATGCACTGACTTACAGTATATTAACAGAAAGAATGAATACAGAAAGTGTTTCAGAAGACTAATAATAAAAGCCATGAATCCAACATTCAAACAGAGAAAACTGGACGGCATTAGCTGAAGAATAACAGGGAGGTAGAAACACACACTCATACAGAGCAGTGCAGAGAAATGGTCTTCAAAGTAAATAAATAACAAAAACGCCCAATAAAATATCATAAACTTTCATATTCCGAATCTTTATTTGTGAATTTTCTAAAGTAAATCCAACTCACTGAGCATCCCATTAGAACGTGTAGCGCCACACTGCAAAAGGTAGTAGTCTCAAAATTACGATTTCTAAGTGACAAAAGTACTAAAAGCTGCTAAAAATGCAACTCTTCCCTTTATGTGAATATTTTTCTGACTCTGAAAATTCCCCTGTCAGGGATTAGATGGCTGACGGCTTTATACCGACAACCTAACATCAAACTAATGGTCTGGTTTCACTTAGTGAATTAGATTAAAAAGAACAATCCACACAAAGGCAGAGAAAGCCATCTAAGCCAATCTTCTTCCCTTACTTATGAGAGGACACGCTTTCACTCTGAACACACCTGAGTGCTGCCATTCCTCCAATCTCCTCTTTGAAGCCTCTGAGCAGGCTGCCACAGAAAAGGAGGACTTGGGATTCGGCACGGATCGATTCGGTTCCATCACTTCTGTCTGGGACTCAAGGTAGGGGGGCGCGCACAAATACAGAGAAATCCACAGGCACGCACTCATACAACCTCAACAAAACACACCACTTTCAATCCCAAACCCTCTCAGAACATTGCACTCAATAACGACAAACCCAGAGCTGCAGAACCGGCTACAAGCGAGAGAGAAAATCCTGGAATCTGAGAGCTCACTGTGCTGTTGCAAAATCTCCGGCTTTCTGCATCACAGCATCTGAGCATTCACCCACAGAAACACTCGTACACACAGATACTGAAAAACACAAGAACAAGCCCACACCTACACAGCTGTCAGTCAATCAGCTTCAGGCTTGCTCAGGTGCTCACAATGAGCCACTCCAGCAAACTTAAGAGAAAATAACTTGTTTTTGTCGCCTTCGTTCAAAGAGGCTTCAGGCTCTGAGTTTAAAGCTCCCAGGGAACTTATGAGGTATTGATCGGATCAATCAAAGTAGTCTTGTACACACAAACAAAGAGAAGGAAGATGAAATAGAAACAAAGAAAAGTTATTTTTGCATTTTCCATCTTTGCATCCAGTTGTATGAAGGCAGGAGCAACAAGGTGGGAGAGTCCCACAAATATTTTCTAACAGGAGCATCTTTCAACTCCAAAGAGAGAGATTGAAACATGTGCTGAAACAAAATATATATCACTGTTTAGTCACTCTAAAGCTGCCGCCGCCTGGTTTTATGCTGCTGCAGACAGGAGGCTGGCTTATATAAAACTTCATTAAGAGAAGGATGTAAAGTTGACAGCATGCTGCGCACCAAGGAGGCAACTTTTTGCTGTAGAGTCGCGGTCCTGTTTTCACTGTCAATACTTAGTGGTAGCCGGTCCATCTGGGGCTGAATGTTGGCGCTTTATAGTGTCCATGAGTACCTCCAAAGGGTCAAATAATAGCTGAATCACTCAGAAGAAAAAGCCAAGTTTGCTGCCATGTCAGCCCCTCCAAGCATTCAGCATGCAGAGGTGAGTGAATCATTTATGCACCATTTCTGTAATTTTCATAGCCGTGGAGTTTATAGTTCCAACATGGGTCTAAGACAACCTGGCTTAGCTCGCGATCTCACCCGAGGTGCCACAGAACACACTTAAAGTCTTGATGTTTACTGTATAATGTATAATGTTTACTTTCCACATAATAATCCCAGCTTTCACAAAACTCCAAAATGTAAAATGTTTAAGGCACTTTTGCTCATCTTTTTTTTACTAAAAAATTCAGGTTTTCATATCATGTATGCGACTACGTCATGTCGGGTCGGCAGTGATCATCGTTCTGCTGTTTAAACATGAAACAACAAATCTAAACTTAGCATACGCATCCACTGCAGCCACGTCTCACACGTCACAGTCTCTCCTGGCTTTGTTACAGCGGCTCAGGGACTGGATCCACGGCTCCTGTTATAAACACCCACAGAGAGGAGCTTCAAACAACCGCTGCTTCATCAATAACCCACAACAGCTCCGTTCGCTTTGCTTGCAGGCGAGTTCCATGTCTGGCAGGAAGTTCCTGCAAAATTCTGCAACAACGAGGCACTGGAGAGGACGCAGACTCTCCGGAGACGAAGGATTCTTTCAGGAACATAATAGCAGCAACATTTGTCCCTGACGTGTTTCGCTTGTGAATGCACATTTGAGTTTCTTACCTAACCTGTGAGTGTAAGTATAAATGTATGCATTCTCTTTCTGCAGCCTTTTGAGGCAGACCTCTAAACCTCTATCTTGTAGTTGTTTGCAGTTTTGTTGCCCATGTCATGTTTTATGCATTCTGGTAAAAAGTGGAGAGAAAAGCCTTTAAACTTTAAGCTCTGCAACACACAGCCCGGACATCCCCACGTGTTGTGATGCACGGCAAGGCCGGTTTGCTCATATACAACCATTACACACAAGGTGGTCCAAAGTTCCTTAAAATAAGTTTAAAAAAAATATACTAAATAAAGCTTTTGAGCTTCCACTGTCAGATGCTTGTAAGTAAATATTAAAGTGTGATTCTGCATGCCTCATTTCCTGTCAGAAATAAAATTATTGGTTAAATAAAATCTACCAGGGATATGAATAATTGGGGCTTTAACTACACAGATTAGACATTAGAAGAATAGATGACACAGGCAGTAATCTATTCATCTTTTCCCTGTAGCAGCAATTTTTTAAAGAAACGCGAACCAGTGAACCATTTGTTTCAGAAGTCTCCATCTTTCAGAACCCGTCCTTTTCCACTAATCCGTTTTTTTCCAGGTACAAACGTTTCCACTTGGTTTGGCCAATTATCTAATTGCCTATCCAAGTTCTTTTAGTCTCTATTTTTATTAAATACACATTTAATTTCCCTTTGATATTAATAAAATATTTTGAATTAAATTTAATTGAGTTGATATGGCACATAAATATTTTTTTATCACACTACAACCACATATAGACAGCTCTTAGTATACTCCACAAATCTGAGCTTTGCAGAAAAGTGACCAGAAGAAAGCCAGTGTTAAAAGAAGCTGTAAGACATTCTGTTTTCTATTTGTCACAAATCATGTGAGAGAACATACAGTATGTGGAAGAAGATTCCCTTACCAGAGACCAAAAGTCAACATTTTGGCCAATATGCAGAACACTAGGTGTGGCAGAAATCTAACACAATCCAGAAGTATTTTCAGGAAACACAGTGGTGGCAGCATCATGCTGTGGGAAGCAGGTCAGAGGTGATGGGAAGATGGACGGAGCTGCATCCAGGACAATTAAGGGATGGATTAGATCAGACAAGATGCATGGGTTAGAATGGCCTAGTCAAAGTCCTGACCATAAAACAGCTATGATTTAAAAACTGATTTCCACATCCATTCTTCAACCAATCAGATTGAACTTCAGCTGTTTTACAAAGAACAATTGACAAATATTTCAGTCTATTGATTTTTATGCATATTTAGGTTTTTATTTGGGAAAAATGTCAAATTTTGTGTCATTTGCCTTCCATTTTAAACTTATGACCAACTTTAAATTGTTAAACTGTATAAAACTCCAGTAAAAGAAATTTAAGTTCAAGGTTAAAACGCAATAATGCTGACTATGAAACAATTTAAGGAGTTTTTAATTGTTTTGCGAGGTTCTAAACTGCAAATAATGAGAGAAATCCATTGTCTCGTTTTCCTGGCTGTACCAACTCTGCTGTTGGTAATTAGATTTCTTTTCTCCGTGTCTGGAGCTCCAGACGCTCCAGGTTTCATCCTGCAGGTGCTGAAGAGCAGAGTGCTTGTCCATTTCATGCTGCTCCCCTGTGTACCACCTACGGAGGGCGAGGTTCACAGCAGGCCTCACTTTCTGTGAAGTTTAAATCAGTTACAGGAACCCCACTCTGCCCTATTGTGCTGACTGAGACGCCTCTGACTGAACTCGCTTCAATAATTCATTCTGATTCATAAAAAAGACATAATGGATTTGAGGGAAACCCGACCATCAGCTTGGAGGGAGGCATAGTTGAATCCTGAAGATGTAAGTCTCTCATGTGAGGGTGGAGGTCAGTGCTCAGTGAATCCTGCTGTTATCAGTATCTTGCTACGCTGTGGAGAACTGAAGATGCTGATTTTCCAAACCTAAACCCTAAGCTGCACAACACATATTTCTGTGGTTACCAAACATATTTGTTCTGTAAAACGGCTTTTATTGAATTGCTCTTTGTTGCAAACTGTTTTCCATGTGAGTGATGATGATCTCGCTGTCTTGGTTATAGAACTGTGCTCCCCCTCACCCCCTCCTCCTCCGCCTTTATTTCTAAAGCCTGCAGAGACCCGTCCTGGTGGTGCCGGTGTTATCATGAATCACTCTGTGTCAGACCTTTAATAAGTCCTTGACGGGGTTTCGCTGTGAACGATACTCTTTATCAAAGGTTTACACTGTCAGCGTGTCCTGGAGAATGACTGATCCCACCTTGCACCGGCCTGCCCTTCATGCAGAATGATGGAGCAACACCTATGAGAGCGGTGATAGTAGCAGCTCCCACACAGACGTGCGTGACTCAACAAGTGGGTCATGAAAGCCAGAGTTTGTTAGCGAGGCGGCGGTGCAGTGCCAGCAAACAGACGGCCATGTCTCTGTGATAGATCCTTCAGTCTGCTCCATTTCTCTCCCTGACAACCAGCCCCACAGGATCCAGCATCTCCAAATGCAAAATATTGACATTATAAATGTGATGTTTTAACCTTGTCTGCCTCACTACAGTAAGCAGCTAATCCACTTAACAAATGAAGTAATATCCACAATTGCTTGACCTCTCTTATGGACATTACCAGAGTCCTGCCATCGTAGACGTTGGCTCCACGTTTCCCTACAGAAAGTGGAGGATGTCTGAAATGGTTCCCTCAGGGCTGCGTACTATAGACAGTCGCCTCATTACTCTGCAGAATCAAAGCGTCTCCAGTTGTGCTAGATTGTTTCCTAACAGCTAAATTATTATTTTATCATCATGATTAAGGTAAAGCTGAGGAGCCGACTCTGATCATTTTCACATCTTTTACATAAGGACATACACTCACCGGCCACTTTATTAGGTACACCTGTCCAACTGCTCGTTAACACTTAATTTCTAAGCAGCCAATCACATGGCGGCAACTCAGTGCATTTAGGCATGTAGACATGGTCAAGAGAATCTCCTGCAGTTCAAACCGAGCATCAGTATGGGGAAGAAAGGTGATTTGAGTGACTTTGAACGTGGCATGATTGTTGGTGCCAGAAGGGCTGGTCTGAGTATTTCAGAAACTGCTAATCTACTGGGATTTTCACGCACAACCATCTCTAGGGTTTACAGAGAACGGTCCGAAAAAGAAAAAACATCCAGTGAGCGGCAGTTCTGTGGGCGGAAATGCCTTGTTGATGCCAGAGGTCAGAGGAGAATGGCCAGACTGGTTCGAGCTGATAGAAGGGCAACAGTGACTCAAATAACCACCCGTTACAACCAAGGTGGGCAGAAGAGCATCTCTGAACGCACAGTACGTCGAACTTTGAGGCAGATGGGCTACAGCAGCAGAAGACCACATCGGGTGCCACTCCTTTCAGCTAAGAACAGGAACCTGAGGCTACAATTTGCACAAGCTCATCGAAATTGGACAATAGAAGAAAAACGTTGCCTGGTCTGATGAGTCTCGATTTCTGCTGCGACAGTCGGATGGTAGGGTCAGAATTTGGCGTCTACAACATGAAAGCATGGATCCATCCTGCCTTGTATCAACGGTTCAGGCTGGTGGTGGTGGTGGTGTCATGGTGTGGGGAATATTTTCTTGGCACTCTTTGGGCCCCTTGGTACCAATTGAGCATCGTTGCAACGCCACAGCCTACCTGAGTATTGTTGCTGACCATGTCCATCCCTTTATGACCACAATGTACCCAACCCATGATGGCTACTTTCAGCAGGATAATGCGCCATGTCATAAAGCTGGAATCATCTCAGACTGGTTTCTTGAACATGACAATGAGTTCGCTGTACTCAAATGGCCTCCACAGTCACCAGATCTCAATCCAATAGAGCATCTTTGGGATGTGGTGGAACGGGAGATTCGCATCATGGATGTGCAGCCGACAAATCTGCGGCAACTGTGTGATGCCATCATGTCAATATGGACCAAACTCCCTGAGGAATGCTTCCAGCACCTTGTTGAACCTATGCCACGAAGAATTGAGGCAGTTCTGAAGGCAAAAGGGGGTCCGACCCGTTACTAGCATGGGGTACCTAATAAAGTGGCCGGTGAGTGTATGTCAGTATATTTTATTGTTCAGTTCATCATTGAGCCGTGAAAGTAGCAGGTTTCATGGTTTTCACCAAACAATTTATTTGCAAAAGAGAAAAATCTGACTTGATACTTTGTAGAACCACGTTTTCAGGTCTTTAGGGATATTTTCTCTACCAGCTTTACACATCTACACACTTTGCCCATTTTTATTCTTCTTAGCAAAGTAAAATGTTATTGCCTGCCAGAAACAGGCTGGATTTAGGTCAAGGTCATTCTAACACATGGAAACGCTTTGATCTAAACCTTTCCATCATCGCTCTCACTCTGTTTGGAGTCATCGCCTGCTGGGAGATCAGCATCCGTGTAATGTATATTTTCATATTTAAAAGAAAAATATTCCTTCCACTGAACAAAGAAACTGCACTTTATATCGGTCCACATCAGATTGTCCGAAACCAACATGGATACAACGAAGGCATAAAGAAATCTGTCTGTTCCATCAGAGAGAACTTGAGATAACAGATGATGTTAAGTCCAGCCGTTGATCACAAACCTAACGGATAAACATGTTTTAAACCAGAAAGGTAACATTTCCATTAAATTAAAATTCAATTCAATTCAATTCAATTTTATTTATATAGCGCCAAATCATGAAACATGTCATCTCAAGGCACTTTACAAAATCAAGTTCAATCATATTATACAGATTGGGTCAGATTATACAGATTGGTCAAAATGTCCTATATAAGGAAACCAGTTGATTGCATCAAAGTCCCGACAAGCAGCATTCACTCCTGGGGAACCGTAGAGCCACAGGGAGAGTCGTCTGCATTGTACATGGCTTTGCAGCAATCCCTCATACTGAGCAAGCATGAAGCGACAGTGGGAAGAAAAACCACCCATTAACGGGAAAAAAAAACCTCCGGCAGAACCGGGCTCAGTATGAACGGTCATCTGCCTCGACCGACTGGGGTTACAGAAGACAGAGCAGAGACACAACAAGAGAGACAAAAAGCACAGAAGAACACATTGATCTAGTAATCTGTTCTACATTAGATGGTAGTAACGGGTGAGCCGTCTTCTCTGGATGATGTCAAAGTTAACAGAACGCCAGACCAGGTGTACCTACTATGAAGAAAAAGAGAGAGAGCAAAAAGTTAAAAGCTGAAATGACGACAGTCATTTCCATGTAATACAATGCAAAACTGGAGAACCGTAGAATGAAGAACAGTAGAAATCAGTAGAGTGAGAAAATTAGACCCTGATGTCCTCCAGCAGCCTAGGCCTATCACAGCACAACTATAGAGATAGCTCAGGGTAACATGAGCCACTCTAACTATAAGCTTTGTCAAAAAGGAAAGTTTTAAGATTAGTCTTAAAAATAGATAGGGTGTCTGCCTCACGGACCAAAACTGGGAGTTGGTTCCACAGGAGAGGAGCCTGATAGCTAAAGGATCTGCCTCCCATTCTACTTTTAGAGACTCTAGGAACCACCAGCAGACCTGCAGTCTGAGAGCGAAGTGCTCTGTTAGGAACATACGGGGTAATCAGAGCTCTGATATATGATGGAGCTTGGTTATTAAGGGCTTTATACGTTAGAAGAAGAATTTTAAATTCTATTCTTGATTTAACAGGAAGCCAATGAAGGGAAGCTAAAATTGGAGAAATATGATCCCTCTTGTTGATTTTCATCAGGACTCTTGCCGCAGCATTTTGGATCAGCTGAAGACTTCGAACTGCATTTTGTGGACTTCCTGATAGTAAAGAATTACAATAGTCCAGCCTTGAAGTAACAAATGCATGGACTAGTTTTTCAGCATCACCCCTGGACAGAATGTTTCTAATTTTGGCGATATTCCGGAGGTGAAAAAAGGAAACTCTGGAAACCTGTTTAATATGGGATTTAAATGACATGTCTTGGTCGAAAACAACACCAAGATTTTTAACTTTATTACCAGAGGCCAAGTTAATGCCATCCAGATTCAGTGATTGATTAAGAAGTTTATTTTTTGAGGACTCTGGCCCAAAGATTACAACTTCTGTCTTGTCAGAATTTAAATGCAGGAAATTTAAAGTCATCCAGCTTTTGATGTCATCAAGACATGACTGCAGTCGAAGTAACTGATTGGATTCATCAGGATTTATGGATAAATATAGCTGAGTGTCATCAGCATAACAGTGGAAATTAATCCCATGCTGTCTGATAATTTTGCCAACCGGAAGCATATATATAGTAAATAGAATTGGTCCAAGGACTGAACCCTGTGGTACTCCACAGGTGACCCTAGAGTTTGAAGAAGATTTATTATTAACATGAACAAACTGGAATCTGTCCGACAGATAAGATTTAAACCAGCCTAATGCTTTTCCCTTAATCCCTACAGTATGCTCAAGTCTTTGTAGGAGAATATTGTGATCAACTGTATCAAATGCAGCACTGAGATCTAACAGGACAAGTATAGACACAAGTCCATTATCTGAGGCCATGAGAATATCATTGGTGACCTTCACCAGAGCTGTTTCAGTGCTATGATGAGCTCTAAAGCCTGACTGAAACTCCTCAAGTAGGTCATTACTTTGTAAATGTTCACAAAGTTGATTAGCAACTACTTTCTCAAGAATTTTAGATAAGAAAAGAAGATTAGATATAGGTCTGTAGTTTACTAGCTCATCTTGATCAAGAGAAGGTTTCTTAAGTAAAGGTTTAATAACAGCTACTTTAAAAACCTGTGGTACATATCCATTTACTAAGGATAGATTAATCATGTCTAAAATAGGACCACTGATCAGAGGGAATACCTCCTTAAACAACTTGGTTGGGATTGGGTCTAACATACAGGTAGAAGGTTTAGATGAAGCTAATATTCTAGATAGCTCAGAAAGCTCTACTGCTTTTAAACAGTTCAGACACTGCGCAGGTTCTAAGGATTCCTCCAATGCTGCCTCACTTACTGAGGATGAGGTAATCATGTTTGGGAGGATGCCAATTATTTTATTTTTAATGGAATCAATTTTATTTATGAAGAATCCCATAAAATCATTACTGCTAAGAGCTAAGGGGATGGCTGGATCAACAGAGCTGTGGCTCTGGGTAAGTTTGGCAACTGTATTGAAGAGAAATCTAGGATTATTCTTATTCTCCTCAATTAATGATGAAAAATATGCTGCTCTAACTCTGCGAATGGTCTTGTTATACAACAATAGACTGTCCCTCCAGATTAGGTAGGATTCCTCTTGGTGTGTAGAGCGCCATTTTCTCTCCAATTTCCTAACATTGTGCTTCAAGGAATGCAGCTCTGAATTAAACCAAGGAGCCAGCTTCCTGTGAATAATCACCTTCTTTTTCAAGGGAGCTACATTGTCTAATGCAGAACGCAATGACAAAGTCATACCGTTTACAAAGACATCTATTTGTGAATTGGAAGAAACAGCATTGCTGCCATCTACTGGGCATTTCTGCAATACGGAGGATATTAAAAAGGGGACAGACTCTTTAAGTGTTGATACAGCATTATCCGATAAAGATCTACTATAATGGAACCCTCTTTTGGGGGTGGAGAACTCAGTTAGATTAAACTCAAATGTTATTAAAAAATGATCAGATAGGACAGGGTTGTGAGGAAATACTGTTAATTCTTCACAATCAATGCCATATGTCAGCACAAGGTCTAAAGTATGGAGCCAAGAGTGCGTCGGTTTATGCACATTTTGAGCAAAACCAATTGAATCTAGGATAGTTTTAAAGGCTACACTAAGGTTATCACATTCTGTGTCAACATGGATGTTAAAATCACCCACTATAATAACCTTATCAGTATTTAACACCAAATCAGATAAGAAATCTGACAACTCATCCAAAAACTGAGTATAAGGGCCTGGTGGACGATACAAAACAATAAACAGAAGAGGTTTTATTGCTTTGCAGTTTGGATGAGGGAAACTGAGGGTTAAATGTTCAAAAGAACTGTAATTATTAATTGGCCTGGGACTAATTAATAAATCAGACTGAAAGATGGCTGCCACTCCTCCTCCTCTTCCCACAGATCTGGGAATGTGGAAATTTGAATAATTGGAGGGAGTTGACTCATTTATACTAACGTAGTCCTCTTGTAGCCAGGTTTCTGTGAGACAAAACAAATCAATCTGTTTATCAGAAATCAATTCGTTAACTAACAAAGTCTTTGGAGGGAGAGACCTTATATTTAATAGACCACATTTAATTGTTTTATTTTTAGGTTCAAAGTGATCCGTATGGATTTTTATTAGATTTTTATGATTTGTTCCCTTAATTAATCCCAAAGGGACATTAAATGCTGCTGTAACTCTTGGGGGTTGTTGTAAACACTGCAGGCAGGAAGCATCTCCTGTAGAGGTCCGTGTTACAGCGGGCCTGGAGGAGCCTCTGACGGAGGATACTCTGAGGTACGGCAAAATCATACCAACAAAATGCTGCAAACTAACCGTTCGTCAGAAAAATATAATGTAAAAAATATTCCCATCAGTCTAATTCAACATTTTCTTTGTTCACCTTTTTATTTATTTATTTATTTGCTTTCAATTAGCACTTAACAGATTGTCAGAAACATGAATGGGTGTCTTCTCTATATATTTTGTGCGTGTGTGTGTTTTGTGTTTTACCTCCAAAGTGAGGACTTTTATGTAAAGGCTAGGAGTTTCAATTAGATTTAGGGTTAGGATCAAGGTAAGGCCATAGAAAGGGTTGGAAATGAATGGAAGTCAATGGAAGTCCAGGCAAGGTCCTCAGCAAGTATGTAAAACACAGATTTATGTGTTGAGAGCAATATTTGATGAACAATCAAATAATATTAAGTGATCTTGAGTTCTTATTTGTGCTGTAAACAGACAACACCAGTTAATGAGGTGGAATCGCCTTTTACACCGGCTGTTTGGATGCTTTCCAATTCCTCACAGTTCTCTTCTTCAAATGACAGAAATGATGGTAAAAACTTTATCACAGTGTTATTTATCTGCTGTGTGTCTTAAGTCAGGGAGCTGCAGAGCTTTAAGTTAGAACCACTTCACAGTTGCATTCCTATGCGCTGGACACTGCCACAAACAGAGTAGCTACGTTTACACGGACAAAAGTAATCATAATAAAGGCCGATCAGAATAAAAAAAGTGTCACGTAAACAAGCCAATCGGAATATGATGATCGGATTAAGCTCAATCAGAATGAAATCGTAATCCGAATGAGACGGGTGGTTTATGCCGATTGATAATCTGATTAACGCGCGTATAAACGCTTGTCAGGCTCAAGTTGTTCTGAGTGTAGCGAACTGACCCGAGTACGCATGTGTGCCGACGTAAACGTGACGCATTTCCATGTTGGTGAGCGGTGGAAATACGGCGGGAAGCAAAACTGTTGGGGCTCCTGATTCAACCTGTTTGCAAAAAATAAAAGAACTAGTAAAAGACTGCTTTGTTTACTATTTTGTTGTTTAGCAAAGACAGAAGTTCTTCTTCTTCTGTGGGTTTTTTATATGGGAATTTCATAACTGCATGTCAGAGTGTTTCCATTCTGAATAAAGCCAGGTGCAAAGAAATACAGATCATGATTCATTGACTCTGTGCCCATATAAACGGTACAATCAGATTATTCAATCTGAATACATTTTAATCTGGTCGTGAAGGTTTGTGCATGTAGACATGGCTAATGTGATCTCCAGCTAAGCCTGGCTGCTCAGACCCTTAATTACACACACTACAAAAAGGGAGGTAAAAGTAACATTTTCTTGAAATTAGTGTTTTTTCCTTCATTTGAGCAGATAAATAAGATTATCTGCCAATGGAAGGAGTATTTTGCCCCCTAAAATAAAATAATTAGATATGCTGCACTTAAAATAAGATGGAGATGAGTTGTTCCTATTTTAAGGGAAAAAATCTTATTTCCCTGCCAGATCCTTTAAATTGTCCTGCTCAAATCAAAGGACAAATACACTAATTTCAAGAAAATGTTACTGATTTTTAGTTTTTGCAGTGTATATGAACCCCCACCCAAATGAATCAATGTAAGTGCAAGTCAGATGCCATAGTTGTGACCTGATAACGTTATCTGGTCTCATGCTACGCTGTGCAGACTCTCTGCGTGCACTAATAAAGGTTTACTTCATGACGATCAGACCAGTTCTAAAACACAAACTCTGTCCTGCTTTCTGATTTATTTGGTGAATACCTATTTGACCTCTGGGTGATACTGTAAGGCAATGAACTCTGCTCTCCACATCATTGACAATGGAAAAATATGAACACTTAATGAAATACATAGACATCTAATGTGCAGTGTGCTGCTCTTAGAGCTACCGATACGTAACACATAATTGAATGTTCCATCTAGCTGATGGTAACCTTTTGAAAAGCTTACAGTACTCCTTACTCCTTTTGTCTATAATTAAATAATTACCAAACAATTGTTCTAATTTTCAGGCGGAATTTCCTGATTTTTCCTTTTCTACTAAACTTTTATTTAATTTAAATAAATGTAATTGCTTACATAATTCTGGATGCAGCTTTTGATCGAAGCTTTTATCAATGGGGAAAACTAAATCTGATTAGATCACCAAACAGCCTGAATTTAAAAACAGCTTTTGTATGCACACAGCAGTCTACTGTTACTCAGGCGCTAAATGATCAAGTCTTGTCTCTTAAAAATCTCAAAGATAGTTACCCCATGTTGTCTGAGATTATAATAACTGTTCTTCTGCTCTCTACAGTAAGATAGCAGGCTTCCTCACCAGGTGGCTCTGCTCAACAGAAAAAATTCAACCTTGTGGCTCATAAAAAAACTAAAACTCACAAAAAGTTTACAGAGCTTGAGTACTAGATCTCTTGTATTGATCAGCAGCTACCAAAAGAGAAATCATACAATGGTTGCACATATCAGGGCCAATTGTACCGGCAGACCTGCTTGTAAATGGCAGAGCTGAGACATAAATGGCTCTGAGAGTTTGGCTGAATGAGATCTGAAGGGCACAGGTTGGTGCTCCCTGATCAGGAGAGTGCAATCAGAACTTTCTCTGACCTCTCACCTCCCTCCTCGCCACGAGGCGGCAGCTGCCCCATCTGCCCCATGAGCAGGAGCCCAGAGGCTCGGTAGGAGTGTTGTTCAGCAGGCATGCAGCGGATCCATGTTCCTCAGTTCTGTCCTTGTGTGGCTGGATGTTGTCAGGAGACGTTCTGGCTGCGATCAGCCGACATCCACAGCCGCTGTGGGTCATTGTGAGGTTTTCTATAACCACTTTATCCAAAACTTTTGTTCCTGGCAACACAACAGAACCTGTCAACACTCACAGTCGGTCTTTTCATTTGAACTTTATGGCCAAAAACTGTCCATATAATAAGCACATATAATGTAGCGTCTCCTTTTTGTTCAGAAACAAAAAAAGAAACCTGAACCAGGATCTAACAACGTTTCCAGACATGTTTTTCCTGATTCATCTTTTCATCCTGCCTTTTCTGTCCATCTTTTCCCTTTGCTGGACCATCAAAGAATTAAGTCCAACTGAGAATTCTTAGCAAAATATTGAAAATGAATATTTACAGAAACTCTGTATTCAACCTGGCTGAGCTGGAGCATTTACTCTAAAGAGGAAAATGCAACCATTTCATTTTCCTCCCGCCTCATAAACTTGCACCATCACTTTAAATCTCAGTGAGAAATAGTTAAACTCATGGTTGTAAGATGACAAAAGTGAAGACGTTGTAGGGGTGTGAACATTTCTGCCTGGCTTAGTGAACAAATCATAACTATGCTCCTCTAATCTGGAACAAACTTCCAGAAAACTGTAAAAGTGCTAAAAGCCTGAGTTCCTTTAAATCCAGATTAAAAACTTGTTTGTTTAGGATTACCTTTGACTGTTCTAGTTAAACTGTTTTACTGAAACATCATTAGTTTAAGTTTGTAATCCAACTGTTTTTAATGTTTGCTTTAGTTTCCAGTTTCCCATGTTTTATTTTGTTTAGTTTTTTCTACATTGTATTCCAACTTGCTTTTATTCTGTATTTATTTTCCTATACTTTAATCATGTAAAGCACTTTGCATCGTCTTTGTACAGAAATGTGCTATAGAATTAAATTTGCCTTGCCGTGATGGAAACTGGATTTTTAGCCTTTAGGTCAGATCCTCGTAAAAACAAATTAACTACACATTAAAACCCGAGGTCTGACAGAGGGTGTACTTTCTTTTGACTATGACTAAACGGGTTTTAGCTGCAGTAACATCTGTTGAATGTCACCAGATGTAACACAGCAGCGGAGTGAAGAGTGAGGATGTAATGCGGTAGAAGGCATTTCACGTAAGCACCGTGTGAAAGTGAAGCTGACCAAACCGCTGCTTTTATGTCTTCGTTCAGCCGTAGCACCGCCTGAACAAAGCTCGGCCCATTATGAGAAGTGATGCACACAAAAACGCCTCAAACACACAGAAATGGAGAAGAGAATTGCAGCGATCATGAAGTCAGCATCCAGAGGTATAATAACCATTTTCTTAGTCACACTTTTTATGGTGGGCTAAAAAATCCAAAGCTGAGACCAAACAGAGAGCAGAAAATGTGGTGGTGTTCAGATATGCTCTTTACAGAGCGGAGGAAGAATGCTCAGAAAGTAAGAACATGATAAGATGGATTATGGTTGCATTGCCAAATGTTAGATCAGGTTGCACTGATGTTTTCTTTATGTGAGGAGACTGTCAGATTTGAAAGAATAAGGCAAGCATGCATGCTATTCCCCGCTTAGAGGCTCCAGGCTTTCATTCCTCCATTCACTGCTTTCCATCCTCCAGCTTCTGCTCTCTTTGTTTTAGATTTTAATGTGATTCTCTTATGTTGCAGTTCATGTTCTCCTTCATAAACAGAAAAAGAGGGCAAAGGAAGAATATTGTCTTTTTTATGGTGCGGATTAAACCATCTGAAACCTCTTCAGATCAAACACAAATGATGAGAAATACTCTGACTTTGCCTGAGTCTTATTCTGCGCTGAGCAATGCCAGCAGCACAGTGACAAACATTCTTATATAAGGTCGCATGATCCGCCATTAAAAGGATTCAATAGATCTCAGCAACAGCTGGTTAAAGGCCAACGATTTGAAGACAGCGGCTCTGTTTTCTCTTTCACGCATCGGGAAGATTTTCCTGCATCTTTGCCTAAAGGAAAATTCCAGCTTGGATCCCAGATAATTCCTCTTTGTCCATCTCGCTCTCGCTCAGACACATTCACACATACTCCAGTCTGTGTCGTCAGTGTCTTCATTGAGCAGCGCCAAACATTTCTTCATCTGCTCAAACTCCTCACTTCAAGTGGAGTCCTGTTGGCCTTGCCTCTGGAGTATGTGAGCACATTTTAACACCTTAAAAGATGAAAGTCATACAGACAAAATATGTCTGGGGAAAAAAAATACAAGGAATAAGAAGCCAAACTTTGACACGATGCTTCCCACATGCCAGACTAAACGGATGGCCCTTTGTGAACCCTGCTTCCACCGACACGCTGGAGGTGAACGTTTCACCCGACCAGATGTTCTCTAATCAGCGCACTGCTGGACAGCTGGCTGAAAGAAATTCAGTTATTTATTGCATGGACAGGAAACACCACAATCCCCAATGATCAATGTTATTAATGTAACACTGTTTAAAAACTATAGTGGCTACCAGAGCAGGTAGCCCAGCTAATTGAACAGGCAATATTATAATACCTGTTATTCTGTGACTACAGAAAACATTTCTAACATCCTTAGCACTTCCGGCGAGTAGGTTGTAACCCGCAGTCTCTGTATGCAAATCCCAATATCACATAATGTTACAGATAGCATTGATATAATGATCAAAATCAGTTTTCTTATTAGCAGTAATAGAAATAATTGTTGCTTTTCTGTTTTACTTTTAAGTAGACCCCTGTTCTGAGGAGCGTCTGAGAGAAACTCATGTAGGCGCCGTCTCTTTAAATCTAAAGGAGGCCCTTCACACCCCGCCCCTTTCAGGTCACAGAGCGTTCCACTCCACCCCGTTCGGCCATTTTTGTAGTCTGTTGGGGGACGGTGTGATAAACAACCAATGACTGATCCTCTGGTAACCTCAGCATCTTTCAGCTTGGACTACAAAATGTCAGATTCACGAGACTGGTAAGCTGGAACCTTGTTTAGCAGCTCCGCACCAAATACTGTGATGTAATTGTTAAAAACTCTTACCAGAGAACATTCCTCTGATGAACCATTGTTGGTTGCTGCAGTTAATGCAGCTGTGTTCCTACATGTCTGTGAGGAGGAATGATGCGTTCACATGAAAACATTATGACTTTTGATAAAGACAGTACACGTGTCTCGCTGCAAAGACCAGATTTTTATTTATGATACGATCTTCTAACATTGACCGTTAGAATCTATTATCTTTCCTGCATTTATGAATATATTTATTAGCTGGTAGGTGAGCGGAGACAAACATCCAAACACCGGCGTCGTATAAAGTCACTGGATCTTTAAAAAGACACTTGAATAAATTCTTAATGGGAATACTTGTTATGGGGAAAGAGCAACACAGAGAGCTCGACTCAGACTCAAGGACAACTAGAGAAAAGGGGCTGTTAACCTTTTATACTAAAAAAAAATAGTGCTTTTTTTCTTACTTTGAATCTGAAAAACATCACTTTGAAAACAGATAACTTTCTGTTCTCTACTTGTGCAAAATGTTTTCTTCAGTAATTAACATTTCTGTGAGGGACCATCATGATTTTTAGTTCATGTCAGCACTGCAGTCTATTCATAGAGGGACTGTGTTTGGTTTTATTTGCAGGCAGCAAGCAAACCTAAAATTTAAAATGACAGCACAAAACCCACTGAGGGATGACGAACTTCTCTTTTTGCTGTTTATTGGCCTTGGAGCTGCTTTCAGGCAGCCATCATGTTACCAATATGAAAAGTCAGGTCGTGTGTCCCGCTAGCCCCCCTATAATCAAATACAAATAAATAAACTATGTTCAGGCTTTAATTTATTCATTTATTTTCTGTTTTGACAAAATCATTTACATATAAATCATAAAGTGCTGTGAAAACACAGCTTGTTCAAAAGCCTGTTTTGTCTCCTTTGAGTCCAAACATCCATCTGTTAACGTCGCTACATTTGTGACAAAAACTCAAACTTTAACTTTATTAAACTCACAATCTAATGCTACATAAATGTATTTCTAATAGGGGGTTTTCACTGACGTCACTGGCCAACTTCCGGTCCGCCATATTGGGTGGTACACTTCCTTATCTCTAGTTGTCCTACACGTATTTTCGTATCGAGAATGGATAAGTAGGCCAGCACGCTAGAGCGACCAGATAAGGACGTCTATCTGAGGAAATGTTCCGTGATCGACCATATGGACCCCTATGCCTTCCACGGTGCCTTGTTTAGCCGTAATCCTGATGATTGGCCAAATGTAGAGCACGGCGACATAGTGCATTACCTGGTGTTCAGTGAAAACCCTCTGCACACTCTTGAGGAAATGAGAGCTTACAAGGGTCTAGAGGCTCACAACCAGTTCACATCTGGTTGGGTACGAGATGTCGAAGTTATGTACATCAAGGAAATCGCCATCATACGTGGACGGGTGAGTTTTAATAAGATGGTAAAAATGTAAACAATCCGACGCAAATGCGGCGCATGCTTCTGCGGTGGCTGACGGCCGGCGGTGCGCGAAGGCGCTTGGCTGCAGGGCTGATAATTAAATAATTAAAACCGCTCGCGGCTTTAATTATTTAATCAGAACAATGACCAGTGCAAAATTAAGTTGTATTTACCGTATTTACGCCGGCAAAAGCCTACCGGCGTAACCCGGAAGTAGCGCGGACGTCACTTTCCATATCGGACGTGTTCGGCTACCTTGTTTGTGGTGTGAGCGCCTATACTTCAGAACAGTTCTGAAGCTACAAGTCCTTGGAGTCTCATGTGCAGTTTACGAATGGATGGGTTCAGGAGCGGCAGATCTTAAAGCCAGCAAACAGTGGGAACACAGCAACTCGTTCAAAGGTAAGCTGCGCTCAGACGGGCTCTGGCACATGCTAAGTTAGTAGCTGCTAACCATTAGTGCTAACAACCACTCACGCATGTAATGTACTTTTAACTAGCTGCTATGTGTTTCAAACGTTTAGAACACACTCTCATTGACATCGGGATACTGTGGAAAGTTATGTTCGGTCGTCTTACAGCCGCGATCCAAGCGAGCCGACGACTCTTTGTTATCTATAACAGTTGTTCTCCGTGGTTGCGCCTCCAGGCAGGAAAGCGGTGGAAAATTAACCCGTTTCTATGTTTTTCCCATGGCGATCATGTGTTGCGCTGTTACAGCCCACAATACAGCAACGGTTTACATGTTTTAAATACTTAACAGTTAATTACCTGTGACAAAGTGAGCACCGCAGACTCTGGCGTATTCCAGCTTAACACCGTCCAAATCGGACCTGGATATCCGTGTCAGCCATAGGTGACGGCGTTGTTCAGAGAGCTGTTTTGTTTTTTCACACTGATTCACTATCACGGCTGGTAGGCGAAAGAAAGAGCGTTGATCTCCACCTCCACGGGCCGTGCAACCAACCA
The DNA here is from genome assembly GCA_037039145.1 of Fundulus diaphanus. NCBI lineage: Eukaryota > Metazoa > Chordata > Actinopteri > Cyprinodontiformes > Fundulidae > Fundulus > Fundulus diaphanus. Next base: position 1,338,327 of record CM073134.1, on the reverse strand, counting down.
TTAAACACGTTTTCACCATTGTTCACTTCCAATACTGCCTAAGGCGTAATACAATGCGGGTCAACGGTGCGAAACGACTGACACCCAATATGGCGGACGCGCAGAGTAGTCACGTGAGCGTGACGTCAGCTGAAAACCCCCAATTCTAACAGAATAGTAATATGATTTTGGTGGTTTAACTTGTTTTGTTAAATTAAATAACAGGATCTAGTTTTTCTGTAAACTGTGTGAAAACTCAACCTGGAATTTCCCAGACAGTAAAATGACTGGTTCTATGGTAAATAAATGCAACAATTCACACAGAGGTTTCTATATTAAACTAAACTTTTACCAGTTTGGTCTTTTAGCTACAGTTGAAGCTTTTTAACCTGTGCTGATGTTGAAACGCTTCAAATGCTTTTAACAGCTCCACAACCCACGACTGTAGCTCTTTATGTCTCAGTCGTCCCTCAACGGCTCCAAAGTGCAGCTGCAGGTCTTTAAACTGAATCCTCCAGACGTGAAACCTTCTACCCGTCTGGGCGTGCCTCCACTGGCTCCTGGTCCATTCTAGAAAAGATTTTAAACTTTTATATTGTTGTTAAAGCTCTTAAAGGGGCCTAGTCACGTACTGTGACTTTGAATTTCAGCTCAGCCACAAACATCTGGTGTCTAATAGAAGAAAAGGTCATTTTGTAGGCAAAAGTCTGCAGTTAAGATTGTCAAATTTTGTAGACTTGTTTGTAAGATTGTAGACTTTTGCAATCTGCTGACCACGTAAAGGGGAGGGTGAAGAGCTGAAGAAGAGGAGGGGATCCACGTCGTTTAATCCACGTTTCTGTCAACAACGGAAGATTCAGAAGGGAAATCAGAAACAAATAACTGAGGATAAAAGTTTGATTTGTGAGAGATCTGGAGTTAAATTACAGCAGTGTCTATTCTGCCTGTAAGCACGGCCAGATGAGTGAAGATTCTCCGACACGCAGCGCTGTTCCCACATCTTCTTCTTCTTCTTCTTGTGGTGAGGAAATGTCTGTGGGGCGAAGCCAGTGGTAGCAATATTCAGAGAGACGACACGTTTCAACAAGCCAGGATCCACGTGGAATCCTCCATGATGGCTGAAGCTTCTTGGCTTCAGTCAAAGAAAGGAGCAGCAAGGTGTGTTTTTTTATTTCATCGCACCGATGATGTCATTCACCTCTTTAACAGCAGCAGCAGCAGCGTTGGGTTGTTTTCTAAATCCTGACCAATATATGGAAAGTGTTAAATATTAGTCCAAATACTTTAGCTGTTCCCATCCAATCTTTTCATGAGCTTTTTGTAAAACCCGTGAAATACAAGAAAACCCAGACTTAAAAGGAGGTGTATTATCTTTTGATTATGACTGTAAATACTTATGCCAACCATCTCCCAACAAACGGCCCACATGAATTATTCACGTCCGGTTCCTGACTGGAACCGGGTGCGGCGGATGCCTCTTTTTATCACCATTAGCGGCAGGACAATTCATCAATTCGTCTACGCTGCCTGTCACCCATGTCAACTTCCAGTCCTCCTTTTTGACAGCACCTGTGACAACAGATACTGATTGTGAATGCAAAGTCTGGGGCTCTTGACAAGGGATAAACATCAACTGCCACCCATCATCCAACAGTTTGGCTGAAATAAAAGAAGAGTGATGGTTGCTCGTTAACAACGAAACAAGACATTAGCCAAAGCCGTGCTCCCTTTTCAGACTGTAAATCCTCGTCATCAGCTGCGTCACACATGTAGCAGCTGCTAATGGATGTTCCTGAGATCCCAGTGTGTCAATGCCAATCGTTCTCAGAGCTGGAGGCTGTTTCTCTGCCACACGTCAAAACGCTTGATGTACGAGCCACTTTCTTTCAGCTTTAATGCATTTAAATGGAGCTGTGAGTCCAGCAGGACCGGCCCAATTTCAGAACCAACGGTTAAGGCTCAATCTCATCTACTGCTCTGGTGGAAGGAGCATGTACATAGGAATTGAAATTGAAAATCCATCAAGCGCACCCGCATGTGTACACACACACATTCTACCCCAAACAATTTCACACACACACAAACACACACACACAGATGAAGGGTCATATCACACATTTCAAACTGTTATGATAACAGCAGATGTGTGATGAGCTGCTGTCTGATGTGAAAAAGCTAATCCAAGAGGGAAAAAATAGATTCACTGAGTGAGAGTCAAAAAGGACTTTAAAAGGTACTCACTACTTGAATAAAATTTAAATATTTTCTTTTTGTTCAGTAACTTTCACATAAAACATGTGCATGAAAATCAACAACAGACTTTGCAGCTTGACCTGTGAAGCCCTTAGCAGCTCATTAAAACAGGGTTTATTGTAGGGATGTCACAATTAGGAATTTCTCTCATCAATACTGTTCAGATCCATTTAAAATGACCTCATTGCTGATGCAAAGAGTCTGTTGGACACAATATTATTGTAAAGTTAAAGGAGAAATAAGTAATACGGACAACTAGTGCAGAAAATCAGAACACATACACAACATCTTCATGGAGAACGGCCATTTGTCAACGGTGTGAATCCCCACTGAATCTTTCCCTCCTCAGGACGAGTCTATAATATTTTATTCTGTTCTGGTTCCGGTCCGCTTCTCTTTCTGGCTTCCATGTTTTACAGGCTGCTGCTCTTTAGCCAAGATAAAATACCAAATGCTGCGCTCTGTGCTGGGAACCCTGGGAACTCTCATGTGATTGGCTCAGGAACCAGGAAGTAAACACGGGCTGCACTCTGAACCAGAGTAGTTCTGGACCGTAGCTCTAGGTGTGAAAGGAGAAAAACGTGACGAAGACATTGTTGATGGACAGGATTGTTTATAGGAAATGTTACCAACAACCTGTGGGAGAAATGAGAATGATTTAGGTTGATTCTGCAGTAAATGTCTTACTTTTTGCTTCCTTAAGATCAATGTCATCAATATGATTAAAAACTCAGTGCTTTTATATTGCAGTAAAAAAAGAATCCAGTGCATCATTATTATTGTGAGTGCCTTACTGAACTTATGCACCGATGACATTCCAGACCGAGCAGCATCCTTTTTGACAGCTTCAGAGACTTGGCTGAGGCAAAAATAGCAACCAATCATCCATCAGCTATAATGCACATAGCTTGATCATTTATTTCTAAAGATATATCTGACTGGACATAGATAGCTACAGTGTGGAGGGAACACATGTCATGCTTCTGCCGACAATGTTTTCATGCAGATCAATTTGCTGAAGCAGTAAGCTAATGCTAGCATGGTTTGACAGGATTCAACTTTGTTTTGAACATTGTAAAAGTGAGTGACTAGTGTTTGCACACACCCAGCAGCCGTATAAGAACAGTGCAGGGGGCAGGTCACATGACAATGATTCACAGGAAGCAGCAATTCATTCACTGTGACATCATTAGGTGTGAAAAACTAAAAACTGAGTCAGTTTACAAGTCATGCAAAGGACCAAAGGCTGTTAGTGCTGAAAATCATTATTATTGCAACTGTCTTCCTTAATTCATGCACCAACGACGACTGTGGGGTAACGCCACAGTGACGGCTGCAGATTTGCAGATTGCCTCAGGAGCAAAATGTATCACGTTTCTTTAAGAATGTCATAAATAATTTCACACAGAGAGATTTGGGGTCATCAGACTTGTTAAAGCGCTGTACGAGCTTTTTATCATTTTAAATACAAAAAAATTATTTCATGATTTTACATATTCATACCTATTCATTGATTAGCATGAGCCTGCATAGTCTGAATCTACACGCTGCAAAGATGGCCACCCCGGTCCTCAGTGAGCCCAGGCATTTAGCATCTCTATTTGAAAACAACGCTGTGATTCCTGACTATGTGGACAGGACGTGTGTTCAGGTACACATGGACACAGATGTCCAACCTGCAGTCCCTGACAGAAACTGCATCCCCTGATCACGCTTTCGACAGGAAGACTGGATCCAGTCGACTCCGTCTCATTTCCAGCCAACAAGATGTGGAGGTAGGGATGTTTAACTTTATTTAAAATGCAAAATGAACATGAAAATGAAGTAAAATTCAGTCCCTGGTTATATTTTCTGTTAATTAAATTAACTACAATGTCATTAAAATGGATCAAGAATGGTAGAAAATGTGAAGCCATAATCTTCTAAAAAAGCTGTTTGAACAAAACGGCAGAGGCACGATTTCCTTTCTTACACAGAAAACTTTCATACGTTGTAACAGAAACTGAAAACCAGCGGATAAAAACGGACCCAACATCAAACTGGTCCCACACAGGTTACATGCAACCTCCTAACTTCACCCATCAAGGTCAAAGCAAAGCCAGGAAACAAAACCTTGGAGATAAAACGAGTGCCGGCATTCCAACACAAATATTTCTGCCAGTCTGTTTCCACCCGATAACAAACGGCGACTCTGGGCCAAACTCCCCAGAGGCTGAGCTGCCGTAGAGCATGAGTGATGGTGGCTGCATGTGGCTGCACAGTGAAAACATCTGCTTTCACTGAAAGAAGGCAAATATTTGAGAAGCTGTCCAAGTCCTGCCAACACCTGCCTTTCTGAGTGAGGCATCCACAATGGACATAAAAAGGACAACGGTGAGAAATCAAGAGCCCCTGACACACTTGTTGGCTTCCTTTCAGCGAGGAAATGTCAGCATGGCAAACCAGTGGCTCCCCGTTTGGCAAATGTCCTCTTGGTGGGTCCATTTAGTGGCCGTTTGGATGTTCAGCTGACCTTGCATCTGTTAGCCAGGTCTAGGAATGTAATTTCACTTGTAGCATCGTGTTTGAAGGCAAAGGTTGGGGATGATTGAACTGAGTCACTTCACATATTTCAATTAAAATGTCTCCCTGAACACAGGAAAAATGTCTGTCCAACTGAAGGAAAGAATTGCTTTATTTTCCTTTTTTGGCACTGCAGCAGGAGTCTGTTCAGGCTCAGTCATTCACTGTTGTGAGGATGAAAACTGCAGGTCTTGTGTAGAATTATCAACCAGGAAATGCTGCTCACATTAAACTTGCTCAGTGCTGTTAGTGCTTTGCTCTCTTTTGCACAAGACGAAACCTGGATGTGGAAAACGTGGATGGGTAAAGAGTTAAAATTGGGGGTTTTTCACACCCATTTATTTTAATCCTTTTCAGTCGCTGGGAGGATGGAGCCTCTAGTGGCCACTGAGGGACTAGAAGGACAAATGCTGGCGAGAGTCATCCACCATGGTAACGCTGAGTCAGACAATCCTAGTAAAATGAAACAGGATCCTCTTCTGAGTCTGGGGTCTTAACATCTAAATGCTACAATATTCTAAATAAAGTATTATAAAAACAATTAAGCAAAAGGCCAAAACACCCCTAAAAACAGTTTCAAATCAGTTTAAGATTCTCACCGCATGATAACCTTAACATAGTTGAAGCCACAATGCATAACATGATCCAGTTGCTTTCATTTTAAAGTGAAGGAGCAACTGTGGGTTCAGACTGCTACATCAGTAGGTAAGTAAGTGATGACGGGCGGATCCTTACTGTGACTGTACCAGTGGTTAGCAATCTGAAATATTTCCAAACAGCCAATTAGTTTTTCTTGTAAGCAATCAGCCAGCTGACTGGTAGTGTGCAGCAGCACAGGGAGGTGTGGATCTGGAGAAGCACTTTCTCTCATCAAAGGCCCTTTAAACGGCAAGAAAGGTAAGATGCTCACGTCTGCAGCTTTATCACTTCATCTACTCTGTAGCCTACAAACAATCAAACTGGTGATGTACAGAAGAACAAAAAAATGCATCTTAGCTGCATTTGATGCACAGCGAGAGTTTTTCTACCCGGTAAGCTCAGGACTTCTAGGTATTCGGGAGCAATGGTGTGTTTGTATTTATCTGACATAGAGTTGCAACCGAGATGCTACAGAACTCCTCGGCACGCTCAAAACAGTGCAGAGCAGCCTGGCTTAGTTTGGGATTTATCTGTGTGTGCTACAAAGTCAAATGCGTGGGGAGGTGGTGGTGGAGGGATCTTTATTTAAAGCCGTGCACCGTCCCACGCCCTACAAGTGTACGGCGGATGGAAAACAGCGCGATGGAGACAGTATGCATCTGTCTTTACAAGTCAAACATACATATTACACCTTTCAGTCAAAAAATATTGTTCTCACTTCAGATAGTGTGCTGTAAATAGAAGAAATTCAGTTAATCTTTGAGCTCTCCAGATATAGGAACGCTGAAAGAGCTTAGTGCACACATTAGGCTTATTGGGTGCACCAGCCGGTCTCTCTGCCACATCATGTCAAAAACATCTAGAGAGATGAAGATCTCAGCCATAAACCCTGCAAACAGCAGGATCTTGCACCTGTTCCCATTTTACATCCTGTTTCAAGGTGTTACTGAGGCGTCTCCGTCACACCGGCAGACAGCAGAATATACAGAACAATCACTGCAGGTAGAAACACCTGGACTGTGGCTGTTAAATCCCACCGTAGGAGCGTGATGTTTGCACTGTAGCTTTGTTTAATTTTCCACAACAATGGGAGCATCGGGCATCAAAAAAAGATGATGTTATAAAGATAAGCTTGATATAATCAATCTCACCAAATAATTAAATCTAAAATAGTGAAAACCTTTCAAAAGATGAAACAGAATACTGATGTTTCATAAAAGACAACTTAAGATGTTTCTTAATGATTTGGCTTTTAGCAGGTTTTTACTCATTACTCAAGATTATTTATTCAGAATTTATCTTAATCTTATTTATATTCTTAGTTTTAATGCACTTTTAGCTTGATTTTATATTTATTTTCAATCATTTTATTTAGTGGACTTGCCGTGTTTTATTGTTGTGATTAATGATTGATTTTATCACTGTGTGGATTAAATGTAAATTTACTATTAATTCGACACTCTTATTTTTATGATTTGTAAACTTGCTTTTTAACATTTAGCTGGTTCTTATGATCCCTAAATCATTATTTTCCATTTAAATCACCTTGTGTTGAAAAGTCTGGTTGGTTGAGCCTGAACAGATGGTACATAATGTCCAGGTAGCAACTAAAATTAACTATACCTGGTTCCCTTCTATATCATTACCACTACAGCAACACTTATTTCTACATAAATGACATTTCAACCATAATTACTTTGTCTTTTTAGGTAAAACTACATTCCCTATAAAAAGGTTTCTGTTCAGACCATCCTCTCCACCACCAGCACAACCTCCAACACGCTTTCATATAATCTTCTTTTTTAGTTTAACTCACACATTGTCATCGTTATTTTCCAGGAAGTGTCAGGAGAGGGCTTCTTTAAAAAGGCTCCATTTATATTGCATTCAAGCAGTGAGCATCAACAGGACGCTGCATTATGTCTCACAGTAGTGTTCCTTTTAGCAACGAGGCTGCAGACGCTACAGGCCTGCAGCCAAGGGAAAAAAAAATACATTTTGAAGGCAAAAAGCTAAAAGAAACCTTTGGAAAAGCAACGAACAGATTGCAAAAGTCCACTTGGACCAGGAAATCCATGCTTGCACAGTTCGCCATATTCTGAGTAAATGACAGAATGTTATGTGTGCTCGACCAGGAGACATTGTTCTTACAGTCAGAACACAGAACATGTTGGTATCTAGCATTTTTTTAATATTACATTTTGTTTTACAGATTTGAGTCACGTAATTTAATTTGTTTTGTTTTTATCTAAACATAATAAATTTATAAACTTCACCATTAGGCCAAAGTCACTGGGCAATTGTTTCAAATAACTGATTTCATTTTTGACCAAGATCATGGAGGCTATTTTTCCCACAACCTGAGATTATAAAAAGCATCAAAACGTCACAAATCCCACCAAAGTAGAAACTTTGGACCTCAGCGAGTGGCTGATAGTAGCTGCTTTCTGAAATTAGGTGGTAATTAGCTCAAACCAGGATTTTTGTCCGATTACCAGGACAGCTGAGGAGGAACTTTGCCATCATTTACTTCAGCTGCTCCACAATTTTCCAGTTTGTCATAAAACCTCCTTTTAATATTTTGTGGTTAATTTTCTAATGAGCCTCATGTCTCAGTGATTGGGGAGAATATGGCATTGACCTGAATCCTGCATCACTGCACTGGGATCTCCTGCTGTTCTCTCAGATGTCCAGCCTGTCTTTGCTGCTCCTATCACAACGCAGGAAAATGAAATCATGTTCTGCTCTTTCTCAGAAATAGAGCTCTGCATGCCCATGTTCCCGTGCCAAATGGCTGAGCTTTACCTGCTTTAATTCAGGCATAAACATCTGCAGCGACTGCAGTGAATGCTAGAATGAAATCACATTGGTTGTTCCAAGGACTGACCTGCAGCCTGGAGGGAAAGGCTATCTGCTCAGGAAGCAATGCAGCCGTGGACCACTGACCAAAGCTGACAGGACCATTCCTCTTTATGCGTTCTAAACCTTCCTCAGAGAGCATGCCTCCGCTTCCTTAAACAGGGCAAATTAAATTAGGACATTTCAGCAGCTGGCAAGTGTGAAATTGAGTTGAGGAGTGCCCCGAGGTTAGGAGTGTGAGAAGCAGGACTTAAACAGGACCGAGCGTGCAGGATCAAGCTTTGTTCGCGAGCAGAATCCAAACAAGCAACAGGAGAGAAGATAAGGGGCAGCTGGAGCTCCACCACTCACTCACAGCACCAAGGAGCTTTATGCCTGCATGTGGGTGGCTGCGTATGCACGTGTGCACGTGAGCGCTCAAGTGTGCGCATGTTTGTGGATACGCAATGGGATTATATCGCCACAGGGACAATAAAGTCAGTCAAGTGATATGCAAGCTATCTGGAAAGAATCCTTAATCTCCTTCCTGTTGCAGCTTACGGCCCCTGAAACAGAAAATCTCCCGTTTCAGCTGTTGAGAAAAAACACAAACATGCAGAGAAATGATAACATACTGTGCTGGCCAGCGTTTTTTCCCTCCACAAACAAGCAGGGCATTCATCTGCCAGTCACAGCAAACGCATCCTTTTTCTTCAATTCAGCCTGTCTGTTTCACTCAAACCAAACTGCATTCCTGCACAAATATAGAACCCTCAAGGGACAGAGATGAAGAAACTGCAGCAAATCTGTAACAATCCTTACAATACCAAACTCAATGAATTAGATGGAGATTGTCTGGCTGTTGCTCATTAGGTCCAACAAACAGTTCTGCTGAAGAGAAGCGTGTAAAATGCTGCTTCTCTTCTCTGCAGCTTGTTTGTGGAAATGAAAGCTTGATTTCCATCCATCTAAACAACAAATCCGTCTTTCATCCCTCCGGTGTCTAACCTGCCAAGGCCTCAGACAATCCTGCTACGACATTCACGGCATTGCTGCAACCTTTCTCTGAATAATAATGTGGCCTGAGATGTCCTTTAAGGCCTGCAGCAACATTTACCTACTGCTTATCACCTTCCTTTGCCCTCGTCCCCACAGCTCTGTGTCTCCTTTCTCCTGCCAGCTCTGATAAACCTTCTTGCCTTTCAAACTTTTCTTCTTCCCTTTCTCTCTGGTTTTCCAGCATCAGCTTCCCAGCCTTCCTCTCCGCGTCGTTGCGACTAATTCCATCAGTCAGACCCTCAGCAGGCCGAGCCTCTTCCATCTGGCTGTTAATCCTTTTAAAAGAGAGGGAGACAGATGCCTTCCCCTCAGCAGGTGTGATTGCAAAGGTAACGCTTGGGTAGGTTTCCTCAGAACAAATATGAATACCATACAGCAAATCAATACAGTGGATGGAGTTTCATTGTCTTCTAAAGGGAGAAGATCTGGATCTGGAGCCTGAAGGTTGATGGTGGGTTCAACATCTTGGACAGAGACAGGTTGGCCCTTTGAGTTCCTTGGTGAGTTCAACCTGGCTGGTATACTGATAATTATGGATTATACGACTGTTCCCTCTGTAAAGTCCCAGCAGTGTTTGACTTCCGCCTCCTTGTTCCACTCTGCAGCTCCAATCCTTCAAATCAACAAACATTCACCGTCGGTTTGCTGGTTTGGAAGAAAAGGTTTTTTAAACAGAGGATCATCTTCAGTAAACTCTCAATTAAACCAAATGCTTTTACTGTCACTGTGTCCCATACCAGACAATGTCTCATTAACACAGAACTGAACCGTGCACAAATGGTTGCCCTGACTGAGCAATAAAACATCAACCAACAATGAAAGACAGTTAAATTAGCAATAAAAGCAATAAGTGCAAATTCTTCCCTTTGCACAGAGAACCATTAAGTGTTAGTTAAACGAAGTGGACGGAGCAGAGGACGGGGAACCCAGCACTGGTTGCAGCTGGCTCTGAGTTATACGGTGTTCCAGAAGGCAGCTGAGTAAACCGGTGACTAAATGGATGGGAAACGTCTTTCACAGCAGATATGGGGACAAACTACAGCTGCTTCCTGCTGAGATGGTTTTCCAGGACAGGGAGTCATTTTCAATCTCCTTCATTTCTGCTCCTGGTCACAAGAAGCAGAAAGGTTTACAAAAATAGAGTTAATCAATCTTTAAAGGCTTTGCCTCTCAGGTGGAAATTAGAGCAACATAGGGTCTAAAAAGTGCAGCTGATCCAGCAACAAAGACCAAATTTTCCACAGCCTCTACTAGTTCACTTCTATTCTGGTCAACCTTGACGCTCTTTATGATGGACCAGTTTAATACAGAATTATACCTTTCAGACTCCTAATAATCACTACTAAAACGGTGCAACAATCGTTACTTAATCCGTTCTCTAAGAAGATGAGCAGCACCGATCTCATACAGAGCTGTGCTAAAATATTCATACCTCATTTTTCACATTTTCTCACATCAAACAGAAACATCAATGTGTTTTATGTGACAGGCAGAAAGTTGTCAAGTGGACGGACAATAAAGCTGTTAATGGTTCCAGGAACTAATTTCAGCACCAGAGGGGATCGGTCTGTTAAAGCTGTGGCCCCCAGACTGAGGAAGGTGTTGCCTTCATCTTTGCTCTATCTTGACTCTGTTCATTCTTTAAAGAAGCAGCTGAAGACCCGTTTGTTCTGATTGGATTTTAAACAGTTTTATGCTATGATGTTGCATTTATGCTGTTATATCTTTTTATTTTGTGTTATTTTATTGTGAAGCACTTTGTGGTTTTATCCTGGGAAAGGTGCTATATAAATAAAGTTTACTTGCTTTCTTACTTACTAATGAAAATGTTTTTACAAATAAAAAAAGGAAAAGTGGACCATATCATCAAATTTAGCCCTTCTTACTCTTTCACCCTTAAATCAAATCCTGGTGCAGCCAACAGTCAGAGGTAATAACCAGACTCCAGCTGTGTGTCATTTCTTCTGCTCTGGTTCTGGCCTCAGAGGTTCCTCAGAGAACATTAGAGAACAACCATGGAGACCAAGGAACCCAGCAGACGGGTCAGGGAGGAGGTTCTGGTCCAGTTTACAGCAGGGTCAGGTTCTACAGAACCTCCCAGAGCTCTGATCATCATCTGGACCTGGAGAGAATATGGACCACCTGCAGACCAGGGCTGCAGATTATTGGGGGACTATGTGATATTATTCATGAATGTCACAGTAACAGTATGACTTGAAATAATTGAAAAGTGTTCTTGTCTCTCGGCTTTGGGCTCATAGCATACAGGAACCTCAGAAAACGTCGTCTATCCAACTGCTGGGAAAACAATTCAATAGTTTCACCTTAACAAAAGGCTTTTATAGAGGACCTCAATATTTGCTGTGTAATGGTTCATTAAACAACAAATGTCCACAGCGGTACTACAGGCATACAGCGCCTGAATACATGGCACCTAGTCTGATATAACCTGCTAACAGTTGATATGCATGTCCAGATATTGGGATAAGGATAAATGAGCACATCCCTACCACAACGCTGCTGTCCACCTCAACCTGGAGCGTGTCATCAAGAGCTTCTGCACTTTTAGAAGCATCTCTTCACCGGCACGCCTGAATCCAAGAAACGGCTCATTACCAGGCCTCTGCGGAGCTGAATGACTGAATGCTGATGAGGACCAGGGGAGCCCTGACCTAAACCAACAGGCTTAGGAGAGCATTAACCAGAAAAGCAGCCACGAGGGCCTCTGTAACTCTGGAGGAGCTGCAGAGTTCCACGGCTTAGGTGGGCGAATCTGTCCATGGAACAACTATTAGCAGTGGACTCCACAAATCTGGTCTCCATGGAAGATGGGCAAAAAAAGCCTTTGATGAAAGAAGCCAAACAGGAGAGACAGGATGTGGAAGAAGGTGCTCTGGTCAGACGATGACCTACATGCAAAATGCTACGTGTGGCAGAATGCTAACGCTGCACATGCCCCTGAACACACCACGACATTATAAAACATGGCGGTGGCAGCATCACGCTGTGGGACATGAAGGCCAGTCACAGGTGATGGAAGATGGATGGAGCTGAATCTGAACCATTCTGGAGGAGACCCTGCTGAGACTGGGGAGGACCAGCCTGAACCTGCAGCCTGAGGTATTATGGGATGGATTAGATCAGAGCAGATTTATGGTTGGATGGCCTAGTCAAAGTCCAGACCTTAAATAGACTAGTCTGGTTAAAGACGAGCCTTAAATCCAACTCAAAGTGTGGGTCAGAGTAATCTGAGCTTGAGCTGTTCTACGGAGAATGGGCAAAAATTACCGTCTGTAGATCTTCTAGAAACTATTAAGTCTTTTCAGATGTTTGTCTGTATAAATGATAAAATCGAAGCAGCTACATAATATTTTCCACTCTCTCATATTGATAGACTGAAGCTTGTGATGCGACAGAACGGGGAAAGGTTCCAGTTTTCTGGAGCCAAGGTGAGATCTAAAATATCTTGGATGGAGGGCGCAGCTGAAACCACTGTGGGAGTCAGCCAGAACCCGTCGTACTAACCGGAAACAGGAGGAACGAACATAAGCCCTGCAGACGAGGCGCGGTGATGTGGGACTCAAATATCTCTCCTGCTTGGAGAGGTTCATCTCAACCCGGTAATTTCCAGCCTGTCTGTGTCATTTTTCTGCCTGTCTCAGGAGACGCGCAGCATCACGCCATGTAGTCTCATCGTCCCTGAGGATGCTGGGAAGGACAGAAATAATCACCAGGCCAGCAGAGCCACACGGGGAAAACAGCGAGAAGAATGAGGTGGGGGAGAGCCAGTGGATCACATCAGCTAATGAACACCGTCTGTGAGTGGAAGATGTTTCTAGGAGTTAGAAAATGTTTTATTGTTCGCCGTCATCAGATCTGATGCAGCGTAGCCGTCTGATTTGAATCCTTTAATTTGAACGGCAGCTGCTCTTCTTCTTTTCGTTCTCTTATTAAAGTCTTTTCATCATTGCAACAGTCATTATCTTCAGTTAATGCCGGATCTTTGTTACAGTAAGAAGCCTAATATTACTAAAAGGCAATGTGACTTGCCTCCAGTAATGAGTTGTGTACCTTAAAATATTCTCTTTCATGCATTTACTTTTCATTTTCCTCCTCTGCTATGCCTTTTTTATCTGCGTCTCTCTCATGTGACGTTCTGACAGCTTCCATCTCCTTCTATTTTTCTTTCTGTCTCTCTCAGTCAGACTCCACTAGTTGAACTGAACAGAAGCATTATTTAACATTCACTTAGCCTGTCTCTTTTTTCACGGCCAACCTATTTTATGAAGTATTTAATCATCTCCTTTCTCATTTCTCTCCTGCTCTCAATCTCTCCTCGATTTTTTTATCCCTTTTTGAGGAAGCGACAGAAACAGAAACTGCAGAGAGGGAGAGACAAACGATGTGCTGGGAAGGTCGACGTTTCTGATCCATTCAGCTCCAGAACATAAAGTCTCGTCGCCCGTCTGAGGCCGAGCAGCCGTGTGTTTGGGTGATTTCCAGTGGTGATAGTAAATTTCACGTGGCTGTCTGGAGGACGATGATCAGCCACATCTCCATCCTGCTTCTGTCCAGCCTAAAGGGAACGACACGGACGCAAACCGGCACTGAAAGTGAAGCAGTCACACCCAGATAGGAAAATGCATTCACATCGTTCCTCCTCAGCCCATCTGAGCCTGAGGCTGCAGTTTGTCTTCGCTCCTCCAGGCTCACAGGGCCTCCATGATATCTGCCTCCTGCAGCACAACCTCTTTATTCTGGCAGTAAGAGGTCTGAAAAAAGTCCAAGTCAGTGCTTCTAGAGTTCTGGACCCCCATTTAGGTCCAGATGGATCTGAAAACAGGTCCAGATCCGGTCCATTCCTTAAGTGCATGCTCAACCACTGCTGCTACAACTGGGTCATCAATAACTGAAATATCCTAAACATGGTGCTTGGTTTATAAAGCAGAACAACTATTTCCTCAAGTCCGCTCATGATTTACTGAAACTACAGAGTCGTTGGAAGGAAGTGAGCTGGAACATATCAGTACCAAAATATTTCTAGATACTTAAATATTACAATTCTGATAGGTACAGAAAGCAATCTTTAGACTTAGACTTAGACTTTCTTTATTGTCATTTTGTATACACAGAGTGCACACAGAACGAAATTTCGTTTTCACACAGCTCAGAAAGATTGCAGTAACTCTACAGGATACCTTGCGGTGAATTACAGTACAGGATAAAGTGCAGTGATAAATCGCAGTCACTTACAGGATAAGTTTCAATTGACTTCCGGATAAAGTGCAGCAGTGAACAGTAGGCAGTTGAAATGTAAACAGTGTAAAACAAATGAAATATTTAATGAACTTAGGTTGGTTTTCATCTACCTAACAAAATTTTAGACATTGACTATGATTAGATAATTATTTTAGGTTAAACAAAGGGTTTGCTTTCATAAAACATTAAAATCTGAATTGTATAAAAGCAAAAAACTAAAATGGTGTAAAATCAAATTAAATTTGAAGAAAAAAAACTAAACTAAATTCATATGATCCTTTGTTTAGGGAGCTTAATAAATACAAACAATAGCATTTTTCTTATATTGGTCTTAAATTCAGTTTTTTCATTTAATGTACAAAAGAAAAACATTTTATTTGTTGAGGTAAGAGACATTAGATTGATCAGTTGATTAGAGTTAAATGGGAGTGTTTATCGAATTTGGAAAAACTGTCTAATACACATTTTTAAATAGTGCATTTTTTGCCAGAAGGTGAAAACACTCATCCTTAAAATTAATAGTTAAATGTGTTATTACCAGCACAGTGAGATGCACTGTAGCTACGTCTAAAACATAGTATGAACCTAAAGGATGTTCTGATGTGTAGCATTAGCAGGAAAAATCTCTAAAATGGTTGTAAACTGCTAATATCTATACATTTACAATTCATTCAGTCTCATTAGTCTCAGGCTGTAGCAGCCCGATTGTGAAATTCTCAGACATTGTTTTTACGCTGCGTCGACTTCACTGATTATTTCAAAACGCAGCCAAAAACATATTGTAGAGACAGGCTTTTAGTTAATTGTGATGTTTTTATGCTTTGTTTTTCTTGTGTTTTGTGAAGCACTTTGTGAGTCTGTTTGTGAAAGGTGCTATATAATTAAATTTCACTTACTTGTTATACTAAACTGTGAAATATAATAATAATTCTCCATTTCATAGATTTGCAATGACAAAGGACAGAGTTTAGGAGCATGCTGTAAATACCATCGATGCTCAGGGAGTCTCATTATGTTTGTTTACAGAAGCACCCGTCAGTAAAAAGATCAATTCAAATAATAATGAAGTCTCTGAACATAAAGAACCCACAGAAAGTGAATTTCTCTGCTAAACACCTGTAAAAGGTTCAACTCACCTCACATGACACCTACAAAGTTCTACAAACCAATCTGAGTCGGCTGCTCGGTCAGCTGCTCGGTCAGCCTAATCTTCCTGGTTATGTGGCTTTTACAACCCTTCATGCGTCCAGATAACCACATTAACCTCCTCTTAATCACGCTTTTTAAAAAACTAAAAAATCTTTGCAGTATATTGTGTGCAATTCTCTTCTTTAATACTTTTTAGCAGAAATGTATTATGCTAGGGTGCCTTGCTCCCGCAATGCTGCCCCCTGGTGGCGGGCTAGGTCAAGTCTTTGTTTCCCTTCTGAAATCCAGGCCAGTGCAGGACAGCCAACATGGCAACAATGACAACATTAACACCTTTTGAATGGTAAAATGGTAAATGGACTGAACTTATATAGCGCTTTTCCAGTCATGCTGACCACCCAAAGCGCTGTACACTATAGCCACATTCACCCAGTCGCTCTCACTAACGCACACACATTTATACACTGAGACGCAGCTCGGTAGGCAATTTGGGGTTAAGTGCCTTGCCCAGGGGCACATCGACATGTGGCAAGGGGAAGCTGGAATCCAACCCACAACCTTCTGATTGCCAGACGACTACTCAACCCATCAAGCCACAGTCGCCCTCATCATGAAGGCATCACGCTGAACAGGGATGCTTTGAACAGATCTCTGGTACGTTTTTTATTATACTTTAACCTTTTTTTTCTAACTGAACTTGCAGTTCAATACAACAATAGAAGATCTATTGAAAATGAAAAACATTAATAAAACCCGAGACATTTTGTGTTACTTCTCCACTGTAACAGAGGCACACCCATTAAACCAAAACGGTGCCGCTCTTTCCAGCTTTGCAGCAGATTGGCTCCCATTATGAAGACTAAGATTTCTGGTCTGAATTTCTTTTCTGCTGCTTTTATCTGTTTCTGCCGTGCGGCTGCTGCTGTAAAACGAGTGCGTTTGTTATTCCCACTGGCAGCGCCTGTTATCAGACAGAACCTCTTGTTGTGATAAAACAGGGAGCAAAGAGAACAATATCAAGACATGAGCTGGACCTTGTACCTTTAATCTCTCACCTTCCAAAGGGAGCAATAAGAAATAACCTCTCCTTTTCTCTCTTAATACTGAAGTCCCAAAAAACTCCAGCAGGGAAAGGTGTCAAAAAAATTCACAGGTTATATAAACAGACAGCTGCATCATTTTAAATGTCATGAACTTCTGAGTCAAACCTTAAGTCTGTTTTACAAGTAAACATATAGGATCATAAAACGATTCTATTATTTTATCAAAGCTTATGTGTTGCATTTTGTGGAGGACAGAGGATGCTTTTAACGGGGTCCCAGTCTTTGGATAATTCTAACATGCGTCTAAAGACAGGATCTCCTGGTGTAATAATGAGGAGGACATCTGGTTGGCGTTCTGTGGCACCTTCAAGCTTCTGGAGCCACGAGCAGCTGAGTGTGAAGCAGCCTGGATGGGAGTCCTCCAAGTCTGACGTCACAGTTCTCACCTTTTTAAAAAGGTGAACTACTCCATCTAGTTCTAATATCTTGCCGTCGTGTTTCTGAGTGACCGTAGAGAAGAAAAAACATCCATGTATGGTATAGAGATGAATGTCATGACCAAAACAAGTAGATCCCAGCAGCTGAGCTGATGTTCCTCTGTGAGGAGGCCGGGCTCAGCCTCAGAGGCAGCAGGAGGAGCTCCATCATCTGAGGGGGGAGATAAAAGTAGCCACGGCGCTCTGAAAGCAGTCAGTTTGATCAGTACGCGTCTATTTGTATGTTTTCTGACCACATCCTCCTGGAGCAGACCCAGCTACCCGTTTCTCTGGTCTGGAAACACCTTCAGCTTGTAAACCAGCAAAGCTGTCGATGACAGAACAACTTTGTCTCCAGGTCAGCGTGGTTGTAGTAACTGTGGGGTTAGTGCTGGGTAAAGGTTTGTTACTGCTGACCGGTCAGGAGGGAAAGAAGCTGAATGTGCAGCAAACCTGAACCGTAACCTCTGCTGCTGGACGAACCTTGTACACTTGTAACCTCTCTGCCTTTACGCCTCCGTTTCATCTCGCCGCCCTTCTCTCTGCGCTCTGCTTGAGTTTAGAAATGGTAATAAAGTTAGCTGTGCAGCCTGATGAGGCACATTACGCAGCCAGGACAGAGAGGCGCTTCCTCCCTGGTGTGTTCATATATTTGGGAGAGTTATAGTGACAGAAGCAGATGCCAGACTGTAGACGGGTAATCACCGCCCTCTTGTAGCTCATGATCTCACGCAGGTTGCCTGTCCATCAAATCCTCACTTTCTGTTCCATGCAGCGGTATAGTTTTAGAAGCAAACTTTAGGAATAAAGTTTACCTAATGTGGTTTTAAAAGACCACCGTAGAGAATGGCGGGCTCTCTATTTAGTTAGATCTCAGTGTGACGCTGAGGCCATGGTGGGAGAAAGATGGTTGATGGTGAGGCTTTTCTCTGCCTTCCTCCTGCACACACAGACCAGTAACGCACTGAACCTGTTTCCCAGCCGTCTGCTACAGTCGGTTACCAAGAGCTGCCGTTAATTCCTCCCAATCATAACTACAAAGACCACCCTGTCCGCCCGGACCCAGATTTGGCTGGATAACAAAAAGATCGCCTCAAACCGTTCCTCTCCTTCTCCGCTATCCACAGTTGTGCACACACAGCCGTTCATAAAGTCTGTGCTCCATATCCAGACCGAAGTCAAGGGAAACAAAGACGATAGGAGGAGAAATAGGAAACCACCCACGCCTACACGAACCTATGTGTTGTTCTGTCTGCTTTCATATACCTCCTTATTTACTCTGCCTGTCATGGAACAGATGGAAATTAACTACTGGAGAAAAACGCTTCGCTTTGTCTGCTTTCTCTGTCCTTTCTGGTGTGAAGTTGTTGAAAAGTTGCTCTTGACACCAATGTTTACCCTTTAGGCTTCTATGCTTCTCTCCTAAAGGTAGATTTTCTTTTCCTGTGTTGTGCATTTTTCTTAAAGCATTTATGCAAACAATGGAAAGCTGATGATCAACAGGTTATCTGGTGACATTGTGTAAAAAAAAAAAAAAAAAAAAAGACAGCGGTCAGCCTCTCAGTAACTCTGAAATGCTCTCAAAAACATTTATTTCTAATAATTTGGACCTCCCTTCCTACCTATGAAAACGGCCCCGGTGTTAAAGATGAGTGTAAAGATATAAGTCAATAAAGAGCAGAGCCAGTGAAAGGAGTGGAATAACGAGCTGGAAGCAGCTTCTGAATCTCTTTAACACTTGAGCCGAGCTGCTGAGTTCAGCCAGCCTGCAGCGCTCTGGCTAATGCCTGAATACAGACAGATGATCCAGCTTCAATCCAAATCTCTCTCCGAATCGCTGCAGCCACATCCCGTAATATAATAATAAAAGAGTCCTTTAGAGAACCAACAGCCTGCTACTAGAGTGCAACTGAGATAATGATGGAGGAAAATGTTTGAACTTTGCAACAGAGCCACAAGAGCTTTTAGAGATTTAGTGACTTGGCTTCATGCAGCCATAGAGGACGAGTGAGATCCTGTAAACAAGTCATTTCATTTTGGGATGCGGCCGCCTTCTATGGCAGGTAATGAGAGGCTGTCCTGCTGGGGGCCATGGTTGTTAGTGGCAGCAGACATTAGCAGATTTAGATAGAACTGATCTTTCAATGTCACCAACATGTTCCTTCTGACTGGAAGTAATATTTTTGGAATGATCCAGGCAGTCACAACTTCCATCTTGTTTGAATTAGGCCTTCCAACCTCTAAGACTTGGAGCTCATCTACAATTAATTCATCAAAATACCAGAGAAAACGGGCAAAAAGCTGCTCAGCTGTTGGAAGAATGGTTGATTTGCTGTATTGCTAATAAAGATTTTCAATTATTGAAAAAGAAATATCAGGACAGATTAAATTAGGACTTTATTGTGGAGTCAACAGTGTTTTTACCAACCAATGAACAAGGTGAAATCAAAAAGGCCATTTTAGGTAATATTTTTGGAATGATCCAGGCATGATCTGGTTGGAGCAGCAGGAGGTCCAGCTGTGTTGGGTTCGATTCCTGACTCGAGCCACTTACTGCATGTTTTCCCCGTCTCGCTACCCTTCTTCCTCTCAAGCTACTAACGGGCCTTTAGCAAGAGATGTTGTAGTTAATGACTAAAAACAGGGATCTATATATATATAAGATAAAGTTAGACAGGTTCTGTTGCTCAGCAGTGCTGGGTATCATCACACTGAAGATGATCGGATCAGCAGCCATTACAGCACCAGATCACATAAACATAAAAACAAACAGGTTGAGTTGTCGGAGTGTAACGACGCGTCCAGCTCTAGAAGACCAGGCACGATACTGGCCGGACAAAAGGACACAAGACTAACACTGTTTAGGAAAAAACTAACAACTATCTTATTTTCACACAGAATAAAAGCTTTTTGATTTACTGTTTCAAAGGATCGGCCATCAGGGACAAATAATTCAGTCCATGTTTGAGGAGCCCATTTGATTTGGTTTTTATGCTTAAGTCACTCTATGGGGTCCCTACCATCATTTTCAGAATTTTCAGAAATAAAACAAAGGTTTCATAAATCTAGTACTGCTCTAATAAACTTCTGTTCAGTGCAGAATCATCCGGAACCAATCAGTCCAATCAGTGTTGGGGTTTTGGACCAGGGATGGTCTAGTTAGAGCTGTCCAATGTGTCCAATCACTGAATATCACGGTGCCCAATATCACGCTAACAAGAGACTGAGAATTCAGCTCAAGAACAACTTCCTTTCCTACTTCAAGATAAGAGTCTCAAACATTGATCAAGTGCCAAACTTTAAGCAAACGTCTTCAGATCCAGAGCCAATGAGGATAAGCTTGGATTCACCAGATTCACTTTGAGACATTGTGACATTTTAGAACTTAAGGAGATTCTGTCCCTCCAGCTGCAAGTTCTTTTCACCCTCCATGTTTTATCATTATGTTACAGGTCACGTGTTGAAATGAAAGTAAAATGTCACCAGTCTGTGACGGACTGGCAAACTGTCCAGGGTGTATCCCACCTCTCGCCCATTGGCCGCAGGAATGTTTACCACCCCCCCCCCCACGCAACCGCGATAGTCACGTTGTCTATACCTATAAGCAGATATAGACAACGGATGGATGGAGAGGTTTCAAACGCATCTTGAAACAAAAGAGACAGAAGTTACTGAGCATCGCCGTGTTGATCTTCATGTGGGCTGGGATCTCAGGAGACGCACCTGTACTTTTAACATCAATTATTCAGCACAAACCTCAGCAGTGAATTAACTCAGAGTGAAAACAGCAACCGAACCAAAACCCTGCAGACATCTGAACACTGTGGCCGTCAGTCCCTTCCTCCTCACACGGCACCAGTTCAGAGATGTGCTCAGGTCCTCTGACGCTGACACACACTTCCCCTCACAAAGGTTCTGTTTGCATTTCACCATCATGTCCTCATCTCGTGTCTGGGAAGTAAAGGCTGCCAGCTACAGGACTGCAACATAATGAACTAACTCAACCACCACGGACATTATACAGCCCTTGTCACGATCCAACCACAGGCTTCAGTGTATTTATCTGGATTTTATGTGACACACCAACACAACGTGGTGCTAATTGTCAAGTATGGAAACTGTGGTGTTCTTCCCCCTGAGTCAATATTCTGTAGAACCACCTCTTGCTCCACTTACCAGATGGTGTAGAACCAGAATCCACTTTAACCGCCAGGTTTGTGTATCCAAGCAAGGAATCACTTTGGTTCCATTTCTCTCTCTCTCAAATATTATAAATACATGTCTCTATAAAGGAGGAAGACCCAGTTGGATTGGTGCCAGCAAGCCAGGTATCGATGTGGGGACTCTGTTAGGTGTTCATTAGAGAGACGGCCTGGGAGGAGAGCAAAAAGTATTCAGGGAAACTGAACTTTCTGCCCAATGTTCTTTGCAAAATAGCTCAAGATAGATAAAATATTATGAAGTTTTGCCACAGCTTGTGTTGGATTTAGGCCTGGACTTTGACTAGGCCATTCTAACCCATGAATCTGCTCTGATCTGAACCATCCCATAATATCTCTGGCTGCAGGTTCAGGCTGGTTCTCCTGCTGGAAGGAGAACCTCCACCTCACTCTCAGGTCTCCTGCAGCCTCTGACAGGTTCTCCTCCAGAATGGTCCTGATTTATCTCCATCCATCTTCCCATCCCCAGAAAAGCCTCCCCACAGCATGATGCCACCATCTGTCCCACTAATTTGTTAGTTTTCCTTCATACACAGTCTTGCATGTTGGACAAAAAGTTTTTATTTTTATTTTAAGAACATTTTTGCTGTGTTTCCTGCATAGTTTGTGGCAACCTGTACACACTCTGCATACTCTGGTTAGAACCTTTTTCTCATGTGGTGTCTGAGACCTACTGTACACAAACAATGAGAACAGCCAAGAAATAATTTTAGTTCTTGTGAAGCGTCCCGGCCAAACAGAACTTTGTTCCTTGAATAAATTAAGAAATGTCTCTGCTCTCATGGTGAGTATAATGGTTGCCCACAGATTCTTCCACAACTTCTGTCTCAATCACACTTTTAAAAATCACTATAGACTTTGAGAAATATATTTACATTTTTATTTACATGTGTTGAAATAAATGAATTAATTTAGAAGCACCGTAACCAAGCTCTGTATGTGTGTGGATTAAACGATGACCCTTTCTTAAAACCTTACTAAACAACATATGCTCTAAAAAGAGTTTTGCTCTCATTTATGCATTTTGCTTGCGCAGTATATTCACTCTCCAAATGCAGTGAATGCATTAAAATGAATGCGCAAACAGGACCATTGACTAGATGAGAGGCAGTTCCAGGTTGAGAGCACTGAGGAAGGAGATGGGAATAGAATACAGGTAGTTGCTTCAGAGACAACGATTTGTCATTCCAAGCAGAAGCCTGTGAACTCCCTCACCAGATAAATATTCATGGAAAGTGGAAAGGGTCGTTCGCTCTCGTCCTCCCACTACCAAGGCAAGCTTAGGTAAATCTCCACGTGAGAAATGACTCTGTCAGGACCCATTTGAGAGCAACAACTCAGCAACCCTGTCCACCCACAGTCCACACATGAATGCTGCCAGGGAGGCGCCATCTCTAGTAAATTCCCTTTCTTTCATAAAACCTGCCTTCACTTTTCCCCTTTTTCTCCACTTCTCTTCAACGTTTTTACATTCTAGCATCATTACCCCAACTCTCAAGTCACACTTAATCTCTTTCCCATTGCTTCACCTTTCGACTTACTCCCTGCATCTTCAACCATAGCCTAGGCTGCAGCGGAGTTGCTGGATAGACTAGCGACTTTAATAAGGAAACGCGGAGCAGATCAGTGATGTGCAACACTTGTCTTCAGCACTGCTGATTTAGAACAAAAAAGATGCACAATGTGAGAAAATGAGACAAAGACAAGTGGTGCGAAGAAAACAGCGGGAGAGAGAAAGACCGGCTTGCCAGCGTGAGATAGATCTAATATGAAGGGTGTTGGGCTTACAGTGAGAAACGCTAAAAAGCCCTTGTTCTGCAAGTATGACCCAACACCGGTCTCAGAGGTAGGGGTTGGTTCTGATCTACTCAGTGGGTTGATGGGGTGATGAGGGGCAGTTTTAGCATTGCTCAAAATGCCTCATAGACAGATTGGTGCATGCATCAAGGTGCCAGCATGCAAAGATTCACATGTTGGATCAAATCCTTGATCGTGTGTTTTTGTCTCTACCCACCAGTTTATTGTTGCCATGTTTAAGCTCACTTTAACAGAAATAAGTAAAAGCGGAGGTCTCAACCGTGGTTTGGAGAGTTCTAAAGAAATGACCGTCAGGACTTTTTATTGTTCCCAGACTGTTTAGAAAAATTAATCACTGAATATTTGCCGTTAGTAACGTGCAGGATGTTGGGATTAGAGCTTTCTGAGAGCTGCTGGGTTCCTTATATTAAAGCTGCTGCCACACTGGTTACTGTCACCTCCACTCATGGGCCACTTTATTAGGCACACCTGTTCAAATGCTCTTCAACACAAACAGCAAAACACACACAGCAGCAGCTCAAGGCGTCCAGGCAATTAAATGGGGTGTAGGAAACTTGATGAAATTCACAGCGAGGATGAGAAGGATGACGAATAGGGGATTTAAGCGGGGTGGTCTGCTGATCTAATGGAATTTAACCCACAACCATCTCTCAGGTTTACAGAAAAAGGTCTGAAGAAAACACTGAATGTGTAGCTGTCTTCTGCATGATTTATAAAGGGCTTCACTTTGGCCAAAAGGTACAGCTGAAAAAAAGCTTGTTCTGACCACAGAGTGAATTAGATCTTCAACTCAGATTGACTCCAACAGTGGCAGTGTTCTTTAGTTCAAAGGTCAAAGCACTGACATCTGTTGTGGTGTTGCTAGCAAATCAAATCCATTCAGTCTTTTGTTCGCTTGAAAACAAAAGATACCAGCTGTTTGGCAGCAGTAATGTGACCCAGTAGAGGATGAAGAGCATTACTGCAACCTGGCTTCAGAGACAAGAAGATCTGTAGATCATCTGCTTGGCTGTGGAACCTGCTGAGGTAGAACAGCTCCAAGTAGCAGCATATAAAGTGAAAATATCAGAGGACCAAGAAGGAAGCCTTGTGGGATCCCACATGGAGGAGGAGTACTACAAGAGTTAAAATAAAAATAAAAATATCTGTCAGATTAGAGGTGAAGTATTTTAGTGCTTTGTCACAGATGCCAACAAATGTCCCTTTCCTTGGTGACGTATTGATTCAATGTCGTACGGGTCAGCTTGATTCAGTTCTATACCGCTGGTTTTTACTAGAGTACCACGTCAATGTGGATAGTTAGCAAAGCGGTACAGAGAGTACGACAAACAACTTTTTCTATCAGCCGCCAAGTACAAACATGTGTGCATCTCTGGGCTGGACCACAAATTGATTTGGGAGTTTCCACTTTCATTTAGTATCTAATGATATACTCAGTGGCTGCCATGAGTTGGAACACAGGGAAAAGGGGAAACTGCGTCTAAATCATGACGAGAGAACAATGATCTGTGTCAAAGGCTGAGGTGTGAGGTCCAAGAAAAGCAGAACCACAGCAGACTGTTGATCAATAGAGATCCCTATATCATTATGTACTTTTAATAAACCATTCTCTGCACTACATCCTGATCTAAAGCCTGACTGAAATGCTTCAAAGATGCCATTACTCCTTAAAAAAAGACTGAAGCTGGATAAAAACATATTTTCTAAAACTTTAGAAAGAAAAGATAATTAGAAATTGGTCTAAAATTAGATGAAACCGAGAGATTGTTTTAGAAGTGGCTTAACAGCACGTTTGAAACCAACTGACATGGTTCCTGAGAAAAAAGTCAATATAAGTCAATAAGGTGGTGAAGCCGTTAAAAACGGATCAAAGTTAATACATTCCACAAAGGGCCAAAGGTCTGTGTTGAAGTCGGAAAACAGACTGTTGTTCTGTTAATTAAATCTGTTTTAATTTCCAAAGGCTGCAACTATTTTTTCAATTTAGTTATTTTTTTTGCAAAGTTAAGTTGATATACATGGTTGGTGTAAGAAGGGAAGAAACCATTTTATGTCCATGTTTTGTGTGAGTTAATTTAATTTATTAATTTTACAGGGACAGTACACATTCATGAACATTTCTGTATCAGTATTGGCTACAAAACTAATTTTCAACTGTTGTCCCTCAACCAGGTATATAAGGCCAACAAATATTCCAAGTTCAAGCATTTATTAAAACAAAAAATCTGCCACCAATCTCAAAGTTATAATATAAACAGTGTTACATATCCACATATATTAGTCAAAAGTCCGGACTCACTCCCCCACTCAACTGAATGAGAAAGTTAACATTGACAGGATTAAATATGCAGCTGAATTAATCTTCCACTGAGAAATGTGGAGAAAAGGTGAAACTGATTTTAAAAACTGTTTCTTTTCCCAACTGTAATAATTATATAATTCAAACTCTCTCTGACAGCTGTTTGAATACTAGAAAAAGAGTCAGTGATGCTTAAAGTGTCTCAGATCCTGTTCGGTTTGCATTTATGACTCGTAACTGGCTCAAAGGAGTCAAATAACCAGACCTCTGCTGATAGAAACTTAAAACAACTTGTAGGTACGACTTCTATTAGAAGACCTATCAGTACCATCATTCCAACACAAATAATAAATCAGATAAAAGGAATTAAAACATTGAACATATATACTCAGATTCATGTAACATCATTAACATCTTGTACTTCTTTACAACTAAAGCCCTAAATTTTGTTTAGGATATGTACCACAGGCTTTTAAAGTAGCTGTTATTAAACCTTTACTTAAGAAACCTTCTCTTGATCCAGATGAGTTAGTAAACTACAGACCTATATCTAATCTTATTTTCTTATCTAAAATTCTTGAGAAAGTAGTTGCTAATCAACTTTGTGAACATTTACAAAGTAATGACCTACTTGAGGAGTTTCAGTCAGGCTTTAGAGCTCATAGCACTGAAACCGCTCTGGTGAAGGTCACCAATGATATTCTCATGGCCTCAGATAATGGACTTGTGTCTGTACTTGTCCTGTTAGATCTCAGTGCTGCATTTGATACAGTTGATCACAATATTCTCCTACAAAGACTTGAGCATACTGTAGGGATTAAGGGGAAAGCATTAGGCTGGTTTAAATCTTATCTGTCGGACAGATTCCAGTTTGTTCATGTTAATAATAAATCTTCTTCAAGCTCTAGGGTCACCTGTGGAGTACCACAGGGTTCAGTCCTTGGACCAATTCTATTTACTATATATATGCTTCCGATTGGCAAAATTATCAGACAGCATGGGATTAATTTCCACTGTTATGCTGATGACACTCAGCTATATTTATCCATAAATCTTGATGAATCCAATCAATTACTTCGACTGCAGTCATGTCTTGACATCAAAAGCTGGATGATTTTAAATTTCCTGCATTTAAATTCTGACAAGACAGAAGTTGTAATCTTTGGACCAGAGTCCTCAAAAAATAAATGTCTTAATCAATCACTTAATCTGGATGGCATTAACTTGGCCTCTGGTAATAAAGTAAAAAATCTTGGTGTTATTTTTGACCAAGACATGTCATTTAAATCCCATATTAAACAGGTTTCCAGAGTTTCCTTTTTTCACCTCCGGAATATCGCCAAAATTAGAAACATTCTGTCCAGGAGTGATGCTGAAAAACTAGTCCATGCATTTGTTACTTCAAGGCTGGACTATTGTAATTCTTTACTATCAGGAAGTCCACAAAATGCAGTTCAAAGCCTTCAGCTGATCCAAAATGCTGCAGCAAGAGTTCTGATGAAAATCAACAAGAGGGATCATATTTCTACAATTTTAGCTTCCCTTCATTGGCTTCCTGTTAAATCAAGAATAGAATTTAAAATTCTTCTTCTAACATATAAAGCCCTTAATAATCAAGCTCCATCATATATCAGAGCTCTGATTACCCCGTATGTTCCTAACAGAGCACTTCGCTCTCAGACTGCAGGTCTGCTGGTGGTTCCTAGAGTCTCTAAAAGTAGAATGGGAGGCAGATCCTTTAGCTATCAGGCTCCTCTCCTGTGGAACCAACTCCCAGTTTTGGTCCGTGAGGCAGACACCCCGTCTACTTTTAAGACTAATCTTAAAACCTTCCTTTTTGATAAAGCTTCTAGTTAGAGTGGCTCATGTTACCCTGAGCTACCTCTATAGTTATGCTGCTATAGGCTTAGGCTGCTGGAGGACATCAGGGTCTATTTCTCTCACTCTGCTGAGTTCTCCTACTGTTCTTCAACTATGCATTGCTTGTCATCATTTCTGCTTTTAACTTTTTGCTCTCTCTCTTTTTTCTTCATAGTAAGTCCACCTGGTCTGGTGTTCTGTTAGCTGTGACATCATCCAGAGAAGACAGATCACCACTATTACCATCTAATGTAGAACAGATAACTGGATCAGTGTGTGCTTCTGTGCTTGTTTGTCTCTCTTGTTGTGTCTCTGCTCTGTCTTCTGTAACCCCCAGTGGGTCGAGGCAGATGACCGTTCATACTGAGCCTGGTTCTGGTTCTGCTGGAGGTTTTCCTTCCCGTTAATGGGTGGTTTTTCTTTCCACTGTCGCTTCATGCTTGCTCAGTATGAGGGATTGCTGCAAAGCCATGGACAATGCAGACGACTCTCTCTGTAGCTCTACGCTTCTCCAGGAGTGAATGCTGCTTGTCGGGACTTTGATGCAATCAACTGGTTTCCTTATATAGGAAATTTTGGACCGATCTGTATAATATGATTGAACTTGACTTTGTAAAGTGCCTCGAGATGACATGTTTCATGAATTGGCGCTATATAAATAAAATTGAATTGAAATGAATTTTGCTCCCGCTCATCATAAAGCCTCAGCTCCATAAAATAGGAAAATTTCATAAATTTCCCATTGACAGCACAAAAAAGAAGCCCTTAAAGCCACTTGTCTGCCTCATCTGAGCGTCTTAAATAGGATTTGCTCTTAATGAATAAAGTCCAAAGCAATGGATGCAGGGGGAAAGCAAACAAATACAGGAAAGG